>WARS01000033.1:2894262-3494262 GCA_008933995.1 Datnioides undecimradiatus | reverse complement strand
TTTAAATACCTTGGACTAACTCAAATTTCTCATTTTAAAAGGCATGTTTAAGAGGTGGCCCCTACTATTAATTTAGCCTGGCAAATGTTAAACCACATTAACAACCGAGGCAGCCAGCTCTACACACACAAAGGATACTGTTTTACACAGGCATGCATGACAACCTGTCATGGCTTTGAATTGAGTTTGTTGTTTCCTGTTTTATTTTGAAGAGTTTTTTCCCTGGTGTGTTAGTTGTCTACTTGTTTCCTTACCTTTGATTAGCCCATTGATTTCATCTGTGTCTCATTTTGCTGCCCTCCCCTGCCTATTTAAGTTTTTGCCATTGCCTTTGTTCTCTGTCGCTGCATTAGCTATTGTGTTAGACCTCATGTTTTGCCATGTTAGTTTCCATGATTCCTAGACCATAGTCATAGAGATTTTTGGATTTCTGTTTTTTTTGGTTTTTGGAGTAATACTTCCATGCTTTGTTTGGACTGACTTCCTGGATTATTGACCCTGCCTGCCTTGACCATCCGTAAGCCTAAGCCCTTTAAAATAAACGTTTGAAAGATCTTTGTGCATCTCTGTGCCTGCCTGCGTCTGGGTCCAGCTCACCCCATAGCCTAGTCCTGACAGAATGCAAAGACCAAGAATGGACCCAGCAGGCAAGCTTGGGGATGCAAAATGCCGTGAACTGTGTCATGATCTGGACGAGCTGCACAAGTACTGGCTGAAGACCCCCCCATGCTGAAGCCAAGGAGATAGCTCTAAGGCTGGCTAAGAAAAAGGCGGCTGCTAAACCGCAGTGTGTAGATTCCCTACCTTACTGGCTGAAGGAGTTCGTTAGCCTCACTGACAGTCGGTCAGCCAGCTCGGGCTCCATCATGCTCATGCTCACCAGTCATCAGCCTGCTTCTCCACCTAGCCCCAGTTTTGTCAGCAGCTCTTCTCCCAGTGTCTGGCCTGCTAGCATCAATGTTGCTAGCAGCTCTCCCAGTGTCCGGCCTGCTAGCATTGGCCCTGCTAGCAGCCGTCAACCAAGTGTCTGGTCAGCTAGCATCAGTGTAGCTAGCAGCTCTCCTCCCAGTGTCCAGCCTGCTAGCATTGGCCCTGCTAGCAGCCTTCAACCCAATGTCAGGTCAGCTAGCATCAATGTTGCTAGTAGCTCTCCCAGTGTCCGGCCTGCTAGCATTGGCTCTGCTAGCAGCCTTCAAGCCAGTGTCAGGTCAGCTAGCATCAACGCTGCTAGCGGTTCTCCTCCCAGTGTCCGGCCTGCTAGCATTGGCCCTGCTAGCAGCCTTCAAGCCAGTGTCAGGTTAGCTAGCATCAACGTTGCTAGCAGCTCTTCTCCCAGTGTCAGGCCTGCTAGCATCAATGTTGCTAGCAGCTCTCCCAGTGTCGGGCCTGCTAGCATTGGCTCTACTAGCAGCCTTCAACCCAATGTCAGGTCAGCTAGCATCAACGTTGCTAGCAGCTCCCCTCCCAGTGTCCGGCCTGCTAGCAATGGCCCTGCTAGCAGCTCTTCTCCCAGTGACTGGCCAGCCAGTATTGGTCCTGCTAGCAACCTGCCTCAGTTTCTGGCCTGCTAGCCGCTACTGCTGGCTCCCTGGGTCTCCAGCGCCTCAGCAGCCCTGCAAGCCAGCGCCTCAGCAGCGCACCTCCCCACTGGACACCACTCCTGTTCCGGCGTCTGGGGTCCCGGCGGACGCCACTCCTGTTCAGGCACCTCGCCTCCAGTCGGCGTCCCGGCCGACTCCAGCACCTCGTCTCCAGTTGACAGTTCATTCAATGCCTGCTCCACGTGCCCAGTCGGAGACGGCAGCCCGTCCAACTCAAGTTGCTAGTGTTTCCAGTGCTTCCATTGCCCCTAGTGCTCCAAGTGCCCCTAGTGCCCCTAGTGCCCCTAGTGCCCCTAGTGCCCCTAGTGTTCCTAGTGTTCCTAGTGCCCCTAGTGCCCCTAGTGTTCCTAGTGCCCCTAGTGTTCCTAGTGCCCCTAGTGTTCCTAGTGCCCCTAGTGTTCCTAGTGCCCCTAGTGCCCCTAGTGTTCCTAGTGCCCCTAGTGCTCCAAGTGCTCCAAGTGCCCCTAGTGCTCCAAGTGCTCCTAGTGCCCCAAGTGCCCCTAGTGTTCCTAGTGCCCCAAGTGCCCCTAGTGTTCCTAGTGCTCCAAGTGCCCCTAGTGTTCCTAGTGCTCCAAGTGCCCCTAGTGTTCCTAGTGCTCCAAGTGCCCAGTCGGGGGCGGCAGTCCGTCCGACTCAAGTTGCCAGTGAATCCAGTGTCCCTAGTGTTCCAAGTGCTCCATGTATCCCTAGTGCTCCAAGTAACCCAAGTGTCCCTAGTGCTCCAAGTGTCCCTAGTGCTCCAAGTGTCCCTAGTGCTCCAAGTGATCCCCGTATCCCAAGTGCTCCATGTATCCCAAGTGTGCCTAGCGGTCCCCTTGCTTCCAGTGTCCTTAGCGCTCCCCTTGCCCCTAGTGCCCTTAGCGCTCCAAGTGTGCCTTGCGCTCCCCTTGCCCCTAGTGCCCTTAGCGCTCCCCTTGCCCCTAGTGCCCTTAGCGCTCCCAGTGCCCCTAGTGCCCTTAGCGCTCCCAGTGCCCCTAGTGCCCTTAGCGCCCCTAGTGCCCCTAGTGCCCTTAGCGCCCCTAGTGCCCGGTCAGCACCTCCAGAGAGGTTAAATCTATGTCGCCGGCCTCCGGAGAGGCTCTGTCTACGTCGCCGGTCTCCTGCCCAGCCTCCGGAGAGGCCTGTCCTTCGTCGTCGCCCTCCAGCCTGGCCTCCGGACCAATTCAGCTTCAGTCATTGATCCACGTCACAGCCTGACCCCCTGATTTTTCTGGACTGTCTGTCCTTCCTCCTGACCCCTTTCACCCACCCTGCTTCATGGACTTCTTTTTTTTAAACCTTAGGGACATCTGGGATCTGTCCCTTGAGGGGGGGGTTCTGTCATGGTTTGAGTTGAGTTTGTTGTTTCCTGTTTTATTTTGAAGAGTTTTTTCCCTGGTGTGTTAGTTGTCTACTTGTTTCCTTACCTTTGTTTAGCCCATTGATTTCATCTGTGTCTCATTTTGCTGCCCTCCCCTGCCTATTTAAGTTTTTGCCATTGCCTTTGTTCTCTGTTGCTGCATTAGCTATTGTGTTAGACCTCATGTTTTGCCATGTTAGTTTCCATGATTCCTAGACCATAGTCATAGAGATTTTTGGATTTCTGGTTTTTGTTTTTGTTTTTGGAGTAATACTTCCACGCTTTGTTTGGACTGACTTCCTGGATTATTGACCCTGCCTGCCTTGACCATCCGTAAACCTAAGCCCTTTAAAATAAACGTTTGAAAGATCTTTGTGCATCTCTGTGCCTGCCTGCATCTGGGTCCAGCTCACCCCATAGCCTAGTCCTGACACAACCCTGAAACCCTCTGCAGATGCTTGGCTCACCTTTAAGGTCTTACATGGGCTTGTGCCACAACCGTTGAACCAGTTCATAACACAGAAGGATAGCAGCAACAGGGCAACAAGGGCAATTGCCCGAGGGGACTGTCTGGGCCTGCCATGGCTTATTGTCTACAGACTGAATTAAGAGAGACCCCTATTTACTTAATATTAAACATGACCATATGATATTGCTTAAAGAAACCAAACTTGTCATCGTCAGTAATCATACAATCCGGTCCTTTTGTGATGCAATCATGTGACGTGTTGTATTGTATTCTATGATGACATTCACTCACTGATTGGTTATAACCCATCCAGGACTACAGATGAAAATAAATTTATTAGCTAACTCTGGCAGATTTACATTGAAGTGGAAACTAGTGAAATGTTGAATAATGTGCACTGTTTCTGGTTAATCAATAACTAAAGCACTTTGAAGCATTGCGTGATTCCCACTGTTTTATTTTTTCACTTGAATGATTGCTTGCCTGGGTGAGTATGGCCTAGCCCCATGTGTCATGATTATGAGACATTAGTTAGGGACTCCATTCAACTGTACTTCAAAGACACATTAAACAGAACAAATTTAAGAAATGTCACAGCACGGGGGTTATAAGGTCACGCAATCTACAAAAGTACAAACCAACAAAGACACACACAAACACACTGTGTGCATGAGTGTGAGATAGGAGAGAGGGAGATGATGGAAGAAGTTGTAATCCTGTGTGGAGCTGGTCAGATCAATAAAGTAGTCTGAATGACTCCTGAATCCTATCCACACACAAATCATTTCGCAAATCCCTCTCCGGCTTTTTAGTTACATAATATGGCAGCAACGACAAGAAAGGATATAACATGCATTTACCCATTTTCTGTCTAACAAGCTGAAACACTTTACTTTCTCATTAAGGCCAGAGCAGACTCTACCTGCTGAGGAGACTCAGGTCTTTTGGAGTGCAGGGGCTACTCCTGAGGACCATATTCTATGGTGTGGTCTGCTGGGGCAGCAGAATCCCAACAGCTGACAGGAAAAGACTAGGCAATCTGGTAAAGAAGGCCAACTCTGACCTGGTATGCCGCCTTGACTCAGTGCAGGTGGTAGGAGAGAGGAGGATGATGGCTAAGCAATCATCATTGTTGAACAACCATTCCCACTCCATGCCTGATCATTAACACTATCCTCCTGGTCCCTGGGTTGTAGGAAAAACATGAGGAAAGGGCCCAATACGTCTCTTGGGACTGGAGAGAAGAGGGCACAAACAACTGATTCAGAGGACCATTTGGAACAAAGGGTCTCGTTACAGCATGAGGTCAAGCTAATCACCCCTCATTGTTCACAAAGGCAGTAAATCTAGACGTTTGTAGTTCTTAAAAGCCAGGGCAGCACTCATTCCAGGCCTGCAGGGAGCTTAAGGCAGTCAAACTGATTTTTAGTGAGTCAGAAAATACAAACAGAAGACCATCATACTAGACCAACTTGTTTCACTAGCGCTCAGTGGCTGGAGTGCAAAGTGTCAAAAGTGTCAGCCAAGGCATTACTGGTGCAGGGTGGTACCCTTCAGAACTGGGCCTTCTGTGTCCCTAAAAAAATGGGGGTGGGCCATTTTTCCACCTTAAGCAAAATATGATTTTACTGCTCTCTTTACACAAATGCACACACTGTAGGACACCACTCATCTGGGATCTTTCACTGACCCCGATTGAGCCAGACCCAACCAAGACTCATTCCACCACTAGTTTGTGGTAGCAGTAAAGACACCGCACAACACTGGACCACAGCACTCAGACTGATACATTCACACAGGTATGGCGCTACATAATTACACACAATAATAAATCCACTCAGCTGCGAAAATGACACACCTTAATAACAATGTGTTACAATTACCAGTGCAATGAAAGACCACAATGCACAATCCCAATGCTTGACAAATTCAAGACAGACATTAAACAATTATTAAACAAGTGTGGAAACAAAGTGCAACCAGTTCAACAAGCCGCGGTGCAGTGATCCAGCAATACAGCAATAACAATTAAGCTTCACTCACCAGTGACATTCACTTGACAACAAAATCCATCAGTCCGCCCTTTGGGATGAATTTTTCAATAACCCGGTCATAAATAGATCCAAGAGAACTCGCTCTTCTATAGCTTTGGAATCTAATGCAGAGTCCCAAAACCTCCCAGCACCAGAACCTCTTGTGCTGAGCCAAACCTGTAAACCAGGAGTACTGGTCCCAGCTGCTAGCCTGAAGATGGCAAACAGAGCCAGCTTTCGCAGATTGACTGAGTTTGAGGTGTTCGGGCGTTGGGAGGGCTTTTTTTTTCTTCTTTCGCTCAACAGTCGTCTTGAAAAGACCACTGACAATAAAATCCACGAAAATATCATCTCACCCGCCACGCCAATATTATCTCTTGCTGCTGCATCAATATCATCTCCACCTGTTGCCATTTTCAATGTTGCTATGGACCGCTAGTTAGCATAAAGCTAGGTCTACTGTCAGAGTAACTGGGCAGGTCTGGAGCCGTGGGAAAATTTAAAGAACTTGCCCATTGCCTAAAAGTCTTAAAGTGATTGGTTGATCAAATTGTCAATTCAAACATATGCTCTCACTTAGTTTAACGGTCCAAGTATTCCATAACTGCGGAAAAATGATTAATCCATTGGATGTCAGCAGATACAACATTTTTAGCTGCCTTGATTGCCTTATCTTCCAAATTTAGGTTAGCATGTAATGTATAGTTATGTAAATGTGATTTATCTATTTATATATTTATTGATTGATTGATTGATTGATTTATATTTATTTGTCTGCTTTAAATGATTAAAATAGATAAGATACTTAACAAATAAATGTGGGTAGTGGGATTGTTTAAAAAAAAAAAAGCTGTACATATACAGGAAGAGTTACGGACCATCTCTGTAATGGATCAAGCAATGTACCCGGCATGACAGCACTCACCACAACAACATATTTATTATGCATTTTTGTTGGCTCTTTGTCAGTTCTCATAATGTGTGGAAACCTTCTCGTATCTTTCTTTCCAATAACCAGGTCATAAATATGATCACCAGTTTTCAGATCCAAGAAAACTTGCTGTTCTATAGCTATGGAAGTTAATGCAGAGTCCCAAAACTTCCCAGCACCAGAACCTCTTGTGCCGAACTGAACCTGTAAACAAAGAGTACTGGTCCCAGCTGCTAGCCTCAAGATGGCAAACAGAGCCCGCTTTAGCAGGTTGACTGAGTTTGAGGTGTTTTTTTAATAATGTCCATCTTTTCGCTGAATGGTCATCCTGAAAGGCCACTGACAATAAAATCAGCAACAATATCATCTCACCCGCCACGCCAATATTATCTCCACTCCCTGCGGCATCGATATCATCTCCACCTGTTGCCAATTTCAATGTCGCTACGGACTGCTAGTTAGCATCAAGCTAGGTCTACTGTCAGAGTAACTGGGCAGGTCTGGAGCGGTGGGAAAATCTACAGAACACGCCCATTGCCTAAAATGCTAAACGTTCAAACAGTCCGGGTATTCTATCAAGGATACAGAAATACCCAAAGCCGACTATATTCCGCCCAGTGAATCGGCAGAAAAATATCTGATTGGTTGCATTTTTTTCCAACCATAAAACCACGCGAAGAGTACTAACGGAAAACAACAGACACAAGCCAGCATAACACTGTAACACCGCAAATAAGACAATTTTTATTCATTTAATTTGATTTTAACATGCTATGATAATCAAACATTTTTTCTTCTGTTTGCAGGGCCATCTCTGAATACCTTGAAGGACCTGACCATTCGCCAGTGATTTCTACCAGTTCCACATACACTTTGCTTCTGAAGCCCGTCTTGACCACCTGAACAAGGAATTGAGGAACACTCACAAATGAAATTTACTACCACAGCTTCCTACTGAGCTTTCTAAGCAGTGACCCATTTCACCTAGCCTTCTCTGTCTTAATGGACAATATTTCCATAACTGCAGAAAAATGTTTAATCCATTGGATGTCAGCAGATACAACATTTTTAGCTGCCTTGATTTCCTTAACTTCCAAACGTAGGTTAGCATGTAATGTATAGTTATGTAAATGTGATTTATCTATTTATATATTTATTGATTGATTGATTTATATTATTTATATTTATTTGTTTGCTTTACATAATGTCCTGGTGTTGATCTAAATGATTAAGAGATAAGATACATAAAAAATAAATGTGGGTAGGGGGATTATTTTTTAAAAAAATAACCCATACATATACAGGAAGAGTTGTATGATTACTCATTATTTTGATCTACATTGAATGCCCCTCCCTTGACCGTGTTAAGCTAAGAAGCACATAAAAACCCTTATCCACAGATACAGCTCAGCAGCACAGAGCCTAAGGTCTCCCATCAGCACAGATGTACACCACAAATAGGTATGGTATGAAATATACAGAGCACTAAAAGAAACTGAAAACATCCAGCTACAGAACACTTGATGCTGTTTTGTAATATTTTCTTGATTTAATGGTTGTGTTATTGCAAATGCTTCCTAATTATTAATCATCATTTGTACATGGAGCCTTACGTCTTAGTCAACAGGTCTGATGATGTTTTTGAAGACAACCGTCTCTGTAATGGATCAAGCAATGTGCCTGGCATGACAGCACTCACCACAACAACATATTTATTATGCATCTTTGTTGGCTCTTTATCAGTTCTTGTGATGTGTGGAAACCTTCTCGTAATAATCTCCATTGTTTATTTCAAACAGCTCCACACTCCTACAAACTTTCTCATCCTCTCTCTGGCTGTGGCTGACCTGCTTGTTGGGGTTGTAGTTTTGCCTTTTAGCACTATACTGGCTGTAAGCTCTTGTGGGTATCTTGAAGAGTTACTCTGTAAGATTCGAAGCTGCTTTGATATCTTTCTATGCACATCCTCAATCCTTAACTTGTGCTGTATTTCTGTTGACAGATTTTACGCAGTGTGTCAGCCTCTGAGGTACAGGGCTAAAATAAATGTCTGTGTTATTGTGATCATGATCTTGGTGAGCTGGACTATTTCAGCTCTAAATGGAATTAGCATCACATTTGTTAACCAAGGACAATCTAACAGACGGTGTGTCTTATTTCAAAACATACGTTTAGCAATCATGGTAATTGTCTTTGCATTTGACCTCCCAACTGTCATAATGTTAACCATCTACCTAAAGATTCTGATGGTGGCGCAGAGACAGGCTCGCAGCATCCAGAGCACAACCTGTCAGAGAACAAAGTCTGCAGCAACAGTCAGTAAGATGGAGAGAAAGGCCACTAAGACTCTGGCTATAGTTATGGGAGTTTTTCTCATCTGCTGGACTCCTTTCTTTTTTTGTATGACCTTTAACCCACTGACTGATTACACTATACCAGTTCCACTGATGGCAGCATTTAAGTGGCTTGGATGGTCAAATTCAATGCTCAATCCCTTGGTCTATGCCTTCTTCTACAGCTGGTTCAGATCAGCTTTCAAAATGATAATTTCTGGGAAAATATTTCAAGGTGATTTTACTAATCTGAATCTCTTTTGACTCATTATCTGATGTGCTGAAATGCAAGTTATGTTAAGTTATCTATCTATCTATCTATCTATAGATTAGAAAAATGTCACATCTTGCTTCTTGTGTGGATTAAAATATTATTAATCATTGCTTCCTCTGAATATATTCTCTACAAACATCAATACAGTATTTCTTAAATACTTATATTTCAGTGGTTGAGATAGTGACCAATGACATTATGACTACATAAATGTCACTAGTGTGTTTTCAAGCTTTATTGAAGCTTTAAAACACCTAATTTGATGAATTCTTATATCTCATAAACTCTCAGAGATCTCTTAAATCTGCTGTTTGAGGTCCCCTAGTTTGTTAAACTACGATGGAGAGATTCCTAACCCTTTTGATGATGACAGATAAAGACAGATTATTTTAATTCTCCTCATATGAGGCTGAACTTGTAGCTTTGAGGCCCCCTGTTGGCTGAGAGGCTCCTATGCATTCGTATAGTCCGCATATAGCAAGAAATGGCTCTGGATGTGCATTAGTTTGGAGGAACTTCACCAAGCACTTTTTTTAAAAAATGTGGCACAAGATGACCCGGTATGATAAGTCTTTCAAATTAGAACTGAAACCTGGGCCCCTCTTCAAGATAGACCTTAAATTCAGGTACCATATGATATTAGCACAGTACCTGTTACAGCTACTGTATTGAAACATGGAAATCTGTGTAACTCTTATAAGGATTAAGGATTTTATCCATCTCAAAAGTCCCAATAAAATGGGTTGCCAACATTCTAGAATTCTACCTAAAGGGGCAGGAGGAAAGCGACAGCTTATTGCCAGGATGGTAAGTGCATTCAGGGGTTTGGCAGAGATCAACAAGGCTTCGGTTCTGGGCGGCTGGATGGAGGAACACAAACTTGACCATCCAGCACATTCAGAGGCACCTACAAAGGTTTGCCTGGACCACTGACACCATATGAAGAGGCATATCATTAAAACAGAGGCGCTACTTCAGTGGAACATCTTCGTCCCCACTTGCGACATACCTCCATCACTTCCACTTCCTTCAAACCACCGAGTAGCCTTCTAGTCAAAAACATGTACCGGCATCAACTTCATGACATCATCAATATGCACCAGTTTTCCCTGCTTAAGTTTTGGTCATCTCTGTTGGTGAAGAGGCCGACAACTGTGGATTCCTTGGCAAACTATATGATGTGGTTGGTATTGAAACTAGCAGAACAGTTATGCGTCAGCAGCGTAAACAGTAAAGGGCTCAGTACACACCCTTGTAGTGATCCTGTGCTCACTGTGGTTGTCTTAGATGTTACATTACCTACTCTGACTGTCAATGAGCTGTTGTGGCAAAATTGTGTTAAATACCAAGCTGAGATCAATTAAAGGGATCCTGGCATAAGTGTCTTTTCACTCTATATGCGAACTGCAGTGGATCCAATTTGGATGGGAGACATGACTTGATGTGATTCATGACAAGCTGCTCCAAGCATTTCATGGCTATAGGGGGTCAGGGCTACAGGGCGGTAGTCATTCATGGAGGCAGGATTTGGCATTTTGGGTAGAGATATTATGGTGGCACTTTTGAAACAGAATGGTACTCTGGCTTGGCTGAGGGAGATGTTGAATATGTCCGTGAAGAAGTCCTTCAGCTGTTCTGCACAGTTCTTTAGCACACAACCTGGGATGCGATCTGGACAGCAGCCTTTTGAGGGTTGATGTTGGAGAAGACCGTCTTCAAGGTGTCTGGTGTCAGCTGGAGTGCTTGGTTGTTGGAAGGCAGAGCTTGCGAGGGTCATTGCCCATACTAGGTTTTTAGCCTGCAGCTGTATGGAATCTGTGCCATAAACACCTTCTGTCCTTGGTGTCAGTAATATTGTTGGGCAGCTGTTTTCCATGTGCTTCTTTTTAGGCTTTCTGATTTCTCTTTTTAGGTTGTTCCTTGCTGTATTGTATGCTTAAGTGTCACCATATCTGAATGCAACATCACAAAGTCTCAGCACAGAGTGAGGTCTCCTGCTCAGAGCTTGGAGGGGATGGGGGGGTGGGGCCAGGAGGAGAGGGGGTTAGGAGGAGAGCCAGCTCACATTGCAGATGATCTGGGTGTACTGGAACATTGGTAAATGCAGTTTTGTTAACGAGGCACATAATTCTTCCGTACCCTACCTTACATGTGGAAACAGCAGCATGCCAAAACAATCAAGTGAAAGCTTTTTATTTCAGCAACCATCTATGGTCCAACTATGGTCCAACTACTAGTCTAAAGTGCAAGTGAAGAAGTAATTTCACACATCATGCTTTTTTGATTGAAAGCTCTTAGTGCTGCTTTAATGCTCTAAATATAGTGGGTAGCTATATGATAGTGTAGAAAGTATTGGTTTTAAGTAATGGATTGAGATTATTAAGATTATTAATTAGATCACTGTTATTTCCTTGATATTGTACTGATCAATTTGAAGAATCTATGAGAGATTTAATGCATGGACATGAAAAAGAAGTTGTATGATTACTAATCGCTTGACCCACAATCAATGTTAATGAGTCCAAAAAAACATTTATATGGTGCTACAGCTAAACAGCACAGAGACCCCCATCAGTCTAGATGCACACAACAAATAGGTATGGTATAAAATACACAGAGCACTAAAAGTGACTGAAATTGCTGTTGCGTTATATCCACACAGCTCCACACTCCTACAAACTACCTCATCCTCTCTCTGGCTGTGGCTGACCTGCTTGTTGGGGTTATAGTTTTGCCTTTTAGCACTATACTGGCTGTAAGCTCTTGTGGGTATCTTGAAGAGTTACTCTGTAAGATAAGAACCTGCTTTGATGCGTTTCTGTCTACATCATCTATTCTGAAGTTGTGCTTTATTTCTGTTGACAGATATTATGCAGTGTGTCAGCCTCTGAGGTATAAAAGTAATATGAATATCTGTGTTATTGTGATCATGATCTTGGTGAGCTGGACTGTTCCTGCTCTAAATGGATTAGTGCTATATTTTTAGGAGTAAACCAAGGACAGTCTAGTAGAAGGTGTGTCTTATTTCAAAACATACGTTTAGCAATTATGATAATTGTCTTTGCATTTGACCTCCCTGTCATCATAATGTTAACCATCTACTTAAAAATTCTGATGGTGGCACAGAGACAGGCCCGCAGCATCCAGAAGACAACCCGTCAAAGCACAAAGTCTGCAGCAACAGTCAGTAAGATGGAGAGAAAGGCCACTAAAACTCTGGGAGTTTTTCTCATCTGCTGGACTCCTTTCTTTTTTTGTATAACCTTCAACACTTTTAGTAAAAACTCAGTACCAGTTCCTGTGATTGCAGCATTTAGGTGGCTTGGATGGTCAAATGCAGTACTCAATCCCTTGGTCTATGCCTTCTTTTACAGCTGGTTTCAAACAGCTTTCAAAATGATAATTTCTGGGAAAATATTTCAAGGTGATTTTACTCATTTGAAGCTCTTTTGACTCATTATCTGATGTGCTGAAATGCAAGTTATGTCCTCATTATTTAGACACTGGTGATTAACAACTCTTTTCCACTTCCTGTCAGATATATACTTTATAATTTTTTTGCGAGGAGTGAGTGCTCTCTTTTGTTATGAGGGTACTGTGTTCTGAGTCTGGTTTGACAGGTTTCGTCACCAGCATGGATTGGCAGTTTCGTGTGTCATGGCCACTGCAGATTGGCTGATATGGGGTCTGGCCTATTTGACTTCTGTGAGACCAGAAGATGCCGGAGGTTCAATGTCAGCAGTGTCTGGTTTCTTCTCACCTCTTCTCATGCCATTGTACATATTGTCAATAGTCATTACTTGATAATTCCATAGGTGTTGGGAGTATGACACAGAGGGGTGAACTGCTGTTTTTGTTGGAACCCTTTCCATACATCCTTTGGTTAACTGAGGGACTGAGATTTAGTGATTGTATGCATGTTTGATTCTTTTCTTTTGGCCAGGGCTTAGGTAGTTTTCTTTTGTTTTTCATTTTGGCCTTGGTTCACCCTGATGATAAGCCCCACCTTTTGTAAATAAAAAAAAATTGTGAGACAATAAATTGTTATATTGTTGAATTATTTCTACTGTATTATGTCATACACATGTTGTGTTCCCAAGGCTCCCCATACTGGATTGTTACACTTCGTTCGTGGGGACTGTATCACTCACTCAGCTTTCAACTTTCAGCCACAGCCCTTTTACTGAGAGCGCATATTCCTATCTTTTTACAGATTGCTGGTGCACAAGTGCAGTCCAGCACATGTATGCAATGTTACCATGGTCATCAAAGTTAAGCAGAGAGCAAATGTCAAAATCTGTATCAAATTCAGGACTTACGTCAACAATCATCACTGGTGTACATTAAAAGCCCTTTGAAAGTCCACTGCAAACCTACTGGAAGGACAACAAATCTAGAAGCACTCCTTTAACCAGGCTTCAGCTGAAGCTATCACTAAAGTTTAAGGGATAGGACCACATCTCAACTGTGCACTTCTGGTTTTCTAAGCATCTTCTCGTTTTTATAAGATATTCTAGCCTAGATATCCCAATTAGATGCAGAATTATTTTAAAAAATTAAGAACGGCATTAAAATGTACATATTCGGGAGATCACATGGCCTCTCGATGGAGGTGGCAGCTTATCAAGTTGTTTGTCAGCCTAACACTGAAAATAGAGTCATTGATAATTATACTGCTTTTTTGGTGTAAATTTCTGTGGTAGATTAGAGGACCAACTTCTCAGTTCGTGTCAAATCAATATCAATGCCTAACTAAGAGCCTCGGAGGACTCCACATCTCAAAGATTTGCCTTTGGTGCAGCCAGGTAAAGATAGCAAAAACATGGATGCCTTTGTTCACAGACCCTCGGAAGAACTACTTCCACAAAATGCAGCCACTAATGAGCCCACATTGAGCTACCTTAGCTCAGAAATAAGAGCAATTTGAGTTCCCATGCAGAATATCAAGCAGGACACGAAGGATGTTAAAATCACTGGAAGATATCGAAGGGAAGATTAGTGCTCCCACATGGAGGAGGCTGAGGATGGGGTCGCACCAATACATCCCAACAACACATCAAGGCTATCCAGGAGGAAATGCAGAGACTACAATATCACATGATGATTCAGATAATAGAAGCCGATGCTGCAATATCAAAATTGTGGGCATACCAGACAGGAAGGATGGAAACAACATGATTCAGTTTCTGCAACAGGAGATTCCAGTCATGTTGGAGTGCCAATTTCCATCACCACTAGAGATACAGCAAGCGCACAGGGTGCTAAGGCAAAGCCACAGGGATGGAGACCAGCCACGGCCTATCATGGTCAACATGCTTTGTTACCAAGTAAAAGAAGAGATACTCCAGGCAGCCAAGGAGAAGCAACAAATTGTGTGGCAAAAAGCCAAAATCATGTTTTTCCTAGATTGCTCAAAACTAGTTATGGGTCAGAGGATCTTTGTCAAGAAAGTGAAAACCGTTCTGAAAAACAAAGATGTGGGGTATACACCTCGTTTCCCCACGACTCTGGAAATCAAACACAACAAAGCGCACCATTGATTCTGTCCGCCCACAGAGTGATTGGAGTTTATCAAGAAGAAATAGCCAGGGAAAACTGACTTCAGAGCATAAAAGTAAGACAAATGTATAAATCTATTTGGGGGCTTGTCTTTCTGTCTTAAACATGGGTGCTTTGTGTTGATGTATCGGGTTTAATAGATCTAGAATTGGTTTATCTTTACCTGGTTACGTTCTGAGATCAGTAGAGTACAGGCACCTTCAGGATAGATCCCACTACTATGGCAGCTAATTCTAGTAGGGGTCGATAAAGACCACATAAACCTCACTGCAACCTACTGAGAAGGCTACTAGGGAACATTATAGATATTAGGTGTGGGTTGATGAAAAGTCGAGTTCAACTGATCTTGTCAGGTTTTTAACTTTATGGGCTTGATGGTTTGCTTTATGTTATCCTAGCTCCTTCGTTTTTGCTGGGCATGTACATAGTTTGTTTACTTGTGTACCAGATTTTGTACGACATGTTCATTTTCACACTGGATTGCTGGACCTTTTTGTCGCACCATGACTAATATAACTGATTTGAAATTAGCCAGCCGGAACTTTAAGGGGCTTAACCATGTTATTAAAAAAAAGAACAATTTGACACATCTAAAAGACATCTAAAGGAGACATAGTCTTTGTTTAGAAGGTACATTTTAAACAGGAATGAATCTCAAAAACTCAGATGCTCCTGGGTGGGAAAATGATCTCTAGCCCAGGAACTGGTAAAAGCAGAGGGGTCTCTATTCTCTATTAGTAAGACAATTAATTTTATTGAGACAAAAGTAGCAGCTGATTCTGATGGTCACTATGTAATAGTGCACTGACAACTACTTGATACACCAGTTGTTCTTTGCAGCATTTATGCACTCAGTTTGGACAACCCAGAATTTTTTCAGAATTTGTCACAAGTCCTCTTAGAACTAGGAAATTATCAAATATTAGGAGGTGTTTTTAATCAAGTCCTGGACCAGGATCTCGACAGATCTTCTCGTAGGTACAGTGCAGAGAGTAGATTGGCTGCTGCTATTAGGAAACTAATCTCAGATTTGGCAGCATACAGTTGTCATCTCTTAGCACTTGTCTGCGTTGCTTTTCCAACTAGATCTTTGCTTGTGTTGTACCTATTCTATATGTACATCGCTTTGGATAAAATTACATTGTAGAATTGTAGAATCTCAGAGCATGCACCAACCTGCTATCTTTGTATGACCAAATTTTCACAGACCAGAATACAATATCTTTTTTTAATCATGCCTTCACTTCATTGCCCTTCTGCCATCCAGTTCTTTTTAGGTCACGAAGAGCACCACTACCATAAAGGAAGGAAGTGCATTCCAGAGAACTTACTCCCACCTCGTTTGCATATAGCTTCTTTGTTCAAGGACAAATTTCATTCCTAACCTTTTACCAGCAAAAATGACGACATGCCAAGGCTGCTCGGCTTTGGCAGTCCAAAGAATGGGGCACAACTGATCGCCCACCCTCTTCCTGCTCCTTTTGAATCAACAACAACAACAGCAGCTCTGTCTAGCTAGCCCTTGAGTCGCTGAAATGCCAGTTATCTTACAAGCCGGGCGGTGCCTACGATCGGCTGCTCTTGTCATTCGATCCGAAGCATCCGGCGAACGGCGGCCCAGACGCGGCGGCTCCTCCGGACCAGTTTGTGTGCGGAGGGGACCGTAACCTCCTTCTCGAGATCTGGGAAGAGAGGTGGTTGAAATCCAAATACACACTGGAAAGGTGTCATACCGGTAGCCAAGGTAGGGAGGGAGTTGTGGGCAAATTCCACCCATGCCACATTTTTTCTCCAGGAGGCAGGATTCTGGGAGACAGTGAAGGCACGTTTCCAGCTCCTGGTTAAGGCGTTCAGCCTGTCCGTTGGACTCGGGATGGTACCCCGACGACAAGCTGACTGTGGCTTCGATGAGTTTACAAAACTCCTTCCAGAAACAGGACATGAACTGGGGCCCCCAGTCTGAAACAACATCCTTGGGAAAGCCATGAATGCGAAAAACATGAGTCATCATTATTTCAGCCATTTCTTTAGTGGGCGGCAATTTTGGCAAGGCAATAAAATGAGTCATCTTCGAAAACCTGTCTACCACCGTCAGGTTGGTGGTGTTTTTGTCCGAGACCAGGAGCCCCGTAACGAAGTCCATGGAGATTTCAGCCCAGGGGCGAATGGGTACCAGAAGTGGCTGCAGCAACCCCATGCGTGCCCTGGAAGTGGTCTTGTTCCGGGCACAGATCGCACAGGCTTCCACGTACTCCCGTACCTCCCGGTCCATAGCGGGCCACCAGAAGCGACGTGAGATGAACCAAATAGCTCGCTTGATTCCTGGATGGCAGGTAAGGAGCGAGGTGTGAGCCCAGTGAATCACCTGTGGACAAAGAGCCACTGGAACGAATAAGCGGTTCCCTGGACATCCACTGGGTGGCGGGTTCTCACCGTTTGCTCGCTGTACCTCTGCTTCTATCTGCCAAGTTACCGCTCCCACCACATGGTCAGATAGCAGGATGGGCTCAGGCTCCTTGGCAGGTGGCTCAGGGTCAAATAACCGGGACAAAGCGTCTGGCTTGGCGTTCTGAGCCCCTGGTCTGTAAGACAGAACAAACTTGAATTAATTTGATTTTAAAAAAGTGACCACCTGGCTTGGCATGAATTCAGCCTTTTGGCTTTTCTGATATATTCTAGGATTTATGGTCGATCCAAACTACAAATGGATGTTGCGACCCCTCGAGCCAATGACGCCATTCCTCAAGAGCTAATTTGACCATGAGTAATTCCCTATCACCTATATCATAGTTGCACTCGGCTGACGTGAGTTTACGGGATAGGAAGGCGCAAGGGTGCAGTTTGTCATCCTTCACTGAGCGCTGCAACAGAACCGCTCCTACCCCTTCACTGGAGGCATCAACCTCCACAATAAACTGACCGCTAGGATCTGGAACTATGAGCCTGTTGAAGTTGATCAAATGCACTGGTCATGAGCAGGAGGGGGTACTGGTTCTTAATGGTAATGTCATTTAGCGGGCTGTAGTCTATGCACGGACGCAGAGAGCTGTCCTTTTTGCCAACGAAGAAGAAACCCGCCCCCGGCCGGTGATGACGACAGGTGGATCAGGCCGCCTTTAACAAGGACTGGATGTACTCCATCATTGACTCCCTTTCAGGGCCCGAGAGGGAGTAAAATTAATTAGTTCATAATGTTCATTGATTCGCATTTCAATAAGTCCGGTCCAGTGGGTTATCCGAAAAATCCAGCTGCCGTCCAGCACTCTGACAGCAAGCGGTTGAAGCAGACGTTCTATACTGATGTTTATACGCTGTGCCACTCCTCAGTCCATGAGGCTTTCGTCTGCCCCCGAGTCTATTAAACCTGACAGTGGCAGTCATGAGTCCCGACACTTTACCTCTACCGTGGTTAAGGCCCGAGGGGGAGGTTGGGAGGAGGCGAAACCAGCACTCCTTTGTCTACTGGTGAGCCCGGTCTTTTACTGGGCACTTGATGCGTAAATGTCCCAGCTGCCCACAGTAAAAACACAGACCCTCTTACAGCCGGCGTTGGCGCTCCCCCAGGGAGAGCTTGGCGCGGCCCAGCTGCATAGGTTCCTCCGTTGCCTCTGAGTCTGTGCTCTGCTTTGGAGCGGAGGCTGCGCCATAGAAAAAAACCTCTCTTTCCCAGCATCCATCGCGCAGCTCCTGGTTGGGTCAGGCCGGGACTTCGCTCGGTTCTGGTGGCGTTCCTCCAACTGATTGTCTGTGCAGATGGCCATGGTGATCAGAGAGTCTAAAGTGGGTGGCAAATCAAGGGGAATTAGCAAATCCTGTATCTGGTCAGACAGTCCCTTCAAAAACACATCATACATAGCCAAGGTACGAAACCGGACTGCATAATCACTGACTGAGTCTCTGCCTTGTCGAATTGTGCTTGGCTCTCTGGCCTGCTCCTGTTCCACCACCGTAGGGTCGAAGGCCTCTCTTAGAGCTTCGAAGTCTTGGATTGATCCGTAGATCGGAGAGTCATGTGACCATTCCGCCGTCGCCCATCTCCTGGCTCTTCCCGTGAGGTAAGAAATCATGAAGGCCACCTTGGCTCGGTCTGTGGAGAAGGCTGATGGCGAAAAGTCAAAATGCATTTGGCAGTCGGTGATAAACGAGCCACACTCTCCAGACTCAAGGGAGAACTTTTCTGGTGGGGCGAGGCGAGGTCCCCACGGCTCCAGTGGCAAGTGGAGCTGGTGCGCCCTCGGATTCAGGGACAGCCTTTTGGGACAGGAGTGTGAGAATCTGCTGCACCTGTTCGGCTAAAAGTAAACTGTAACAGGTGAGGCAAGGCAGGAACATGGAATAACAGAGCGCTGGTTGTCAGACATAAAATGAACACAATGAACTGGCACAAGACAGGGGGAGACATGGACTTATATACACAAGAGGAAATGGGGAATAGGTGGAAACAATCAGGGCGGGGGAAGACAATCAGACCGGCGGGAAACGTAAGAGAAGGGGCAAGACACCTGAAATGAGAGGGAAGTTAGATCTTTCAAAATAAAACGGTAAGTCACAAGACAAGAAATCAAAGAAAAACCAGACTTGACCTATTTACTGGGTCGTGACATTATCATAGACCATCTCCAACATCTGTAGCTCCAGCTGGAGCTGCAGACACAGCTGTAGAGAAATTAACTTAACTTCAAGTTCTGCTAGGAAATTAGAGACTTCATGACAATCATCCTCAAACTAGCCTTCTTTTGAGGAAATGGTTTCTACTAGGGGTGGGACCTTAACGCATTAATTATGATTAATTAATAACAAAAAAATTAACATGTTAAAAAAATTAACGCATTTAATTGCAGTTTGCATTCCAAACAACTCAGAACATTTGTCAATGCACGATTTCTGAGTACACCGATTACACTGATGCACACGTCAGAGCTCGGCTAACGGCTACCAAAAAGGAGGAATCGGATGAAAGTGCGTTGCTAGGGCTGATGCACTTCAACTCTGCAGTACCGTCAAAATGCAAAGCATGTTGCAGCGAGCACAGAAACCGCCAGAGCTGTTAGTGCTAGCAGTCCCGGTCCGAGTACGAACGAAAGAGTATGAAAGTACGAAAGAGGTGTCGGCAGCCCAAACTTGATCAAATGACTGGCTTCAGGACCAAAATTAGTAAGTGTTATAGCCTAATGTACAAAATAATTTGTGCTAAGGGTACTTGGAGTTTAAAGGAAAATTAAGCCTGTCTAGTTGTTTTACCAGAAGAAGAAAGAAGTAGAAATTGCACTTTATGTTGAATTGTTGTGGGGTTTTTGTTGTTTTTTTTTTACCATTTAAAGTCAATACTGTTCTGAAAAAGTACTTAAAGTACTTAAAATGGCACTTTAATTTTAGGTCTGTTCAATTTTGGCCAACGATATTTTCTATATCTTTTTCTACTGTTTTGAATTGAAATGCAATTATATGCATTCTTCCAGACATTAAAAGAGCTCGAGTTTACAATATTCATGTCTGTGTCTATTATTTGATTCAGTCGTCCACTAAAATCCATTTAAATTAAAAAATGTTGCTTTTTGGGGCAAATGTTGTTATGCGATTAAAATGCAATTAATCGAGATTAATTAATTACAAAACCTCTGATTAATTAGATAATTTTTTTCAAATAGTATTCCACCCCTAGTTTCTGCTAATACCCAATCTATGCCTCCAAAGCTGTAGCAAACCATTTTGATTGAAATTTGAGGTCTGTTGTTGGTTGCGTTCATAAGTTTACTCCATTGAATCAATAACCACATAACAGTGACAGCACATTGTAGTAGGAGTCATCACCTTGTGCTACACTGCTGTATGACATTGTCTAAACGGCCAATCTATATTACTTTTTTTAATATTGCTCGTTCATGGCCCAGAATTATCTACATAAATGGTCCATGTAATTGTATAACAAGAATTAAGTGAGAGTTAAAATTTATTTGGTTTGAAATAAACTCCTCATGTTGTACTGATTTATTTAAAGAAGTAACTTAAAACTGTGGGAATGAGACCCATGCATGTACACAAAGAGTTGCATTACTGATGACTCATCATTTTGACCTACATTATATGCCCCTCCCTTGACCATGATAAGACCATAAAAACCCTTATACAAGGTAACAGTGGCACAGGTACCAAGAACTCTGTATCAGTACAGATGCACTCACCAAATAGGTATGGTATGAAACACAGAGCGCGCTAAAAGTAACTGGAATTCTCTACAAAACACTAGATGCTGTTGCTTTGTGTGTTCTTGATTTAAAGGTATGTTATTGCAAATGTTACCTAAATTTATATGATCATTTATGCATGCCAAATTCTTTTCAACAGGTCTGATGATGTTTTTGAGGACAACCATCTCTGTAATGAATCAGCAAATTCATCTGGCGTGATAGCACTCACCCCAACAACATATTTATTATGCATCTTTGTTGGGTCTTTGTCAGTTTTTGTAATGTGTGGAAACCTTCTTGTCATAATCTCCATTGTTTATTTCAAACAGCTCCACACTCCTACAAACTTTCTCATCCTCTCTCTTGCTGTGGCTGACCTGCTTGTTGGGGTTATAGTTTTGCCTTTTAGCACTATACTGGCTGTAAGCTCTTGTGGGTATCTTGAAGAGATACTCTGTAAGATTCGAAGCTGCTTTGATGTCTTTCTGTCGACATCTTCTATTCTGAACTTGTGCTCGATTTCTGTTGACAGATATTATGCAGTGTGTCAGCCTCTGAGGTATAAAAGTAATATAAATATCCGTGTTATTGTGATCATGATCTTGGTAAGCTGGACTGTTCCTGCTCTAAATGGAATTAGTGTTACAATTTTGGGAGTCAACCAAGGACAGTCTAACAGACGGTGTGTCTTATTTCAAAACATACGTTTAGCAATCATGGTAATTGTCTTTGTATTTTACCTCCCAGCCGTCATAATGTTAACCATCTACCTAAAGATTTTGATGGTGGCACAGAGACAGGCCCGCAGCATCCAGAAGACAACCTGTCAGAGCACAAAGTCTGCAACAACAGTCAGTAAGATGGAGAGAAAGGCCACTAAAACTCTGGCTATAGTTATGGGAGTTTTTCTCATCTGCTGGACTCCTTTCTTTATTTGTATGACCTTTAACCCACTGACTAATTACACTATACCAGTTCCTCTGATGGCAGCATTTAAGTGGCTTGGATGGTCAAATTCAATGCTCAATCCCTTGGTCTATGCCTTCTTCTACAGCTGGTTCAGATCAGCTTTCAGAATGATAATTTCTGGGAAAATATTTCAAGGTGATTTTACTCATTTGAAGCTCTTTTGATTCATTATCTGATGTGCTTACATGTCAGTCATATCCTGGAATTTATAATGCATATCATAATTGAAATTTTCACAGTTCTATGCTACCCAGAAAGAAGTATATAGTAAACACCGTGTACAGTAATGTCACTGTTAATGTCTGAAGACTTAAGGATCCATATCTTATCATTTGTCCCATTTCCTGCATGTATTCAGATTATAGTTATTTATTTTCAGTTTCTTCTGTCTTAGCTTTGATCGTGGCCATTTACTTTGTCAACAGTGCAGTTTGTGTACGCTTAGTTGTGGACACTTAGTAATGAGTGGACAATCTTTGGACTTATTGTCCACAATTTTCACAATGATTAAATTCAGAGATTTAAGGAATTGCTAATATTGTTTTGTGCCATGCAACAAAATCTAAATGAGGTCAGTCAGAATCTACTCTAATCACAAACAAATGTCAAACCGAAGCCAAGCCAACCAGAATGAATTTAATCATTGACAAATAAATATTAACAAAAAAATCATTGCGTGTGTAACTGCTTCATGTTTATCATTTGGTTTCATTAGATATGCTGCCCTTAAGTAAATGACCCAGGGAATGATGTGTAAAGACAGTTTAAAAGTTAAGTAAATTTAAGAAATTTATTTTGATATCACACTCACACACACACACACACACACACACACACACACACACACACACACTGGGGAAACGGGAAACAGAAGGGAGGGGAGGAAAAAAGTAGAAACACAAGGGAGTGAGGAGAGGCAGAGCAAGTAACCTAGAATTATATCTATGATTATTTTTACTTACACATTCTCATTTCACAAATCATATATATATAAGTTTGACAGCTTGAAAATTATTTTAAAGTGTAAAACTGTTTCACCTCAAAAATACTACTGGTCTGGTGTTTTCATGTTGAGTTAAACTGACACCTGAATCTCAATATCATCACATCTGGTGTACAACAGAGAATCTAAAGCAAAATCATTAGTTCTAGCAATATAATACATATAAATGAAATCTAGAATCTGAATGGATTTTACTGTCATTTGCAACTCTTCCAGGAAAAGGTGTTTATTAGGAATTCAAAAAATGAAAAGGCTTGAGGAAATATATCTACTGCTTATTGACAACTCATATGTACGTATAATTTAAGAGCAAAATGCATCTTGACCCATTAATTTGGCAACAACAAACTACAACAAAGATGGCATCTTATACGCTTCCTGCTTAGCCAACATGTATTATAATTAAGCTACACCACCATTTACTTTTCCACATCAATAAATAAGATTAGATAAGAAGATTTGTATAGGTTTTCATGATGAAACTTGAGCATAAATTTATCATTTTGACAAAATGTAATTTATTGGGTGTGGGTACAAGTGGCAAGGCAAGTGGCTAGCAGTTAGCTGACAGTTTTATATATGACAAGTTATTTACATACATACAGTTATTAAAAGATAAACCAAATTCATTATCTACAAAAGTGCATTTTTTTTAATTAGCCAAATAATCATCAACCAAAAAGAAGTTCAATACATTTTTTAAATCCTAAAATTCTTTTGTGTTTTTACAGAGAGTGAACACAATTTCCTGATCAATGTCAATGTTTTTTGGCTACTTTGATGTTTCTTTTCGAAATCTGGTGCATGAGGCTGTCTTGACAATGCATTATATTTTACTTTTTTCTGCATGAACCGTTATAAAGTGCTCAAAAGTCGTTAGCAGACTTACATCCTTTTCAGTTAAGTACTAATAATGCTTTTCTTCATTTAAAGGGACAAAGACAAGGTGGGGAATGGTGAGACAACTATTAAGAACCTTAAAACTGCATAAGTATACATAAAGTATTATCTTATCATTACTCCCATTGTCACTGCTTCAAAGGTTTTCAGCATCTACTGGTGAGACTTAATTGCGCACTGCTTCTTGCTTTGATAAGTCTGACTTTTGTGCATCACTGGTGTTAAACAGAGCAGCACTAAACTTAAAACCTCGCTACTGTTAGCAGCAGTGATTCCTGTTTCAAGAGCACCATGTCATAGCTTCACTCACATATTGTTCAACTTGAACTTTACATTTTTAATACGTCACACTTGGTTTCCTAGAGCTTTTCACAATATAGAAATGGGAACAATGACATTACCAAGTAAAACTCTTTCCATCCCTTTGTCTGGTACCACAACGTGTTCTTCCTGAAAAGTCTCGCAATACCCGTGTGATCTCTTGAATCAGTAATGACATACATCTCACGGGTGCAGATTGTTGATTCATATATTGACAAATGACTCTGATGCACCAGCGCTGCTTGAGTTTGCTGCCTCTGACACACGGTAAATATCTGAAAGACACATAAAATGTTACCAAGATTGATGACTCAGGGAAATGGGAAAGCTACTTAATTTGAAACAACAACTTACATCTTCTTCCACGTAGTCGACTTATCCAGTTTAGTCCACTGAGAGAGGAAATGCCACCACTTGTGCTCTATAGAAACAAATGAATATGTAAAATCTTTACACTGAAAACCTTTAGGTTTATCCAATAGTAATAGTAATAGGGAGCTGTTTATATACATTAAACAAGTCACTTACTCTTGTTGGATTAGAGGCTGTGCTTGATGTGGGTAGTCTCCTTGAGAGGATGGAACGAACCTACAGCCACAGTCAAATTCATGTCAGTGTCAGAATTAGCCCAATCATTGTGCAAGTTGAAAAATGTTTAACAAGCTGTTAGTTTACATATACCATTTTGCCCGATGCCAAGAAATGGTTTCACCACACAACTTCCCCAGAAACAACAATTTGTTATTTTGGTACAGATTAAATTAAACATATCATGTTCAACATGTGGAAGTAGTAGAAAGTAGTAAGTATACTTATTTGTGTACAGTACTTTTACAGTACCACTTCATTCATTTGATAGCTATAGTTCCTATACTACTCTGTATTACTCTTTACATCACATACAAAACTGATGAAAATACAATGGATGACAGTCAAACCACCCAAGCATACATAATGTATGTAAAAATAAGATTTATCTTAGCTTGAACTACATAATTTTGCATTGATAGGAGCCATTTTGCCTTGCAAGACTGTTGATGTTTTACTTTAGGTTCATTTTGCTGATAGTACCTTTAGTTAAGAATTTTAAATACATGAAATTAAGTTGTAATGCAGTATTTTACATTGTGGTAATGCTACTTTTTCTAAAACATGTTTAGTCTACTATGGTCAAATTCTGTGTATATCCAAAAAAGTCTAACTATTTTTTTTTAAAAAGTCAACTTACCTTTGAATCAAATAGTGTCCCAAACACTAAAATGAAGAAACCCTGAGGAAACACAAATAAAATACATATTTCTATGTCATGGGCAGATGATTTAATTATAACATTGTATTTTAATGGATGCAAATACCTGTAGGGAATTGAAGAATGCAAAGGCAATGTGGATTCCTTTATTTGTTGACGATATCATGGTTCCCACTCCTAAAGACCAGGTCAGTCCAAATAATGGAGTCAAAATGATCACACACCTTGCAATGACCACCAGTGTATGCTTTTCATCTGTTTGGGCTGTGTCTCCTACACCTCTTCTGAGCATTTTAAACAAGACCACGATCACAATCATGATGTTGATGAAAACAATAGTCAAGGCAGGTATCACCAAGGCCAGCAGGGCCTTTGTTTCGAACCAGTTGAGCCAACAAGCTTGATCTCCCCTGATGTATCCTTTTCCAGGTGCTGTTACAGCAACAGTTATAACAGCTATAATCAGAGGGCACCCATAGCCTAAACTGAAGCCAACAGCCATCATGGTTGACTTGGACATGTGGGAAAACACCAAGACTGTCCGGTAAAAGAGCAGAAGGCCTGACACAAGCATCCAAAAGAACAGAGCAAGGTAGAAGAAGTGCATAAAGAATGTTGCAGTGCTGCATGGTCCAACTGGAACTTTATAGTTCTCCCCTGGGTTTTCAAGGGGGTTCTTAGCAATAGATGCAGCAATAATGAAGCAGATGTCAGCGATCAACAGAGACAGGGCAGTGTTAACAATTGAAACATGGCGCATGAAAGCAGTGCTATTTCTGGTGATGGCTTTCCAAACATACCCTTCAATAATGAGACATATAACTAAACTTGCCAGAGATATGCCTACACCAACGTAAGTGATTACATCCAAAGCATCTCTCAGTTCTGGAGGGATGTCTGTGGCCATAAGAATTGAGAAGGAGGTGAGATGGTTACACCTGCAGGTTACTATGTCGTTTATGTCTGAAACAAACGTACACCCCTTATTATCCCAAGCACCCAGTTTATCTAAAAGCATGAAGTTCCAGAAGACGCACTGTGGGTTTAGTGACAGGGAGTTGTTGAGCTTGTCGTAAGTCAAAGTGACATTTGTAATTGTTGTATTTAGTTGGACTAGCACCACAGCGGCATTGATGGCATTATCAGTGACAATCTCATTGCTGGTGGTGTTGAATAAGCTGACGTTAAAGGTAGAGTCACGTGCTGGCATGACGTTATTTAGGGTGGCGAAAATGATGGTGGTGATAGCAATGTTGTCAGTGTTGATGTTCGGAATGTCAATGACAACACTGGAGTTCAGATCTGCCCTGAAGGAGTTGTTAAACATGGTTCTGTTGAGCATGATCCGTTGTGTTACAATGTTAAACTCCCCAACCAACCCATCTGAGAGATTCTCCAGTGAAGCCAATAATTCTGAGCTGGCATTTTGGGTTACATTTGCATTCAGAAATGCCCAGGACTCTCTTGCATCATCACCAATGATGACATCAACTGTGTCAAGTACATCCTGCAGAAGAAGAAACATTTAATTATGACGGTAAAATCTCATCATAATGGTAAGGTAAAAAGGTAAGTTAGTTGGTCTAACAAATAGTTTCGTAACATACCGTCATGATAGGGCAATTGACCATTGTGGTAACATTTGCAATATTGCTTATGATGCCAACAATGGTTGATATAGTAGCAGGTGAATTTGCAACGTCCGTTTTGTAGTTGTTGACCTTTGTACTTAGATTCATTGCAAATGTTGGCACTTTCTCCATAGTTAAACCCTGAAAGAATGAAATATTAAAATCAAAAGCCTTTTAACACCATATATTATTAGTGTAACATCAGAAACATTTTTTTGATTAATGTAACCGAAAACTGTTACACATACAGGAGTTTAGGGCAAGCTAAAAGAATGAAATAGATAGATAGATACTTTATTAATCCAGAAGGAAATTCAGGTATCCAGTAGCAAAAAACGTTTTATGTTTCCACCCGGTTTTGAACCGGGGACCTTTCGCGTGTGAGGCAAACGTTTGTTGTTTATTATGATTAACTTTTAATGAGAACAACGTATGATAAAAATGTTTAGAAACTATGACTGTGCCTTTTCCTCCTACTGTTCAAGAACAGTGGGAGGAACACCACCAAGTAATAAGGAAGCAGCAGCTGCTAGCTGCAACTTTTACGACTTAATTACTTAAAGTTACATCGCACATCACCAGCAGGACTTGCAATTATGTGACCACTTTCAAGGCATCTTAAACAAAACCTGAGCTTCATGTCATGCATCATCACTGTATACGGCCCAGAGAACAAACAGCAGTCTTTGCGGTGGAGAAGCCTGCAATCTCAAAAAGCCTTCACTGGGTTACTGGAAGTGGTGTATCTCTACCCAAAGTGACAACTTTGAAGGCAGCCCAAATAAAACGAGATATGGTTTTGCTTGTTTTAGGAGCCCTCAGATGACATTTTGACCATATCTTGTATCCACTTTAGTGAACCCAATACAGTATGTACTTAAAGTGGCAAAGGACAGCTTTTTCATGTCTCCCCTCTCTGCGCAAGCAGTTTCCTCTTTTGTTGGAACTACAAACACACTGTAAAGTGTTACAGAGAGGACGTTCTTTCCTAAGTCTGGCTTATCATGAATACCTGCTACAAAGAGCAACAGAACCAGACCAGTTGCTTTTTGGTCTGTTTTAGCCTTGCATGTTGTTGCTGTTGACCTTAGTCTTTTTAACTGGTGAAAATGGCTGCACCAGCTAAAACTACTTTATGGTTTAGTACACTGCCAATGGAAATGATGTGTTATCCCAAGTAGAACACCTACCTGTGACTCAATAAACAATTCCTTGATTTCTGTTATGATGCAGGAGTCCATCTGAAGTTTCCACTCCCCTGTTTCCTGACAGACTGCAGTCTTGGTCCCCTCTTGACCCTTATCACATCCTATGGTTGAGTTATCATTTAATCGTCCACTCCCATACTGAGTATTGTTACATAGAACAGCTTTGGAATTAAAAAATCAGTTAATGTTGCAGAAAGATAAAAAGCAAAGCAAAGGAACAGTTCGGTCATGTTTCAACTGTTGCCCTTACCATCTGTGAAAATAGTCATGGTTGTCGTCATTTGATAACCCGTTGGTTGAACTACCTTACATGTGAAAATTTTTTCCAGTGACGTGCTGCAGCTTGGTAACTTGTAATCATAAGTGATGCAGTAGTCTCCTCCATTGCCACTGATAGCTGTAAACATTGCATAGAGTTGTAAATGAAGTAAACCTTGAATTTCTGTGTCCAGCTTCTTAGCAGGGTCACATTTAGTGTTTTAACACTGACTTGATACTTACTTGAGGATAAAACATCTGTGCCTTGAATCCACTTGACTTGGTAGGGGGACTGCACACAGCACTGAATTTGTTGTACCTGTCCCCCTACACATTTAACATTGACTTTACTCTGTAGTCGCACAATAGGAGCCGGGTCGATTTCATTTGGGGTTACAAATCCTTTTTGGAGGAAATTCATTGCACTGCCTATCAAAGTGCATTCATAAAGTCCTGTGATGAAGAAAAAAAAATATATATATACACACTCAAAAATATATTAAAACTGAAACATTGACAATATTTCTGCATCCTGAGCAATTAAAGAAAGATGTTGGAGTAGTAATTATCATGTATAATTTCTGATAGGAAAAAGAATGTTTAAGCTCTCTGACAGTATTCTGATTATTAAAATCAGCATCTACAATACCCCAGATCTGTCCATGCATCATATGATTATTACTGATCAATTAATCTCTTCAGTCGAGAAAACTGACTGAAAACTGAAAAATGTCTGAAGAAAACTGAAGACATGTAAATAAGGGTTGAAATGTATTCTTTTTTTGGAAAGCAAAAGTGGGTACTCAAATAAAATATTTTAATAGTTTCTGAGATGGCATACATCAGAACCTTTACTATCCTACGAGTGCTGACAGAAAACCTGTAGCACACATTATAATCATTAATCCCGACGCATAGGCTACAGAGGGCCAAACAATGGTAGGGAGATATTATGGTGTATGCAGCTAACTTTCTACTTACCAGTATCAGCAAGAATGACGTTGTAAATTGCAAGCGTCGACTGTATGCCAGAAGTAGTTATTTGGAGCCTCGTGCTGTTATTAATTTCCAGGCCATTGGCCTTCCACCTAGCATCTGAAATTTGTCCTACATCAATGTTCTCAGAATCGCTACATATCAAATTCATTCTGTCACCAGTATAAGTGAGGTTTGGAAAGCTGATTGGAATAGGACCTTTGGGCAAAGCAAGAGAGGTCAGTTAGGGATTTGGCACTTTCAAATAAAAGTAACAAGCCAGTAGCATTTTTCAACTCACTGTTGTAAGATGCAGTAACTGAACCAATGACAGGGGCAATGGACGCCATTGCGCCTATGAGCTTGTCATTTGCAGTCTTCATTTCAGTTGAATTAATGTTTGCTGTCTGAAGAACAAAGTCTATAATTACGCTTCCTTGTCTGTGAGAGACACAAAAACAAAAGTGATGTAAAATGTCCCTGCCTAAACGGTCCCTGCCTTCAAGTGTTTTCAGTGCCAGAATAAGCGTACCTGAATGCCCTCACAAAAACATTGATGAACCCTGTGATTCCCCTGTACTGCTGTTGCAACTGTGGAGACATACGATTAGAACATATTTGAATATGGGAACATAAAGAACAACAGATGAAAGCATTATGGTGTTAACAATGCACTTACCACTGGACTAATCTTTGATTCAAGCTCCTTGTATGCAGGACTTGTCGAATCATTTAATTGTGGTGTGTAAGTCAGGTCTAATTTGATGGACATTTCCACATCAAATCCTGTTCATTTGGAAAAGAAAACACAGATATGAATATATGAACGTTTCATTTTTTAGGATGTAAAGAAACAGATACATACCAGAAAAAAGTACAATGCCAATGAATATACAAGAGAGGAGACATTGGTAATTTATGCATTTTCCTAATAGCTTCCAAAAATAACTACATGGCTCTTCTCAGTTTTGCCAGTGCAGATCAATAGTATATAAAACCATGAATCTCAAAACTGCTTATGTCCCTTTAAACTATTTTGTTACTTCAGCTTTGAGATATATAATATCTGGTTAAGCTGGTTAAGATTTAAACAGGCAGGACAGTAGTTGGGCAGCATTCTTCTGCTAGCCCTGTTTGTCCCTGGTTAGTTACTCTTAGTTTTTGTAACTGTCTTTTATGCTATAGATATTTTGAGATCCACTGATATGTTCAGGCACTGTCATTTTCTCTTCTTGACAAAGTGCAGTGCAACTATTAAGGTCAATCAACCTTTGACCTTCAGGTCTAATGGTCATCAAACAGCAGTACTGGAACAGTGGTGTAAAACATTGGTGTAAGCTCATCCATAAGATACACTTTACAATGGGTCCATGGTGCTTCCTTCACCCTTTTTGTTGGTAAAACAATACCTGTGACAGTTGTAGATGTAGGCAGTGTTGTAAATGCAGGTGTAGTTGTAGCTGCCGTGGTTGTTGGAATGATACTTGTTGCACTTGTATCAGTATTGGTGGTGGAGATCGTGGTAGTATTGATAGTGGTTGTGGTGGGAGTGGGAGTGGTTGCCGTTGTAGTTGTGCGGGTTGTGGTTGAAGCTGGGGTAGATGTAAACTTTGATGTTGCAGAACTAACTGTAGTATTTAGGGTGGTCGCACTTGTAGCTGAAAATGCAACAGTTCAAAAAAAAGTTAGAGTTGCTTAAAATTTCCTCAAATGAATGAGCAGAGAATTGAAATTTTCTGAGTGATCTGTACGAGGTGCAATTAAAATCTTATGTGATTGTTTCTGCTGTTCCTGCTGCAACACAGCCCAGTAACGAGCACGCAGCCACCAGCTATAACCATTGGGAGTTTGTTTACCAAACTAGGTTGTGGCACTCATGTTATGTGACCACTTTCAGGAAAGCGTCTGCAGAGCGCATTTGCGCATCGTCACCATGGACCTCAACATCAAAATCTGTGTCAAGCGCAGCCCTAAAGTGGAGGGTCATCATCAACCATGCCCAGAGGCCAAACTGCAATCTGGGCAGTTGACAAGCCAGCAGTGTTCATTACTCCCTACCTGTCCTATTGCTGGATTCTACAATGGCAAGTTCTTCCTCTTCTACGCATTAAAATTTAAGTCACTTTGACACAGTGGAGGAGGTCCATGGAATGTCCAGCGCACACTGCAGATGGTGTTTTACGTGGTTGCATAACAGGACTTCCAGGATGCAATCAGAACATGGTGGAGTCATTGCATTGTCGCATGTGACTGCGAAGGGGATGGTGGCCAAATTGAAATCAAGGATGGTTTTTGCTTCATAGGAGCAGCAACATCACATTTTGATTTCACCTCGTAAGCACAAATTGTCACAGTGATTGGATTTGTTATGACAAACATGCTTTTTGAAAACCTTCATTTTTCTTAATTTGATAACTGCCCAATTGTGACATGTAAATGCAACAAAAGGATTCTTTGCAAGTTCTGTATATGAAATGTGATTTTGAGCAATAAACAGCAATGAAAAACAAGTTGTAGTGTAAAGACAAAGTGGAGTTATAGCAGGAGGCAGCAGGTCTACCCATCATGTTAGTAAGACCCTACCTGTGAACCTGGTCTTTCTATGTTTATAAAGAGATTAAGAGACTGACCTCCCACACAGCATTGCAAAACCCCAGAGTGCAGTTCGAAAGACTTAGCTAAAAGCTACCTTAAACATACTGTACTTAATGAGACTTTGTAGCTAATAATAGTGTTATACAGTAACTTATGAACAGTGGGGAAGCAGAAACAGAATATATAATAACTCACTTTACCCAAACAGAGTTTATGATTGTTGGAGCAGTGGAAAGACTAGTTTTAATGAGTTGATGCTCTGTTTTACAGTGATCTATAAGGTAGAATTACTGTCTTTGTCAATGGAGTCAGGGGGCAGTGAACAGTGCAATAAAACTGCTGTTTCTGGTCAGGGGGGGCGTTTAGCCAAGACATCCATTTGTTTTTAGACTGAAATGATGGTGCTGTTCTACAACATCCATTGGCAGTGAATGTCATACATTTAACCTTTAAGTAGCAACAGATGTGAAAAGAATACACTGAAGGGACAGAGATTAAATTAATTTAAGTAATTCATCACTTATTTCTAAAAAATTACTGGTAGTTATAGTTTCTGATGGATCATTGCAGAGAGAAAATAACAGAATTATTTAACCCCAGACTAGTTTATTTTTTATAAATTTACACTTACTTGTAGGTGCAATTGTTGCAGTTGTTGTAGATGTTCCTCTGCTCATGTCTGTTGTAACAGTTGTCGAATCTAAAATGATAAAATCGGTGAAAGGTTTAATCGATCAAGTGAAAGCAAATTACTCGAAAGATTCCAACAAATGTTAAACAGGCAAGACGTGTTGCTCTCCACATTTCAACACATTGTTAACGTCTAAATCAGTTATTGCACGGTTTTTGTCTCACTGCATGCATATTTCACTTAATCCCAATCAAAACAATCATTTCTAAACACTGACTTGTAACAGTTGTTGGTGTTGCAGCTGCTGTAGTGTTCATGTGTGTTGTAGCATCAGGTGTTGAATCTGAAACGTGTAAAAACAAACTTTGAAATTACATTACGTGAATTAGAACAACTGAAAAGCTTAAAAGAAATGTTAACCAGTCATGTGTTACTCCCGTCGCTTTCTTAAAACTCACTGGTAACTACAGTTGTCGAAGTTGAGGGTGTTGTTGTAGTGTTTTGATGTGTTGTAGTTGTAGGTATTGAATCTGCAAGAACAATTATGAGTAAATGAGTAAAAGTTATTGACAAATGTACCAAACCGTATTACTTACAATAAGGTTTTACTGTGTATTGTTAATATATGATAAAAAACCAGTTCACACTCCACAGTACAGTTCAGCAGAGTTTTTTTTAAAGTGATCTTATGAAAACTAAACACCTTTATTGCATTACAGCTTAAACCCACTGGGTTCATTGCTTCTGTGCTTTCTATGCTTGCCATCCCACGGGATTGGCCACAGCACCTGGATATATGCTTGGGGTCATTGTCTGGAGGACTGTGAAATTCTTCCTGTTTTACTTCAGATTTACGTTTTTGATAGACGCCAGCAGGTATTGTGACCAACCATGCTAATATTTGGATCTACAGTCTATATCTTTCTATATCTCCCCTTCTATCTTCAAAAGAGCCCCTGAACCAGATGATTTGAACGGGTTGGTTTCTAGCTTTGAGCACAGTTCCAGCCCCAACTGTGACAGTGCGTGTAGAGTTATGCGGGGTGTTGGAGTTTTTTTTAATTTTTCAGCATTTATTAACTAAATTAAAAATGGTTTTAAGATGTCGTTTTAAGATCATTTTGAAAATGGATTGAGCCTGACATACGTTGTAATGTAATACGCTGCAATGTTGTAATGGCCTGTAGGCTTTTTATATAACAATAACAACACAAAGATGCTTGCTTTTGGCCTGTTGCCCAACATCTAGTCTTAGCTTTGGCGCTTTTATGGGCAGCCCTAGCATATACCTTATAATAGTCAAACCCAAAGACTATATTTGGCCATGTTTAAGCACTTACTTGTTACAATTGTTGGTGGTGTTGTGGAAAGTGTTGTTGTGTTCACAGCTGGTGTTGAATCTGACAAAACCATTTTATAATTATGTTAAAGTGACAAGTGAAATCAAGTTCAGTGAGTCATTAACTCTCTTGTCCTTATGAGGAAAAGTAATGTAAGACTGATTTTAAAGCACTCACTTGTTGGTGGCATTGTCGGTGTTGTAATGTTGTGTGTTGTAGCAGTAGGTGTTGAATCTGGAAAGAACATTTTGCAATGTTACAGCTGCAAATACAAAACTCTATTCTGTATACTGTTTACAAAATTGTTCTGTGCAGGTATACACACTTGTCTTATCTACAAATGAACTGCCTTGAAGGTCATTTTACCAACATCTCTAACATGATACAACTGTAGGTCAACTAATTTATAAATGATAAACATTTAAATTATTAATTATAAATATACATGTATTTAAAACAAATCTCAATCATGTGAATGTTGGTTTCCATTTATTCTAAACACCTCCCCTAGATGCACCTGTTCATATAATTGTGAGCGATGAAGTGTTCAGTGTATCGTAGCAACAGGTATTTATTCTGCAAATTCCGCAAATACTTATTGCTTAATAACTCAATAATAACATTTATTTGGGCTCAGGTCATTGGTGCATGAATGATAAATGATCCTTTTTCTAAAAGACATACCGGTAACTATATTTGACATGTTACACTTACGTTACAATTGTTGGTGTTGTGGAAAGTGTTGTTGTGTTCACAGCTGGTGTTGAATCTGACAAAACCATTTTATAATTATGTTAAAGTGACAAGTGAAATCAAGTTCAGTGAGTCATTAACTCTCTTGTCCTTATGAGGAAAAGTAATGTAAGACTGATTTTAAAGCACTCACTTGTTGGTGGCATTGTCGGTGTTGTAATGTTGTGTGTTGTAGCAGTAGGTGTTGAATCTGGAAAGAACATTTTGCAATGTTACAGCTGCAAATACAAACTCTATTCTGTATACTGTTTGCAAAATTGTTCTGTGCAGGTATGTCACACTGTCTTATTCTACAAATGGACTGCCTTGAAGGTCATTTACCAACATCTCTCTCTAACATGATATAACTGTAGGTCAATTAATTTATAAATGATAAACATTTAAATTATTCATTATAAAACATACATGTATTTAAAACAAATCTCAATCATGTGAATGTTGGTTTCATTTATTCTAAACACCTCCCCTAAATGCACCTGTTCATATAATTGTGAGCGATGAAGTGTTCAGTGTATCGTAGCAACAGGTATTTATTCTGCAAATTCTGGCAGAAATACTTATTGCTTAATAAATAATAATAATAACATTTATTTGGGCTCAGGTCATTGGTGCATGAATGATAAATGATCCCTTTTTCTAAAGACATACTGGTAACTATATTTGGACATGTTTAAGCACTTACTTGTTGCTAAATTGTTGGTGGTGTTGTGGAAAGTGTTGTTGTGTCTACAGCTGGTGTTGAATCTGATTAAAACCATTTTATAATTATGTTAAAGTGACAAGTGAAATCAAGTTCAGTGAGTCATTAACTCTCTCTTGTCTCCAGAGGAAAAGTAATGTAAGACTGATTTTAAAGCACTCACTTGTTGGTGGCATTGTCGGTGTTGTAATGTTGTGTGTTGTAGCAGTAGGTGTTGAATCTGAGAAGAACATTTTTGCAATGTTAAGGCAGCTGCAAATACAAAACTCTATTCTATACTGTTTGCAAAATTGAAATTTGCAGGTATGTCACACGGTCTTATCTTTACAAATGGACTGCCTTTTGAAGGTCATTTTTACCAACATCTCTCTCTAACATGATATAACTAGGTCATCTTCAATTTATAAATGATAAACATTTAAATTATTCATTATAAAATACATACATGTATTTAAACAAATCTCAATCATGTGAATGTTGGTTTCCATTTATTCTAAACACCTCCCCTAGATGCAATTCTGTTCATATAATTGTGAGCCGATGAAGTGTTCAGTGTATCGGTGAGCAACAGGTATTTATTCTGGCAAATTCAATACTTATTGCTTAATAACACAATAATAACATTTATTTGGGCTCAGGTCATTGGTGCATGAATGATAAATGATCCCTTTTTCTAAAGACTGGTAACTATGGTCGCTGGTGAAACTGTGGGTGTCGTAGTATTCAGATGTGTTGTAGTGTTAGACGTTAAATCTGCAAAGAACATTTTACAAAAGGTGTGTTTTTACCAAACAGGCATCTTACATAAACTTAATGCTGCCTTAATGCTGGTTGTATTTATATTTGTTTGTGTGTGTGTGTGTGTGTACATATATATATATATATATATATATATATATATATATATATATATATATATATATATATTATATATATGTGTGTGTGTGTGTGTGTGTGTGTGTGTGTGTGTGTGTGTATAGTATATATGTGTGTGTGTGTGTATATATACACACGCACACACACACACACACACACATCTATATATAGATAGATAGATTTTAGCTACAGTTGCTGAATCAGGTGCAGTCAGTACAGTGCTTTCACAGGTGAAGTATTGTCTTGTCAGTCTTACTTGTTGTTGCTGTTGTTGGTGATGGAGTTGTTGTGAGAGGACAGGCTGTAAAGTCTGTAAGCAGGAAGAGAGAGAATATATATAGTTCTATATACATTTTACATTTTAAAGAGCTGGGTCAGCCTCTATTTGGGGAAACAGCATTAGCATGTACTCATGCACTGTCAACAACAGATGGCAGTGTTTACAAAGGTTTACAAAGGCAAGCTCCCTGTCTACTCACAGTTCCAAAAGTTCACAGTCAGGAGTGACTTAGAGAGAGACACAGGAATCATGTTGTAAATAATGATACAGTATCTGGAGAGAAGCCAGACATGCAAGTTTCCAAAGCTTTAATGAGTTAGAATGTAAATGTCTAAATCAGGGCGACCACAGTGACAGATTCATGAAATAAGACTGGAAACATTTGGAGAGTGTGGAGGCCAAAAAGAGCAGCTTCAACAGCAGAGGAAAACTTTCCATGATGCTGCAACAGACCGACCTGCAAGCGCCACCTGGACTGTAACAGCATGTTTCATAGATTTGTTTCATTTTCACTGATAACCAAGCATCGTGACACTCATGAAAGTAACATCTCCCTACCTCATTTATGTCTGATTAGTGACTTTATCTTTCATTTTTATCTTCATTTTTCTATTTTAATTCCAAATCATCTGTCATCATTTAAAGATGGTTTCCTGCAATAAAGCAGTTGAATACTACTTCAAACACACTCACTGTGTTGATCAGCAGACTGGCAGTATTGTCCATCAGGAGGAATGCCACTGATGCACCCACATGTGTCATCAGTGATGTTGTCACATGGTCCATGCAGGAAACACTGGTCACACGGCAAACGATACTGATTTTCACATCTGCACTGGTACCCTACGCTGCTCGGGGAGCAAACTGCAGACAAAACAAATGATGGATTTACTTTACCAACATCCATATTTACTCTGAGTAAAGTAAAACCAGAGTGAAAGAAGATGTTCCTGCACCTGTAGTGATGTTGGAGTTCAGAGATTTGTATGCGTTGTTGATGCTGATGGGGCACCGATGTTGCTCAGAAAGTCTCTCAGCTGATTTATGACGGCAACATCTGAGACGCTTCCTAACTCAACAGAAATCAGGTATTTATAAAAAGAAGAGGAGGAGGAGCTGTGGGGAGAACATTTGAAAGAGATGCATCATTTAGCTACAGCTGCTGAACTGCACTCAGTACAGTGCTATCACAGTCAAGTATTGTCTTTGTCAGTCTTACTTGTTGGTGGTGGTGGAGTTGGACAGGCTGTAAAGTCTGTAAGCAGGAAGAGAGAGAATATACATAGTTCTAAATACATTTTACTTTTCTTTACTTTTGAATTGAACTGAATTGAATTTTTATTCCAAATCATCTGTCATCATTTAAAGATGGTTTCCTGCAATAAAGCAGCTGGAATAATTACTACAAACACATTCTCACTGTGTTGATCAGCAGATCGGCGTATTGTCCATCAGGAGGAATGCCACTGATGCGAATCTTGCATTACGTGTCAATAACAGTGATGTTGTCACATGGTCCATGCAGGAAACACTCGGTCACATCGGCAAACGATACTGATTCTCAAGCATCTGCACTGGTACTCCGCTGTCAGAGCAAACTGCAGACAAAAACAAATGATGGATTTAATCTGTTTAATGTCGAAGCTTAAAAACACGCGATGATATGAAGTCACTGACTGCTAATTTAAATTAAGTATGCCAGAAATGATTTGTATTGACAAAAGCATCATTGTCATGTTATACAGTCAGGGACTAGAAACTGTGGGTTCGTAACTGTCATACTTTTTACAGTCATACTGCAGAGTTAACTTCGAATTTAAATTGACATTTACTTTACTCAACATCCATATTTACTCTGAGTAAAGTAAAACCAGAGTGAAAGAAGATGTTCCTGCACCTGTAGTGATGTTGAGTTCAGAGATTTGTATGCGGTTGTTGATGCTGATGGGGTAACTGATGTTGCTCAGAAGTCTCCTCAGCTGATTTATGACGGCAAATATCTGAGACGTTCAACTCAACAGAAATCAGGTATTTATAAAGAAGAGGAGGAGGAGCTGTGGGGAGAACATTTGAAAGAGATGCATCATTTAGCTACAGCTGTTGAATCAGGTGCACTCAGTACAGTGCTATCACAGGTCAAGTATTGTCTTGTCAGGTCTTTACTTGTTGGTGGTGGTGGAGTTGGACAGGCTGTAAAGTCTGTAAGCAGGAAGAGAGAGAATATGCCATAGTTCTAAATACATTTTTATTTTCTTACTTTGAATTGAACTGAATTGAATTTTTATTCCAAATCATCTGTCATCATTTAAAGATGGTTTCCCTGCAATAAAAGCAGCTGGAATAATTACTACAAACACACTACACTGTGTTGATCAGCAGATCGGCAGTATTGTCCATCAGGAGGAATGCCACTGATGCACCCACATGTGTCATCAGTGATGTTGTCACGGTCCATGAAAACACTGGTCACACGGCAAACGATACTGATTCTCACATCTGCACTGGTACCCTCCGCTGCTCGGGGAGCAAACTGCAGACAAAACAAATGATGGATTTAATCTGTTTAATGTCGAAGCTAAAAACACGCATGATATGTGAAGTCACTGACTGCTAATTTAAATTTAAGTATGCCAGAAATGATTTTGTATTGACAAAGTTAATACCGCTGTCATGTTATACAGTCAGGGACTAGAAACTGGTTTAAAACTGTCATACTTAAGTAGTCATACTGCAGAGTTAACTTGAATTTAACATATTTACTTTACCAACATCCATATTTACTCTGAGTAAAGTAAAACCAGAGTGAAAGAAGATGTTCCTGCACCTGTAGTGATGTTGAGTTCAGAGATTTGTATGCGGTTGTTGATGCTGATGGGGTAACTGATGTTGCTCAGAAGTCTCCTCAGCTGATTTATGACGGCAACATCTGAGACGTTCAACTCAACAGAAATCAGGTATTTATAAAGAAGAGGAGGAGGAGCTGTGGGGAGAACATTTGAAAGAGATGCATCATTTAGCTACAGCTGCTGAATCAGGTGCACTCAGTACAGTGCTATCACAGGTCAAGTATTGTCTTGTCAGTCTTACTTGTTGGTGGTGGTGGAGTTGGACAGGCTGTAAAGTCTGTAAGCAGGAAGAGAGAGAATATACATAGTTCTATATACATTTTACATTTTCAAGATTTGGGTCAGCCTCTGTTTGTGGAAATAGCATTAGCATGTACTCATGCACTGTCAACAACAGATGGCAGTGTTTACAAAGGTTTCCTCCATACTGAGCAAGCTCCCTGTCTACTCACAGTTCCAAAAGGTCACAGTCAGGAGTGACTAAGAGAGAGACACAGGAATCATGTTGTAATAATGACAGTATCTGGAGAGAAGCCTGTGATGCAGGTTTCCAAAGCTTTAATGATGTAAATGTCTGAATCAGGGCAACCACAGTGATTTGTTTCATTTTCACTGATGTCTCGTTCATGTGACACTATGAAAGGACCATCTCCCTACCTTCATTTATGTCTGATTAGTGACTTATCTTCATTTTCATCTTCATTTTCATTTTAATTCCAAATCATCTGTCATCATTTAAAGATGGTTTCCTGCAATAAAGCAGCTGGAATAATTACTTCAAACACACTCACTGTGTTGATCAGCAGACTGGCAGTACTGTCCATCAGGAGGAATGCCACTGATGCACCCGCATGTGTCATCAGTGATGTTGTCACACAGTCCATGCAGGAAACATTTGTCACATGACCAACGATACTGATCCTCACATCTGCACTGGTACCCTCCACTGCTCGGGGAACAAACTGGAGGCATAGGCATTTATCAGACTTTATCGAGAATATCATAACAACTTCCTTTTGGAGTAATTATTCACTGTAATGCTTCAGTGGGCAACAGTACCAGCACATGCACAGTCATTATTCCTACCTGTAGTGATGTTGAGTTCAGAGATTTGTATGCGGTTGTTGATGCTGATGGGGTAACTGATGTTGCTCAGAAGTCTCCTCAGCTGATATATGACGGCAACATCTGAGACGTTCAACTCAACAGAAATCAGGTATTTATAAAGAAGAGGATCTGTGGGGAAAGAGTAAAAACACATTTGGCCTTAACTCAATGTAACGGAAAGCAAATGGATCCAGGGTAAGAGATTAAGTTCTTGTTCATGAGATCTCAGTGTGGGTTAAATCCAGCAGCGTATTCTCAGCTTTACCTGGTGATGGGGAAATGGTGGTCACAGGACACACTGAAAAGTCTGTAGGTTCGTTGAAAAAAGAAAAACATGCTGAAATAAAATAACTTAAAGCAGAGCAGAATCACACACTCGAAAATGTTCTAAAAACACTGAAAATGCTAATTTTGGGCGTTAACACTGGGATTAATATGCACCATAACACTCACTTTGATGTATTGTTGACTGACAATACTGTCCGTCGGTGGGGAACGCTTTAATGCACCTACATGTGGTGTTTGCATCACCATCACATTTCCCATAGGTGGCACACTTGTTACAAGGCCATAGGTAGTTATCCTCGCAGCGGCACTCAAGGTCAGTGCCAACTTGGCTGCAAACTGTACAAAGAACACCAAGTTATGTTTTTGAAAAAGATACAATGTGTAACCTGGACTCTACAACACACTGACAACTGAAATATTGTTTCACCAGTGGTGATGTTCGCTTCTGAGATGTTTGTCTGCGCGCTGATTGGGATGGGGAAAGTGACCCTCTGCAGGGAGCTTCTCAGTTGATCTACATCGGTGGTGTTCACCTCAACCAAAATCTGGTATTCGTAAAACACCAGAGGTTCTGCTGGGAAACAGTGAAAACAGAAACAATTTTGGTCACTGCATCACATGATGACATCTTAAACAACTACGTTTGCTGTGCCTGGCGGTAAGTAAACCTTTATTTTTCCTTTAATATAAACATTTCTATGTATATTTGAATAGATTTCTTCATGTATTAAGTCCTGTTACGACTAGGTAGAACATCATAATAAAGAAAGAAAGTTAAAATCGCACGTACACTAGAATTTTATAGCTTTTAACACATTACTTTTGTTAATAATCACACACAGATGAGTCGACCGAGTAGTATATTCTTACCAGTAAATACTATTGTGATCTGTGTGATGTTGATTGTGCTGGTAAGTTGAACAGGAAAGCTGATGTTCTGCACAGTGTCCCTCAGTTGTTCTATCACTGCGACGCTGCTGACGTTGACTTCAATGTCAAGAATGTATTCGTACAACTGGACAGTGTCTAGTGAGCACAAGAAGAAACAAAAAGAAAAAGCACTTCAGTATTCTCGGGTGAGAAAATAAAAACATCAAAATGCTCTTTGAATTATATTTATATTTTTAATAATATCCCTAAAATAAGTCTCTCTCACTTTTCTTTGGCTCGCAGTATTGCCCATTGAATGGAATGGCGTTGATGCACCCGCACGTGTTGTCAATGATATCATCACAGGCTCCATATCTGGCGCAGATTTGATTCGGCCAAACATACTGATCCTCACATCTGCACTGGACATTTGAACCGTTTGGATAACACACTAAAAAAAAAAAAAACCACACTCATAAAAACACATAAGAAAAGAAACAGGGTTTAAGGTGCAGCAGTTTAGACCATCCACTGTGGACAGCCCTGTGGATATGTGTACACTTGGTTGGAGATTATGAGGGAAATAGTTTAATAGTTTTTAGGCCAATACTACTTGCTACATTTCTGTTGACACACACACTTTGAGCCTATTTAAACATGCAGGGAGTCGATGAATTGGCCCTGATTCCCTCACTGCTCTTCTACTCTCACTGGCTTCACATTAAAAGGTGAAAGCCAGCACCTTTAATTTCATGGTGACATTGTAACTGACTGAATGTGTTGGACCAGAAAGCCAAAACAACCAAAACAAATGTGTCACAACAGCATGCACTGTTGTAAACTGTGGTAAAGTATTACCTTGTGCACACCTGCTGCTATTAATATAATAATCTCATGTGCTCAGCAAAGGGACCTATGTTGTATATAACAAAAGCCTTCACTGAACCATTGTTGGAAAGTGACAGCGAGGATTTGGAAGTACTGTGACACAATTCTAATTGTATTTCAGTATTCAACAGAATTCAACCTTTTTCACCCATAACATAAAACACCATCAGCATATCCATACTATCTTTAATAAAGCTATCTTTAACATGTGTGAACAGCTTTACCAAAGTTCCTCCATAAACCTCCCTAGACACTTTTAGTTAAATCACTTACCACCGCTCAAACAGTTTAAATTGTCCAATATTTCGTGCAAAATCAAAAATTAGAGCTGAGTCACAAATAAAACTCAAACAGATCTTTGGATCAGAACTTTCTGGCTTCTTCTGTCCTCTCCCATAACCACTGCTGTTTGTTTTTTAACATATGGTGTTAGAGCTGTTGCCTTTTCGTATTGTTCTAACCTCAGTTTGATCGGCCTTAATAAATCTCAATATTATTCTAGTTACAGCTGATGCCAGTGGATGGTGGTCCATAAGCATTTCCAGAGAAATGTGACAGGGTGCTTTAGAGATTATTATCAGAATTATGATGCAAAATGAAAAAGAGTCATGCATGAGCCAATATGTCAGAAACTGTTTGAGATGAATCCTATAACTTCAGGAATAAAAGGCGTGCTGGTTCTGGAAGTAATGTGAAAAGAAATGTTTACAGGAACACATTTCTCACCATTGTGCAATTGGTATCATTTTCATGCAGTTTAATTAAGGAACTGAAACGCCAACACAGAAAGACATAGAACCACGTGTTGTCAGAATATGAAAAACAAGTTATGCTATGTTTCCTTGTCGCAGAAAAAGTCTATGGCATTCAATATAACTTGTAAAATCAATAAAAGACAAGGTCAAGAAAGCAGGTGAGGACTTTAGCTGCTGTATCACGTTGCTCCCTCCAGATATTCAGAGTTAATAGGTAAGAAATTAAACGATAAATATTTGATTGTGCATCGATCCAAAGCAGATGACTGGCCAGAAGCATTCATATAAAACAATGTAAAAAATGTTTTAATCAAAGAAGAGTTCAATATGTACAATTAACTGATGGAATTCATCACTCTGTTAACTGCGGCACAACACACTTGACTACCCTTGACACCGTTCACATCATTCACAGTATCTGAATCAGACGAAGGTCCATTCTTACCTGTGGTGATGTCAATGTGTGTGATGTTCACGGTGGGACTCAGAACCAGGGAGAAGCTGCCATTGTTCAAGAGGCTCCTAATGTAGTCCACTGTCTCGATGTCCGAGACATTCAGCTCAACATCCACAGTGTACTCGACCTGAGCCAGCAGCACTGTGGGCGAAATACCAGATGGGAACTGTCAAGAATTCATTGCATTCATTCATTTTAAAAGAAACCTGCTTGATTCTCCTGTGGAGGTGTATAGAAGGGCACTTCATTGAGGCTAGGGTGGGAAGCCAGTGAGGGATCATGCTGTGTTTCACTACATTAATGACTGTTACTGGTAACTGAACCTGTGCTGTTTAATGTCAACCTCCACAAGAACATTTAAATAAATAAATATAATTATAATAAATTTCTGAATTTACTGCTTTGGTATTTTCCTTTTTTTATGTACAGCATTTTTAAAACTGTGAATGAAGTTTACCGATTTAAACTAACATGCCTTGGTTTCCAATGGGTTGACCCAAACTGACTCCCACTGGTTATAAGTTCCAACATGTCACTGTGATTGGATTTAACAATAAATGATGAGTTGATTACCTGATACTGGCTGGCAGAACTGGCCATCAGCTGGAAGGGCACTGATGCATTTACAGATGCCACTGGATATGTAATCACAGGCTCCATATAGGATACAGATGCTGTACGGCCAGGCATATTGTTCCCCACATCTGCACTGGAAGCCGGTAGCAGTTGAGGAGCACACTGTCAGCAGAGAATAACAGTAAGTTCACGCTGTTAACCTCGGCTGTTTTATATCAAGTTGTGCAGAGAAGGTTAGGCTGCCCACCCGTTGTGATGCTAATGTCCGAGATGTCTGTGTTGTTGTCAAGCTTTATGGGAAAAGTTGTAGCATTCAAGGTGGCCTCAAACTGCTCAAATGTCTCCACATTAGAGTCATTGATTACAACATCAACAATGTAGTTCCGTGGTTCTGGGAGCACTGCAAGGATAGAAGATTGAAAAATGAACAGTGTTAACTTCTGACAAGAACAATATGTTAAGAAATATGCTATTTAATGTTTTTGCTAAGAGATAAGATTGGGACCGCTCTCGTGTCTGTAGGCTAAATGTAAAGCCATGTAAAGGAGACAGTTAGCTTAGCTTAGCACAAGTCCAGCTCTGGCCAAAGGTAAAAAACTCGATTTCAGTGATTGCAGTAGAACAACTACAGACTAGTAAAGTCATGCTAAGATAAGCTGAGCTAAGCAATTCCCCAGGCTCCAGGACTCATATGTCAAGAACAGATATAAGAGAGGTATCAGTCTTCTCATCTAGCTCTCACCAAGAATACAAACAAGTGTCAAACTTTTCATATTCATATCATCATTTTCAATAATACCAATTAATCAGTCTCACCATTCCTTTTCTCCCTGGTGTGAGGTAGAAAGTATTCTTCATCATAATGTCCCTAAGACAAAGAAAACATCAGGTTCAAATAATTGCCTTGTGTTTATATCAAAACCTGTCGTTAGGCATGAGTCCCATATTTTTTGCCCAGTAACGTAAATACAGTGGACCTACCGGTAAAGCCGGACTTGACAATTCAGTGACGTTCCCTGTTTCCAAAATAATAAGTGTCAGTAGAAGGGCACAGATGGTCCAGCCATTCTTAGATATTGCCATTCCTTTAAAGAAAGGTAGAGAAGGACAGAAAAAAAATTACTTCATTGTTTCGAAGCCTGCCATGTGTATTATTAGACTGACAGTGGGTGTGGACCTTTTACCATTAGTCATAAGAACTATGACATCTATTCCTGAACAATATCAATGCCTAACTTGATAATTATCCTACTGCGTCAATGCCATTCATGTATTTACCAACCATGTCAAACTGAACTTAATGATCTACTGGAAGGTAAACTGTGGTGACTGAGTCAACATGAGGTTTATGTATTTTTGGATTAAAATTTTAATGTTGGTGATATTGGTACTGTAATTTCAATTGGTGTGATGCCCGTGTTGGCGTGTACTTTAAACTCTTTCCTTGTATCACTAGGGACAAAGGCACCTCGGAGGAGGTGGAAAATCCAAAATCCTTCAAAGCAAGTTAAGTCCAAGGTAAAACAAAAGCCCACAAACGTTTGACAGGCATGAGGTAAGGCTAGACCCTGGTCACATGAGGTACAAGGCTTTAGATCTGGGACACAAAGCGAACTGGTATTTATCTGGTGAAGAGAGGGGCTGATTATGGAATGAGATGCAGGTGTGAAGAGGGGTGGGGAAACTCAGATGATCACCAAAGAACAGGTGAAACAGGTGAAAAAGAAAGCAATCAGGAAAAACACAAGTCAGAAAGAAGAGATCTTAGAAGGAAAGACTCATTTCGTGTAAAACAGGAAATAACTACAGCTCAAAACCATGACAGATAATCTGCGATTTAAATTCAGGATAACCGAGATACTGAGTTTATACAGCATTCCACCGCATTTATACAGCTAGCCCAGACAGTCTGGTTATTTTACACCAAGAATGTTGCCATATAAGAGAGACAGCTAAATATAACGCACCATTTACCAAATAAATATTAATCAAGGTAAATTTCACCTTTTGCTGTGTTGGCAGCCAAGACAGAGATCTGTAAACACAACATGGCCAGGTACTATTACAGGTGTCTGAGAGCTGGGTCAAACCCAGGAGATGCAGATGTCTGACCTGATTTGTCAAGGCCAAGTGTGACATAGTAGATGTGTTTTTTTATTTGGAAACCATAAATGTAAACCTTATATTGTTTTCCCATGTACGCACCTTTAATGGCTTGTCTTCTTCAAAGTAAGTGCGTCAGACAGAGAAGCCTGCACATAGTGTTGGCTGTAGGTCAACAAGAGTCAGTGCTGCTGGATGACACCCCTGTAGAAGATACTGTATGTGCCGTTTAAGATGCCAGAATGAACGCCATGTTTTTCAGAATTGTAAGTGAGTGAGAAATGACGAAAGACGTTTACCATAAGGAGACTACATCTAATCTAACATCTAATCATGTGTATTTCCAGTGGAACACACAAATTAAAGTGCTTGTTTGGCCTAAGTTTTAGAATAAAGAACACCAGTGTTGCTGGGCCTTGACACGGTGCAGAGACGCCATGTGTCCTGTAAGCATTGTCATGTCACTGAGGACATTACTGGTAGTGACGTTAATCTTTAGAGATCATTGGTGTGAAAGAACACCAGTTGTTCACAGGTGCAGCACAACAATGCAACTGCTGTCACATGACTTGAAGCCTGACGATCTTTCTGTTGATAACTACAAATAATATTTTCAAAAACACTTTGCATTTTATATCTGTCAGTCATAGCAACCTTTACCAGAAGAAGTAGATTACAGAAGCACAAAGCAGTCAAAATGTAATAAATGGTTATAGGACAGGTGCATAATGTCAGAATGTCCGAAACTTAACTACAAAGGGAGTGAGCAGTGACACAACAGCAATGTGCAGCACATCATGCAGATGATTTACCTTTCATGCATGGACACCTCTGTCATAGTTTTCCTTTCTCTTTAGACATGAAAATAATTTTAATTTAAAATTACTTCAGGATTATGTAACTGACCTAATCTGTGCAAAATACTGCCTCTGAAACAGAAAAACAGCAAGTAACATTCACATAAAAAGCCAGAAACTCTACTCCAGATGAACAACATTCAAAAATAATGTATTTAGGAATGAATTGTCCAACATGGCGGACAGATGAATAATCACAATTTTGTCTAAAAATCTGAAAATTAAGGAAAAGCTAAACTAAAACTAAAACAAGCTGGTACATTACATGTTAATCCACTCTGTCAAACAATTAGAAGAAATATGGAATGTAACAAACAGCATCTTGCTTTTTTAAGTGAAATTGCAATAGACTTTTAGACTCCTTGGCTAACTTTTCAATGGTGTTTGGTCAATTTTGCAAAGATCTTAAAAATTAAGAAAAAGTACTTCTTGGAAAAATTAAATCCTCACGGTATTCAGATGTATCCAGACATTTTTCTGAGTGAGGTAAGAGCAACCAAGTTATGTGATACAGTTCACTGCACTGAATCATATTGTGAAGTGAAAGAGAATTGTAATCACGTCACATACACCTTCTAACATCCCACACATTGCTGTCAATATATACAATTACATTCAGAACCTTAAAAATAGCTCAAATACAAATGTGACTATATTATATGGACTTCAGATGACCAAAGACAGGTTCCCATATGTAACAAAATACCTGAATAATGAACAAGAATGTTGTAAAATAATAATATTTTACTTTTTACTTAATACTTAGTTTGGAGTTTTACTTTACGCAGTTGCTTCCCTGAGACCTGATCTTTAATCTCTTAATAGCTTGTAATAAGTAATAAATTAGCTCTACATATGAAGTGCTTCCCAGTTTCACAATAAATATGTTCATTATAAAGTTAAAGACAGGTAATAGATGGCATGTTTAATGTCGATGTGTCTAAAGCGCCGATTGATAGTCCTTAGTTATGTTGTCATTTAGAAACTGGGAGTTTTAAATGATATTCAATTTATGTTATTATTATTATTAGTAGTAGTAGTAGTAGTAGTAGTACATTTATTATACATACATATTTACTCACCTAGTAGTACTCTTAGTTATTATATTTATATTTCTGACATTGTGCTTGATTGAATGTTTTATACAGAAACAGTTAGTATAAAGTTCTATCTATCTATCTATCGCTCTCTATATATAATATTATATATAACATAATATTAAATAATAATAATAATATTAAATAACCAATTATCAGTTATTACATTATTATTGACTAGTTTTTATTATATCAATAACTAACTTTTTTGCCTGCTTTCTTTTTCACCTCTTGTTCTTCCATCATTACTAATTTTAAATTTGAACACTTTGATCCCCAGAGACAAATCAGTGTGATATCATTTGACCTACTTTGCTATCCATGAATAATTGTCTATGTTAGCATTGCTTTAGCCAGTCCACTTGGGAGACAACACTAAGCCAGGACTTTACACTAACTTTACAGAAAACACACAGCAGATACGTACTGTGCAGCACCAAAAATACAGATAAACCGACTATCAAGGAAAACAATGTCACTGTTACCTCCTACACAGAAACCGTACACAGCTGTGGTTTGTTAAAAAAAAGTGCAAGAATAATCAGAAAAGAGGTGACACAGTTACCAGACAGCTCCCTCAGTGAGCCCATTCCTGAGAAGTACCAGCTCTAAAAGAACCTGCTCAATAAAGCCCCAGCCAGAAAGCATTTTCACACACACGTATATCATCCAATCTTCTTACCATAGCTCTCTTTTCATCCCTCTTCTGCTGTAATTCTCCCTTGCTGTAATTTTAATGTAATGTCATAGAGAAGCTGCAGAGTGTAGAGCCTGTCAGCCTGTAAGTGGAGCTATGGGAAACACAAAAAAAAAAAAAAAAAAACCTACTTCCTGAAATATAGTAAGGGACCCACATTGCTGGCAGTGGCTCAACAGGTTTAATTATTCCCTCAACTTCCGTGTCTGATTCTATCTGCCTTTTTTTTTTTGGCCTTATGTGTGAAACAAAGTTCTCTACCTCAAAAGTAGAAAGATTGGGGATGGAGAGATTGACAGATTATCAAATATTTACATTGTTTCCTTCCTAAACCATGACACAGCATTCTTAGATTGGCAGATGCAGGCAAACACACTTAAAAGGTAAGGTGAGATTAGTTAAGGAACCTTGAATCAGTCTTCAACACATTGGCAGCTAGATTTACAGCCAGATAAATCCACTGTGAGGTGTAGCACACAATAACTCCAGTTCATTTAAAGGTGACTCACTTTCATTCCACATGCAGTGTATTCCTTCGTTACCCACAAGATTAAACTGAAATTACAATGTTAATTTATTTAAAAGTATTTAGGCGTGACTTTGGTAAAGTGAAGTAATCACGGAATTGTTTGTGAAACAACACCTTAAAATATTAGACCTGCTCGGAAACAAACAAAGCCAAGCCCTGACATTCAGTGCCCTGAAGCATGATTCCTAACACTGAACAGTTCCCCAACTCTCAGCAATGCGAGCCAAACAAGTTCACCCAATTTGCAAGATGTATTAATCACCAACAGTATTCCCTCAAAAGTTCCTTCTAGTGAGCTCCTAAGTAGGATTTTAGTTACCACCGATTAGTGACATCGCTGACATTTGTAGATGTGCCTTTCCACTCACTTGTTTTGTTTTACTGTGCAGAATTTCTTGCTGTTATTTCTTGCTGTTATTTATACATATTATTTATACACATATATACATATATATATATATATATGTATATTATAATATACAGCATAGTAATATGTGTTTTCAGATGGGGAGTCAGATGGGGAGTTTTCAGATTGATAATTCAGTAGCTCAAATAAAAATGGCAGAAACTAATAAAGGTAGAGCACCTGGCTGCTGATTGAGAAATGTGACACACCCCCTGATACTGTCTCTTATGTGAGTGTCATTGCCCAAATTGGACATGCTTGCGATGGCAAACTCTTGGGCATGACTACAGCTATGTCTAGTAAACTCATCTCATTTCATTGCAGACTAACTAAATTTGACTGTAGACCAATATGTGCTACACTTGAGGAGTTTATATTACTTCTGGGACCAGAAGAGAATTTCAGGGAAGAAGCTCTGCATGAAGCCTTCAGTTCAGAACTGGTTCTAGATCTCCCACCTTTGCAGTTGCTGTCAGCAACTTGTTTGTCCATAAACACTGCAAGGCACCGCCAGACCTGCGAAATAAATGCCTGGCCTGCTTATCTGTAGTTTTGCCCGTTCAGCCAATAGTCTCTAGAAGCTGCTGTTTAAATTCTGCTTTAGTCTGAACAACAGTTTCTACCCTACATGCTACAAGTTGTCAACATATTTAAAGGTAAGTTTAATCCAAGACTGTCTTTCCAAGAAAAATTACAAACAACATATGTTTAAGTGACATAGCCCTCCAGGTGGCTGGAGTAATGACAGGAGCACAGGAGGGTGTCAGGTGATGTCACTGTAGAGCAATAAAATTTACGTAGGGAGGACATCAGGGTGAATGGACCTGAGCACTTAAGACAGCTGTTCCCTGTTTTCAGTGTTTTCTTAAAGAAACCATTATCATCCTCAGTCCTAACCACATGTTTAGAACCATATCAATGGCAATGAAGGTCCCCTAACTTAACAACCAAACAAAACATATCATCTCCTTCAACACCTTCATTAACCCCAGTGAAAGAGGCAGGCAGACAAATTCCTTGAATTGCTGAGGGTGGAGGAAGATGAGGAATCTGTGCCATTAAAAACTGAAGATTGATTGATGATCGATGTCATGATACCAATTCAACTTACATAAGCACACGTCATGTTCTGTTCCACAGGAAGAAAACATGATTGGACTCATACAAAAAAGAAAACAAAGAAATTATATTTTTAAAAACCAATATATTCTTTAGATTGATGATACTGCAGAAGATCCTAAATGCAATAAATCTTAAAGTAAATCAAATAATCAAATATGCAACCAGACTGTATATGATGAGTATGATGTGGAATGTTTTAGTGGTATTTCTAAATGTTGTATTTATTTACAGATTTGAGTGCTGAACTTATTACTGTGTTCCTGCTGATATTCACTGGTGTTATTTTGGTTTCCTCTGATTTTTTTAATTTAAATGTGGGCCTTTGTATGCAAGTTTAAATTAATGCAGTAGTTAAGCAACTAAAAAATGTCTAATCATAATTGCATATTGAGTACAAGAGCTACATAATATGAGAGTGGTTTAGAGGTTAGACAGTTGTTCGGTTCTGTGGCAGGTAGGCTGAACCTTTTAATCCCTTAATCTGTATTGAGTCCATAAAAATGCCCTTAGGCAGGACACCCATCCCCTGCCTGCCCCTATTGTGTTTGGTCAAACTCAGCAACGGACTCCATAGCTGCAGTGATGTTGTTCACAGGACAGCTGACACATTGCAGAAGGAAAACATGACTACCTGTCAGCATCAAGGCTGGACTACCTGCTTTGCAGGTTTCACAGCTCTTCCAGTAAGAATCTGAGACTTGGCGCCACTCAAAACGCATTTCCTTCTCCTAAGTGTCAGTCCGTGTAACTCAAAACCAGATCTACAACCGGTCTACTGCTGTCGCTACTGCTGCTACAGCTGTGGTCAGGAGTTTGAACAGTAGTGGAACTTTCTATGCAAATGGTGAAACATAGAAACTGTTTGCGTGGCTAATTTTTCAGACAGAACGTTACTCATAATTGTCTAATTATTTTCCACATTGCACTGAGCAATATTATAATTTAATATTATAATTTAAGTTTAAGTTAAAGCTCTTTTGGATTTACATTGTGGTTTGTGCAACTGAGTTAGTGTGTATATGACATTAGACATTAATGTGGCATGTGTTAATGTGTCAAGTGAATAATGTCTAAAAAAAAGCCAAAGCAAAGTAAAGAAACTACAAAATTGTAAATAATAATTGAAATGCCGATTATCAGTCACATGGAAAAACACAGGGCACATAAAACAACAGGAAATTCATTCCTATGATTGAGGTCCCTGCAGCTCAAGGAAATAAAATATCTGACCATGCTTTTATTGCACCCCAGGTGTGTTATCTGACTGTTAATGGCCAACAAACATGCACCTAATAACATATTTGATAAGCTTCGCTAGAATTTGTTTGTCCAGAACACAACTTGATCGTTAAGTGACGAGAATATTTCACCAAAAGCTGTAGCATGCGAGCGCTCAAAAAGCAAAAAATCAAAAACTACAAAGATGGCAGTATTTTTTTTAAATTAGTTTAATACTGCACGATCAGATATGTTGAAAATACCATGAGTTCCTGAAGATCTCGAGGATAAAGGAAATGTTCAATTTTGACTTGTCAGCTCGCTACCATCCTAGCAGCTATGAGTTGTTGTCATTTCATCGTGACCATTCCTCACATTTTTAGATTTTCTTCTACAATATAGGCCCATGCACACGATGGCCATTGAAATGACTGGAATCATGTGTATTTAACTCCAACTGAACAGAAGGCTATAGTTTATAGCTACCAGCATTCTAAGCAATGGATGTTCTTAGCACTTACGGTAGCTACAAACATCCAGCCAACGTTCTTAGAGCCAATGTTAGCTAAGAACATCCAGATAAATGGTCAATGGTCAATTTACTATCAAAAAGAAACAGAAAAGGCATTTCTTTCTTTTCAATCCATTTAAGACAGACAGGCTGTGTACATACAGGAAGCTCCTTTAAACTGTCCTTGGCTACCGTGAGACCTCAAATATGGCTGCCAGGGGATATGTTACATCACCTGCACACCCTCTATTCTACTCTGCCAAATAACAAGTCCTTTGTGAACTGTTGAGGATCAAAGATATCTTTGTGACTCTAGCCTTTAGCAGGTATGGTGAACACCCACAGACACAAACACGTATATAGTGAACAACAACAACCACACGCACAAGACTCTTATTCAATAACTTCACCCACCTCAGTCAGCGTAACTGGAGCCACACTGATCTTTTCTGCTGCCCATTATAGGAAGTTTAAAATGAGAAAAGGAGGTATTACAACAATGAGGATACACCAGTCACTGATGGGTGTCTACGTGCATGTTTACAAAATGGTCACTAAAGATCTATGCACGTCACCTTATAAATGAGGAAGAGAGATAAGGACAGAAGGGGAAAATGTAGGTAGCACATTGAGTAGACTGTTAGTGATATATGTGGGCATGTGGTTGAAGTAAACGCACAGGTGTAAGTAATCAAATGATTCACGGATGAATTCTATTCAGCTGCCTGGTGGTTCCTGGTGTGGTGCACACTGACACACTCAATCTTTTCCTAGAATGATAAGATAAAATGTTTGACATCTGAGTGTATTATTGTGTGTAAAAAGGTTTTTTTTTCCTGAGCTGTATTTGTTTTCACTTTTGTGTTTTGCATGTCTATCAAAATCCGGCCTATTGTATTTATCACCTGACATGGCCGCAACACGAGAGTCTGTATATTACAAGCTTTATTTGATGACATGAAGTATGGTCCTGTTGGTCCCTTATTAGTGCTTTCTATCGATAGGCCATATCACTCACATCACCTCAAGCTGTGGGTCATGGTGGTTTGAACAACCACCATGACCAGTAGACCAGCTCATTCTTCTCTTATATAAAGATGAGGTTTCATTTTATGCCACTGCTGCTTTCCGGATTTCCCCATCAGTGACTGAGTACGAGTCATGCTCATCCCCCCATGTGTGATGTCAGTCCTGACCCTCTGAACCAAGGGTTTCCAAACAGAGAACAAAACTCTCCATACACACTTATTACCTGCTCGGGTGCTGGTCAGTTGCAGGAACATATGAAGTAGACCAAAATTATATATTGTACTATAAGATTCAAATTGGTACAAGATCACACACTCCCCCAAATCGACTGACTTGCTACATACGGTGTCACTCTGCCTCCTGTGCTCAAAGTATTAAAAAAAATAAAATTTTTAAATTAAAAAGAATAAACATTGATTTTTTTTTTTACTTTAATTTTTTTCTTTTATTTTGCCAAGCCAAATTAAACTCTGTGGAAGGCCAGCTTTGTCCACTATGACTCCAAACTGAAACTAAAACAGCAGCCCATGTGCCGGAGCAGATACAGGAATCTTCTTAAGTCTAGTCTATATCTGTATCTATTTATTCAGGGATGCACATATACTGAAATGCACACACACAAATGAACACAAATATGCCACAATTAGGCACATCTTCAGCTTTTCTTTGTCTATAGCCCATACAAAAACAAAGGATTTATAAAAAAAATAAATTAAATGCCTAACTTGTTATAGTTTCAGAAAAGTCAAAGTAAGTGACAGCTACACACACAGTTATGACAAATGTTTTGAGCTTTAATAGGTTGATTTTAAGAGGTTACATAGTAGTAAACATACTGGTTACACGTGTGAAATTTGATGAAATCATCCACTCAAGCCACATGTGCGTCCCAAATCTCATCCTTTCAGACTTCCTCAGGAAATAAAAAGCTCCTACCCTGCAGGTTGAGTCTCCATGGCAACGTGGAGAGCAAGCTCACACATTCTCATCACCATCATCATCATCATCGTCGCCACAGTCAACATCCCACAGTCCCACAGCAGCACAACCTTCACTCTTCTTCACTCAGTCTGGAATACTTTAAATAGTCATTAGTCCAGGGTTAAGAGCCCCTGTGTCAGACCAGCTGGTGAGAGTTCACATCTAGCACCAGTGCTTTGATAGTAAGCTTGTCCATCATTTGCTTCTCTCATGGTGCCTGCAACATCCTGTCCAAATGTGGATGAGTTTTTGGTGGTGCTTTTCAGTTTTATTATCATTTTTATATCGTTGAACTTGTAAGGAACTGAAAGAGTACATTATTTCTTCCTCATTTAAATCAAGTAACACTAGTAGACAGACTTCAAGTAGAGTATGGAGTATGCATATATTACATCCCACCCAGGTCATTGTGTCACGCCTGGTTGGGGGAGGGTGGGAATACATGTGAATGCCCATGACAACATGAGATACAAAGAAGTCAAAATGATGCTACAGTAACATAATAAATCTGACTAAAAGTAGAAAAGATAACAACAAAATCAGATGTTAGTTAAAAGCATCTTAGGGTAAAAGAAAGAGAACACAGGAAATACATGTCTGCCTCTCCATTAGAAAATAGAATTAGTGCATCATTATTACATTTTATATCAACTACATAGAGCATGTAGCAACATAACACTGCATGAAAGAAATCACTTGTATTCTATTGTTTTTACTAAATAGCACTGAAACACTCAGACACCCACCACACAGACATGAAACTCCAAAATGTATCAAGAACAGTTTATCAATGCTACATTTGTTGAGGCAAAACAGGGCTAGCTAGCAGAGATCTGAATGTGCGTTCTGGTAGAAGTATTCATTGTATACTGTCCCATGAGTCCAGCAGTGACAGAGCATCCAAAGCAACGTATCTAAACTGTTTTAGATATATGGCTTTGGTTTCAGAGAAGCAGGCAGGGGAGCTAAACACAGCACCCTTCCTGTTTAGTTCTTTGTCAGATTTGGAGCTTCTGTCCAAAAGCAAACGGTTCAAAAACAAAGCCATACATCAGAATATTAGATAAGATAATATTACTCAGTATTGTAATATTGTACTATTTTGACATTAGATCCAGTATGTTTGATATATGGCTTTGGTTTCAGAGCAGAAGGCCAGCTTTCTCATCTAACACTGCCCCCTGCTGGTCTAGCAGAGTGGTTACAAGCCAATATGCTCAAACCTGCAGGTTATCTGCTCCAGGTACAGGCAACTGGAAGGGGTGGAAGGATAAAAATAGGGCTCAGGGGCTGGGAAAAGGGACATGTAACAGACTCAGGCACAAGACTTTAGGTCAGTCCATACTTGGGCAAAATATGTGTGAATGTTTACAAGAACCTTAAACCCCTTAAAGCCCTGAGAATAATACCAGTGTCATTTAGAGTTATAGCTTATTTACTATTGCCTGTGTGAAGCTCCCTTCCTTGCGATCATTTAGAAATAACCAGAAAGTTAATTTAATTTTTTAATAGTGGCTCGATGTTAAAGGCAAAGGATGCCTGGATGATTGGCACAACCAGCAAAAAAAACACTGGTATTATCCTTTAAAGGTTAAGGCATTGGCCATTAAAGAAAGTGCTTTTTATGCTTTTTATCAGCTTTTCTTCAAACTAGTTTTTTTTGAAGGCTCTATTAAGGTCACACAGCTCGCAGAATACCACCTTAAACAAGGCTGAACATACTAAAGAAAAGTGAAAAGATAGTCCTCATTGTGACACTCACACTGAGTGTCGACCCTGTATCATGGCGGAGTATGGAGGTTTTTTGAAGGAGTAATAGGGTGCACACACGAGACGACGGAAGAAGATTGCAGGGTTAAGAGCAGTACCAGTAAAGATTTGAAAGAGTCATTGGAGGGAACTTATCTACAGCACTCATCTGACGTCAAGTGAGAGTCTGACAGGATGAGTCAGACATGCAATCAAATATCAACCCAAACTTCATTTATTTGATTCATCCCTCGCATTGACACATTCCTTTTTATTCTCATGCCAATTCTCCCCCAAGAGGTTTCTTCCCTTCTTCCTTCACTATAACAGGTCAGGCAGGTGGCTGTAGACCGAGTCCAGCAGCGTCTGGCTGGCCTCCTGACTCTTCACTCCCGCGATTTCAAACAAGCGGTCCAGCTTGTCCTCAGCAGCTGGGATCTCCTCGATGATGTGCAGTTCCTCCGGGTTCAGGATGTGCAGCATGTCGTCGAAGATGGGCTGCAGGTCACATGGGTCCAGACGTACCTGCCGGAGCACAGTATCTTTCTTCTCTGCAGGGGAAACCAAACAGGGGAAACAGTTATTGCAACTATCTTAAAGCTGCTCTGAACAATGCTTTATATTAAAGAGGCCACATTACGCTTTGGCTGTTTATCTCTCTTCATCAGTCTGTTAATTAACTTTTTTGTAATTGTAATTCATTTTCTACACACTGACAAGTTGAAATGTATTTTTTTTCTTGAAAGATGTGCCATTAATTGTGGCTATGTATTACAGTCTTGCTTATTTATTTTTATATATTGCTAATACAATATTTGTTTTAAGAACAATACCAAGAAAGACCATTTGGGGGCAGACAGGGGCCATAAATCCACATTTGAACTGAGTGCACTCCCTTAACATCTTATTCAATTGTGTGAGAGACACATTAATACGTGTCTGAATAATTTGCTAGGGGTGTGAAGAATGTGAAACTGCTAATACTCAGTATCTACACAGACCACTGCCAACAAACCTCTGAGTCCCTCCGAGAGCAATGATCTGTCTTGGCTAACGCAAGTGCCTTGTCATAAAATGTGGGACATGTGGGGGTGAGTCTCTGGTGCTGATCTGGGATGTTATTTACAGTTCCATTAGGGATGAGAAAACTTAAAAGACAACTAAATCACGCTTTAATTAAATGAAAACTGTCACTTTAATTAAGTTTGAAAGGCTTTTAATGCCCACAAACCTCATCTGCCTCCACCTCTTCTGGTTCAGGGGTGATAAAGGTGTTGAAGGTGGAGGTGAACAGTCATCCGTGACTTAGCCTAGACTCCTTAATTTTCAAAATATCTCAAAACGCAAGGCCCTGTCTGCTTATTATGTTTGGCAAATTTCATATTCAATGATGAACCAACCTGAGATACATGTCTTATAGGCTATACATTAACAGTCTAACAGGGCAGCCGTTTTTGGGGGGGGCGGGGTTGCAAATGTTTCTTCATGATGAGCTTTGCAAGGGCTACATGACAAACACGCACTAATGATATCTATCATATTACATAAAGAATGTATTATCAATCGTAGCTCTTGCAGGGGAATTTGCATCACTTAAGACCTATAAATGGAAATAAAGGGTTTTTTCTTAATGTGAAACATGTAAATGTAAATGTTGATGCATGATGGAAGATTTTCCACTGATGTTATAATCTCAGTTTTAATCGTAGTCGTGGTTGAGTTTCATTAACACTGTTGAAGTGGAGTCTTTGATGACTAGCTCTGGTTCAAACTCGCTCACCTTTGGTAATGAAGGAGCCGTTCCTGCTGAGGGCGGAGTCTTTGCTGGAGGTGGAGTCACAGCGCAGCAGGGGCTCCGATTCGTCGGGGAAGAAGCCTTTCGTGCGGTCCACCGGCGACTGCTCCACGCCTGCGCCGGTTGCTCCGCCCACGCTGCTGCCGCTCCCGCTGTTGCTGCCACTGCCACTGCTGCTGGGAGAATCGAGTGGCTTGTGGATGGGACTGAGGCTTTGGCTTACATTCACTGAGGTCATCAGCTGGTTGATATCAAACTGTAGAGAGATTAAGGAGAGGGAAACTGTGAGTGTGCGACCAACTGATCCTCAAACACACTGACCCACAGGCTGGTATTTGTTCCAACACTATTGTCCTGTATCGCTCCATCTCTTTCACTCTCTCTTCATTCTTTCTCTCCATGCTCCTTCTCTTAGTCTCTCTCTGTTCCTCTTTCTGTCCCCTTTTACAGTCCAGTCTGTCTCTGTCAGTGAGGACTCTAACATAGAGGTTAGGACCATTTATTACGATGATAATAATTCAAACACTTTGCTTCAGAACAAAGTCAACCAATGGAAGATGAACAGAGACTGTCCCTCAGCCCGAGATACCATATTTAATGAAATCACATAAGAAGAAGAAGAAATTCACAAACAGTTAAATGCTACTACAGGAGGAGTTTGGATTTAAGAGAGCTATAGTTCTGACCTCAGTTTAGGTCTATAAAGGTAAAATCTTTATACGCATTGTCTAGTTTGACAAATCGGAAGATGACGTACAAATCTTAGTATTAAAATTTTGTTTTTTCCAGCATCTACGGGGTCGTGCACTGTGAATTCATCCTCAGGGTCAGATTGTAAACAGCGAGTTCAACTGTGTCTGAGGAAGACAATGTGGCACAAATGAGATCAGCTGTGATGGGTTAAGGATTTTGGCTGTATCAACACTATCGTGGCTTCCTACTGACCCTCATTGTTGGACTTTAAACCAAATTTAACTCAGATGTTTGGTTTTTTTTATAGAATTTGTCACAGAACATTTTGATTGCACCTTGTATGTGCAAATATATAACTTGTGAATCTGTGAATCTCAGCCTGAACCATCCTTAGATGGTGACTTCATCTTCAATAAGTTTTACTGGAGTGGACTTAAGAAGTCTCACAATGAGCTCCAATCACTCTTTTTGTTGAATATTGTTCAGAGATGATTTATGCAAATACTCAGTCCTCTAACTCTCATTCAACAGGTTTCATAATTTCCTCTTGATGGCATTTTTGATTGTTTTTTGTTTCCCTATCGGTTCCTTCACCTTTGTTTCTTTCTTTTGTCCAGCCCAGCATCCTTTTTCTTTCTAGTGAAACATCTTCTCACTTATTCATCCTGATTGCCATTTCTGTCTTTCTCTTCCACCCTTTTCTACTTCTTTGTCTCCAGTCCTTTCTTCTGTCCACTCTCTCCTGTTCCCTCTTTAAAGTTTCATCTCTTTTCTCTCTGTGCCCCACTTTGTTTCAGTTTCTCCCTCTATCGCCTCATCTTCCCGTGTCTGTCTCTTTTTTTCTCCCTCTCTCTCGCCTATCGGTGCACCCCCCCCCCTTTGGTGTGGTAATGAACCTGTGGTTTGAACCAGTAGTGACTGGTTTGCGGATGAGATCATGAGAGTACATCTTGTTTTTCACAGCGGGCCTAAAGGTCGCAGCAGCAGAGAGGTCAATTCTTTCAAGACGCGCCAGAAATGGGAAATGGAGCTGAGGGAACACTAGACAGAACAGCAAACAAACAAATAGCCAAAGAGCAGAGGGAACACAACTGGGCCAGAAACGTTTTCTTTTGATGAAAATCCATTTTCATGCAGTGTTGGATTCACTCGGTTATGATGGATTTTACTATCGGGCCTGATGAATGCGCTCCAACAGGACTCGACACAGAAACACCAGCTCTGCTCTCTTTATCTTGTGTTTTCTTTCTCTCTTCCATAACGTCTGGGTCAGCAGGCTGCAGTGTGACACAACTTGCGTGATGCTGACAGAACAAACACGCTCTGTCTCGCCCACAAAGGCGCGCACACATACATGGTCAGAGGCACATGGACACATTCACAGACGCACGCTGACTTTCACACAGCAGCAGATGTAACTGGAACAATTTTTTATTTTTTTTTTAAGAGCAGATGCAGAAAAAAACCACCGAGACCTATGAGGGACGACAAATTTAGAAGCCCCAGCGGACAGAGAGGCAGTACAACAATGTCTTCTAAAACATAATAATCTAAAAAATCTGATTATCAGCCTTCTTTAAAACAGTTGCATTTGGTTAATCGCAAGAACAGTGTCAGACAGATACGATTATCAACCTGCATCGAGTCTGACTTCTCTGTTTCTCACAGTTCATCACGTTCAATTAAAATGACTCTCCTGTACAAGTAAGAAGATATGTTAATTTGTATTTATCAGCTGAAAATAAAAAATAAAAATATAAAAAGTTATATAGAATTCATAAAATTAAAATAAATCATGAGAAATATATAAATATATATAGGGAAATGTCTTATCAGGATAACCAACTGAGAACCATTTGAAAGTATGAATATATTTGGCCCCTTCAAGCAAATAAAACAACAAAGACTGTTTGGGATAAAACTGGAATCTCTGCTCCCAGTATTCCTCTCCCAGTATTCCTCTCCCAGTCAAATTACAGTTCTCTATGTGACATTATTAAATATAATTTTCACATGTGAAAAGCGAGATCGCAGCAACCTTGACTCTGACTATTACACCCTAACCAGTTCATTCTATTCAAATTTAATGGAATCTCTCACAATGTTCCTGAAACATCATGCTCACATGAATGGGACAGACGGGCCCGGTCATAAAGAAGCTGACTCTCCAGCAACGGCTTGCTCACGTTCCTCCAGTTCAGCATATTCTCCTGCCCAGTATAACTCCAGTGTCAGCCAAATGAACCCTGAGCTAGATAAGGATGAGGTGCTGTGGTCCAGAGCTCGCCTTCATTTAACAGATGGCGGCGCAGAGAGCTCCAAAACCAGTAAGACACACAAGAGGTTCAGCTGGACAGCTGTAGAGGAGGGACGCACCCACATAAACACTTTCCTGCATTGGTATCCGTCCAAGCAGACAGTTTGAGATTTGAGATATAGGTCTGTGAAAATCCTTCCTCAGTTTAAATACAATGCAGGTAATCCGTGCTTCTGTTGTGGAGCTCACAGCACACGACACACTGTCAACGGCTCTACATGCATCTGACATGGTTTTTGCAAATACGTCAGTTTTCAATGCTGACACTTCTTTTGTGAAGACGGAAACCTCAAAGATGGATGTCTACACAACAAGAGCTGCTTTCTGTAAACCGCCCCTCTAGCAGAATGTTTGTGACAAAGCTGTGATTACACTGATACTGTAATGGTTGCCATACAACATTTCCAGCACACTGAAAAGCTCGGTCACTTCTGCCCACCCAGGTAGAGGCCTTTCAGTATGTCTGCCACTCTGTCTGAAGGCTCCTCAAACCACACAGAATCTGGCCTCCCTATGCTGGCAGCCTCCAATAGCTCCGAGCTGATCCACTGAGGACGGAGCAGGAGCACTGGGGTCAGTACTGCTGGTCCACAAAGCTCCTGCGCCGCTGTGTGTGTTTGTGTGTGTGTGTGTGTGTGTGTGTGTGTGTATGTGTGTGAGAGAGAGAGAAAGGATCAGGCCGAGCTGCTGACGACTCCTGTCAGCACAGCACAAGGCCCTGCCGGGGACAGGGAGATACACACATACACACACGCCAGGCACACGGCCCAACACTCATATGTGCACACACATACGGAGTGAGCCAGCCAGCCTACTGGCAGGGCTGGCAGATTGTAGCAGTGTGAAGGGCACAGGGGACAGACAGGCACACTGGGGATATTTTGATTAATTAGATCAAAAACGTTACATTTAGGAATCTCACTCAACTGTAATTACTCCCACAGATGAGCTTTTAGCCAAGATGCAGCTGAGCGAGGAACTCGACTTTGTGTAGGGCACAGCATCAATCCCACTGTTAGGAGCTCCATGATGTCATGGTGCGTTCAGCCTTTCCCACTAATACATCTATGACATTTAAAGTAGATCTTGAATGGATAAGCCCTCTCCCAGACTGCATTAAAGCATACTTAATGTCAAATAGACTCACAAACGTTTGCAGATAATCTCTCTGAATGACCTTTAAAAGAATCAATGCAGTTTCTGGGAAATTTTTGTCCTTTTCCCCAGAAAGTTCTGGATGTGGTTTGGTTTTATAATCTTATGGGGCTCGTTATGGAAGGGACTGAAAGACGTCTAATGGGACCTGAGTCATTAACACCCAATTAGGGAAGAAATTACATTTGATTGTGCATCATTGTGGCAGGAAGGGAAAATGACTACTGTATGTTGAAGGTTTTCTTGTGCAGTCAAGAGGAGAAAGAGGACAAACAGCGGCAGGCAGGCATAATTGTTCGCCAACTCTCTTTGCATCTTACTTGGTGTGTCTCCAGTGAATATTGTAATTACTCTATTTCTTAAAAATAATATACAACTCATTAATGCACATAACAAAAACTTTATGAGCTGCTCAAGTGAGTTTAGTGATCCTCTGACTTTTCGCTCAGCGCCACCAGAAGGACAAAGACTTTATTTATTCACTGATATATCTCAGCATTAGTTCCTTGGATTGGCACCTAAATTGGTACAGATGTTCATGACCCCCACAGGATGGATTATAGTAACTGCAATGATCTCACACATTACCTCTGCAAAAACAAAATAAAAATGTTTTGTTCTGCTGTAACATTCTTTTATTTCTATAGTTTAGTAATCTTCATCTTTACACCAAGTCTCTTAACTCTCTTATGAGCTTGCATGTGCATGCAGGTTGGCATGTGCATGTGTTTTCCTTCCACAGATATGCTGATGACACTCTAATTCCACCTCTGGTCCAGTCTGAACTCTTGGTGGGGGGATGGAGTCCTTGATTTTCTGGCTACCATCTTTCAGCAGGTGTCTGCAAACCAGCTGAAACTAAACCTCCACAAGACTAAACTGCATTTCCCATCCATTATCTCAATTACCATGGAGAACTCTGTGGTACCCCTGGCTCAGACTGCAAGGGACCTGGACTGGATAAATACCCCGCCCCCCCAAAAATGGGGGGGTATGTTTGTTTTTATTTAAATGACACTCTAAGTCCAATTTGGCAGAAACGTGAGCTGTCAGCCATTAACAAATCTGCAAACCAGCCAGATCTCATATCTTGTCATTAGCGCACGCTTCGCTAACAAAGAGTGTCTGTCTACTGTACGTCGACCACGAAAATTGGACAGTCAGTGCTTCAACATCAAACACAAAGATCATTACAGAATGAAAACTCAGGAGGTGAAGGCCTTTAGCTGTTGGTCACTGGCCATCTTCAAATTCCAATTAGCCTGGCACTTTTTAGTCAAAGGCAGAATGAAATTGAGTTTTTTCGAGCCAGAATTCTCAGCACTTGGCCAAATAATTGTTGAGTCGTTGGAACTGATCGGCAATTCCATTTACAGACAAACAGACTGCTGTTTTTTGTTTCTCTGTGCTTTTCTTTCAATTATTGAGATATCATTTAGTTTCAGACAGCGTTTGACCATTCATCACAGGCTGTCACCCACACCAGAGGCCTTCACAACACAAATTAGACTGACTCTTAACTCTTGGTATTTAGAACGCAGAAGCAGTGCTAGTGTATAACTTTTACCGCAATATACTAACCATTACTCAGCAACAATTATCAGATGTGGGGCAAAGTTTACTTTAGAGGAGAAACTGTGTTGTATGCAGAATTCCACAATTTGCCAAGATACATGTTCTCCATGGGATGAAAACAGACACTGACGGACACTGGCCAACTCATTTCAAGAGTTGGCTTGCTGAACCAGACCTCAGGAGACCAGCCAGTCTTATTTCAAAATTTGGCCCAACCTTGTGTTTGGCCATCATAGTTGATGCAAAACACATCCTAGGATGCTGCAGTTACTTTAATACCCAAGGTTCCCTCCATTTATACCAATCTCAAACACAAACATATGAAGCAAAGCCTGTCCACAAAAGCCTCATCTCCATCCCAACATCCTTTCTTTACCTCTTAGGTGGTAACAGGCTCCAGGCTTAAATGCCAAAAATCAACCCTGGGTGAAATATTGGTGGTGAGAAGGATCATGAAGTCATCATCTGTGATTCGCACCAAAGACAAACCTCACTCTTCCTCTTGCTGTCATCTGTTCGACTTGTTTGACCTTTGGAGTCCTTTACTGCCTTTTGAAGGACTTACACTCTGTGTTGCGTTGATAAACAGACAAGACAGAGCGGCAAAAAAAAGAAATCACCATCTTTCCCCTTCACTGATTCCTTCTGTTTTTCACTCCTCCCTCCCAGAGGACAGCATCTCTGTCTGCTGCAGTCTCTGACATCATGCATCCATTAGCCACACACATGAGACTTATCGAAATGAAACAGCATGGCTGCTCTTTAATCAGTTATTTGTACGTACTGAAGCCCAGTACAGAAAAGCAAGCAGGCACAGCAGTATCTCGATTAAACATTCAGTTAATGCTTGAATAAAACATGGGTATTTTTGACTGTACTGAAGTTGACTATAATGTCACCAGTTATTCTATTTGTAACTGGAAAATGAGATTTGGCAACTTCCTTCCATCCTTCAATGAATAAGTGCACGTTTTGTTGCTTTCTCAGAGCAAAATAACATTTTCATACTTCCTGTCACATACACTGCATATTATAATGGGTTGCTGTGTGCATATTTTGCTTACATCTTGTAAGGATTAGCAGCATTATGGTGATTGCACCTATTCAAGGTCATATATCTGACGTGGCTCTCTCATGATGCCTCCTGGTTCACAGTGAGGAGAAACAGAAACGAGGACAGAAAGGGAATCACATCCGTGGCTCTGCTGTCTGGTTCTGAACTCTCATGCAGCAGCAGAGATAAAAATAGAAGCATCCATCAGACAGCTGACACTCAGTTGTTCCGATGGGAATAACATCAATAAAGCGAATGGGGTTTTTTTTCGTGTGTTTAAACGTCAATGTCATACATCGCTGTTATGTAACGGATATATTGACGTGCTTCACATCTAGGAGTCACATTGACCTGGTGTGAAATGAGTGAGAGCATCCAGTGCATCGATGGAACCTGACCTTTTTGAATTTCTATACACTGTTTGTCTTGCAAATGACCTACTTTTCCTCTTTTTATGAGAAGGTATGAAATCTCTTCATTTTGTTCCAGGTTCACAAACAAACATGATAAATTCTATGAAAGAAGGTGCTATAAGAATGTGGATCAGGTCTTACAAGCTCCTGATTGGTCAGAAGCCATCAGTGCCTGAGTTTGTCTACAGTTAGATCAGCTTTTTCTCTTTGTGGAGCTGTGTATACATGTTTAGCATCGACTACAATGACTACATTATAGTATTGATGTAAAAACAATAGACACAAAAGGGTGTGTCCACATACTTTTGGCCTTATGCTGTATCTGCCTTCTCATATCAGTTAATCACAGGATGAATCCCATCCTTAATTTATTCCAAGACAACTGTTCCCACTTTCTGTGGTCCCTTTAAGCCACTATGCTCTCCATAATCACCATGGCAACTTGATCATCGGCTATCTTACCCAGAATCGATCCAGTTAGACAGGCACATGATCTGCTCGTTATTAAGCTGCGACGAAAGGCTGACAGACCGGACAACAGGTCCAAAGGACCAAAGAGCTGAGACAGCGAGCTCAGATGGACGACTGGTGTGTCTTTAAAACCCAGAACAAGGCCGTGACTGTGCAGTGCTGACCTTGGAGAGAGCAGTCAAGGGCAGTCATTTAATAGCAATCACTGGGAAGTTAAAGGAGAGTAAGAAGGAGGAAAGTAAATTGTGATGAAGGATGCTCTGTGTCCCCTGTGTCCCTGTTGTTTGTGGCTTTCTGTTGGCAATTACTGATCAACCAAAGTCAGGTGTGTTTACTTTGACAGAAACAGGCTCAAATTGTACAGCGCGTGTCCAGCTCTACTCGCTCATCCCAACAGGCATTTTCCAGAACTCCGCAGTGATGGTGGAGTATACTTACTGATTAAATCTTTCTTCCAAAGTGAACTGTTGCTTTAATGTGAGGAATGCTGCTGAACCACAGGGATTGGCTCCTGATACCAGACAGCTTTCCTCACAGATTAGATTTCAGTGGGAGAGAGAGATGCAGAGAACAGTGTGTACTACAGCTTGCACCAGGGATGTTGACAGAGCTGAAGATGGAAAAGATGGGACGCTGGGAAAGGTCAATGGTATTTTAACCCAAGGCTAATGAATAAACAAGACTCTAAGAGAGTAGGTCAGTGCCGTGCCCACACATCCATCCAGCTTACCTGTGGGTTGTCCTCCATAACACAGCGGATCTTCTCCACCACGTCGATGCGGCGCTGTCGGTGCAGGGCGTTGATCAGCTTGGCCAGGTTGGCGTCACTATCCCGGATGGTCCAATGCTGGAGCGCAGCATACGCCCGCTCGTGATCTGATGAGTAGCCATTGGAGAAGGCGGCCACCTCCCTCTCAGTGGCGTTGGCCAGCGACTGATAGATGTCTATCCACTGGGTGCCCACTTGAGCCGCCACCAGCTTCAGGATATCCACCCCTGAGCAGACAGAGACACAGACAAGTTAGAGAATCCAAGCTTCAAGCCTGTGATCATTTGTTAACCACTAATCAAACATTCAATACGAAGAAAGGAAAGACAGCAGGAGCCTGATGATTTCTGGATTTTCTCTTAATTGAAGAATGTAGGCCAGCAGCTATAAGCTGTGCTAACAGGATGCAGCAGCAAACAAATTGCCTCATTTCAAAGTAATGGAGCCCTCGTGCTTCACACAATACACCACTGTTCTCGTCTTGTCAGTTATATTGCACATCTATATAGTGTGAGTCTACATGAGAGTGTGCCTGGAATCATGTTCTTCAGTGTGTGCACCCAGATTCCAGATTTGTGTTGCCTCAATCGCGATTGCCAAGGCTGTGTCCAAGATGAGTTAAACATGTTGGTTTCCTGTTCAGCCTGTGAAAACAGTTGTATAATGTCCCCTGTGTTTCTGAGGGATATTTGTCCAAGAAAATGGGATCCCTTGAGTCATCTCGCCTTAGATTTGTAGATTTTAAAGTTATGAATAAAAGAGATACTATGAAAACTGCAGCCACCGAGTATGAAATATATAAACCTTTACAGGCAGGTCCATGTCTTAAGAGTCTGTGGAGTTAGGCCTCAGTACGACTGAAGGTTTACACATACTTTTTATCTCATGTTGCACTTACTTTGTCAGTCAGAGGGCTGGAGTAGACCTACCGGATGGATTACAATGAACGGTGCACAGAAGATCAAACCTGACACTTTGGTTACTGACATGTCCTCAAGCATCACCATGAGGTGGACAGCTGTGCTTCTGAGTGAAATGTCACAACAGCCATTGGATGTATTGTGATAAAATGTGGTACCCCCCCCCGAGGATGAAATAATAATAAACTCTGTTTTAGGGCCAAAGGCCTGTAGAGCCATTGACCTTCCCATTGGTGAACACAATGAAAATGATACCTGCTTCATTGTGTTCATGATGTTAGCGTTTAGGTCAAATCATGGCCATGGCAAAACTCTGCATTTTTTTTTTTTTTTTTCAATAAATCACAGTGCAATCACTTTTAAAATAGCTCTGGCAATTGTTTGGATGATTTAAATCACATGACCCTGCCAGACAGACTGCAAGACCCGCTGCACCACTTGTACAGCATATCAAGTTGTCCAACTAAGTCATGAGGCCAGTGGCGCTCAAAGAGCTCGAGGAAGTGCAACAGATCTACCACTTAAACAACACCTCAACTTACTACACACGTCTGCACAAACACACACACATACACGCACCCAGGGTGATGCAAGAGGAAGCAGGTCATGCCATTAGTCATGGATCTCCCTGGATCAACGAGGGCATTCTCCTATTTTAGTATGTAGACACACACTTGCTGCGCAGCTGGAAATGGTGGAACCACAGAGTCATTCATCTTGCAGACAGACAGCTGTTGAGCCACTGTAAGATCTGATGAAAAGCTTTTGTGATTACACCAAAGATGTCAGGTTGGATCTTGTTCTAATCGATCGCAGTGGAGTGGTGTTTGGATTTTTATCTCCTTGTGGATCTCTGAAGCAACAGTCCACCTCAGACTGAGACATTCCCAGTGCTACATGATTTATTGTTTTCCTCTCTCGTCATGTTTTCTTTACACCACTGTCTTTCAAGGAAAGCCAGGGCTTGTAAACAGAAGTCACATGGAGTCACAAGAGTTTTGTTGTGTAACCAGTAAAGGAAGTCAAAGATTGTATGTGGCGCGGTCAAAACACATGCTTTACATGTCAATGCTGAGCGTGTTGGACTGCTGGACCTGTCTACACTTATTTATCTGGTGCTCATACCAGCTAAGTATATCCTTAAAATGGGCCCCAGTAAAGACTGTTACTGTGTACTTGAATTAATATATTACACTTGTCTTTCTGTGAGGAGCTGCTGATTACACTGGGGAACACAATTTTTGTTGAGTTAGGTCTGACAGCTGTTTTTAACTAATTTTTGGGTGCAGAATTTTTCATATGTTTTAAGAAAATGGGGATCCTATAGTTCAAAAACGTAACGTGATAGAGAAAAACTGAGATCAGTTTTGGATTCCGCACCCAAAAATTAGTTAAAAACAGCTGTCAGACTTCAACAAAACTGCCCTCAGGTTAAACAAAAATTGTGTTCCCCAGTGTAATCAGTGGAATTTTGCTTATCTGGAGGGTAAGCTGTGGAGAAAAAACTTGACGTACTAGAAAAAAACTGACTGCAATTTTGGAATCAGCATGCCAATTTTAGTTTTAATCAGCATAAAAATCTAACTCAACAGAAATTTTTTTTCAAATTGTTCCCCAGTGTTATCAGAGGACAATACTAAACATATAAATCTACATTTATGTCTTAATTATATTATATTGTGTTTGAGGCTGTTATTTTCTATCCCATATACTTTCCTCCAGAATAATGGCAGCTGAAAATCACTAAAACTGACACTGACATTGGTCATTACTCTTCCTGACACATACAAAGCATTTATCCGACCCACTGTCAGTGCAAATGCTGCTGGATTGTGGTGTTGAGAGAGAGCACTGAAATATATGGGTATCAAATATATAATCAAAGCAGTTTGAGCTGTTGGTTTCACAGTGGAAACAAGCAGATGTGAAAGTCCTGAGTTTGACCTATTCATTCGCCATGAACTCGACTCGATGTTGACTGGAGGGCCGCTTCTGAGAACGACTCATATTTACAGCGTCAGTCAAAAATGTGGGACTCCTCATTGATCTGCTGGATTGTACATGTTGAGTTTTTTCTGTTAGGGCAGAAGGAGCTGCACGAATAAGAGTAGGACTTTTGTCTCATTCATAGTCATCCATGTGTTTGTATTGGTTGATCAAAGGGCTTTATCTATATTTAAGCTAGCTATATTTGTCCATTATAGTTGGAATCAAACTTCTAAAGTTCATACCTTACTGTTTTACAGCTTTAAATGCATCACCACCACCCTCTGCACTGTAACAGCTGCTTATGTTCTTTGGATAAAGCTTAACGCAGAGCATGATGAAGACGAGTCTCCACTTAAACCACACCCCGTGCTCTTTTTCCATTGCACATTTCAACCATACCACAACACCATGTTCCAAGGATAATTGTTTGGATGTGGTTAACACCTAGTGAACAGGAAGTGTGATCCATGGGGAAGTCAAACCTCAAACTACTTTACCAGTGGATATAAATACAATAACCAGCAACTCTTGGTAATAATACTAAATAGCTGGCATCTCAAAACTTCACGCTGAACTTCACAGTGTCCCAGGTGACACGCACACATATCATGTTTGGTGGATACTGATTTTTCACGGGCAGCTCATCCCCTCAGACGTTCTGCTGCCTGTTCACACACTCTCTGCTCCACTTCCTCCCTGACTGTTATGTGACTTGACAATAACTTGGCTAGAAATATAAACGCTGACTCATCGTGTGCCACAGAAAAGGTCATGCTGTTATTATCCATCCTTTAATAGTGCATGTGTGCAGGTTATTATTATGTTTTATGTATTAAGTATGAAGACAAACACTTGGTGCCACATCCTCCACAGAGTGATGTAACTTGATACTGATGATGATTGATATCACCTGACTGTTTTCTGGTCCTCTGATTGGATAATCAGCTGTATCTAGACTCCATGTATCTCCTCACAGAGGAAACAGGATGTGTTTACAGCAACATTCAGTGATCAAGGAATAAAGTTAGAAATTTCTAAAATAAAACATGTATCAAAGGTCCAAATTAGGCTTTTGCAGATACACAGTGATGTGTAAACTGTAATGCACATGCAGAGGTCATTGCACTTTATTATATTAAAAGAAAAGGAAAAATGTGTGGCTGTGTTTAATTAGATGTATATATGAAGTGTTTGTTCCCTCTTGAGATCAATATGGGTTGTCTGTGACCAATGAACTAAAATTAGCTTGGCACCACTGGACTACCAATCACCCCACCGGAACAACTTGCAAAGCAGGCAGTTTGCTCACCAGCAGCAGCAATACACAAACTAGCCCTGTGAGTCGTCGGTATGTCACCAAGCTTCTGACTGTTTGCATCTTTTTAAAATAAAAGATTCTATAAATTTACCAATTCATATTTTTCCCACTGATACTTCATGTATTACACTTCCATCATACACTGCCAGAGCATCAACACAGAATTAATTCCACCACTTTGATAAGCATCAGGTTAATCCCTCATTAATGTTTACTGTAGCAAACATGCTAAGTGCATAAATCCGGGATGAGAGAGACAGATTAAATGGTTGTAAGCCAGTGGTAGTAATTCATGGCCAGACACACGGAGACACACTCACGTGTGCAATTATGTACACACAGAGAAATGCAAACACACAAGCCGAGGGGCAAGTATAAATAGACATGTGAACCCTGCACACATGCTTGCAGAGGTTGCACAGATGCATTAACACTCTACCTTCCACACTCATTCTCCTCTTCCAAACCCTCATGCGAACCCTCGTCAAAACATGGTTAAACCCAACCTTTACCGAAACATAAACCAAATTCTTATTTCAACCCTAGACTCATGCCGTTAACCTAAACTAACCACACCATTAACCCTTGGGCTAAAACTAATAACCTTAAACCTGATCCCTAATCCTAAACTGACCCTTTGTAGAAGTGAAAAACTGATTCATCTGACCTCATTTTGCAAAATGTCCTCACTTAAAATGGCTTAAAAACTCAAAGGTAAAGAAGATCACACACATACATACACACTCAATCCCCCACTCATGCTCAAGATTAATAAACTCCCGTGAATCCTGGAGGGACTTGGAGGACCTCGCGTGCCGGCCTTCTGGGCCGAGAGCCTGTCGACTCTCATCCGCAACAGTGACAGAAGAGAAATCCCCCTGCTCTGCATGCCTCACTGCTAGCTGACCACGTTTAAATGACCTATATAAGTCTCGTGATGATTCAGTATGTCAGCCTGCGGATGTGTTTATGTGTTTTGCATGGAGAAGCATGCTTATTCGTGTGTGTATCAGAGTGGGTGCGCTTTTCCCTACATTATGTGTAGACTTGAAAGCTCTCCAAACCATAAAAAAACTGAAATGTCATACAGCAGTTAATCGCTGTTGCTGGTATTTATCCAAACTGACATGTTTTGTCAAAGTGTCATACAAAGCACGATACAGCTGTCTGGTAGGGACAAACCGTCTAACTGTCCTGAAGGTGCGCCACTGGAGACGAGTGTCATTTCTGCAGGCATTACAGCACATAATGAGACACTGTATTTGTTGTGTTGGAAAGTAACACAAAAGTGTAATTTCCCGTCCTATCCCCATTATGTGTTGCAAGTGACTCATCAAATTTGGCAGCGCAGGTGATAATGACTTCTGGTGCGACACTAATTGCTTTGTATTTTCTGTCCGCAAGTCAAACTAAAGAGCGACCCCAAACAGCGGGAGGCATTTGTCCTGGCTGCTTCTGTTGCATCGAAAGCTTCTGGTGCTCTGTACTTGGGAGAGCCAAATATTGTAATCAGCAAGTTCTTCCTGTTGAAAGCAATATGAATAGGAGGTCAGCAGTAACGTGCTGAATAATTAAACGTGTCTGCTTCTTCGATATTTAAAACACTTGAGGTTTATCTCTACAAAAGCACAAATGTTTATTCGTGTTGGGATATCCAGTCAATGAAAAGTATATTTAAGCAACTAGCAATTAACAAAGCACAGCTGAGGCTGATGAAAATGTCATCGGCTCTGCAGGTACAGGTCGTAAACCAAAGTACTGGAGAAACATACATGTGAAATTCATAGCACTAGAGAAAAGGTCAGGGGATCAGAGAAGTCACAAGAACTCATCGTCTAGAAATGTCTGAACAGAATTCCAATAGCAATTGGGTAAACTGCCATGGCTATTTGTTGAGATATTTCAGTCCGGACCAAAGCGGTGGACCAGCCAACTGACAAACCAACATTGCCCTCCCCAGAGCCATGCCACTAGCACTGACTGAAAATGCCAAACATTTGCTGGTTGCAGCTCCTAAAATGTGAGGATTGCCAGCATTTCTCTGTTTTATATTGCAGTGAATGTTCTGGAGTTTAGAAATCAAGTTTGGTGTTGTCTTTTTGTTTAACAGCTGAACAGTGGAATAAAATAGTAAAACTAATAATAGTAATAAAACTAGTGTGGTGGACGACTGGACAGATGTACAGTTCTCCAACAGCACGGAGTGATGAGAATGAAGCTGGTTATAATTTCAGTAAAGCGCAACAGTGAGGTGGCAAACAAGTCACAATAGCTCTGCCCGGAACAGGTGGTGCTCTATTAGGATCCTCTGAAATGCACACAATGGGTCCCTGTGTGTGTCTCTCAGCTGTTCAATACACCAAGAACAAGGGGAGTGTTGGGTATTGTCTTTTTCAGCTTAAGAAGTAGCTTTTCGTGACTGTCTATAGCAATGACTGGACTGCATGAAGGATCGACAGAAGAAAAATAACATGTTTAAATATCCATATGGTCTAGATTGTATGATGGAGTGAAGACAGACTGCTGTTGGCCAAAGCAGTGCCTCTATTACACATAGTTCTTCGAAACCAACCAAGGAAAACAATCAACCCCAAAAAGAAAGCATTTCTCCACTATAGGTAGTACCACATTCACCTGTCCGCTCTGTTCACAACTACAGACTGCTAACTAGTGTTCATATCATCAGAGCTGAAGGTCAGTTTGAATCTCAAATGCAAGGACCCGAACCTTTCTTTCTGAGCAATATCTACTGTAGGAGAAAGACGACCCGAACTGTTCTCGTCGACCTCCATTGTTCTCAACAAAACTCAACTTTGGTTGCGCAGATATGAAGGAGGTGGTTAAAGTGGGTTGTTGTCTACCTATCCGTATATCATTGTTTTTCTGGGTCAGTACCAGATGGCTAGGAAAAAGTAACCCTTTCATCCTTATTCAGGTCACAGTGGCAGCAGGCAGGCAGTTGGGATCATGTCCTCCAGCTCTTCCTGGGGCACCCAGAGGCGTTCAAAATGGGACATGTAATCTCTCCTGTGTTTCCTGGGTCTGCCGCAGCATGACAGCATGCCGCAGATGACTGGAAGGAGTTCCAGTCATCAAGGAGGATTAATCAGAGGCCAGAACTGCTTCAAGTGGCTTCTTTTGATGGACTCTTTTAATGGTAAAGAAGCACAGATTGTACTCCAAACTCCTTCCAGATGTCTGAGCTCTTCAGAATATCTAGGGGTCTCTAGCACAGTCGCCTTGTGAAAGAGAGAACAATTGTATCTACAATCACATTCTAAACTTGGAATTTTGTTGCCCCCTGAGGTAATTCCAACGGAAAATGACATTATTCACTATGTTGGAGGAATGGAGCAGTTTAAAACAGTTCATTTTGGAACAGTTCAGCAACTTTCCAGACCTGTCTGCGATGACAATGACCCACCTTTGTCGGGTATTCTTTATAGCCACCGCTGTGGCTTACAGGTAATGCAGCATTAGGGTTCAACATATCATATAAATGGAAAAATGTAGTTCGACAGGAACCGAGATCGCTTTATCTAGCACTGCCACATTCTCTGAGATTCTGATTTAAGCGATAACAAGGTTTAGTTAAAATTAAACCTTCAAATGAGAAATGCTAAAGCAAGGAAAAAAACAACAAGTGGTCTCACCCTGTTATTGTGTGTAACATGATGTGAAGCAGGTTGCTGTGTGCGTCAGCATCTTTAAAAATACCGTTCTGTTAATCACATCACATAGTCCTCTCACATTAATTCCAATTTGGGAACACACAACGTTAAATTGATGAAGTGTGTGTGTGTGTGTGTGTGTGTGTGTGTGTGTGTGTGGCTTTGTGGGAGCACAACAGGAGCTGTATACCTCCAAACAGGCAACAACCCCCCCAAACTCTGCTCTTCACAATCAAACCCAGGCTGGGAGCAGGCTACCTCGGCCCACCCTGGTACCGCGCAGCGCAGTATATTCTAACACGTGGCTCCCCGCTGGGTTTGGATGTGGAACTTGGCATTATTAGCGGTGTGGATGTTTAATGAGGGAGGATGGTGGGCAGGTAGAATGTTGTTTTCCTTCATGTTTTCCTCTGAAATCTGCATCTTACTTTGGAAATATATGTTGTAAATAATATGGCTGGTGACCACACCAAGCACAACCTGCTTCTATCTGATGTTCACAGAGAGGACCATTATGGTGTTTTTCCATGTTTAATACCATTAACTACAAACTGCATACACTCCAAATTAATACTGATTACTTTCCAAAGTAAACCAGAGGGTTTTGGATTGATTCAATACTGTCAAAGCTACCAATCGTTTTATTTATTTCTGAGGTGTGAAAATCAACTTGGAGATGCTTTAAAAAAGATTTTGTTCCATTTGTTTTCTTTATTTTTGTTCCCCATTTTCTTTGTTTTATGTTGATTTTAGGTTTTTGACTACATATTGTTGCTGCTTTGTGTAATCAAAAACTGATTTTGTGTATTGATTTGTGGCATCACTAGCCAAGCCTAACACTGTTAAGAAGTACTCAGGGTATGCTAGCTTGGATCTGATGGTGTGGTAGAGTGAAAAAGATAAACTGCTGCTTTACTTGAACTTCAACATTCACAGAAATGTCATACACACATTTTCAAAACAAAGAGGAACTAATATCCCATTATGTCCACCTTTGCTTAATGTTCACCATTCAGGTTTTATTTTCATTAAACCTTTAGTGAGTGAATGCCTTTTGGCAGCCGATCCCTATATTTCTGGTATACCAGTGTCTCTGAACACCCACCAACAAGAGCTGTCAAAACCCCCCTATGCATACAGTGAAATGGATGAAAAGCAGGAATGCAGGGTGTCCTGGAAAAAATTTAAAATCAGGATGAAACATAATTTGGAAACGTGGTGTGTTGGCCAACCGGATTTCTGGATTACCCTGTAACATAAACGCCATATTTCTACTGTGTAGAAATAACTTGTGCTCTTTAAGAGTTTTATAAGCCACTTGCAGTGTTTTCCCATCTGATAGGCCTTAAAGTCATTGATCAACTCAAATTCAACTTCCTGTATCATATTCAATGTCTTGTTGGTACTGTTTTAAGGACAGTATTCAGCCTGAACCCCTTCTTTGTAATGAGGTGAAACATGTAAATCCAAATGCAGAATGAAATGGCAACACTCAGAGGCCTTTATAGCCTTCTCTTGGCCATATCTTATGTCTTCCGCAAGCTCTCCAAAAGTGTGTTTTCTGTAGGCCAGGGGCAGTGAATAAATGGGCAAAGGAAGCAAATCTTCTGATAGTCTCACGTTGAAGGTTTTATACTGTTCAAACAGAAAGTGTCTAATGTAGTCTGCACACCAGCTGATCACTGCACAAAGTGGGCATGGTTGTTGGATTGTCCGTTTCAGAGAGTTGATTCGTCCCACACCAGTTTAAACATCTGCAAGGTTGTTTCAAAGACTATTCGACAATCTGTCAAGCAGTTAGTTGGACACGTTCAAGAGCCTTTAATGTTCCATTTGAATGTAGAGCAGTTATACAACAAAGTAGACACAGTGAATTAAAATATTCCTGCATCACTTAAAAGCTACATAATACCTACGTAATACTGTAAATGACTATAAGCTACAGTTTTTTGTGAAAACATTTAGGTCAAAGGTGTTCCAACAGTAAGTTTGGCTTTCTGTAGCCTCGGGCTAACCTTTACAACATTTTTGTGATTCCCTTTTATTTAATTTGACTGCTGCACCCTTGTTTCAGATAAACAAATGAGTTTTTCAGATCCTGTGCAATAAAAATTTGGCCCGTGGCCCTGGAAAGCCCCATTCAGCCCTGCTGTGGAGGAGTGGCAGTTTTCACTACTTCCTGGCCGGCTCTGAGCAAATGCCAAGTACTGTATGTGTGTGATCTGTGCTTTGACGTTTCCCTTCTCTTTTTTCCTTTATTGCCCTTGTGTTTTAACTGTTCTAGTAAAGGGGCATTACAACCTTCAAGGGGAGCCAGCCACGCACCTTGGAAGGATTAAGAAGCTGTTTTGTTTTATGTTCCAGAGAGTAAATAGGCTATTTGGGTTGCATGTGCATACATACATCTCCACGTAAATACATACACATGGGCACAAGATTACTCAGCCAGTCGAGAGCGCATAGTACACACACACACACAAACACACAAAAGTAAAAAGGTCACTCTGAAAATCAGTCTTAAAGTCTTAAAAGCTTCAGCAATGATCTTCACACAGACCAGGGTTTTATATAGACATGATCCTGCAATTATTTGCCCACTGTAGCAATGCAAAGGACCAAATGTCAATATAAAATAAAGGATTTTCTGAGCAATGCAAACAATTATAATCTGATGCTTTGTTGAAACTGTTCAGAGAAGGGCAGGCATTTTTATACAATGCTTCGCAGATAATTGGATGAACTGTCTTGTGAAACTTCGCCCATCACTGCCAGAAGTTTCTTATAGGATACTTATTTTACCCACTGTATTTTGGCCTTTAACATAAAGCTTGAACCTGGCTAGATGGATTCACAGTTCAAATGATCTTGCAAATCTTGGGGTTTTTTTCTCAGAAGTAAAGGCACCACTAGCACAAAACTGTGCTACAAAAGATCAGGGAAGATATTTGGATGCACAGCAACGTCAACTGCCAAAAGTGACAACAGCAGCACATCAGCAACAGCGTTAGTCAGAAGACTAGAAAAGCACTCTTTAACTACAGCCCATTACTCATTAAAGTTAAGCAATCTACTCTGTCTAAAACCAAATATTGCTTTTTGTGTCCTGTCTCCTACAAAAACCACTTATTGTGATGGGAGTATGGAGTTTTGAAAAGCAATTTGAAATTAAATATTTTGTCCAAAGCCAAGCATGAGTTGTGAGGAGCAGCAGTGAGAACACTGTATAAACACAGCTCCTAGTTTTTGCGTGACCACATAAAGTTCATGGGTTGGTGAATACCCATATCTTGAACTTTGTCTTTATCTCGATCTTTTATGAGCTCAAACAAGTTGCTTAAAACGTTCTTGTCTCTCTCTGTCTCCATATCTCTCTTTGTCAGGTACCTTAAGTATCTGTACTAACAAGGGCTGCTAGGTAACGGCAGGGAAACCCCTGTGCGGTTAGCCAACAAGAGTACAATACAACACTTCCCCTGTCCAACCCACAACCCCCCACCCCCAACGCACACACACAAGTCCTGCACCATCTCACTCGCTCTCTTCACTTCCCCCTGTCTATATATGTCTTTGTCGCCCTGTAAGAGACCCAACTGACCCACTAATATGCCTTGCCAACCAAACAACAACCCTGATGCAGCTGAAACCAGATTATTCCAGTTCTCTGTGGTCAGGCACTGAGGGAGCAGAGAGAGGGTGGCGGGTGGCTTGGCTTTATCACAGCGTGCACGCACACACACTTAAACACACACAGTTTCAAAGTGGAGAGTTGAGTGCCACAGGCAGGAGGTATCCCCTGGGTTTGGGTCTCTTACAGTGTGAAATGAAGAGCTCGGCTCAGTTCAGATACTCTACCTGTTGATAACAACGGTGTCAACAGGAATGAAGGGGGAGCTAACAGTATTGACAGAGTGAGATGGAGATTTCAGAACTGAAACAAACATCAAACAGAGGGCATAAAATGTGGTGGGGGTAAAGATGGCTAGAGATACAGTGACGTAAAGGAAAAGCAAATAAACAAGGAGGTATGTAAAGAAGATAAGAAGTCTGGAGACAAGAGAAGATGAAAAAGGCATAGTAAATGAAACAAAAGAAACTAAGTGAAAGGACAAAAGGAAGGAAAGGAAAGGAAAGGAAAGGAAGGAAGACAAAACAAGCAGAAATAAAGGTACAGAGACGCAACAAAGGGAGCAACTGACAACAACAAAGCAAGAGAGATGAAAAGGAAGGAGACACCAGGACGAAACTAAAGTACTTAGAGAAGTAAGGAAACCTGAGCATGCGTGTGTGTGTGTGTGTGTGTGTGTGTGTGTGTGAATGTGTGTGTTGGGGGTGGGATAGTGACAGCAGGACAGTACTACAACAGGGTCACATCCTTGCTTGTGTAACCACCACCTTCCACACCAGGTGCTGTGGGCCAGAATTCACAAGATCAAATACCCACAGTGCTGTGATCGGATCAACAGATGGTTCTACGTGGCTCAGGAGCTAATGTCATTACACCAGACTTGGACATCCAGTATGCAACCAAAAGCCAGTGGTCGCCATCTTTGCTTGCTGACCAGTCAAGTGGCCTGTCCTAAGATTTCAAATACACCATGTTGGACCTTTCCCTGAGGGCATACCTCATTGCACTGAAGCCCTGGGAGCTCGTGGTGACCCAAAACAACTTTCTTTTGTCACCCATTTTCATACCAAAGCAGTTTTCACATGAGCCACTCTTATTGAAATCAAAGAAAAAGTGGGCTTACCCTGTCCGTTAGAGTAGTAGATCCACTTCTCTTTGACCTGTGTTGGAGGCGCAGATGGTTTCTTCTGAATTGCCTTCTCCATGATGCTGCTGGGGTCCTGCATGGGGCCCTTCTTCAGCACACGAGAACTCCGCTTAACGCTGCAGACCACGATCACCACCAGCACCAGCAAGAGCAGCAGCACTATCATCCAGGGGAGGTGCTCGTTGATGTCAAAGTCATTATGGGTGCTCGGCCTTGGGGACCCTCTGCGAGTTGGCCTGTAGTAACTAGAGACCCCACCTCCACCACCTCCACTCCCCTGCCCTGCTACCTTGCTGATACCCGTCCCAACCCTGACTACCTCGGCACCCTCCATGCCCTCCATTGCTCTTTTGCTAGGGCCTGGCACAGGGTCAGAATTGGGTGGCACCTGCTGATGCTCGCGGTCCTTCAATTGTTTGCGAGCCGGCATTGGTGGAGTCTGTGGGGGATCTTGATTTGGTGGGGTGGGAGTACCAGGCCGGCTGAGGTTTTGACCCTCTGCATGGTGGTCTTCCCCTGCAAGGTTACCTCTTAGTTGAATGGCTGCTGACTGGCTGTGGAAACCTGTGATGAGAGACAAAGGGATCGATGAGGACAAAGATAGATCAAGCAAAAAGAAGAGAGATGTGAGAGAAGGAAGAGATCAAAGAGACAAGTTAGTACAGAAGTAAGAGATGAGAGACAACACAGAGAAAAGGAATTAAACTCACTCACTCAGGAGATTTGCTTAACCCAGACAATGAAAACAGAAGGCACCACAGGAGGGAATCCTAACACTTTAATCCACGCAAGCAATCCGTCACACAAACATGTGACATGGAAACATAGAGAACAATTCAAGCCACAATGGATTGAAGAGAAGCCACTGAGAATACAGTAAATGCTACAAGGCTCAGTTTCAAATAATATCCTTTTCTATGAGAGTTTTTGCTCTCTACGAGACTGAAAGCTTGTAAGGTGAGGTAATCTTGGAAGGAGTAAGGCAACTTTAGAGAGGCAAACTTTAAATAAGTTTGACAGAATGGAATACTGCTGACCAATCTGAGTTAGGCAGCTCATTTTACAACCAGGGGATAATGCAGGAGAAGTGCTTGGACTGAGATGTCCTGCCATACAGGACTAGCTGATGTTCAAGTCATGGCAATAAGAAAAGCATCAACCTGAATGAGAAAAGGAGTTTAAAAAGGAAGCTATCAGCCCAGAGATGGGCATAAATGACTTTAATTTAATTGACTTTAATGATTTAATTAAAGTCCTTCCCATTTTCAACTTCTGCACATTTTTGCTGATGTTGAAGATGAGGTTCTATTGTGCATGCTGGGATGCTTGATGCCATAGCTGTCAGTAAACTGAGAAATTTGCTAAATCTGACAAGCATACCAGTGTTACACATGCTGCACCTTCACTGGTCAATATCATGTAAAACTGAATGTTAAAACAACTGATAGAAGATTGAAATGAATTACAATGGAGACCTTTTTTGGGTCGCTATGCTATCACAGTTAAGAATCAAATCACCAAAATCTTGAGTAGTCCCTAAACTGTTAACAAAATACAATCTGGCTTGACTCCTTCCACTGCGCCAAGGCCCAGCTGTGCACCACCTTGTAATCTCACAGCAGATGAGCTCTGAATTGCTCACCCTACTGTCTGCTCCTTGATTAAGCTTAAGCGATTCCATATCTAATCAGACTTAGACTTGAATTGCATGAATCCTTTGAAAAAACTTTAAGGGATTGGTCAAACAGGCCAGCGATCAACAGCCAAACAAATCCGCCATCTGTCAAAATGGGAAAAGAACAAGTTGGAATGTTCTGTTTGACATAAACAACAGCAAGGACAGTTTTTTTCAGACCCTAGAACAAACTGTAATGGTCAGTCAATATTAGTGCGTCATTAACCCCTATTGATTATCAATATGGCCACCACCACTCTGTGCTTGTGCACCGCTGCTAATGGGATCAGTGTTGTATAACGACATTAGTTCATAAATGGGATGCAGCTTTTTAGGATTGTCACTTGGATGGGTGTTAATCTCTCTCATCCTCTTATCAGCAGACAGGTACACAGGTGCATGTGTAAGCCCTAAATTCAGACTGATGTTTCAGATGGCAGCAACAAGTTGTTAGCATACAAGTCAACTTTTTAGTAATAAAGAAGAAGATAAGGGGGATGTAATATACCTGTTTGCGATCTGACGATTATAGGGAGCCAATCAAAACACAGTTGGTGCCCTTATTCTACAGCAAAAAAAACCTCACTTCATTTTATCATTGTTACGGTGAGTGTGTGGAAATTAGCATTTAACCCAAAGCCAAACTGGGCCTTAATATTACCTCACACAGTGTGACTGTAGACCCTTCATCTTAATACAGATACAAATATAGACAATACTCTGGTTTTGAACACACAGGATTTGAACATTTTTCAGTAGTCTTAAATAATAAGCGTAATATATATGAATAATAACCAACAATAATGTATAGATAAAAAGTACATTTGCAAATCTGAAATTTGATTTTTTTTATTGTATTTTATTATTTATACGTACATATAAAGTAAAATATATGTATAATTTTTGTATATAATTTTTCACATACATACACATGTGAAAATGTTTTCTTATCTAAACTAGAGGATAAACTTCAAACTTCTTTTTTTCTGCCACATACAGTTTTCTTTCACATTTTGTCATGATAAATTTGTATTTCCCGTCATGCTGCTGTGCACAGTCCAGTTGCAGTCACTGTTTTCCAGGTACTGGTAGCTTCCTTTGTTTGACCCAGTACGTACACAGAAAATTTCTTCTATGGTTACTCTGAGTTTTGTTACGTACGTTTAAAGTTCTTTTCATCTAGTGGATTAAGCAAAGTGAAATATAGTGAATACAGTTTGGTTTTCATCACTGCTGTTATGGTGTTGGTGTGAAGTGTTTTAGCGCTCTTCTTCCAAGGAGGTCCTCCTCATCTTCTCCACTGACAATAAAAGACGGGTGAAGAATAACAGCCATGAGTGTGTAACACCCACACCCGCCCACCCCCACCTTCCCTCTTATAGCACAGACAGGGTCAAATTAACTGGCTGAGAAGCCATCGATCCCATTCCAACACAAACAGTGGTGACAGTATTATATGTGAGGGGGACTGTGTGGAGAGGAGGGGTGTACTGGCTGTGGATGGTTAATTCTGAGAAATGACTGGCTGACTGACTGAGACCGATGTGGAAACAGTAAAATGGATGACGGCGGAGGGAAGAGGACACAGAGGAGAAGACAAAAAGGAAAGGGAGCCATTTTTCACATCCTCTTATCTAAAGGTAAGTAGAGAGGAAAAAGAAAAAAGAGGGGGAGGGAGGAAGAAAGAAATGCCTCCTCGCTCCTGACCACAACAGTAACATTCCTGAGGTAGGGAGCCACCACCAGTTTGTTTCCATGCCTACATATCCCATTCCTTTCAGGAATTCCCACAGCATAAAACCTATGTACAATCTCTATTAACTGGGCTAACAATCCACGCTATTGCTGTAGGCCCTGCACTGTGCTGGAATTGGATGGATTGATGTGAATTAAAAGAAGTAAATGCTGAAGCTTAACCCATTCTGTAAAAAGAAACATGGCCTCTGCTCTCACCTTTTTGTGCAGGTCCACTTCCTGGTGATGATGCATTGGATGAAGAAGTCATGGGTTTATGTACAAGCACAGCCTGTGCAGGCGCCACCAAGGTGGTTGTGGAGACAGATGAAGATGAAGAGGAAGAGGGGGTTGTAGAAGGTGGTCCACAGACATTATCTCTATCTCTAGTCCCTGGTGTGAGCAGCACCAGCCCCTGAGCTTGGCAGTCTGTGTGGGTTCGGCACCTCATTGCTCTTGAAACTACATTTGAGAAAGTCCCCTTGCTGCATTGTTTACAGAGCACGTCCTCTGTTTCACTGCCCTGCTTTTTCACCCTGGTCCCTGGAGGGCACAGGGAGTGGGGCTTACACTCTGTGCCACCATCCCCCGACAAGAAGGTATTGGGTGGACATGTGCAGACGCGGTCCTGGGTGGCCGTGCAGGGTGCTTTCTCAACGAAGCCTGCAAGACACGGAGGCCGACAGTGATGGCATTGCTGGACCCCGTTTTCGCCCCGTGTGAAGGTGCCTTCAGGGCAGGGGCTGCATTCCCTCACGGCTGCCGGGGAGCAGTGAACAGACACATAGGTGCCTGCCGGGCACTTGTCGCAGACCAGCTGGGTGCCCGAGTCGGGGTCAGTGTGCTGATAGTGGCGGGGAGAGAGGATGGGCTGGTCGGCCGGGCTGCTAGTGGTCAAAACCCGGGCTGAGATCTGAACCAGCACTGTACACAAGAGCTGAGAAGAGAAGAAAGAGGCGAAATTAAAAAGAGAAATTAAAGAAGTATTTAATGACTTTAATGCAACAAAACATGCCCCTTGTTCATTATAATGAGAATTAAATCTGTAACTGATTGTAAGTAACTGATTCTGTTGGCCACTCAGAAGCAGTGAAAACAAGCATATGGGACTGGCTTATCATCAAGCTTATATGTAAAACTTGTGTTGGTCTTCCACTGACACTGAACCGAAGCAAAGTTGAATTAGCTGCTGACCAGACAGTTAAACAAGAAGCTGAAACTCTCTTTTGTCAACCTTCTAGGGTAATTTAGAAGTTTCTTACACTGGCTCCTCTAGGGTACTTCCATACAGGTGCAAGAACTATGCCTAAGGATCAAAATACTGTCGTAACCCCTGAGGTGTATCCACAGGGGAACATGAATGTCTACAGCAAATCTCACAGAAAGCAGCCATAAGTTATTTAATGTGTATAGTGCAAATTTTTCATAAAAGTGAAATGGGACTGCCAAGAGGAGGCCAAAATTAGCTGGAATCCTCATCCAGAGACCAAGAAAATCCACTGGCAGATGATGGATGGATGGGCAGACAGATGGACTGACAGATGGATGGACAGCTGGCTTGACAGAGGAACAGACATTAAGCTAAACAACCTAATTGAGACTCCTGCTCACTCTGTTTGCCCACATTCCTTCTAAATACTGGCTTCGTACACTGATAAAGACCCACAAAAGTGACACATGGAATCATCCCATCTATAGCTGTTTCCTGACCAGCAATGAGCAACTGCTACACACCCATACAAATCTGTTCCGTGTTCCGGATTTCTCATCAAATCAATTGGTATGAAGCGTCACAGGCCAGGCAGGCAGCCATGATTGCACTGTGTGTCAGGTTACATGGATTCAGCAAGGTCCAACTTTCAGTGGCACTGTTTAGGTTCCCAATGTATGAGGCTGCTTTGACGAGATTCGTCGGGAGGGATCTCTTTCAGTAACCCATTTAATCCACCGTCATTTCATTTACTCACTCCCCTGACTCATCCTGTCCCGCTTAGGTTGAGTGCTACAGAACGCACCCGCTTTGCAACCACCGCTGAGTTTTAATCAGACATATGACTCGGGCATTCTTTGTGTCTCCCCCTTTTGTTTTCCAGGCTCCCCTCTCACCTCTGCTGGGAAGCTGACAGCTCACAGGGTTTAGGGGAATAACCCACACATGACTATGTTCGCACACACACACACACACACACACACACTGACTGAGTCATGTCAGAGCAATAACATCAGACAGCCTGGCTCATGGAGGACCTTCTCTGGCTTCGCTGTGTAATTACTCTGCCTGGAATTAAAACAGGGCTCTAGTTTGCAGTGGTTCTGTTCATCCTGTGTTGTGTCCTAACTACTTTAACACCCTCTTTTATCATATTTTTGTTCTGTTATGGTATCATTTAATAATTTCTGAACCTGATGGCACAAGTTTTCTTTTGTGAAACACTTTAATTACTCGGGAGCACCAGAGTCAGAAACAGCATCTTTAAAGTAGTTTATTAAAAACGTTTTAATTGATTGATGTAATTTACAGGAATGTGTGTTTTACTGTTTTAAGAAATTACAGCCTCCCTATATCAGCCAAGTCAGTGCTTCCAACATGAAGGCCAATCTGGCAGCACGATGGGAGAAACTTGTAACTGAGAAACACACAGCAACGCTAGCTTTAATAACACAAAGATGAGGCAGTCTGCAATCACAAAAGATAGCTGATGAACTGACTCTGGTTCATTATCTGTAGTACCAGGTTGTGATGAGATGTAGGTATGTGTGGTGGTATGTGTAGAGAGTGGGATTTGGTTTTGTGGATAAATGGCCTTCATTCTCCCAGACCTGCCAAGAGCAGGCCCTGTCCCCACACTTTAAGAGAAGTCGGTCCTTTCCCTCTGGAATATTCTGCCTGCTAATATCAGACAGTGCAATCTTTTAATTATCCTTTGGTATTTCCAATCTCCATGTCACCATTATCCTCACAGCGTGCTGGTGTCAGTCTGAATTAATCAATTAAAATGAGTAATTATGGATCATGTTTGCCCTGCCGACGGGAAATCATCAGACTATGAACCTCTGATTCAGTTTTCCAGCTGCCAAACTGCCAACCTCCATCTCTCTGTCTTCCTAGTTTTCCCCTCACTCTCCCCTTTCCATTCAGACTCCTCCTGCTGGACCATCGCCTGTCCAGGAAACTCTCTCTCTCCCTCTCTCTTAGACATTTGGAGCTGGATCACTTGTCTGTCTGTCTCTCTGTGCTACGTCTTGTGTCCTCCTGTCTCCATACTCTTCATTTATGTTTTGTTACAGTCTACACATATGTGTTTTTGTCGTGTATATTGGGATTTGTTGCTGATCTGCTCTTTAGATATGATCTATTGCATGTCCATTCACCCTGGTAGCAGGGTCTCTCTCTATCTTCTGTTGCTCTTCTTCAGGTCTCCTCCCTTTATTTCCTGTTAAAGAGTCAAAGAGTTTTTTCTTGTCTGATTCAAGGGTTAAAGGATGTCCTCCACTGTACTGATTTTAAAGCCCCTTGAGGCAAACTGTCACAGCTAAATACCGGAAACACCAGCTGGGACGTCTAACAAAAATAGCAGCACGTTCATATTTTTTGGCTTCTCCTTACTTAGTTTGTTCTATGACACGTTTGGCGCTGTTGGCCATCAGGACCACATGGCACTCTTTTTCATTTGTTTGATTTCCCTCCAATGAACCCTTGAATATCACCTTTGGGTGTGACGTAAGTGTCTTCACCCAAAATAAACACTGCTACCCACAAAATAACCCTACTTCCTACCAAATTGAAAAGATAAAGGCTACTTGGAGAAGATGAATGGTTCCAGCTTCACTTGCCTTCATCAAACTGTATGTACATTACCCTCCAGTCATCTGTGTACTTCAAAGTCATGTAGTCTCCTGGAGCCAGCTCATAGCAAGAATGTCCTGTCATGGTATAGAGCAACTGTTAGTCTTTTTTTGGTTGCTTCCTGTTTCATTTTCAGGAGCATCTTTCTCTCGTGCCTCCTTGTGCATCTTTCCTGTTCCGGCCTCTGTCGTTAATAGGTTCATTGGTTTCACCTGCATCTTGTTTGCCTTCCCTCCCTTGTGTATGTATGTCCCTTTGGGTCCTCCTTAGTTTCCCTGAGTTCTCTGTGTTTCCTTGTGTTTTAAATTCATGTTTTTTATGGACTTTTGCTTAAAATGTTAGGACTTTGAGTTTTGCTTGCTCTGATCGGATTTGTTTGCATTATTGGCCCGTTTGACTGGTTTTGACCATAAGACCTTTTTTAAATGAAGCAACTGAACTATCACCGTTCGATCAACTGATCACTCCTCGTCTCAGCTCTACAACTGATTCCTCATATAGCACATACTCTTACAGGTCCAGGTCCAAGTGTGACATAATTAAAAAGCAAGTAGAGAGGGATTGGGAAAGCACACAGAAAGAGACTCTGGGAGATAAAAACCCAGACAAGGATAGAGACAGGTCGGACTCCATATGGTTCAGTGTGCAGAAATGTGTGTTTGAAGCAGAACAAACAAGGCTGGTGGGTTTTGAAGTGATGCACTGATGGGGGAATTCTGCTGACGATGCAGGTGAATGTTGGTCAACCATGAACCCTGATCCAAATCCCCCCAGTGACCAAAAGCACAGAAGTGAGTTTGGGGTCACACAAAGTCAGCTTGTTGCGTATCCAAGAACAATTTTCCCACAAACGTCTAGTAAATAAGGAAGACAAACTCATTTTACAATCAGCGCTAATAAGAATAAAGCTTTCCTTTCTTTCACCGCTCCATTGCCCTTTCACCACACCACCCATTCGGCCCTTTGTGTTCATTCCCAGAACCTCATCCATAAACATCAGAGCATGTTCTCGACATGCTGCTCATAACTCAGTTGCGTCAGTAACATCAATGCATTCATTCACGTCGGCGTTCAAAGTGAGACACTGGTAGTGGACGCACGCAGCAGTAAATGGGAACATTCTGCTTGTTACAGGACAATGGATGGTCCCCCCATTGCTCTTTCTGCTTGTTTGTAGAATGTTATTATTGGAACAGCATGCCCCCTCGACATTACCATAATTGAGGTGTATCAACTCACTGCTTTATGCAAGCCTGTGGAAGAGCAGGCATGCTGCGGTATTAAACAGGAACTTTCTGATTGCTTAGTTTAGGACACTCGTGCTTCTCATGCCGTTATTAACGGTGCTGACTTTGTTTTGTCTGGAGTAGCAGGCTCATTAAAAAATACCAAGCATCTCATAAGAGTCAACAGAAGAGGCTTCCATAAGTAATCTCTTAGCTAAACTGTCATACAGAAGTGCATGATCTCCTTGTTGTAAATATTAATCTTAAACAACCTCAATACACAGTATGGTGCCTGTAGGCTAAACATCATGCATGCATGGTACCATCAGTATCTTCCTAGATACAATAAGCTGAAACTGTGTTAAACCTTATTTTTGCTAGAAAGTATCCCTGTAACTTTGGTGGAAACTAAATATTAAAGTGCGGCCTTTACGCCCACCTGCCTGACTCAATTAGGAGCACAAATGAGCTGTCAATCATGAGCTGTCAATCATGATGGCCACTAGGGGGCGATCCGGATGTTTTGGCTTCACATTTAGGGAGCCGTCATGTTGTCCATCTTTAGTTACAGTCCAGGGTTTGGACAGTGACCTTCTAATTAAATCAGTGACGAGATGAGATGTAAATGAAGCAACGACCGTTAGCATGGAGTTACCTTAATCAGCCCCTCTTAAGTTCAATGGAAGTTTCTTTGTTTTACAGTGTGCATTGAAACAAAGTTAGTTTAAGGTTTAGTTTAGTTACATATTGACCAGCTGGACCACTCTGGATTTTAATATTAGCAGGTTAGCAACAGTAACCAAGCAAGTCTTCACATTCTCTGCACCCCAACACATCGATGTTAATTATTAATCTCTTATTTTCAACACAGTGCCTTGTCTCTGTTGAAGGTACGCCCATTTATTGTTACTTTGAAGTGATGATTTATGTCATTCTGGAAATATTTTGCATTAAACAAAAAGCTGTTTACACTGAGTCCACAGGAACACAGCTCATGATGCATTATGATATTTGAGGCTATATGAACGCAGGACGGCCGATCGAAGGTGAGTGAACACACATTTCTTCAACAGGCCGACCCGGCTCTGTCTGCAGCAACTCCTGCTTTTCAACATGTCAGGACAAGACTGCAGGAGGCTAATGCCTGCATAATAGATATTCATATTTGGTCAGTGTGTGTCTCCCTGTGGTTGCATACCTCCCTCTCAGCCAGACACAAACAACCAGCCTTGTGTAACTGCATTTCCTGTTTGCCATTAGGAAAATAAAATGCCAACAAAGACACAAAAAGCAGAAGGGGAAACAAAGTGCAGTGCTGGCACTTTGTCAGTACATTCCTGTTCGCACACACACACACACACACACACACACACACACACACACACACACACTGACCACAGGCACTGTCTAGAGCCTTTCTACACAGCTACCTCTGCAGCTCAGCGATGTATGAATCAATTTCAGCCTCAGTGCTGCCAGCCTTCCTCTTATTATGCCAACTTTGTCTCCATGTCTTGCCGCACTGCCCATAAACCACATCGTCTGCCTGCTGTACAGGCCAGACAGCCAATCAGATGGCCAGACGCAAAGTGATGTGTCCTGTGAAGCCAGCGCACAGTTTTTTGGAAGGCACAACCAGAGCATTTCCCCCCACCTGTTAAAGGGCGACTCTGCCATTTTTACCCATGTGGCTCGGCCTCCTGTGCCTCTGGAGAAGAAGAACAATCTTAGGTGTTTAGCAGGCAGAGAGGGTCCAACAGACACATTGTCAAGATGCATTATGGGAAATGTAGCGTTTCTAGAGTTTCTGGAGCCTGACTCATACTACGGACTAATGTCACATCAGAGTTTTTATGATTTTCTGACTTGTAAATAGCATTTTCATCAACATAAGTGATAACTGATGTGTCAGACTCTGTGCTTAATAATATAACTTGCTCATCTTAGCACCTCTTCATCAATCAGATAAACTACTTTATGTTTCTGACAGTTTAAAGTTTAAAATATTCTTTGATGAACTATTATTTGCTATCATTGGTTGGAGCTGCTGCATCAATGGCCACAGCTACAGATGCTGCTTCTTAACTGACTTGGCATACACAGATTACAAAACACTCCCTATAAGTCGAACGGTACAGACTAATGACGTAATCTCTCACTCAAAACTAGCTGGTATTAGTCAGGATCTATTGCTGGTGCCACCTAATCATAAGGCCTTTAGCTGCTTTAGCTGTGTGTTGGGGTTTAATGTGTTTGTGGAGAATGTGGGTGGGATCACAGGGGACATTTCAACTGATGCCTTTGTGACTCTGTACAGAGGACAGAGCAGGGAGGGAGACATCTGAGGGCGGAGCCGTCGCCAAGGCAGCTCTTGTTTACATCATATAGGCACCAGTGTGGCACCGCTGCACCACTGCAGAGCAGGTTCCTGTTGAGCACGCCCGCCCACAACACACACACACACACACACACAGTCACACAACGAAACAAACACCTCAACCCACCTGACTTTGTGACTCCCTGCCTGCTGGTTGACAGGCTGAGCAGAACACCCTGTAATTCTACCTCCAGCAGCAGCTGCAGGCCGTCCAGAGACACGCCCATCACCTTGTCTGCTCGCACAGGCATCGGGACGGACGTACAACTGACAGGTCGAATCTTTTTTTAGGTGATCGGCCGCTAAAAATGAACCTTTTTTCACTTCCCTGTTCTCTGTGTGTGAGCGTAAACTGTCGGTCTGTCAGTCTGCACATTTTTGGCATGTGACGGATCGCCTGCCAGGGCTGCACGCATCTTCATCACTTCTTCATCACACATACAATGCACACCAACAGTGTGTCTTCCCTCCCTTTTGTGTGCATGTGTTGCCTAGAGCCTTTCTTTAAACATTACTGCATTATTAATCCCATATCTTAGTGGAAATACAAACAGTTGGTGTCATGTGACCATAGATATGTTGCACAAAAACACCTGTGACGTCGGCCGTAGGTTTCAGGGGAAAGACAGGTTGCTTTCAACACAGTCTCAGAGCTTGAACCACAATATTCAGATTTCAGCAGATGGTGAGCAGAGCCTGGGTAGAGCTGGGGTGTGACAAACAACTGGCGGCAACCACCAGTGAGTGAGACAAACCGAGGCTCCTGTCAATCAAGCTGAGGCAGGAAACGCCCCACTTTAAGCCACAATACATCAAATTAGGCTCAACTTACAATGAATAATTACAATCAAAACTTAATTAATATTAGAAATGAATAACTGGAGACTCAGTTTACCCAGATTACTGGCTTTGTATTCAGAGGAACATTGGGGTTTTCCCACTGACTTCAGTGCAGGTGGTGTTGCCTTTATCTGCCACTGGTGCAGATTAAAGGGACACACCGCTGCTTTAAAAAGACCAAGTCAAATACTCTTCATGGGGGAGTACTTACTGTAAAATCTGCTGTATAATGCTTCTGTGGCTCTGGAGGAGTTTTCATAAGTTGTGAAAAAGAACCCCAATGATGTCATATTGATGTAATCAGGGTTATTTCTGCAACAATTGTATAATATATAAGTTTTAAATCATTAAAAAGTAAGGGTGTGACTTTGAAAGATGCAGGCCTTTACCAAACAAGCGGGCAAAATCAGTTTGCATTATGGGAAATGTAGGATCCAATTTTTTTGGAACTTGACACATGTCAGGGACTAACCTACAAGTCCCCCCAATATCACTGGAGCACAATGCTATTTCCATTATGCGGCTTCTAAGGCAGTTTTACTTTGAGTTAGCATCCAGATAGTGCTGCTGTGAAATAAAACCACAAATCCCACGAAACCCCTGTTCTGACAAAGAGAGTGCTTCTTATGAATAATTAGTGAGTGTTCTCTTTAACCTCTGTAAAAAGTACGCTGGAAAGGATTTATGGGCAGATGCTTTGGCGCGCGCTGCTATCGAAGCTGCAGCATCACAACATTTTGTTTTCCAGCTTGCTCGTTCTGACACCTGCAGCCATGTTTGTGCGGGAAACACAGTAAGCCTCCTGTTGACCCCAACTGTAGGCCTACTACTGTACTAAACTAATTAAAACAAACTTGGAATTGCTTTTATACTACTCATAGCAGCACAACTAGCATCCAATATCTAAACCCCAGGACTACCGCACAAAGGCCATAGGGGGCCACTTGCCTGAAACTCAATATGGGCAACAGACAGAGGCACCTTCCAGTGTCTTTATGTTGCTCCACAACATCCTAAAATAAGCAGCGGGCACGCACATGGACAGACACGCTGCATGCCACCACACGCATGCTTGTCAGCGTTAAAGAGGAGCTGTCTGTCTGCAAGCACCGCCGCGCAATCTGAGCTCGGCTGCGCTGTGAGACGAGGCTTTTGATTTACACTGTGCAGCAACAGCCTGACACCGAGGTCCGGGAGAAGCTGCAGGTGGCTCAGTGCTGTGATTCAGGAATGACTTAATTAACAGAACATGGTGGGTCATGACAGAAAACAATCACGCTACTGTTTAGGCTGGTGTGTGTCTGCGTGTGTGACCACAAGTGTTACGTAATGAGGTGCGTGCATACAGGAGGACAAAGGGCCCCGAGTTTAAAGGGCCTTCGTGTGAGGGTCCAGAATGTTGTGTTATGCCCCTGAGCGCATACACACACTTTGGGTGTGGGTGGGATGTTTATGTGTGTTTGTATGTGTGTGAGTGTGTGGCAGACATTAAGTTGTAATTACTCTCCAATTAAAGAAGAAACACACACACAAGTACAAACACATACACACGGCGGTTGCAAACACAAACACATGCACTCCTACATGCACTTATGCACTGCCCTCCTTCCTGACACACACACACACACACACACACACACATCCTCACAGAGCGGGCAGCACAGCAGCACCTGTTGCTGTGTGTCCTCGTGTCATCCTGCGCTGACTCGCAGCTCATTCAGCTCAGAGAAAGAGACTCTGTTTGGACTCACTCGCGCTGAATTTATCACCGACAATAGGCGGCGGTGATTATTTGCGCAGAGGTTCGAGTTTGGTGCTAATGACTGAAGCAGGGCACCGGGAAGAATTGAGCTCCTGCTCTGCGAACACACTTGCAGACATTAGCCTCTGTCGTCATGGGTTAAAGCTCCGCACAGACTCTCTTTGTCGTGCATTTGTAAAGTGACAGCAGCGTGAACGCGGCCGGTTTCAGTGGAGTTTCAAACATTTAAAAAACTATTTTCTGCTAAGAATCCATCATTTCCTTTGAAGTGCATGGGATAGTGCATGTGTTTGGGATCATCTGGGGCTTGACACTAGAGGGAGGTGATCCAGGAATATCGCCATCTGTTCTTAAAGTCCTCACTGGAGCTTTGCCACAAACACCCTTGTAAGCAGGGTGACTGAAGTTGGGAGTTGACTCTGCACTGGTCTTCAAGTGAGCCTCTGCCTCACAGCGAAGGTTAAGACACAAGAGCTCCTAATAACATTAATATTGGCTGTGTTTTAAATAGAATCCATTCATCATTCATCCGATTATATACCAGAGTTTTCTCTACTGTCACATGTCAAAGTGTCTTTCATGGAAAAGTCAATGGAGGCCTCTTATCTGTAGAGTAGAGGCTCTTATCTGAGACCTTCTAAATCTGAGACCAAAGCACTTTATTTCATCTATGAGCGATCACTATCTTGGCGAATAGAGCGGTACGGTTTGCTCCCTCTGGGCATATCAAGTCAAAACCGAAAGTACTACAGCATCTTCAGAAACTCATTCTTACGTGAAAATACGAACCAGAACCCGAACAAAGACCAGCGATTTATGCCTCAGTGCGCTCGGACCCTTCAGGCTCGGGTCAGCAAAAGACGTGGCCGGCACAGGCGGCTCAGTCCACTGATCATAAAAATTCTAATTTGTAAGAGTTGAAAAAAGTCAAGCCTTCCAAAGTTTGGAGAATTGTATAATGATTAATTATTAGAATTATTAATAATCAAAAGAATCCATATTCAGCTTTTTGCACACTTCTTTCAACCAAACAGTGAATTCAGATGCTTATATCCACTTGAAATGAGAATAAATATGTCTAGTACTGACTTTAATGCCATCTTAATATCAAAATATACCAAAACCAACTATCTCCATTCCACGAGAATGGGTGAATTAGATGTCTACATGTTGACTATTTGCTCAGAGAGTCATCAGCACCACAGCTCCACACCTTCCTGCTCTGTGAGGAGACAAAGGCAAAGTCTTTGTGCTGGAGCCTCATCTGACTCACTGAGGATGAGGAGCCCCTGAGCCACAGCAGCTGCTGAGCCAACTGTCTTCACCACGACGCTAGCAGAACAAAAGGACACCTCCACCTCAGTGTGAACCAGGGAAATGCTGTCTGTCATAGTGAAATGAAATGACATTAGCCTTTAAAACAAGCACCCAGGAGCTCGAGGTCTACACGAAGAACTGTATTCTTTTGTTTCCTGTCTTTGTCCAAGTCTGTGACAGTCAACAGACTAGAGTCAGTAACAGGGTGAACAATAGACTGCTGAGTGGCCTCTCTTGCTCCATCATTTCCACTGGAGACCCTTTTGTGTTGTTCGCCCACACAGCCCACCAGTGACACACTGCTGACATGTGATATCTAAAGATTAAAACTGATACTTTCTGGATTTGATCAAACAGTCAAACTGAAGTCTGATTAAGTGGGATATTTGAATTGAAGTTCAGCCTGGGACGATTTAAAAAAAAAACAGGCACTGTCCCTTTAAGTGGAGAACCTGCTGGAGGAGCCCTTAGAATAAAGAATAAAAACAAACCGGGAGCTGATGGACAAATGTGATGGACTCACCGCTGCGGACACACGCATGGCAGCCATCGTCCCGATTCAGAAGACGCGGATGAGGGTCGAGCAAACGTCCTTGTCCAAGTTGTCTGCTGGAGGAGCACTTCTCATCTCTAGACGCTTCTCATCCTCCTCCTCCTCCTAAAGAGAGAAGCTGAGCCGGGCTCTGGTGCAGCGACCCTCTCTCAACTGCAGTGTTTTATAGTCCGTGTCTCCAGGTGGACCGGTTTCAGATAGTACGGGATCAGGGCTTGGTTCAGGAAGAACGCTGTGGTAATTCCCATAGCGATGATGGATGAGGGCCACACTGGGATCGCCGCCTCGCCCCGTCCAGGCTCGTCAGTGTGCAGTGCGGCTCTCCTTGAGCGCTGCAGAGCGTCCGTGGACACTGCCGCGGTGACGTAAGGACCGAGGGGCGTGAGTTAGCGACGCGCCGCGGCCAATCGTTGCTCCTCGAAAGCCATACACGTGTGTTGAACCCCGTCTGGAGCGAGAGGGCGGGGAGGGGGCCGCCTGTGTCTTGCAGGTGAACCCAGGTTGAGGCCCAGAATGACATGTCCTTGACGTGCTGGTTGATCTCTTTTGTTTTGCTGTGTGCACACAGAGCGCACAACCCTGAACTGGCAAGACTCAGGGGAAACATCTGAATGCAGTACAGTGATATTGCAAAACTCAATACTCTGCCCCCTCATCCAAACCTGACAACTGAATATGCACCAAAACAAATTCACCTTCTGAGGTTTTTCACAATGCAGCTTGTCTGTCTCTGGAGCGGCTTTAAAGCAGCTGGTTTCTGGGCTGATGAGAAAGACACAATGAGAAAGACTTTGTCCCTGATCTCACACAGATGAAAGACATCATTCCAACATTCCAGTTATCTTTTTACCGAGTCGGCGATCAGACATAGAAACCTGTCCATCCCAAAGCTGAAGTATTTGATTTTCATGTCTGATGCTTGGAGGTTCCTGTCCCACATCTTCACTGATGGGCAAAACAGAAGTAGGACAGAAACCCTGAACGCCAGAAGTATAATAAAATCCGAGACACACATGAACCACAACATTGCAATATGGTTGTTATTTTACATCTTTAATCAGCCACAAAAACCATTGACGCCCTGAATATTGTTTAAAATTTAGGCAAATGTGTTCTGAGGTGGGGATGTAGAGCTACAATACAATGACAGAAAGACTTCAAATTCTATATTAGTTTGACTTTTACCTGTAAAATTTTGACCTTATTCATAATAAAATATAATCTTTGAATAAACAGACTGACTGACATTTATCAAGCTTGCATGTAAAACACTTCACCAGCCACTCAGGTGCCTTCTCTTATGTAATGTACAAGCAACATTTGAAATCTGATCAGGTCACTCCAGTGTTTTGATTAGTTTTATTATTTTAACATTATGAATGCAGATAAAGGTTCAGAAAATGGAGTTATTACTGAACTTCCTCTTTGGAGATCAGCCAATCGGGGTGAGGGAGCTCATCCAGCTTTAATAGTGGAGACATTGTGTGAGTTTGGCCATAAAGCTTCCTAAGTTAGTTGCGCCGCTTCAGCATTACAGACAGCACCAGTACATTTGAATAGTATGACATATTATCATAATATGGTAAGATATCAGGATGTAGTGCAGGTTATAAGATGTAGATCTTTGTTATTTGAGGATCTTTGATTTATTTTGCAAATGAGACTCAGTTCTTTTCATGACTGATTGATCTGTTCATTCGTTTCTTCATCAATTTGAGTCAATTTCATGTTGATCATTTAATAAATTAATTAATCCTTTCACTTCCATACACATGCACTGTACACATGATGGAACAGGCTCTTGTCTGTGCCTCTGTGCTACCCATCCACATGCCGCATCGACGATCATCAAGGCTCAGAGATGAGAAGCCTCCTGCAGCGAAGCACATTTCAGGTTTGTTTATCACGCATGTCATATTTTGTAGGAAGTGGTCAAAGAAGAATATCCTGTCGATAAGAAAAGCTCCTTAAGGCACCAGCTTCCTGAGACTGCTGCGCTGTGGTTGACATAAGTGTACTAGGTAATTTTGCAGTGAGCTGATACCGAGCAACCTGTATATCTGTCGTCTGTTAGTGAGTTTGTTTTACTCCCATCAGTTGAAGCTTTGTTGGTGTTGCATTAAGTCTCGGTCCTGCTGCACTTCAGTTGACTCTATTTTGGATTCACTTCTGCTTTTGTGGCCTGGTTTACGGCCAAATAATCATATTTCGTCTGATTTGATTTGGCTCCATAAACTCTCCAAAAACCCTTGCAGCCCTAACAGCATCGTAGATATGGATTAGACATGTTCACATCCACACTGCAGTCAGGGCTCCCTCAGTGCTGGTCTGCCTCAGGTCTGAGGAAGATCCATAAGAAGGTTTTCTTTCTACAGCAGCTAAAGGTGCATTCCAAAGTAGGTGCATTACCCCTTCAATTGCAGGTAACACAACTGCAATCACTTTCCTTTTATTTGGCATTTAACATCAAATTGACATATTATCAGTTTAAGTTGGAATTACGAACCTGTTACAAACACTTGCTGTCCCACAGACCTGAGACACAGCAACATCAGCCTTCATTTAAACCTGCGTTTGCGTCCACCTGATGAATGTTAATCCAATATTCATTCTCATTAGGAATGTTTTGTTCCTCAGCAGCTCCTGAGGCTCGTAGCCTCAGCTGCTAAAGGCTCCACTTTGTTCACCGGTTTGCTTCTAACCTTGTCTGCCTGTCAGTTGCTGATGGGCAGGTAGAGTTATCAAAACAGTTTCACTGAAAGCGGCTGTCTGGTGCAGAGAATGGGGCTGACTAACCTGAAAGAGCCACAACGATAAGTTGGAAGTGCAGAGATGACAGCACCGTCTCCTAGCAACAGTCACAAGTGCATTTTATTCAACTTTTTATTAAAACTCGAAGGAACAGTTTGGAACAAATATTGCCGTTTTTGATGATAACTCGATGTAAATTCAGCTGTTATGTCCTTCAACTATTTCTTAGCCAAGTGCAGTGACCTTACAGGGTTTGTACCTGTTAATGTTATTTAACTGGGTCATCCTGGTTGCACACAGCTAGCTGTTTCCCCTGCTCTTGGTATGTATGCTAAACCAAGCTTATTATCATCTCGTGCCAACTTAGCAGACAGAGCATGATATGAGGGTTTTACCAATCTTCCCAGCCAAATAAGTAAACAAGTGTACTTCCCAAAGTGTCAGACTATTCAGTTTCAGTTGCTCATTCAGAAAATGTTCAGATTAGAACTTTCTGGCTGGACCATCTTCCCCTACAGCTTGCTACACAGGTGGTCTGCACTCACAGCTTGGTACCACCTATATTAATTGCTATTCTGGTGACCTCTGGTGGCTGTAGTCAAGGGATGTAGTATAAAGTCCATGTAGAGGGGGGGTCAGAGTGCATAGATGGGTCAGGTACATGACTCTTGCCCACTGTTGGTGTCCTGCGTGACACCAAAAGCCAACATTGATTTGTTTGGACTCATGTAATGTGTTGTCAGTTAATATGTCATTCGCGCAACTACATGTTATGAAACCATGATCTTCTCCTCAACCTCACCCAGAAGTTCCGATGCCTAAATTTAACCAAATTGCGACACTGTCACCACGTTAACCGCGTGTGTCCAGTGCGCCTGCGTCTGGTACTTTGTAATGGTCAAACAGGTCGTTTTAGGAGTCACTGACAAATGACCTGTTCTGTTGTTTATGGTATGAGGATGTTGCTTCAGCACTGTTGTTGTGAGGTTACTTCAGAGGTGTTTGCAGTCTTAAACAATGATCCACTGCTGAATCACAACCCCCGTGATTGGTTGTCTTTCATCATGACATCAGGCTCCAACTGTGGGACAACCCCTGTTTAAGCAGGTTTGAACAGCTTGGGTCATCTGTTCCCAGCAGTCAACCTGTCATCCCTCCAGTAACCGTCCTGCTGTCCAGATATCCAGACACAACGCGCGCGGCGTGTTTGGCCCATCAGGCAGGCCGTCAGTAAACAGTCTGCGAACGCTCAAGCTGGCGCGCTCGTAGCCTCAGACGTTACTGCAAATAGCAGTAGCCGATAAAAGACTGGGGCACCATCTGCCCCGCATGTGGAGCGGAAGTGAGTGGAAGTGGGGGGGGGGGTAATAGGATGAAACGTGCCGCTTTGCTTTTGCTTTTACTGGTGGGGGGGGACTGAGCAGAAGTGGGTCAGTGACTCAGTGGGATGATGACAAAGGGAAAATCCAGGCAAAGTTAAGAATGAAGGTAATCCTCTGGGATGTCACACGTCCTTATGGGAAGGCAAGGAGAGAGAGCGTCCACAATAAGCAGGATGCAGGGGGTTATGGTGCACATGTGTCGTGACTAAGCGCGGAGCTCTGACGATCAGTGGGCCAAATAGCCCGAGTGGCTGCAGGGCCACACATGTCCTCAGACTGCAGTTACTAGGTGAAGTTGCTTTATATAGAACTCAAGTTAAAACAGGCTATTATAGGGAAAAGGGGTTTGGTGTGTGTGTGTGTGTGTGTGTGTGTGTGTGTGTGTGTGTATAAATACATAGGATGAAAAGTGTATGTGTGTGTCCCTTAAACATGCATGCAACCATGTACTATCAACACCCACAAACACTTGGCAAACAGTTTTGGCAAACCGGATAATTCCGGTTTATTACAACTTGGGTCTCACATTTCTGGAGTTTTGGCAGCCACGGGCGCAAGAAGGTAGAGGTAAGGCATATGCAGGTTGTGAACAGACCCCCCCAGGTTGCTCAAACTTATTTTGGAAAGACTACTGTTTATGTCACACACGCACACTTTCTGTGCATTTAGGTAATATTGCTGGCATTTTCCAGCATAAACAACCTGGCTAAACTACTGTTTTACGGAAAAGCTGCCCCAGATCTCAGCAACCTCAGTGTTATCACGACTGAAAGACATGATGGTGAAAGACCCAAGTTGTGATACATATGCAAAGTGTGACACGGGAAGCAGGGAAGCACCAGTGGTTGGACCCAAATGCAGCCGAGGTTCAGTTCAAATAACACAAAGCTTACTGGGGGTCAGGGCAGAGTACAAACATCCAAATGAAAATCCAAGTCCAAAACCTCAAAGTCATGTAGGGAACACTGAGGAATCCTGGGATTTTAACTAGGACTAGCTGATCTGACCAGGAACAAAGGGAGTGACAAAGAGTATGTAGACACCACACATCAGGGAGGGAAGGCGAACAAGACACAGGTGAAACTAATGATCTAATCAGCTCAGGAAGCAAGGGCTCTATCTACAAAACAAAACAGGAAATGACCAAAATTGGAGAATTCAAAGTTTCCACAGCTTCACGTTTCCACAGTTTCCACATTCGTCTGTTGAAGGCCGCTTCTCACTTTAAAGGCCCTCACGATGGTGTTTCCAGAGATTTGGCTTGATTGCACCTGCAGTCAGGTTGAGCTGGGTGGAGCTCTGCTTTGTTGCCTGGGCACGCTCAGACCCGCTTTGATTGACAGGTCCTTCATATTCCTGCTAGTTTGGCTGCACCTGTAAGAGTAGGCCAGTTTACTTTCTTCTCATTCTTGATCTCTCATAGGTGTCCTCACATATGTGTGTGTGTGTGCATGGCTTTTAAGACCTGATTTGTGACATCACAACTGGTTTGGAGACAGTCAAGGTGCGATATGCCACTTACATAAGCGTGATGTGGAAACTTAGACCCATCCAGTGCACACACACACACTGAGAATGGTCTTTTTTATGAAACTGGAGACACCGTGTGTGTTTAAACTTAAAATGAATAATATTTGCATATTTATAGATTCTGGGTGGGGTTTTTTTTAAATAAGAGAGAAAGTGTCAGACACTGATTATTATTCAAAGTTTTCACATGTCTTTAACCTTTAGGAAAACTTGGGATGAAAGGATTGGAGCGAGGGGGAGGGAGACTCCCAATGATTAGACAATGATTAAAACAAACTGGCTAATTAACATTTAACCCTTTCTTGACCCCATGGCGCTCACATTTCAACCACCTCAACAATGCACGATCAAGTCTATAAATGAATAAACATTGGTGCTGGGGGCAGAGGAGCTGATAGCTGAGGAGCTCCTTCTGCTCTCATACATTCACCATGACTCTGCGTCTCTGTTGGAGGTCTGCAGTGATCGCATAGCTCACGCACTTCTGTTGAGAACATGTGACTTCACTGTTTAGCCCCATTCCAGGCCTCATAAAAACATATATGTGCCATAGACCTGCTGGTGTGTTTGCATTAGATGTTTATAATCCATTTCCAGTCTGTATTAACAGTCACTATTTCAATACACTACTATAATAACACGCTTATTGATGCTCTGTGTGTTTTGGCTTCACAGATTGTATCTCACTTGCTCTATATCTTGCTGAAAGACTCACACACATTCCATAAAAACCCCATTATTTCATGATTTAAACATTCTCACTTGCTTCCATCTGCGTGGAGCGTTTCCATTTCATTCCATTATCCGCAGTATGTTATGGCTGGATGTTCATTGTTTGAGCTCAATCTGGGTTCAAAGCTGCCACCCATGATGTGTGTAAAGAGGAATCCTTCAGAGGTTTGGGTGTCAACTCTGTGCTTTTGATGACTTCAAGTAAACGCTCCTTCTCAGGCGACCAAAGCAAAGCTCCTCAATGGAAACATGTCCGTTTAAAGGCTTCAGCAGCAGCCGTCAGGTGGAGCCTCCTGGGAACAGACCAAACTCAAACCGTGAGTGTCCAACAGAACAGAATGAAAGCGACACCTCTGCACCATTGTGTGTGGAAAAATTGAGTTTAACCCAAATTTACATTATGATTGTACGTCTGCCCGGCGGGTGACCACACAGACCACCAGATGTGTTGCAGTGAGTCAGTGGGTGGCACAGATTTTCCTCCCTGCTTAAAGAGGTAGGCTGAAATGTTAGCTTTAAGAAGGCTTGTGTCAACATGTGGGAAAACACTTAATTTGCTGGGTGCAGTCAGCCGCACTGGTGAGGTGGAAGACTTCCTCATCTGCCTCTGGATCTGATCCTGTTTGCTAGAAAAAACATCAGCAGGTGATTAAGTCACAGTTTGATTTGATCAGAAACATGTTATTTTCAGTCTGGGGAATGTTTCCTGCACGTTTTGTTCACTTTTTCATAAGCTTCAAAATAAAATCACGTGAAAGGGGGCCAAAGCCAGAGAAGATACAGATAGAATACATTTACAGGATAAAGTAAGGGTATTTTAACTCTTAGGAAATGTAATTATTACAGTAACTGTGCATTCAAAACATTTATTAACAGAGATAAGTGGATATTTTGGCCTGTGTAGCATGCACAACAAGAATTAGGTCAAAACCCTGGAGCGTGACACCCTGAGCTGGATCACTGTATGTTCATTTCAGGTAAACGAGGCCTCCTTGAGATGAAATAATTTAATAGGGAGTTGAAACGGCACTGAATTGACAATTTACAATGAAATGGATTCATTTTGTATTGAAATGGTACCAATAAAGACATTACATGCATTATTACAGGGATTTAGCATGAAAGTTGATTGTTGAACCTGCGTCGTCTATATCAGGGTAAGCCTGACCTCTACTGGACAAACTGGGTAATTACACCTCACGTACAGAACCAGCGTCCTCTCCTGGATGGGTGGATGCTTTTCAGACCGGCTCATCATCAGAGCGATGCCACAACGAATGTGAAGACTCGTGGAAGTGGATTCTTGCTTTTAGTCGAGCCCATGGTGGCTCCATAAAAACAAGACCATCAAAGACCATCATTATTGTACTGATAACAGTAGCCATAGTTAGGATTCTGTTGCTCTATGATTCTGTCAGTTTCATCTGACTTTGGTTGTGAATTGGCGCTATATAAATAAAACTGAATTGAATTGAACCGATGACGCACAATGATAAGCATCATCTTCAGTCATCTGCAGAATAAGGTGCATGTGTTTCCCCATTCATGTGTTAAAGAGTGTTTCTAATTTAAAGGCCCTGCACAAAACACCTGTATCAGAGAGGTGTTTTCAATGATTGAGAAATTACACCTGAAGTCAGGTTTAGCTGGGTGGAGCTTCGCTGACATCAATACAAGGGTTTTTTTCCATTCTGTTGCCTTGGGTCTGATGAAACAAAGTTTGAAAATATATGTTTGGCTTAAAGTCAGTCCAACTCTTTCTGTTCTTCCTGTTCTTTTGTCCCCAAACACCCTGCCCCCCATCAAAAAGCTCAAGATGAAGACAAACTTCACATTCCAACATGGCAATGACCCAAAGCTTGCATCCAGTGAACCAGGGCTTCAGGAAGTAAAAGTCAGTGAAAAGTGTTGGAATGACCCAATCAGACCTCTTCTCCTCAGCCCTCTCATTTATTATTGAGTTATAGCAGAGCTGTAATGAGAGTTTGTTTAGATCTCCCAGTAAAGATGCAAAGTGAACACATGTATGCAACACATACAGTGCCGTTGCACACAGTACACACTGCAATAAGGATGAATACTTGGGGACAAATGGCTTCACTTTACCCTCTATATTCTGAAAACATTATCTATCAACAAACATTATAACACAATATAATGTAGCTGAATTCAGCTATTGTTACAGCTGTGTTTTACTGTAATGTTGCTCTTCATATGTTCATATGTTCTTCATATAGCAGCCTCCACTTGTGGACTCCGACAGAATGAGCTTTTAGTTGTGCGTTGCTGATTATTAAAAAGTCTTCAGCTGTCCACTGAGAATTTCATTGCTTAGTTTAAATAGCAATGCATCTCTGTTGAGCAGTGTCTTTAATTCAGATGGTGTCTGACATGCACTGTGAGCTGTTCAATACATTAAATATGTAACACAGGCTGATGAGCGGGCTGGCGTACGGTACAGGGTTTTTGCAGTTACCCATTTTGCCCACAAGGTGGCTCTGGAGAACACAGCAAAGCAAAGTTGGACTGAGCAACAGGTGATTTGGCCCCGCTGAGCCTCAGAGTCACTGTAGATGGTGCAGTCAGACAATATGTTACATTAAAGCATAGTTCTACAGATAGAAGTCTTAGTTACCATCCACTTGCTGCCCACTGTAGATGCTTGTGTGCTTCAAACGAGCTCCTGCTCCTCAAATTTCCATGTCATTTGTCTTTGTTTCTGCTGACTGTTACAGGACAGTTTGATGCAAATCGTCCATGTTACCAACACCGGGTGATACCCGAGCTGCTCCTTGCCACGGCTGGACACTAAACAGTTCGCAGGAGGTGCTGGAGGTGCTTTTTCTAATTCAGTGTTTGATCTGATAATAAAATCTTACGAGGGCAGCAGTCCATTGGCTCACAGCTGAACGGGCCATTCCTGTCCCATTGCGACTGGATGAAGGAGTGTGTCTTGTTAAAAAAAACATAATGCGGTCTGTGGTGACAGCAGCACCTGCCTTCATGCAGCAACAGGTGGAGCTAGGAGAGAAGCAGAGGAGCAGGAAGAGGAGCACATACAAAGACGTTACATACACACACACCCGGACTAACCCGACACAGGCACATCTGACACACCTCTGAAGTTAATGAACCTCCCCTGTGGGCTGTGGGTGCCATATTTACCAGGTTTCGTGCCTTTGCCTGAGGAGCTCAGTAAGAACCACGTGACAGAACATTAACTCAATCATGAGCAACCAAAGTAAAGAACAAACAAAGTGAATGAAACGCGTAATATGTGAACACTGCAGGCTGCTACTGGGCAGCAGCTGAGGATGATGATGGTGGATTACAGGATGTTATAGCGTCTTTAAAAAATACAATCTGTCTAATTGAGTATACTGCGTGAGCCACCGCCACCTCTGATCGCTGGTAGGCTTTCTGTTGTTTTGCAGGAATGAGTGTTTTGCAGGCAGTGAGTGTACCAGCTGCATAATGTCTGTATTTTACCCACAGTTAATGGTGGATTACAGGGGTCTTTTCGGGAAATTTCAATGGGTTTATTAGGAAGCTGAAAATCCATAAAAGACATTATTCCACCATAATATAGTATGGTATAGTTTCCACTAAAATAAATAAACAATGACTGGATATTTGCTATGGTTTACCAGAGATTATTATATGAATATTTTTCTCTTACCTTTACAATTTGTGCTTGTTATTTATAGAATCATAAAGTAAAGCTGTGAATTTCATGTTTGCTTATAGACAAATTTCACATTTCTGTGGTCACTGAAGGTCTCTCCGGCTTAGTTTAGCAATCGGGTTTCATTTTATTAGAGGCCTATCGATTGAACACTGACTCTGTTCCCCCCAAATTAGTCGTTTGGGAATAAATACATGGATGTTGAATGCGCTGCTGCCACAGCAGAGGGCACCGGTGTCGGAATTAATGAGAGTAAATGACGACTGCTGTGGTTCCCATAATGCACTCGGACAGGCAGGCTTCCACTAGGTGTTATTCAAATCGCCCAACAGTGAACCATGCTGTGTGTGTGAGGTACTTGTGGTCAAACAACATTTGCATAGAATTTTATTTTATTTTTTTTTTTTTTAACACTGCTTTTTGAAAGGCTGCTGACATTCTGCTTAAGCGGATCCTGTCAGGATGAATCGGCCCTCAACTACTTCCTTTTCTGACAGCTCATTCTCTGGGAGATAAGCTGTGAATCGACCGCAGGCAACGTGCCCGCTGCGCTGCCGGGGCTTGCTTTGTATTTCATTTACAAATATGATCAAGATCATGGTACAGAAAATCAGAAATCTGAATATAAATAATTTCAGGAGCATTTTGGGAAGCAAAGATGGAACTTCAGACATCTTGAATATTAGATTTTACCCAAAAATGTAATCAAAAGCATTGATAATATCATGATCACAGTGTTACTTACTGGATATTAGTTCACAGGATGGAGCGATAACTTCTTATTAACATATCAGGAGCCACGTTTAAATGCAATGTTTAAGGGTTTGTCAGACACGCTGGGTCACACGGGCTCAGCTGTAGGATCGTCTCACGAACAAGTATTTTCACTTCACGCTGTCATGCTGTTTGGGGTGTGGTGCGAAGGCTTCGGATGGCATGCTGTCACTCCTCAGCAGAAGGGAAAGGTCCCATTGTGAGCTGTGATGCCAGACCCATGAGTGGCACTGCCAAACCGCGTTCTGTCAAAAAGGATTTAAGTCAGAGAGAGAGAGAGAGAGAGAAGGGGAAGGGAGGGGGAAGGGAGTAGTAGTGGATTAGAAAAGTTGGGAGAGGAGTGCACCCTCATTTAGCATCAACAGGCTTCTGAAATAGCCCCCAACGCAGCGGTGGAGCCAGAACACCGGGTTATGAATGAACGTCGTAGTAGTTCAGCACATGAGAAACCATGAGGTGCTCTGTGGCAGGGACTGGTGTAGTAACAGCTCTGGTTTTCACCCTGACCAACAAACCACTACAGTCAAACCGCACTACTTTATATAAACAAGGAATCTACTCTTGCTCGTGGTCACTGTGCTTACTGTCCTCTATGTATAGATGTTTCATAATAATGTGGTATTACTGAATAGTGTGTGTACAACATAGGCTGCACACACATTTGCACAGTTATCATGTACTGTAAAGTGGACCGGATATTCTATACAGCTTTCAGCTCTAGTGATGGAAAAGGATCTATCTTATTTTACTGTATTTTAAATCCATATTCCTAAATTCTGCAAATGAACCTCTGTGAGAACATTTTCCTTCTTTGGTGCTTTCTTCCTCTGTTTTAATGGAGCTGAATTTATTTTTAGATCCCAAATGAATGCAGTTGGGTGCTTACATGAAAATAATGTTAAGTGTTATATTTAAATGTTATTCTTTTTGTGTTTTTAGATCAACTTGAACCCTCCTGAAGTAACGCAAGCTGCAGCTGATGCCGTTGCAGGACTTCTAGGTGAGGCTCTTGTCATTGCATATGAGTAATGATAGGTTCTGTGCTGTAATATTTAGAATTTTAGTTATTTCCCACTCCAGTACACTCACTGGGACCCACCGTGACCGTGACAGCAGCAGGGAGGAGCTGGAGTCAGAGAATCAAGTCCCTCTCGCTCACACCGAGCCGCACGCGCGCGCGCACGTACAGTAACAAGTTACTGTACTTGCTGAGTTGGCTAATAATACGGGGGGGGGGTCAGCATTCCATTAAACATTCCTCTCGCGGGACTGTCCTGCCTGAAACATCGCGAAGTTTCCTGCTACTTTGTATTTTGGTGGCAGCAGCAGGCAGCCAGCAGCAACACCGCGGAGGCAAGTCCAAGAAAGGTGGAGACTCCTGGTCAACTTCCTGCACAGTAATCTTGAAGCACCACCGAGAGAGAAGTCGGGAGGCTGCCGCCGCCGCCGCCGCCGCTGGGGGAAAGGACGAATGGATATACGGCCCACTGGATTTGTTTTTCGGCTGTGAATCGACATTAAAACAACACTTTGTGGTCTGATCTGCCCGCATCCACCTGGCTAGTAGCTAGCTAGCAGCGAGGCTGCTGGATACGAGATTCCCAATATTTGATAGCGAGGTGGTGCGAAGGACGGGAATGGGTGAGTTTTCCATGATGTGGCGCTTGTCTCGTGTTTGTATGTCGCTGCTGCGTCTTTTCCGCCCCGCATACAAAGCAGGTCGAGCAGCCGTGAGGCGTTAAACCAAGTGTCACTGACATTAACCGTGCGTTCAGCCTCCTGCTAGCGGGGAGTTAAAAGTTAGCAAGCCAGTTAGCTAGCTGGTTAGCCTAGCCCGCTAGCTGTCTCGTTAACTGGATAACGCCACCTCCATCCTTGGATTTGGCTGCACTTCCAGCTAACGTTAACACGAGCTACCTTGAAGCTGGCTGTCAACATGGCCTCTGTTACACGCACTCACGGTCATGGAAATGCTGTAGAAGCTCGAAGTTCCCAGTTTTACCGTCGCCTGGCTGTGCTTTTTAATCTTAACTTGTTCGCAGCTCGTGCGTGTGGAAGTCTCTCCTGACAGGAAACTTCACACGGAGTTAGCCTCTGATGACAGGATGGGTCAACTTCCCCTTTTTGACATTTGCTTCTGATCCACTGGAGGGAAAAGGTAAATGTATCTAGCGTGTGTGTGTGTCGTTACATTCTTTCCACGGTACGTTTCCACACCCCGATGCGTGCTAGTCTCTTCTTAACACTGGACCCAGACGGACCGGGGCTCCGACCCACTCTATAACCCTGCAGTAGGGTGTTAGATGAACTTGATTCCCATACTTATTCAGTTCTCTTTAGGCAAGACAAGTTTATTGGTTGTGCACTTTTCAAATAAAGAAGCATTTCACAAATCATAATAAAATGAATAACATAAAAAAAATTAAAATCAATATACTAGAAATAGATTAAGACAGATCAAATGGGAGAATAAAAGTTCCAGCGCAGTGTAAAGTACCAATGTAAAAGCCCCAAACTGGTTTAATAAAAGAAAACTGGATGTAAAAGCTCTGAATGTTGCAGCAGAATTACACCTTTCCAGGAATGTGCATCCAAAGGGATGATCTGAGAGGTCGCAATGGTTCGCAGCACGGCAGAGAGATCAGAAATGCATTCAGGCCTCCAACCATTCAGTGCTTTTACAAACCGACGGCGGCGTATTGAAATCAGTTCTGCAGCAGACGGGAAGATCTGTGACCCGGGGTGATGTGATCCACTGTGTTGGTCTCAGTGAAGACTGCAGCGGCCAGTAAGGTGATAAAGTCAGCTTATTGGAGGTGTGCACCAAGAATTCTAGCGTTATTTATGGTTTTTTGTGGTTGAAGGTGAACTTTTAATCGTTCTTCCATGCATCCAGGGGCTATTTGTTCAGTTTTATCTTTGTTTAATTGGCCCATCCAAACACTGATCTGTTTAATGCACCCAGTAAACGTTAGCAGGTTGCTGTCTGATGATTTGTTTGTGATAAAAGACCCCATGAGAGTTGTCAATGCCTGATGTTACTTGACACAGAAAGTGGTTGTTGTGATGGTCGTGCAGACCTGACGGAGAGGAAATGCTCTGATCTCTGTGTGTATATCGCAAACCGTCTGTGTCAGGAGACCGGGTACTGCATCTCGCTCGCGTTGCAATCTGTGGTTTGTGTGGTCGTGTGCAGTAGGACTCGTTCAAGAAGTTCGCAATGCCGTAAAACAGGTTTTAAGCTCAGCCCTGCTCAGCCTTCAGACGTGTATGGTTGCAGGCTGTGGTTTTTACATTCTCAGTCAAGAGGAGCGCTTGAAACAAACCTGCTTTGCACGAGTGCAGTTGCGTACACTTAGCACTAGATACTGCCACGATGCAGTAGTGAGGATGCAGGAGACATGTGAAACTAACACTGTACTTGAATCGCAAAGAAAATGAAAAGAACAGCACAGCGGAGCATCGGAGAGAGTGCTGCTGCAGCTGGGGCGTTCATGTGTGTGAATCCACCCAAACACGGCTTCTCCACCTGTGGCCACTTCAAGGCCTCTGCATTCACACAATGCGTTGCACTCTTCTTTGGTATGTCTTCCCTCAGGTGGCTCCTTGCTGAGGATGTCTCAGCTGTGTTTGAACATGTCAGAGCACTGTGTGTGTGTGTGTGTGTGTGTGAGAGAGAGAGAGAGAGAGCCCTCACATTCTGTGTTTGCTTTCTCTGAACTTAGCTTAGGCTACACACAGCCTTCTGCCTGCTGGGTGAGTTCACAAACTGTTCTGTAGCATTAAGTGGTTGGAAATACCGGTGCTTTGTCTGGTCTGCTGCCCACCTCTGTCTCAGCAGCCATTTGTCACCATTGTGTTGTGTTATTCAGGGCAGTTTTAGTTTTATTTTGAGAGAAAGAGGAAGAAGGAAATGAAGGGGAAAGAGAGTGGAGGACGGAAAGCAGCAAATGTCATCAGCTAGGAATGGACTGAGGACTTTTCTGCTTTATGAGCTGGATCCTCTGCAGGTGGTTCATTCCATCGATCCACTGAGTGTCTGATTGAATATTAACCTCACTGGTCTCAGCCAGTATTTACCAGCATGTGGTTTGTGTTCATTTCCCACCCTGGTTTTAACCTAACTGATGAAGGTCAGTTTACCGAGGCTGGTTAACAGTAGTGGCGTTGATGTTGGGGGGAAACTCACTGGTTACTGATAACGCGGCTGATATTGGCCTGCTGTTTAATCAGCTTGCTCTACTTAAAGTTGATTCATCTGTAAAACCAAAACAAAACAAAACCCTTTTGTTTGCTGCCTTCAGATGTGAGACTGCTCTGAAGGAACTCAGGTGTCTCTTTGACAATGAGTCTTCTGTATCATAACAGTTGTGTCCTGCCCTGCACGTTTCAACTGTGTTTAAACATCAGAGTAGACGGTTTTGTGAAAGATCTCCATCTCGTCTGGACCAACGGGCGTCTGCTAAGACCCACTGCAGTACCTAAAGCATGTAGCAGAAAAAGCTACGTTTGTGTCTTGTAAGGTCCCAACGTACCCACTCCTCCTCCCGACTGTGACATTTATGACTAATCAAGAAAGAAATCTACTGAATAATCATTTGGTCTCTTAATCATAAATAAACCCTCAAAAAGAGCCAAAGTGTTGTGCACGCCTGAAACGCTGATTCATTTTCTGATTGTTGACTAATCTTTTAGTCAGCTCATCACTGCAGCTGTTATTTTCATAATAGATCCAGATCTAGATACAAATAGATCTGCCAGTTGTTTCTTTGGTAATAGTTTGACCTCCAGAATGACATTCGCAAGCATGTCTTACCACAACCACAAAAACGTTCATCATGACTAAAGATAAAGGGTGTCCGATTTTCTGTGAACTGACTCATCGATTTATCGGCCATCAGTTGTAGCGCAGCGAACGTTTTAACGCGGTGAAGCCCGCAAAGCCAATGCAGCGCGCTAGCAGAGCAGCAGCCTCGGTTTGTCCGAGGTTACACCAGATGTGCTCTGTTGCAGGACTGAGAACTGGTTTCTTAGCGGTCTGGCCGTGCTGAGCACATAATCGCCGTGGTTGCATGTGTAAAATGTAAAAAAAAATAGACTTAAAGTGTAAAAATACTCTTGGCTGCAGCTGTGTGTGTGTGTGTGTGTAGTGGAAGCCATTGTGTTCACAGGGAGAAAATAAAGTCTTGGTTTGTTTTGCCACTCAGCGACAGTGAGGGAGGTGGCGATGTGGATGCACGCTCCCTGTGCTGAACCCTGCGCGCTGTGTTCTCAGACAGGGTGCTGCCTGTGGACCTGACACCGAGTGGGGAGCGCTGTTTGCTGTCGGGTCACCTTAACTGCAGAGAGGCCTGCAGGAATAACAGTCGCCAGATCGATATGCTCCTGTAAAGCTCCTCTCACACGCTCCTCACACTTCAGCTTGGGCTATTTTATACCAGCTTCCAAGTTTGTGTTTTGAATTTTGGAGTTGCTCCTCTTTTACATTCATCTGAATAACACACTGAATGACTGAAAACATAGATTGGAACCGTCTGATCTGTTATTACGTCTAAAAATGCAACAAAGCTTGCACCTCCTCTCAGTTGTCCACGACATGTTTGGTCTGCGACTTGTGACGGGCGCAGCCACTGTTTGCACACGGCAGCGAGACTTTTGTTTGCTCGCAGAACGATCGGTTGTGTAATCTGTGAAGCAGGACAGGTTTAATAACTTGGATAATTGTAACAGACTATGTCCGAGGCGTGTGATTGTCTCGCTGGCCACAGGGCGTGTAACCGGCGGCAGGGCGTTGGTCCAAGGTGAATGCGTTGAGCTGTTATGTTCACCGTCGGCTCTGCGGGTTCATTGAGCGCAGCGGCAGCTCAGTTGATTTCTCTTGGTAACACTTTGCCCTTCATATCAGCTCCCTCTCAGATCAGTGGGAAGGAATGCAGTTATGAGTTTCCTCTTTACTGATGTGTGTGTGTGTGTGTGAGTGAGTGAGAGAGGCACAGAGAGCACTCTGATTTAGACAGTCTGCCTGGCAGTCAGCTCGCCTGCGTGGCCTCGAGTATAACCCACCCCCCTCCTTCCTTCCTTCCTCTCCCCCCCTCTCCCTCCCCTGTAACATCCTCCTGTCTGTCACTGGCTTATATAAGAGCCACATTGTACAAACTCTACCTGGAAGCGGCACGTGAGGAGATGAAAACAATAACCTGGAAATTCCTTCCCCTCTGCTGAACCTCCAGCCGCCGCACAGACAGGAAGTGACATCGAAACATTTCAGTGCACTTGAAGGCAACAGTTGATTCTGAAAACTTGCAAACCGCGTCCAGCGGGACATAAGTCATAATAGTGAGCTGCGTTTGAGTGACTGTCCCGGGCTAACTCCTGTGCGGGTCCAGTAAAATGATCCAGAGTGGAGCAGAAACACAAATAAACCTAATAAGAGGTAAAACAGCGCAGAGCAAGACCGGGCATGATGCAGGTGTGCTGAGGAGACAGCAGACCCACACACAAAGACACATTCATTACAGAGATACACACAGGCAGGGGCATTAGTGTAAGTTCTCTGTGATTAGACTAATCCACGATACGTTCAGAGAGTACACTTATCCTGTGTGACAGTAGAAATACTGACTGTGATTGACGCAGGGCCAAGCATCGTTTGCCTCTGGTGCCCGTGCAGGTTTACTGAAACTGACTGAAGTCTGCAGTGAAGCAGAGAGAGGGCCTCTGCCGAGATCAGAGCCAATGTTTGCCAACATAGTGTTGTTGCGTGTGTTGTAACGCAACAGGTTTGAAACCTTTTAACTTGTAAGATAACAAAAAAACCTTTCAGCACAGTCTCACAAACAAATTGTACAGTAAACAGTCAGAGGCTGTGTTGTTCCACCTCTGATGTCAACATTAGGTGTATCTCCAGGTGATCCAGCGCACCACGTGGGAATTATTAAACGAAAACAGCCGAATGTTGACCTGTCTTATTTTGTCCACCTCTTTCTAAAGCGACATCCCTATTCCCATTCCCCCGATAAGCCGACGGAATACTGCTGGATCGCTAAAGGTCGATCGACAGCCGCAGCCCTCCTCCGCATCACCAGACACTCGACGTTTAGGGAACCAGGCTGGGCTCAAAGGCAGTGAGCGCGCATGAGGACAGTAAATCAGCCTCTCTCAGCACCGTGGCAGCAGGTTGTGGACGGAGTGTGCGTCTGCAGAGGAAGTGGTGCGAACAGAGACGGAGTGAGCATTTTTCAGTTCACAGTGCTGTGGAAAGACTCCTTTTAGCTTTTCATCATCTCTCTCTCTCTCTTGCTCCCTCCCTCTTTCTCGCCCATGTGTCTTGGCTGCAGCAAATATGTCCGGAATTCTCAGCTGCCACTCCCCAGCGCCAAGGTGTCATGCCACTGTTAACGAGAAAGATAGCAGGTTTCCCAGCGTGCACTTGTGTTTTGTTTTGTTTTTTTCCTTTCTCCCTCCAAACGCTTTTAACGCCCTCATGCTGGTGGGCCGTCAAGGAGGCAACGTGGTGGCATGCGATGATTCCCAGCAGAAGGTCTCACTGTGCATCGTAAGAGCGAGACCCGATGCTTTATCTCTGTGTGGTGTAGCCAAATGCAGATCAAAGGCTGCGAACGGAGCTGTGTTTCAGTCTTCTCATGTCTCAGTTCACGTCTGTTACGCAGGACAATAAGCTGCAGGGCCCGCCGAAGCCGTGGGTGGCGGGTGTGTATTGCTCACATCGGTGTAATTTGTCACTGCTGTCTACACGCGGGAGGTCAAAGGCAGCTGGACTCGCTGTTTGGTCTCGCAAATGTTTATCGCTCATCCAGCCGGTTTCACAGGTTTTTAAACTTGGCTCTCGTAGCGTTTATCTTACTCAGTGCTAGAAAAACAAAGAGCCTGCGGGACTTTGACCGTCCCAGGAGCAAATTAAAGCAGTGTTACAGCTGAAATGCTCAGCTAGAGTATAGCAGACTCCTCACCTAGAGCTGATGTTGTTCTGTATCATCCCGATAATGAATGCACAGTAACTCTGGACACTTCGCTTCAATCAAGTCCGCTCCTGCGACTCTGCTGCAACCCCGCAGCCCCTCTCCCCGTGGTTATGCAGCTCATCTCACGCTCGCGGAGTCTCCTGACTCCCGCTCTGCTCTCATCATCTGCTCGACTGCACGGCGTTTAGTGGATGTGCTTTTGGCTATGGCTCTCGGCTTTTTGACCCACTTCTGCGTTCGCGGCAGGGAAGCGGGGCCGCTCTCGCAGCCGCCGAAGCTGCCGTTGGACCCTGCGACGCCCCTTTCGGCAGTGTGTGTGACACCCTTAACAGCAAGCAGGCATCATATTGTACGGCCTGACATCAAGTAGGCCACGAATGAATAGCAGGCCTGCTGACCAACGTCCATGCTGATACAGCAGCACAAAGGTTGCCATGGAGACATGCATGTAAGGCAGTTGGCTTCCGGCTTCAACAATGGCCACTGTTGCTTTTTAATCCACTCATTTATTCAATTACCAACCTACTTGTACTGGGAGTGACATCAGGGCACTTACCTACTGACTTACATGGCTTAATGATAAGCCAGTCTGAATATCACAGTTAAGTCAAAGCAGCGGCTCCTGGGACGGTGGCCAGCACAGGATGAATAAGTCATTCTCCAACCTTAGCAAATGCCTCAGGAGCGAGCGTTGATCGAAGGCCCTTATGTGATTCGACCTTGGGTATGCGTAGTCAGGGTTACTCGTTGTTGTTGTTGTTGTTGTTTGCAGTCTTTTCTTTTCTTTCATAAGTTAAGAAAAGCCTCAGCCCTGCCCTCTGGGATGCTTACTGAAAGTCAGTAGAGCTATTTAGGCCAGAATCCCCCTGCTGCTGCCTGACTGCAGTGAGTGTGTGTGGCAGGAAGTTTGCTTCTGCCACACACACACACAAACACACACACACACACACACACACACACAAACCACCTGCTCACTGACTGCTTTTGGCTGCGTTTGAATGTATTCAGAAAGGTATTTCCGCCAAGGAACAAACCAAGAGGACTTTGTCCACTGCCCCTCTGCTGGTATTTCACAGGCCGACACCCATCACTCACTGCACTCATTGAGCAGCAGCGGCCAGAGTTAGTGAGAAAACATTCCTGACTCCTGGGGAGGTGACCATTGGAGTCCCCCGAGTCTCCAAAGGAGCACAATGAGTTGCAACAGCTTTCAGATGCAGACTGATCCAGCTGGAAGTAAACAAACCACAATCGCTGTGGTGACTGCTCACCTTCACAGCTGCGCGACGGCTGTAATGAATGGAGGATTTCGCTTTTTAAGAAATGTGTTCAGGAGCTCCCGCAGAGCCTCTCACTGAGTGAAAAGTCGTCAAATTCAAAATAAGCTTTTCAATGGGATTTGGTCTCATTTTAGACAAAAGCAGCATGTTTCTGACATTGTCCTCCAAAGATCTGGTCCTATCCAGCGCCACACTAGTGTTTTGCGAGTGAATAATGTGTACATTTACACAGACTACCCCCTTGCACACTGTGATCAGCCCGAAGCTCGCAGCTTTCCCTGTCAGCGCTCAGTTCAGCAGCATCACTAGAGAGCACAAGACACGAATCAGCTGGCAGGTTTGGCTGTAATTACCCGCCTTCAGCTTAGCTCGCCGTGTCACGGAATCTACCAGTAACATCACGCAAGTCTCTGTTAAAATCAATGAACAAATCGGTTTCAGCATCGTTACGAGAAGTTACGTTGTGAAGTGACTTTTGGTTTCACACTGAAGTAATCTATACTGCGTCACCTGCCTTATACACACGAAATGACTCGTTCCCACACCTGTTAGCGAAACATGCCAAACACACGCAGATCCGGTTTTTCCGCTGGTTGTCCTTTGCATCAGAGACTGAAGCGAGTCTCTGCTCTTGAGTTGATGCATGCTGCCAGGCTTTGGAGCCGCTCGTAGCTCAGGAAACATTTTCAATAAGCGTGTGCAGATGTGCCCATATATAGCAGTGCAAGATTATTGTTTTTAACATATGTCCAAACACTTCTTTTGTCAAAACTATGCTTGAAAGCCAAATTGCTTTATTTTCAACCCAAAGAGTGTTGCAACTTAGGCTGGAAAACATGTGACTGTCCGTGTCATTTTTATGCCACGTTAATGTGCCATTGTTTTCTTGTGTCTTTAAGCTGTCCACATTAATTTATAGAACTGGTTTGAGATCATTATGAAATGGGGGAGAAGCCCAAACTGCCATTTCATAATCTTGTGTTGCTTTTCCCTCGCTGGAGACGGTAATAACAATAATTTCAGTAACACTATATTATTTGGTCCTGGTAGCAGAATCCAAAGCGTTATGTATAAGTGCACAGCAGTGTGTTTAGGAGTGATTTAAGCGACTTGGCTGGCCTGCGTTCCTCAGGCAGGGTGTGTTTGTGCGGTTGCTGAGGCGCTGTAATCTGTGTGGTTGCAGAAAGTCCCTCAGCTCCGCATCCAATCATCTGGAAGACGAGGAGCACCCTGCGTGTTGTGTGAACCCAACAGAGCGTGACTCCGTCCGTCAGCGCTGCCTCTCGTTTTGTTTACCGCTGCGGACCATATCTCTTCCCGTTGTTACATGGGCAGATGGTTCCAAATCGCTGTCTGGGGCCTGGACCGACTTGTTTATTTGAGCAACGCTCGGTTTGCATTGTGTTCTTTCTGCACCTCATGAGTCTAGACTGCGACGGTGCACTGCTGACAGCTGACCAGTTTACGATCTCGAACTCAGCCTCATGTGATGTGCAGTGCGGCTGTGAGAGTGAGTTCAATGCATTACTGACAGAGGCTGAGAGGAGATGAATGTTACTGGAAGTAAATTGGTCTCAGAGCGGTTCCACTGCCCGATCCACAACGTGTGCCTCGTCTCCACCGAGCTGGAGCCGAGGCAGTTCATCATCCTGTTCATATGTGCACTCGTGACTGTGGTGGGACTCAGATGAGACACCTTATGATTAACAGGCACCAGCATCTCTGAGTTGCTGGTGTTAAGTGAGTGCCGGGGTCCTGCAGCAGCATGCTACGAGCTGACGTAGCCGACATCTGGTGGAGGCGCTCCGTTTAAAATGAAACAGTCTTCCACAAGATCATTTCTGGACGTGTTGGGTTTTTAAGTCCACAGGGCGGGTCGGTGTTCTGGCCTCGCATTTGTCATATATCAGCCCGCTGCGCAGTTGCAGCTAAGCAGCTGCAAGCTCAACAGAGCTGCAGAGTCTGTAGGGAGATGCAGGAGAGGGAGCTGTTAGCAGAATCTACTAGAAGACAGATGCACAGCTGCTGGAAGTCCTGGTCGTTGCGGATCCACCGTTAAAACATTTCACTTGTTGCTTTTCAGAGTGTTGCTGGATCGGTTGCCTGAGCTGTGTTCAAGTGGCGAAATTACATAATTTTCCACCTGACGCATCTGCTGTGTAAACCACGTGTCCTGTGGTCTGAAAGGAAATGAAACTGGAGCTGAGTGGGGCTCCCCAGCGCAGCTTCTCTGCTGATGTCTGAACGCATGTCTGGTCGTGCACCCCACTTTGTTTACTGGGGTAAAGTGCACCGCTAACAGGCTGCAGCTACATAGCTAATTTAAGAGCACGCTGCAGCAACAAGAGCTGAATGGTGATTGGTGTCTGCACTAAAACTCCTGATGGAAGCATGCAATGGATTTCACTCTCTGTAACATAAAGGTCCCCTCTCGCTGTGACGTATATTTACTGCGTTTGACCCTCTGACCCCTGCCTGCAGACGGCCTCACTTGTTTCCCTCAGACACTCCTCTGCGCTCCCTCCCTCCCCTCTGAACCGCTACTCTTCTTATCCTCTTTTCCAAAAGCTCAAACCCTCGGTGTTTGTTTGATGTAGAGGGGAAGGCCGCTCTGACTTCACCATCGAGGCCCAGTTTCAGCTTGGAGTTGGGCCCAGGCCGCTGAAGCGTCGAGGCCAGGGCTGGTGATGTCACACCATGTACCGGGAGTCAAAACTGAGTCGGGTTTTACAGCGGGCTGTATTGCCTGACCAACGTCCAGACTGCCCAGATGTGTGTGTGTGTGTTTGTGTGCAAGCGAGGCACAGGGTTTGCAGTGTAGCTGTCAATGTTTTTGTATTGGCTGTGTCAGTGGAGTCTCTCTGCGATGAGTCATGGGGCCACAGTGCGTAGTAAAACACCTCCCAAACAGTCTGTCTTATTTTTATGTAGAGGCTGCTCTACCTGCTGTGCTGGAAGCAGCCGGGCAGCCTGTCAACCCCCCCCCCCTCCCAATCTGTCTTTCACTCACTGTTTGTTGTTCCCCTTGCGATCTGAAATCTATTGTACCCAGTAAGACGACTGTACACACTGTATACGTTGTGTTTACATACGGCCCAGCCAGGCATTCGGCCACCATGAGGCATGTTTGGCACAAGTTAACACAGCTGACTGCCACGAACATCGAGTTAACATTAGCCCATGAATATAGTTAGCGTCAGGACTTACTGATTTACTGTTAGCTGACTTACAGTTAGTTGATTTACAGTTAGCTGATTTACATTTAGTTGATTTACAGTTAGCTGGCTTACAGTTAGCTGGCTTACAATTAGCGGATTCACAGTTAGCTGGCTTACAGTTAGCTGGCTTACAAGTAGTGGATTCACAGTTAGCTGGCTTACAGTTAGCTGGCTTACAATTAGCGGATTCACAGTTACCTGGCTTACAGTTAGCTGATTTACAGTTAACTGGCTTACAGTTAGCTGGCTTACAGTTAGCTGGCCTGGCTTACGGGGCATTAATTGCTGGCTTGTTCACAGTAAAAGCGTGCCGCCCATTACATCACCATATAATGTTATGAATATTATATCTCCACACCCTTTGCCCCGAAGCTGTCATGTTGTCATCAACTCGCTGCTGGTTCAGGACGGCTTCACCGGGGATGCTAGGAACCTACACACGTCACATCGGCGACATCAGCGACATCGAGTACAGAGCTGCAGCGTTTTTTTTGTTACATTTCATTCCCGTCTTATCTCTGACAGGCACAAACAAAACGATTCGTCACAGTTTGCTTTTTCAGATGCCTCTGTCATGGAAGAAAGGCTGTTAACGTCAGTCATCACAGGTTACTGGTTTTGCGCTGGAACGTCACCTTTAGCCAAGATAACGTCTTGTTGGCCTCAGGTGAGATAAAGTTTATTCCATGATGACGGCCTTCGCCAGCATAGAGTGAGATGTGTTGCAGCGGCCTGAGGAGACAGTGTGTAATTCCTGCTTTCCTACCAGACCTACTGCGCTGTCCTTTAGACGGTTATAGAATAAATATTAAATATTGAATGGGCAGCACTTATAGGTGATACTTGAGCGACTTTAAACATCATGGTGAAACATTCTCAGAGCTGCCTCGGTGGATGTTCTTAGCAATACAATGTTTAGTCTTTGTAAGATTCGATCTGAAGTCATTGTTGTGGTCCCTACGGAAACCGAACAGAGTGGAACGTGTGTTTTTTGAGAGCATTCATGCCTGTTCCCTTATCTTTAACGTTAGAACAAATGTCTTTGTTGAAACATACTGAACGCTACTTTTCTGACATCCCAGATGGAAACACAGGACTTTAGCTTTTGTTGCCAAAGCTGCAGTTTCACTGTATTCTTGCTCTGTTTTAGAGTTTGATGGTTTGTTTTAGGATCAGACCAAAAAAATGACTTGAACTTCATCAGCATAAAACGGCTGTTTGACTGGAAATCAGCTTGTCTCCACCACTCAAACAGCATTTGCACTGTTGCACTTTCAATCTTTTTTCTTTCTTTTTTTTTTTAGATTATTTATTTATGTTCTCCTTCAGCTGTGCCCGGCTGTCAGTCTAGCTGACGCGAGGAAGTTGTGTGCTGTTTATTCTCTCTGCCGTCTTTGTTCGCGTTTCAGAGAGGGGTTCAACCTGAGCCAGGCCAACACAGCGCTGACTGCAATCACATGGCTCATACATACACCCATACACGGCTCACAGTGCACAAAAAGCCGGATGTACTCAGTGTCAGCTGACATGCAAGGCAGTCAGTATTGATAAATTTTATCAGAATGATATTGATTTATTTCCTGATCTTTGTTAATTTTGCATCTTTTTGTTTCTCCCATCACCTCCCTTGTCCTCTCCGCTTCCCTAATCCTCCTCTGCGTACCGCTCCCACCCCGGTGCCCTTCCTCTCACTGTTCCTTCTTTATATTTTCTCTGCTCTCTCCCTCTTTCTCTTCCCCCCCTTTCCTGCCCTCCATATTGACTTCCCCTCCTTCCCCTCCTTCATCCTGTCCCGAGTAGAGGTCGTGGTGGAGTACGACTACGACGCGCTCCATGATGACGAGCTGACCCTGCGACTGGGCGACATCATCAAGAATGTGCGGTATATTGAGGAGGACGGCTGGATGGAGGGAGACCTCAATGGAAAGCGGGGCCTGTTCCCCGACAACTTTGTCAAGGTGAGAAGACAGTTTAGTTTGTTTGTGTCGATGCTGTGTCGATCACATTAACCGCTGAGGTCTAACAGGATCTAACCTGCGCGGCGCTGACTGTGCACTTCCTCTGAGGTTTCCAGTGCCTTTGTCTGTTGTTGTTCCATTAGAGATAATCCCATTGAAGCGGCGAGCATTATCAGTCTGCGGCTCAGGCCGCTGGTCGCTGGGTGCAGCAGATGTGGCCACTGATTTCTTTGAGAAACACCCACATCTGGGGAGTCCTGCGTGCTTTGGTTAAGATGAATTGAAAGACGCTGAGTCATTTGAATGCATTTGCGGCAGTGGAAGCAGGCGTTAGTGCAGTTTGATGCTGTAAAGAGTAAAAAATGCTCTTTGTCCCTGCAGCACGGGGTTCATTCAGTTACCAGGAATCTTTTGGTTTCCTTCAGTGTACAGAAAGATTTCATTTGTCATGCAGAGCCACATCTCTGTTTATGATGTGATAGTGTAATAATCCATATTTAACCAATCAGAGTGGAGCTGGGAGATGTACTCTGCAAACAGACAACATTCCTATAAACCTGTAACCATGGTCACCTGCTGCAGGTGTTTCTGCTGGTCTGCATGCTGCTATGTGTGGATTTAGCAAGAGGAACAGACTGATCTGAGATCTGGGCGCGTGTTCCTCGATGAGATATCATCTCTGGTTGTGAGAGGTGAAGCCACGGGAGTTGGCGGTGTTTCGGTTCCACTTTGATCAGCTTGTTGACTAGCTAACGTTAGCCGAGCAGCTGCCTGCAGGCATCTGGCTGACACACAAACTGCACGTTAATAATCAGCAGAAGCTGATCATTACAGTGGATCTCTGTGCTCCACTTAGTGAAGCATCAGACACTGGCAGTGCACGGCTGCATGGGCCAACCTGTCATTTGGAAAAGGCAAAACAATGACCTGTGGGTGGTGCAGGTCCTTTATTGTTCTCGCTATTCTCTCACTAGCTGATACCTCGTGGAAACGATCATGACCTTCTCTTCAGATCAGTCCTAAATGTCCTGCTTCAGTTCAGCTGGTGACTGATGGATGCGCACTGTCTGAAGTATGTGTTTTTGGTTGAGCTGGATCAAAGTCATCTCATGGTGTGACTCCATAGCTGTGGCAGCTGAGTGCTCTGCCATGAAACGTGCCTTTCCTTTGTGTGATGGTTACACAGCTCACGTGCTGTGAAATGAGTCACTACAGCGCCACCGACCTCTGCTCCCCGCTCCCTGCCGTCTGCCTTCGCTCCTCGCTTCTCTCATCTCTCGTCTGTTTGTCCTGCCCCGTAATCCTACGTAGTGAGATCGGTAATCGGCTAAGCAGCCTGGCCCAGTCACTGACCTCGGATAGTTAATCCTCTAAGGAGCCTGCTGGCTGTTGAACTTTGCTCCCGACAGTGCTCCTGTCATCTGAGATGTTGTGCTCTTCCTGTTTCCTTTAATTGGTGTTAGAGCTGATCGGTCGTGGGACGTGAAACATGCCCGAGGGTGACATGGTAAGAAACTTTACGGTGCTTCATCATAGTTAGTTAGCATCAGTTCGCATGAGAGTAGCTTGTTCTTCAAGTGCCTTTAAACTGAGAATAATCTATGGAAGATTGCCTTGGAGACAGGAGCGTCTGTGTTTCTGTGGGCATGCACAGTTTGAAGCAATTTAAACCTTTAATTTTAAAAATGCTTTATGAAAGACCTCTTAGACCTTTTAGAAGACGAGTTAAATCACATTAAAATGTAATGAGCAAACATCATAACGCTGTCTCAGTGGAGCCTCATGAGAATTAACCACCACAGAGGACAAAACTCAGACAATTTAACAACGCGACTTGGTTGAAACGTGGCATATCTCTGAGCCGTACGTGGCCAAACACAGAGAGTCAGCGGTGAATGTTTCTGTAAGTGTCCCAGAAACAGTTGCTCTTAAAGTGAATTGTAGAGACATACCACACGGCGTGGTTGAGCCCCGTTTGAGTCTAAAATGTTATGAATGCAGCTTCAAGAAGAATGCGGCACAATTTAATATATTACAATGTAATACAATGCAATATGTTTAGAGGTGCTAGTATTAAATGCGAGTATTAAATTATAATTGCTCAGTTGTAATGAATCAGTGTATTTCACCAGTTTATACAGGGTGAAAGTTATGGAATGGCACCAACAGCGTAAAGTCGAAAAGTAGACACACGCACAGAGCATGATGAACCCATGCACTGCAGTGGCTGCACACACAAAAGGGACATTTCACATCAAGACCAGAATTGCATCAGACAGATCAGTATCAATATGGCCAGGAAATGACTTGGCATGGACAGTGTGACAGTACTGTGGGGATGACTTGGTGCTTCAATAAAATATAATAATTTTAATATTAAATTTTAATTAAATTATTAAATATTAAATTTATTTCTTTGATANTATTCTCTCTGCCGTCTTTGTTCGCGTTTCAGAGAGGGGTTCAACCTGAGCCAGGCCAACACAGCGCTGACTGCAATCACATGGCTCATACATACACCCATACACGGCTCACAGTGCACAAAAAGCCGGATGTACTCAGTGTCAGCTGACATGCAAGGCAGTCAGTATTGATAAATTTTATCAGAATGATATTGATTTATTTCCTGATCTTTGTTAATTTTGCATCTTTTTGTTTCTCCCATCACCTCCCTTGTCCTCTCCGCTTCCCTAATCCTCCTCTGCGTACCGCTCCCACCCCGGTGCCCTTCCTCTCACTGTTCCTTCTTTATATTTTCTCTGCTCTCTCCCTCTTTCTCTTCCCCCCCTTTCCTGCCCTCCATATTGACTTCCCCTCCTTCCCCTCCTTCATCCTGTCCCGAGTAGAGGTCGTGGTGGAGTACGACTACGACGCGCTCCATGATGACGAGCTGACCCTGCGACTGGGCGACATCATCAAGAATGTGCGGTATATTGAGGAGGACGGCTGGATGGAGGGAGACCTCAATGGAAAGCGGGGCCTGTTCCCCGACAACTTTGTCAAGGTGAGAAGACAGTTTAGTTTGTTTGTGTCGATGCTGTGTCGATCACATTAACCGCTGAGGTCTAACAGGATCTAACCTGCGCGGCGCTGACTGTGCACTTCCTCTGAGGTTTCCAGTGCCTTTGTCTGTTGTTGTTCCATTAGAGATAATCCCATTGAAGCGGCGAGCATTATCAGTCTGCGGCTCAGGCCGCTGGTCGCTGGGTGCAGCAGATGTGGCCACTGATTTCTTTGAGAAACACCCACATCTGGGGAGTCCTGCGTGCTTTGGTTAAGATGAATTGAAAGACGCTGAGTCATTTGAATGCATTTGCGGCAGTGGAAGCAGGCGTTAGTGCAGTTTGATGCTGTAAAGAGTAAAAAATGCTCTTTGTCCCTGCAGCACGGGGTTCATTCAGTTACCAGGAATCTTTTGGTTTCCTTCAGTGTACAGAAAGATTTCATTTGTCATGCAGAGCCACATCTCTGTTTATGATGTGATAGTGTAATAATCCATATTTAACCAATCAGAGTGGAGCTGGGAGATGTACTCTGCAAACAGACAACATTCCTATAAACCTGTAACCATGGTCACCTGCTGCAGGTGTTTCTGCTGGTCTGCATGCTGCTATGTGTGGATTTAGCAAGAGGAACAGACTGATCTGAGATCTGGGCGCGTGTTCCTCGATGAGATATCATCTCTGGTTGTGAGAGGTGAAGCCACGGGAGTTGGCGGTGTTTCGGTTCCACTTTGATCAGCTTGTTGACTAGCTAACGTTAGCCGAGCAGCTGCCTGCAGGCATCTGGCTGACACACAAACTGCACGTTAATAATCAGCAGAAGCTGATCATTACAGTGGATCTCTGTGCTCCACTTAGTGAAGCATCAGACACTGGCAGTGCACGGCTGCATGGGCCAACCTGTCATTTGGAAAAGGCAAAACAATGACCTGTGGGTGGTGCAGGTCCTTTATTGTTCTCGCTATTCTCTCACTAGCTGATACCTCGTGGAAACGATCATGACCTTCTCTTCAGATCAGTCCTAAATGTCCTGCTTCAGTTCAGCTGGTGACTGATGGATGCGCACTGTCTGAAGTATGTGTTTTTGGTTGAGCTGGATCAAAGTCATCTCATGGTGTGACTCCATAGCTGTGGCAGCTGAGTGCTCTGCCATGAAACGTGCCTTTCCTTTGTGTGATGGTTACACAGCTCACGTGCTGTGAAATGAGTCACTACAGCGCCACCGACCTCTGCTCCCCGCTCCCTGCCGTCTGCCTTCGCTCCTCGCTTCTCTCATCTCTCGTCTGTTTGTCCTGCCCCGTAATCCTACGTAGTGAGATCGGTAATCGGCTAAGCAGCCTGGCCCAGTCACTGACCTCGGATAGTTAATCCTCTAAGGAGCCTGCTGGCTGTTGAACTTTGCTCCCGACAGTGCTCCTGTCATCTGAGATGTTGTGCTCTTCCTGTTTCCTTTAATTGGTGTTAGAGCTGATCGGTCGTGGGACGTGAAACATGCCCGAGGGTGACATGGTAAGAAACTTTACGGTGCTTCATCATAGTTAGTTAGCATCAGTTCGCATGAGAGTAGCTTGTTCTTCAAGTGCCTTTAAACTGAGAATAATCTATGGAAGATTGCCTTGGAGACAGGAGCGTCTGTGTTTCTGTGGGCATGCACAGTTTGAAGCAATTTAAACCTTTAATTTTAAAAATGCTTTATGAAAGACCTCTTAGACCTTTTAGAAGACGAGTTAAATCACATTAAAATGTAATGAGCAAACATCATAACGCTGTCTCAGTGGAGCCTCATGAGAATTAACCACCACAGAGGACAAAACTCAGACAATTTAACAACGCGACTTGGTTGAAACGTGGCATATCTCTGAGCCGTACGTGGCCAAACACAGAGAGTCAGCGGTGAATGTTTCTGTAAGTGTCCCAGAAACAGTTGCTCTTAAAGTGAATTGTAGAGACATACCACACGGCGTGGTTGAGCCCCGTTTGAGTCTAAAATGTTATGAATGCAGCTTCAAGAAGAATGCGGCACAATTTAATATATTACAATGTAATACAATGCAATATGTTTAGAGGTGCTAGTATTAAATGCGAGTATTAAATTATAATTGCTCAGTTGTAATGAATCAGTGTATTTCACCAGTTTATACAGGGTGAAAGTTATGGAATGGCACCAACAGCGTAAAGTCGAAAAGTAGACACACGCACAGAGCATGATGAACCCATGCACTGCAGTGGCTGCACACACAAAAGGGACATTTCACATCAAGACCAGAATTGCATCAGACAGATCAGTATCAATATGGCCAGGAAATGACTTGGCATGGACAGTGTGACAGTACTGTGGGGATGACTTGGTGCTTCAATAAAATATAATAATTTTAATATTAAATTTTAATTAAATTATTAAATATTAAATTTATTTCTTTGATAAATATAATGTGCGTATATTGACTCAGTGTGTAAAGGAAATAATAGCTAGTTCAGAAAGTCTCATCACTTTCCACTGATGCAGCTTTCGAACCAGGAAGTGACATCACTGATAATACATCACAATATTATGATACCCCAAACCGATTACTGCAGTCGTGTTAATAACTGTTAGGAGAATAAAGTGAAGAGTAATTGTGAAGTGGATACACAGACTAGTGGAGCCTGATCCCCACCGCTGTTAAGCTCTGCTGAGTTACACTGCAGCCTGCGTTCACCGTAAGGCTGCAGCTTATCACGATGCATCGGAGCCGTGACTCCCGTTCACTCATGGTTCAATGTGTGGGAACTTTGCATCCAGCCAAACTGCAGCGCACCAAATGTGTCGCCTGGGAACCGTGCAGGTATGCTGACCTGAATGAAGTGCTGAGAGCTCTTGATTAGAAACAGAGGTGGGAAGTGATTACGCCTGCAGCATAATGCGATAACAGAAGCTGTTACAGGACAAACGGGAGCAGATCAGTGAATCAGTTACTGCCGCGTCAGGCTGCGGAGCATCAAGCGCAGCGGTCATAATGAGCACCGTTAGCAGCCGTACGCCGGTGGGCACTTCAGGGATTGCATTGCTGCTCGTTTTGCTGCTGCCGATTGCTCAAAACTTGTTGTTACCCTAAGCAATTACACACAAACCCTGTTAAAATAAGGTGATCCACCTGTTAGCAAACTGCGAGTGTCGGCCTGGGTGTCACCACACTTCTCGCTTCCTCCTGGCACTCCCGGCCAGCGATCCTACGCATTCGACATGTTGCCCAGTCCAGCTTCACCAAACCGACGTTCAACATTAAGTCCAATTACGCCCGCCTTTCTGATAACGCTGTGCCCTCTCCGCCTCTTCATTTACATCCCTCGACGGTGCTACGAGTTGGTTTTCATTAGATGAAGTCGTTACAGGCGTCATTAAACTCTGATGGATCCGCTCGTGGCGATTATGAGAGTGTAAAACTGCCAAGCTGATACTTGTGTCTCACTGAAGCCCCACAGCTATTAGCCTCTCTTTGTCCGTGAAGAGCATTACGTTTGCAAGGTTCACTAGTTGAGCCATGAAATGACAGAAAACGTGATTGGAAAAATCCAGCAGGTGTTTTTAAACTCTAGATTTGAAGTTGTGATATGAGTAAATGAGATCGTCTTTATTTGGTACATTGCCCCAGCTGTTCTCTTGTCACTTGACCAGTGTATGACCTGTATAAACTGGGGATTACGACACTTTAGCAGGGATGGACAGGAGTCATTCTTCCAGGGTTGTGCCTCCCTCTAATGTGCGGCCTGATCTAATAAACAGTGAGTGGAAAGTCCCTCAGGAAGTGAGTGAACGTACAGCGGGGAGCAGAAGTCTGAGATTAGTCCGTCTGTGCCTCTGGATCAGATGCGTCTCACTGTTTGTTCCTTAATGGTTCATGATGAGGAGTCTTCTTTGACCTCCTGTGTAAAACAGGCCTGGTATACAAGTACACACACACACAGAGCTGGATTTCCTCTCCAGTAAGAACTGCAGAGTCAGCGTGCGTGAACCAGGAAGTGGACGGGTGATTGGCCGGCTACAAAGACTCACAATAGCACATTTACTTGCTCCTGCTCCGAGCTCCGACTCTGTGGGAGCTGTTTCTGGGTCTGGACTGAGTCTGCGCTGAGTGACAGGCAGGAGTCAGTGACTGTAGGATAGGTTTAGGGTCATAGGTCACACCCAGACGTTGCTCCTGGGTTTCCTTTGACCCTTGCTTTAAGAGGCCGGGCTGCCAAGCTGATAAAAAATGCACTTGGAAAAGTAAAAAGACTCAGTTCTGTCTTTTCTTCTTTAGATAGAAACAATTTGCGTTTCCTGGTTTTAGTTTTAGTAGAAGGCATACTGTACGTGAGAATTGTTTCCATAAAATCAAAGCAGTATTTCCAGTAAAAGAAAAGGAACTAATATTCCCAGAGAGCCGCGATACCCTGCTGTTCATGATGGTGTAGAAGCCGAGGAACCTGCTGATCCTGTGGGGAACGAGCTGTAAACGAAACCTTTTAGAACAACCACACCATCACAACAGCAGCTACAACAAAACAAACAAACCATCAGCGATCGGCTGCAAAATCCATAATCGGATGTTACCGACTTGCTGAGCAGTGCAGGATCAAGACATTCAGTTTAGACTAACCTGACAAAAGCTGATGTTTGATCTTTGACCTTTTATAAAAGAGTCACAGAGTCAGTATTAAGTCTGGATGTCTGCTGTTGTGTCAGATGATGTCAGATTGATGCGTTGGGAAGACGAGCCAAACAAAAAGAAAACAATCAATTAAACCACAGACAGTCTGTTGATCCATCCAGTGCACACGACTCATAACCCAGTGCATGCTGGGATTGGTCCTAGCTACTTTGGGGCCCTGCACAGGAAGAGAGCAGGCCGCAGAGAATGGACAGATGTGCACGCAAGCGCCCCTGCGTACAGCTGAGTGTTTAAGGTGTGACGTGGACTTTGTGCCATCGTCAGCGAGTTCCCGGGGCCGGGAGAATGCGGCAGCTGTTTTACGGCCTGGCTCGTGACGTGATTTGGATCATTAGCGGAAGCTACATTTAGCATGAGTGGGCTGTAAGAAGCACAATGCTGCATTGAGCGCTGACGCGGGTTGCCATGGTTATTGTTTACTTTGTGTCTCCTCAGCTTGCCAGAAAGCAACGCCATCACACACATTTCACTTCCCGTTGTGCTGTGTGAAACTGATAGCACACCTTGTTTCACACGTCACACGTCTATCCGTGCAGCCCTGTTCGGCTCCGTGGGTACTGTCTCAGCTTGTACCCCTGCCTCATTTTCAATTGATGTGCTGAGCTCCGACCTACAGAACAGAGATGTGGCCTAAAGCTCATCCAGAGGTGGTCTGGATGACCACACTCTGGGAACAAAGGGATTGTTGAGGTTTTAGGTTTTCTTACAGTCTACTGCTGCATATTCCTGCCTCCTTAACGGGTTCATTCGGGGTTTAAGGCTGGGGTTAGGAAATTAGGTTTCTGGTCAGTGGTCAGGAAGTGAGTCACGCCACTGACACCGCTGCTGAAAACAGCACATTAAGCCTTTAACCTGAATGAATCCACCAGCTGTTTGGACTCAGAGTTCTTTTTGAGGCCCTCTACTTGTGCTGTATTTGAAGTGCGCCTGCTGTCTTTATTTTTTGTTTAAGGAATTGAAGAAGGACTCCAAAGAGGTCAAGGAAACGAAGAGCGAGCCGAAAGAGGAGAGCTCTCAGGCTCCGAGGAGAGAGAAGAGCGCGGGAAACGTGGCCAACCTGGTTCAGAGGATGAGCACCATCGGCATCCCGACGGGCGGTTTCCAGCCTCAGCCGCCGGCAGCTTCCAAGAGTAAGATGTGGTGTGTGTGTGTGTGTGTGTGTGTGTGTGTGTGTGTGTGTGTGAGATGGGAAAGTTCATAACACAACGATGCTGGTTCACAAGTGAGGATCTTTAATTAAAAGTCATATATGTCAAGGCAACAGACTGCCGTTTAGTCCTGAATGGATTTTTTATGTATGGGCCTGCTGCATACCTGCGCCCTGTCCAGTCTTGCTCAAAGATCCCACCCCGAGTGCGGTTTCATCTGCATCTTCTCCCACCTAGCGACCGTTGCTATGCGCCTGTTCTGACAAAGTGGGTACGCTTGCTGAGGGTTTGTGAGTTCAGAGCTTAACTTTGGTGAAAAATTAAAGCGCAAACACAGCGGCGCCGCACTTCCGCTTTCGTGTGACGTGCAGTTTTGGTCCGGGCGGTGTAAAATCAGCCTGAAACAGGGCAAACAGTCAGATTTCCATATGTGGCAATGTAAAACCCTAGTTTAAAGTCGAACTGGTGAGAGCTGTGCTAGCTGACATTTGTGTACTTGATCCTGATTGGTCCGCAGGGTTCTCCCGGCTTAGCAGAGAGCCGCCATTGGTCCCTCTGACCTGTGGCAGCGCCTTTTCTTAGCAGCTGCCCCTGAATCTCACATCTTGCAGCGAACTGCCGTCACTCGTGAGGCAAACAAATGTGCATCTATATTAACTCTTGGAAGTCAATAAGATGTGAAACCACAGGAGGTACTTTTTGAGTTCTGGTTCTTGAGAGATCATATAGGAAAAGCAGAAGTTCACGGGTGAGGTTAGTTTTAAGTTGTCTGACTCACCTCTGAGCCCTCACTCTAGGGAAACTTAATCACTGGGACACACACTTGCATAAATGCTATATTTTTAATTTGATTGACTTTTAGCATTTCCTTTTCATCAGCGTCCACGTCACACGACCATGTGCCTCGCCAACTTTGTGTCAAAGAGATTGAGGGAAAGCCCCAGCCTGCACTGCTGATCCTCGAATGAGTTTTACATTTCGAGCTGGTATAAAATATAAGAGGCTATAATGTAAAGCACCTCTCTGCGGGCTCTGTGTACTTCCTGTATGTCGGTAGCCTTGAACACATGACAAAGGTCTCCCCCAGCACCAGCTGTCACTCTGCACTGTCAGCAAACTGCTGTCACAGAGTGTGATGTTGGTAAGCATGAGAGCAGCTGCTTCTTGACTCAATCAAGTTCAGTTCAGTCTCAGTTTAAAGCAGCTGATTACATGCTGTCTTCGCTAAGAGAGATTCCCATCATCCCACCACAGTGGGTAGCTTTGTAGCTATCGGTTATTCTGTGTTCTGTGCGCAGCTCGGCTCATTCAGCAGGGCGTGTCTGCTGCCTGCCACAGGATCACCTTGCACAACAGTCCCAGAGTTCCTTGTTGAGGGAAGCTTAGGGTTCTTCCTCACCCCTCCCACTTCCTGGATTTACTCCTTCCTCGCTTTCACACCTGTCACTGTTCTCACACCACCCCCCTCGTGGGGGAGGCAGGGACGTGCCGTATTCGCGGCGTAACTGTCGCGTGTCCTGGTGCGAGGCCACAACAGGTTGATTGAGTTTGTTTCCTGATCCGCCTCTTCACAGAGCCCAAGAAGAGACAGTGCAAGGTGCTGTTCGATTATCAGCCGGTGAATGAAGACGAGCTGGAGCTGAAAGTGGGAGAGATCATAGACATTACTGAAGAGGTAGGTGCTCAGCCTTAAATACATCTAACACAGTTAAATGATGTCACTGTCTGTTTGGGAACGCATACTCCAGCGACGCACACGCTGGCCTTTTGAATCACTGACCTTTCAGTGTTTGGGCTAAACACTGAAAGGTAATTGGTGTGGAATCAGAGACGTGCTGGTTTCAGGTGGAGTGTTCCAACCAGTCAGTGCATTTAACCGCTGAAGGTACACAAACTGTTCAGTGGTTATTTGTGGCGTTGGCAAGTCTGAACAAGTATGAGACTGTACTGTACAGCAGGTTTGCTCAATGAGAAGTGTAAAATGAAAACTGCTTTAATAAAGCAGTAACTTGGTCACACGTGTCTATAGCATATTAATAGCATATTATCAGTATCATTCTTTAGTGGAACTGCCTCAGATTTATAAAAGTATTTAAATAGAGAAAACATTTCCCTGGTGACTGGCTTCTGTGTGCAGGTCGAGGAGGGCTGGTGGAACGGCACTTTGAACGGCAAATCTGGACTCTTCCCCTCTAACTTCGTCAAAGAGCTGGACGCCTCGGGAGAGGACGGCGAGTCCAACGACACGGCAGCAGACGAGGCCGGTAAGAGCGGCGCAGCGACACAAGCAGGGCCTCAGTGAGGTGAAGGGTGCAGCCAAGCGGGAAGAACGCCGCTGAGGGTGTGCTGGAATTTTTCCTGTTCGGTCAGACGCCGTATCAAAACAGGTGCATCCGTTGCACGGCTGCGGTGCGCCTTTAAAATCCACCACACAACACTGTGCAGCAGCAGCCCAGGTGGCTTCAGCCTGTTGTTACCAATCAGCACCTGACAAACAAGCGCAGACCTCAGTTTCCACATTCAGACCTTTATTCTCTATTCTCATACTGGAGTATTGTTTCCATAAAGAGCGTCTCGACACTTTGTTATTGTTTTTATTTTTATTTGCATCATTGGATTAATTAGCTTTCAGTGCAGTGATGGAGCTGTGCAGGTGTGACTGCAGCACAGCTGAAACAAGCCTCGACAGGAGGTTCAGTCTGCAGCTGCATCAGTCTGAACATTTAGCCTGCTAGCAGTTCTTTGTGGGTGTGTGTTTTTGTGTGGGTGTGGGTGGGTGTGTGTTTTTGTGTGTGTGTGTTTTTGTGTGTGTGTGTTTTTGTGTGTGTGTGCGCGCGCATGAGGATCCACTTGGTTAGCTTCATTTCAGTGCTCTGATGTGAGGAAATAGCGTCACACATCCATGTTTCCCATCTTGCATCTGTTTTCCGTCACACCTGCATCTGTTGACACTCAGAACTGACCTGCTGAGTTTTTCATGAATGAACCGTGTGTGTTTGTTTGTTTTTTTTTTGTTGTTTTTTTTTATATATATATATATTATATATATTAAAAAAAAATAAAAAAAAAATCTGTGTTCATAGACAAACACAATTTTGGCGCCCTCTGCTGGCTGACAGTGGAATGACACGTGTGTATTCCAGGAGAAATCACGTGTCCTGTGTTGCAGCAGGAGGGACGGCGTTAAGATGTGAGACTTGTGGACTGACTTCCCCTCTGTCTCACGCTGCTGTCTCTCCTCTACAGATGGAAGTGGAATGGAAAGCACCGCCGCCCCCACATCGCCTCAGCCAGCCTCAGGGAACGGAGTCATTGCTCAGCCCAAGAAGATCCGAGGCGTCGGCTTCGGGGACATTTTCAGAGAGGGGTCGGTCAAACTAAAGGTCCGACTGCCAAGCCCCGAGACAGAGGAGAAGAAGGAGAAAGAAAGTGGGAACAAGGTCTGAAAACACTATATATAAATATATATTTTTATATAAAGGAAACTTATGTTGAGCTACATTAATGATACTCACTAACAGTTGTCAGGCATTTTAAAACAGTAAGGTTGGAGTTTGGCTAATGCAATACATATGTAAAGGTGACTGACCGCTGCTGCACAGGAAGCTGTACCTGAGATTTAACATTTGCATCACTGCTTACTGAGACTCACACAGGGGATGAGAGGCTGTAGACTTAAAGGGCCAGTGCACTCAGTTTTCTAGCATCGGTATCTCAGGAACTCTCACAAACCGGCTGTCAGACTGACAATCCACCTCACGCGGCGACCACCCAGCTGCGTGGAAGCGACCCTGCGCTCATGTCTGCGACTGAGGAGAGGCAGTCTGGAGATGCACTGTTATCTCCGCACACATCACGCTCGGCCTCAGATAGGAACACTCCACTGCCCTCGCGTTAAACTTCTGCTTCGACTAAACCACTCTGATAGCAGTGAATAGGTCCTTTTTATCTGTTTCTAGAAATAATCCAGTTAAAGACATCCCTGCCACAGATTTCTCATGATCCATTTAACCAGCGATCTTTGTGTTGAGCTGATAACGGCAGGCTGTTTCCTCTCTCGCAGCTCCAGATAAATTCACATGCGTTCATCAAACGCCAGGCTTTATTTAGCAGCAGATTATGCAAACCAGGTGAACTGTGGCGGGCTTATTCACATCCGTAGTCTCACTGAATAAAATACGTCTAATTAGCATCAGGCTAAATGACTCCCTCCCCCCTCAGTGTCAGTTACATATAACTACACCTGTGTGACCTGTGTGTTTGTGTCTGAGTAGCAGGAGGAAGCTTCCCAAGTCAGCCTGACTCAGATTTCTGCTGTTTACTGTCGACACCGAAGGAACAAACCCAGATTGGTGTGAAGCCCCTGTTTGTTGTGAACACACTCGTCTTGCTGTCATCAGCATAAGACATCAGTGCGACAGGAAATACCAGTCCCTATCAGTTTAGCCAATGAGGAAGCAGTAAATCTGGAAGTGGAAACCCTAAAAACACCCAAGTTTGCATTTCACTGGTTTGCTTTACATGTATTCACTGCTCTGAAACTGACTTATTAACATGAAGGAGGCTGGATTAGCTTAGCGTGTAACTCTGCTCTGACACTCTCCCCTCTTTTCCCTCTCTCCCCTCTCTACCACAGCCCTCACGCACTCTTTCACCACTAACACGGCTTCCTTCACTCTCCTCCACTCTCCCCATACCCGCCACATGTCTCATGCGCTCACGCTCTCCTCTTCGCGGGATATCTCCTTCAGGCCCAGATCGGCCCGCGTAACGAAATCCAGGACTTGCCCGTCACTGTTTGGATGATACTCAGTTTCATGAAGCTGTCCAGCACTTTAAGCGGCTTAATCACTGAGTTTAGTCCCGTTAGCACCACAGCGCAGTCAGTCGAACTCCTTTTCATTAGCATATAGTCTGTTTTTGCCTATGAAGCACTAACCATCACCTCAAAGTAGAGCCTGACCAGTTTATCAGAGCCAGATAAACTTATCAGCGTCATGTCAGTATGTACACGATGCAGAACCATTCCTTTTGTGTGTAACATCGGAGAGTCGTAGTGAAGCTGAGAAGGTACAAACCCTCCGGCTTTTCGTTAACTTCCTGTCTGTAACTACTCCTTCCCCCTGCATCTTCCGAGCTCTCTCCCTGCTAACGTCACATTTAACAGCATCATTCATGAACATGTGTATTCCACGGCACACGCTCATGATCCGGCGACTCCACTCATTAGGTTCGGGCACAGGCTGTCTCAGCCCATCCACATAAAGCCACATATCCACCCATATGCAATAAATCATTTCCATCTGTATGGTTTGCTTCATTTTAGCCAATCCCATCATTACCATCTGCCGCAAAGCCCGCCCATCCCAACATGACAGACTCGCAGAGAGCAGACGGAGACGGCAAATCCAAAGGTAAAACGCCATGAAAGTGGACAAAAGGGATGTTTTGTGTTGCGGAAAGTGTGTTTAACGTCACCGGGTCAACGTCTGTGTATGTGAGGAAACGCATTTTTTTCCGTTTTTCTGCTAAAGTTGGTGTTAGCCCTGTTAGCACGATCTGCATCTGTCATTAGTTACGGCTCCTCTGTTTGGTGCAGATGGAACGAAACCAGACTTTCAGATGCTGAAATCATAGATCTTTCAGTTCTTCATAAAGACCTGTAGTAGACTGTCAACCTCATGTCGTGTGTGTGTATGCGAAGTTAGAACGTCTGTGTCCATTAGAAATACACCAACTCTGTCACATTCCTGTTTGAAGACACTTGTCTGAATAACAAACAGCTGTGTTCATGCGTTGTCCTGTCTTTGTTCACCACTCTCCTTTTGAATTGCTGTTTGAGATGTTCTCTCCATCTCCTCAGCAAAAGAGTACTGTAAGGTCACGTTTGCCTTTGAAGCCACGAACGAGGACGAGCTGAGCTTGAAGGAGGGCGAGATCATCCACATCCTGAGCAAGGTGAGCTCCCGCCGCTTCACGCTTCAAAGCTGTGGAGGAGCGTCACGGCAACAGTGTGTTCATGTCATCCAGGACGCTTGCTCCCAACAGCACAGCTGATCTAAAAGCGTGTTTTACAGCACAGGTAGTTATAACGTGCATTTACCAAACACGGCTCATATAAGTTGTTGACCCCCATAGCCCCCTCTCCACCCTGAAGACCCCTTATCTCAGTTTTAGCGATTGTGGTTGCAGTCTGGCAGAAACACTAGTTGTTCAGGGCCACAGCCACTTGGGGGGGCACATGATCAGCGTGATCCTGCGTTGCTTGATCCTCACACGGCCTGCATGTCAAGTCTCTCATTTGATGCTACCTCACCCCTTGATCCTGGCTTGAGCTGGAAGTTGTTCTAGAACCTCTGTTTGGTTTTTAAAGAATCCCATTTTTACAACCTTTCTCATCTGTTACTCAGTTAACTGACACATCCGTCTGCCAGCAGCCCACACCGTGCAGGCTAATGTGAGGCCGATCGCTCCTGAGTCAGCTTTCACTCCAGCTACATAATGGACGTTTGCAGTGAAACACTCCGCCTGTTAAAACAGCATCATGATCGTGTCTAACCTCATTACTTTGCCCACAGTGCTTCATTATTGTCACTGCTTCACCCGTCCAACAGGAGGGTGTGTGCTTGTTTGTTCCTTGGTCACATGGAATGCAACCTAGGCTTAAAATAGAATAAAATATGTACCTCGATTAGAAATCACTGCGTAATCATTCGTCTTTTTAATTCTGTGATTGACTGAGGGACATGAGATGAAGATACATGGTGTCGGCCGATGGGTGGTTCAGAGTCTGTAAGACGACGTCTGTCGTTGGATGGATGCTGTGGGTGACGTTATGGCTTGTCCTATATATCTTCCTTCCCCTCTGTTGTACTAGAGCTACTTAAATATAGAGTTTATATTCAGTGAAAGTAAGGTTTCAGTTTTAACCATGAAGCTCTTTATTCCTGTCCATCAACTCTGCGCATCCTCTTAAAGGGCTGCCCGCAGTTTAGCATCTTCCATCACACCTCTGTGTTTTCATAAAGCCCCTATAGTCGCCTCTGTGGGCCGATGCAATCCACAGATCTTGACCCCTGAGTCTGTCACTCAGGAGGGACGGGCAGCTGGCACAGTAAGCTCAACTCAGCTGCCTCTGACATGCTGTGGAGGTATGGCGACTCAGGGCTTGTTGCTTCACAGCAGGAGAATGGTGGCATATAAACCAGCGCTCCTGCAGTTCCCCTGATAAGTAGCGTAGAAAGCTACCGCCCTCTGCTGGACACTGCGGAGATGTGTTTGTGGAGCGATCTCAAGTGGTTTTAGTTTCAGACTTTTTAGTGGAGTCTTATATTTAGAGTCTGTTAATGTAAAATAAAGAAGTGACACACATCAACGACTGAAGTCACCGTTCGCCTTGTTTGGTTTGATCTCAACAGGACACAGGGGAGCCCGGCTGGTGGCGAGGGGAGATCGGGGGCAGAGAAGGCGTTTTCCCCGACAACTTTGTCACCATGGTTACTGAAGCAGAGAAAGAGGTGAGCTTTCTGATCATTGAATATTAATTTTTTAGGCAGAAACATTAAACACATCCTTTAGTTTCAGCTCAGTTCTTGTGATCTGCTCTTGTTTGGAACATATTTTGCTTCTTCAAGCTAATCTCTTCTTACAGTTTAGACCCTAAAGCACATTCAGCAAAATCATGAACTCGGAGTTAATCCCAACAAGATGGAAACTCTAAAATGTGTCCGTGAATGTACCAAATGTATGTGGTCAAACGGTTTAAAGTACAGAGCACTCAGAGAGCACACTAAAGCTGTCCACTCAGTGTTTTATTAATAGAAATTATTCTAATTAGCATCAGACTCTACAAAACAACACAATCCGTAGATGACAGGTTCTTAGATATCGCACAAATAAACGTGTCAACACGAGTTTGTCGTTTTCTGAGAATAATGTGACGTGTAGGTCTGATCTCACTTTGCCTTGATTTCTAATTACTCTCAACCTGAAAAACAGGAATCCGTGAGGTGGTTTCACGCTGACATCCTGTGTTGAGCCACGAACACTGCGAGAGATGCGCACCAGCCATGCAATGCAGCAGCTCTGCCTCATACAGCCTCATACTGTAGTGACCCGGAGTAGCGCCGCGTCAGATGGGCAGAGCTCTGATGCATTCGCGAGCTGCGGCGGCACTCCAGGGTTGTAGTGGTCACAAGCCAAAGCTCCTTCAGTTTGACAAAATAAGATGCTAATGCTAGCTATCTGATATAAAACTCCTGGAAAAGACCAACTTACTAAATGAGAGCTGCATAGACTCATCACAGCAAAGGACGCGGACCGCCGCATGTTGCAGAATATAAAGGAATGTTGGGAGAAAAGTAGTTTTCCTTTGAATTTGTGCCCTCATTTCTTGTAAAACACATCAAATCCAGCTGTTGGGGCTGAAATGGTTAATCCCAGACAGTGTCAAACATGAATTTTGTAAAGAATTTCATCCAAGTTGCTCTTTGTTGTGTTGATTCCCACATCCAACTCTACAAACAGGGTTTAGGGTGAAGAGCTTAATGCTGAGAATTCTCTTCCAGGTATCTTTAATGATCTCTGAACCATTCGTGTTAATAGTGCCTGAGTGGACTGTGGAAGTGCTCTCTGTGTGCCTGTTCTGTACGAGCGAACTGATTTCCAATCCCCACCGCTCTCTGCGTTCATCTTAAAGGCCCTCAAGGGTCGCGGTGTCATCACAGAAATTGATTTGAGCTTTTTCACAGATGCGTTGCTTTTATTTTGTGCTTGTGTGTTTATCTTCAGACTCCCACGACTCCCACGTCCAGAGGGTCAGTGAAATCATCACCAAAGCTGGAGTCAGAGGAAGTGAGCTCTGCATGTTTTGTTTTTTTTTTACTTTACCGGATGCAGCACGCGCCTTCTTAACAGCAGTGCAACAGGTCAGGCTGCTAGATCTGCTTCTGATCACAAGCCATATCCAGGTGCTACAGTGTGTGCACCTAACTCTAAATGTTCAGCGACAAACTGAGGAGGGGTCAGCTGCGCGCACACTTAATGCTCATCAGAATTCACTTACTAAAGCTGTGCTTCTTCACGCCGAAGCGTGACTCAGCGCAACTCAGCCCGACCTCCCTGTGGACGTATTCCCTCGAATGCTGATGAGAAACAATTTGAAGGCGTTTGTTTCTCCAAGTGTGACAGTGTGAATATATAAAAAAGAGATTCACCCCCCGCAACCCACAGCAGGATGATGTTTAATCATGAAAAAAGCCTTTTCCTGTGAATCTAACATAATAAGTGTGCGAGGCGTGACCGGCCACGGCCGTATAATATGATTGGATTGCGAACGGCTAGCTTGTTTAATGGACGCTGAGACAATCATCCATCCCTGACTCTGTTTGCCGTGGAGAGACAATGACGTCCAAGCCACTGAATGTCAACAAGCAACTTTCAACGCTGGCCAGCGGGAAGAGGAGAAACACACAATTACGCCTATGAAATTGGGATCTGTGTAGGTTATCTGGGTAATCAGCAGTCTGACGTTGCCTTCGCATTTGCACCTGCTGTTTTCAATTCTCATTATCGTTATCCTCATAAGATCAGAGCCCAGTCCTTCATGAATTACCATAGTAACTGCAGGTGGTGGTGGATCAGCAGAGCTCAGTCCAATGTACTCGATTACCCCTTCATCAGCTTTAACATTCATTCATTCATTCTAAACCAGATGTCTGACTATAAACCATAGAACAGACAACCACACAGAGGAGGAAAAGTTGGTGGTTCCAATCGTTTGTCTGTCATCGTTAGCCGTTTCCTCTCCTCTGCTCGTGTGCACTCTTGATCGCAACAACACATAAAGTAATTGTTCTACACGTTCAAATCAAGTCTTTTATTTAATTCCTTTCAAATTCTGTGCAGTCTCTCCACGGACCTCCCTGCAACAGTAAACGTCCTCCCTGGTGTTCCAATATTCCTGGTTTGGAGAGATCAGAGAAACCTTAAAAACAGCATGAAACACAATCTGTAGAATTCATTATTAATTAATCTGTTTTCTCCTGGTAATTCTGCAAATAACGTAAAAACACGTTGAGTTGTTTCTTTGTTCGTACGGGAAAATGCTGTCAGCTGTGTTGCAGCACCGGGGCTGGCTTCTCTGTCACTAGGTGACTCGTTTACCAACAGATCAGCTAGATGAATTCAACACGCTGTAACACAGTTACTGCACGTCACACGTTATTACTTCAATTGTTCACGCTATTCTGTTGAAGAACTCGGCTTTTGCCGCCTTGAAGGAGCAGAATCGATCCAATCAGCAGCCGCGATTTAAACAGCAGCCTGTATTTTGTCACGGCCAAATACAAATATCTGCATGTGTGTCATACACATTGTGTTTGCACGTACCTAACATCCGAGCACGATGCAAGCCAGACTACCTGCAGTAATGTGGCATTCAGCGCTGCAGGGTGGAAATGAGGTCAAAGTGTTTTAAAGGATCAACTGTTGAAGCTAGAACACCCATAATGACCCCGTTCGTCATCCGCGTTTAATGGCAGAGGCGCAATGAAGTGGATTGTTCTGCGCCGCCAGACGCGTATGCTGGAAGAATGTGTCATCAGCCTGACCCGACCTGTGAGAATGGGTGAGCAGTTCAAGTGATGAGACGCTTTTAAATCTGATAGCAGCCTTCACCACCGCCTCCCGCCCTGGCCAGATTAACGTTGCACAATGCAAAAACGCGCCCATGCTCAATCCAACACGCCGTGGCACAGTTTCACTGCTGTTTGTGCTGTGCATCCTCTCCCACCACGCAGTAGATTCAGCCCCTCAAGATGTAGGTTGTGGTCAGGGCCCTGTAGCAAGACTCAAGGCTGTTCATGCGTTCGCGTTGATAATGCCCAGGGTTCATAGTGATAGTGGCCACTTATATGTTCATTAACTCGATTCAAGAGAACTTTCCTCACCCTGGGGAAACAGGGGGCGACGGAAACAAAAGTGAGAAGCTTCAAAGCAAAAGCAGCCGACTCACTGGAGGCGTCTGAGCTCTCTCCAGGTGACAGCCGGCTCTGAAATTGCACGCTCCGCTACTCAGTTCCTGTTGTCGTGTTAGCTGACTCGTGAAGCGTCTCCGCAGGTCATTAAATTAAATCTACACGGCCGTCATTTAACCAGCTCAGATCGGATTCAGGTGGGAAAGTAATGCTAGTTTAAAGGAGCGGGAAAGGCTAATGCAGAAGCTGCTTTTCATATACAGGCTATAAACACGGGTGGAGTTATGTCATAAAGTCATAAGGATGTGATTTTACGTTGATATTTATTGCGTGATACAGATTTATTGTAAATAATGTTGGATTATTCTGATGTCGGTTCACTGGGTTATTAAAGCAAAGGATAAAACAAAAAAAAAGTATTTTGTCTTAAAATACAGTTTGCTTGAGACACTAAAACAGGATCTTCTGTTATTAGTAAGTGTGGTTGCAGTTCTCAGCAGTAATCGAGGATATTATTAGAGCTTCCTCGCTGAGGCTGAACCTAACTTGCTGTCCCTTTCTCCTTCCCTCCGGGTCGGTGCCTCTGTGTTTGAGCCCGTAGATGTCACAGTGTGTTAATGAGTCATCACCCCCCTTTAATGTCACTCTGACCTATTTCTGATCTCCCCTCTTCTCTTCCCGCCAGAAGCCGAAGAAGCCGCCCCCGCCATCAAAAAGCATAGGTAAGGAGCACTTCACACCCTTCACCTCATTAAATGCTATCAGCTCAGTGGCTCAGCCGCGGAGCCGACATTCCTTGCCGACAAAGTCCCGCTCTGTTTCGACTGCGTTTACCCCACAGTGCCTCGGACTCAGCAGAGGTGCACTGATGGGATCTGTAATTATAATATTTAATTACTTGTTAGTTCCACTCTCAGCACATTTCACAGCGACCGAGCATCTCATTTAAAATACATGTTTCCAGTCACATTTAAACATCAAGGGGGGTTTCCAGGCATCCCAGCGTAATGAAGCAACTTCCTGTGCACACACTGGTTCGCAACGCTAAGATGGGTTGATGCTGTAGAAGGGAGAGCAAGACTGTAAACCTGAGGTCATGAGCTGGAAAGTAGAAGAAGAAACAAAAACCCTTTGGATTATCAATAAAAAAGAAGAAACCGGTCGGACGGGCTGGTTTCAGGCGGCAGAGTGATGCTGACTTGGACATTCGATGAAATCAGCTGTAAGGAAGAGACGTGTGACTGCGTGATGATGATTTCATGTGAACACTGTTACAGTTTTAAGTCACACTACTCTGGGTTTCTGCACCATCCACCAAGTCAGATTTTAGACTTTGTAACACAACAAGGTCCAGGTCAATACCTGTTTTATGTTCATTCCAACAGATATGATAGTGAACCAGTAGGAGCCAGGAACCATTCACATGTGATATCACATTTTCTCAGTAGTTTCCAGCAGCAAATAGCAATGAATGCGAATGATACAATGAGTTCCATCCATAGCATCTGGTCCTGGATCAGTGGTCAGTATTTCAGGAAACTGCAGTTGTCGTGTTCACTGGTCACAGTAACTGCAGCATGAAGTTGGGCCTCTGAGGAAGTGCCTCGTCCCCGACTTTGAGGTTTTCTGCAAAGGATCTTGGGAAGAAAAAGGTCTTAAAGTGGTTGTTTAGTAGGCAGATGTGTTTCCTGTTTGCACGATGTTTCAGGAATCAGATTATCCCCGAAAACCGTTAGTAATCACATTATTTGAGTGTACGTGCATGAAGGAGGTCAGCCACGAGGTCCGCGAGGCGAATTTACAGTGATTCCTTTTTTTGTTTGTTTGGTTCCTTTTACAAAAGACTGTCAGAGTCGGCAGGTCACTCTGGTCCACACTTGGACAAATCCTGGAATGTCAACCTGGAACTAAACTCAATACCTGGAAATGTTTCCAGGCTTCCAAACGGGCACAGTGCCTTCTCAGAAACGCTTCTGTCAATTCCTCTTGAACCAATTACGAACCAATAGCTTAGCCAATAGCTGCACGTGGTGCGGTGTGCACCGGCGCAAACATCCACAGTTTGCAACATGCACAGTTGCATCATTGTTTTCCTGTCTGCACAGGAAGTAACACAATTTGCATTCACATCCCTCCACCACTTCTGTTTGGTGTGTGTTGGGCGTCTGTAGACGGCTTCCTGTCGCTTCTGAAGTGCACAAACAAATGCACAAATGAGTGTGTGTGCACCCACGCACGCAGTGCACAAACCGTATATGTGTGTGTGTGTGGAGCTGTCTGTTAATGCGTGGTCGAGGGTATCTGTGTGTGTTTTGTGTGTCAGAGTTGTGGTTTTCTGTGTGTGATTTTACTTGTGTGAGTGTGTGTGTTCCTTGTCATTGTCTGGTGAGTCTTGAATCAGTTGGGTCGGGCGGACCAGGCGACTTTCTGAAAACCATGTTCCGTCTTCCAGCCCTTAGGCCGGACGTTCCCGCCGCAGACAGGAAGCCTCATCCCGTCAGGCCTGAAGACAGAGGTACGTCCATCTCCTTTTATCTTCTCTCATGCCTTTGCGCCACTCAGCAGAAGCTACCTCCCCAGATTTCTTTTCAGATTTCAAACACTAGAACATTTCACTGGCCCATTAAGCAAAAATCTTCCATTTCAACAAATCGTTATAGTAAAAGTAGGAAAGCGTTACCAGTATAAGATAGCAGTGGAGGAGTTAGTTTAACTGCTTTGTGTACAGCTCAGTCCAGCTATTCCCCACCAAGATACTCACTGGATAAGTCTGAGCTGATCTTGGATCTGATTCCTTTTGTGAACAGGATATTTATGTATCTGTGTTTAAAAGCAGAAAGACTGGGAATCGCTTGTTTCATCTAAAACAGCTTTGTATTGTTAATTGATGTTTAATGGAAAAGTGGCTGTGTCAGATAAACGTGTGCAGAGGAATAAAAGTGTATTGCAGTGCAAAGAAGGTAAAGAACAAGTACCTTAAAACTGTCCCTCAGCACAGTAGTTGAGTAAATGTACTCAGTTACTTTCCAGCATTGCTAGTTCATACTGTCCAACTCACGGTGCTCTCCCTGCATGTTCACATGGTATGAGAAGCAGTCACACACACACACACACACACAGCGAGCATTAGTCTCTCTCAACCCGCCGTTGTCTTTGCACTCTTCCTCTTGGCACTGAACTCCAATCTCTGTTCCGTTGTGTGTGTGACTCCAGCAAAGCTCCTTCATGTTGGCTGTTGTGCCTTCTGGGCTGTTGCACAGTGTTGTGTTGTTGCAGCGATGTGACTGTGTTGTTTAAAAAACACACTTCAGCATCGCATCTGCAGTCGTAACTCTGAGTTCGAACTGGGGCTGAAACTTGGTTTGAATGAGAAACACAAATGAGAAAGTTACTGCGCGTTGAAAACCTGCATCCCTGCTGCAAATCGCCTGTTAGGGACGAACCTCAGCTGTTTGAATATTTCTGCCAGACGTTTTGGGAGATGCACAAAAACTTTGCTTGTTGCTTCTTTGTCTTCTTCGTCTGTGCTTCCCTCTGCTGAAACATTAAAACAGGTTAAAGCGATGCATATTTCCAACATGTGTTCTTAATATTTCATTTGTTGATGAATAACAGCATAAACCAAACTGATCTAACATGAAATCAGTGACCATGCTGACAGCCTGTTGAAGCACGTGGTCATATATGGTGACCCTGCTGCACGGAAAACAATAGAAAGATTCAAACTGACCAAAATGAAATGGGGGGAAAAAAGAAACAAATAGATTTTTCTTCACTGCGGTTGTGAGGTCACTTTATTTTAGTCGTGCAGTTGTGCCACATGTTGAGACAAGCTTGGCAAGGAGCTGCTGTCTGAGGGCCGCGCGCAGGAAGCGAGCTCTGTGTGCATGTGCGTGTGTGTGTGTGCTCTTGGCTGTGTACGAGCATTCACTCCACTGCAGCTCAGCTGACGTCTTTGCGCCTTGCCGGGGTTTCACACCTGATTTAAAGTCTGGCTCGTCTCTGCTGAGCTTTGTAATCAACATCGCAGCTGTGGAACGATAATAACAGTCCATTAAAATGTTATTACATGATAACTGTTAATTTAATAACAACAATTCTTTAAGATGCAAGAATAAAAACAAAATCAAAAGGAAGCGCACACTGCGAGCTCAGTTTCTGTCTTCGTGTTAGACTAAACCTGCGTCTCATCATTATATAATGCCATGTTTCAGCTTTAATCTTCGTTAGCGATTTCAGAACCCGGACAATCTTCAGTTCCCAGTTGCGTCTACGTTTCCTTAAATACCTCCAACGTGAAGTCGAGCCCGGTGTGTAGTCGTGTCATTTCCTATCCAGACGCGTTCGCGGCTGCAAATGGAACAAGTGCGTGCTAAGCCTCTCTTTTGGATGCAAATGAGATGCAGCTTTTAGAACGTAAACATCCCAGATTCATCTGATGAGACAGTTAATAACTCCGAGCTGCAGCCACATCCATTCAGCTCATTTTCATCTTTCTTAAAAACAGGCCCGGATTGGCCTGCCAAACATTTCCACTGGTTTTCAGAGAATCTGTCACAAGTAGGAAATAAATGATCTGTCACTAGCTGATCTCTCCAGGCATCAGTCAGAATAACACTGTTATTTGTTCAGCGAAAGCACCAAAGCAGGCAGCTTTGACTCTGAGTAATCACATCAAAGTGTTTTCCCTTAAAAAGCTGTAAAATCGATTCTCTGATGCTGTTTTTTTGACGTCCTGCAGTTCAACACAATTAATAAACAGTGTGATTGGAACTGTGCTCGGATCAGTTAATGCAGTCAGATGTGTTGGTATGACCCTCGATAATCCAGTTGTGCTCAGGCTGTAATTCTGTACTAAGATAACTAGTCTTTAGATTGCTGAGTGACAGGACCCTTTACCCAGTTGCCAGCAGATAGTACAGGTTAGTTTCAGTTTTCCAAATGGTTCTTGTTTACTGAAGGTGGTCTGATGAATTGTCCATACACTCTCTCCTCTCTCATCACTCTCAGTTTCACTGACGGCTGGTCCTTCTTCCTCTCTCCTCTCTCCTCTGTTTCAGTTGACAGACCCACGCCAGATCACAAACCATCCAAACCCGCAGCGCCCGTGGTCCCGCCCAAGAAGCCAGTCCCCCCTCCTGGGAAAGGCAGACCAGGCAGCCTCCCCCCAAAGAGGCCCGACAAGCCTCTTGCTCCCTCGCCAAACCTCAAGTGAGTCCGGCACCCAGTTCCCGACACCTGGTGATTGTATTGTGTTTCTTGTATTTACATTAAATGTGTCCCTGTTGACTGCAGGCACAATGGAGAGGTGCTTTCCACACGACCAAAGTCCGACTTCGAGCCATTATTGCCCAATAAGCCCAAAACACTGTCTGGGGACTGGGGGGAGAAGTCCTCAGATATAGGTACGTACAGTATGACCCTCATGCCACAGTCAGACTCCTGAGCAGCTGCCCATTGGTTTTATTCATTAGTTCCACAGAATGTTGATGTCATCTCCAGAGCAAGCTGCATTCAGATACAAACCTGTTTTTGCGCATTGATTACTCATCTACGTACTCCCCTGGCTTTGTTTGCATCGTGCAACTAAATGTCCACCCGTCCGTTTCCCGCAACCACTTTATCCCTTTTGGGGTCACATAGGCGCAGGAGCCTATCCCAGCATCCGTTGGTTGGGAGTTGGGGTACACCCAGAGCAGGTCACCAGTCTGCTAAACAATTTAAAACAAAGCCACATTTAATAAGAAGGAGAGTTTATGCTGTAATCACTTTAAAAATCAAGGAAGATGAAACGCTGTGAAGCCACTGTGCCCGGCGAACCAAGCAGGTAGAACGCTGGCGATCAAAACCCTGCAGCCATTGGGTTTTGCATATTTCAGCTGTTAAAATGAGTTCGGGGAAATGGATCTGTGCGTCGAAATGTAAATGGAAAGAGACACAAACACGAGGGGGCTTTAATCGACATCCTCGACAAAGCAGTGTCAGTCAGAGGCATCGGAGCCGACGGGAGGTGGGCAGATGCGTGACGTGAGTGGGCACGATTGAAAAGATGACTAGTTTAGAGGAAGAGAGGAGCTTAGCGATAAATGGAGGTGCAGGGGGAAATGTAAGGGGAGACACAGAGGTCGCAGAGGAAAGACATCTGAGATGGATTTAATGGAGCTGACCTGAGGGCACATCACCACAGAGGCCCCCGTTTGTGACACACGCCTGGTAGAGGCGATAAAGAGCTGCTAAAACTCCACACTGGCCGGCAGCCAGTCTGACGCGCGCCACTGCGGAACATGAAAACTCAATCTTTGCCACGGAGCCGCGAAGTGCCGTTACACAACAGTCACTAAAGTTTGCAGCGTTGCGTAATGAAAGCAGCAATGACTCATCGTTTCCCCCATGCCAGTTTGTCGGGCTCACACACAGACGTCAAGCTGCCGTACGTCTGAAGCGTCTGAGTGCCCACCTTCGGTTTTCACACAGCGGCTTTTATTCCATCCACTTCAGCTTTGAGTGTTTGTTTTTATCAACTTTCTGATGAGTCGTCTGATCTGATCTGTTTTATCTGCTGATGCAATAGACGCCTGGGTTTGACCCTCTGTGGCTCGGGTTGAATTTTCTTCGTTCACCACACAGGGCAGAATCCTTCTGACTGTGGCTCTTTGAGATCGCTCTGAAACACACGGAGCGATCTCTCTGCAGCCGTTTAATTTACCGTTTAACATTAGCCAGTTAGCTTATGCTGTGAGAGTCGGTTGATGTTAACTAGCTGAAAACATGGCCTCTGAGTGGCAATGCTCACCAGATAACCAGAGCATCTCCACCTGCAAACCAACACGCACTTACGGAGCAGTTTCCACCTGAAAGGCCTGCACTGATGCTCCGTCACTGCCGAGCAGCCAGAGTTCAGGTCCTGACCTGCTCCAGCGACAGTTTTCTTTTCCGCCACAGTATAAAAGAAAAAGCCGAAAACACGCACCCGACATTGTGTGTGTCGTAACCCACCTGATGATCATTAAAGCGGGGCTGGTTGGACAGTTTGGACATCTTCTACATGTGAGGGCATCATTTCCGAGGAACTGTGAAGGCTCCAAAGATGGCCTCCTGCAGCCTCAGGAGGAGGAGGTCATGTGAGAAACAAGGACGAGCAGGATGTGTGCAGCACCCTCTCATGTCTGCGCTCCTCTGCGTCCAGACCTTACAGCTGTGTGTTTGTCTTCTTGTCGGAGCGTCTCATACTAAAAATGTGGACACTCCAAACCGTTCATTATCTGCCGCTCATAATCTGACATGAAATACACGTGTTAGATTAGACTGCGTTCAGACTGAGTGAGATTCAGTTAGCACGTCATGCCATGTCGCGACTCAAACACCCCTCTGTAAGATAACTCCCCCGCTGATGTCGCCGTCTCTTCCCGACAGATCTGATGAGTTTTGATGAGTTGTCGTCTACCTCGGAGAAGCTCTCTCACCCCACTGTCAGCAGACCAAAGATGCCTGGCAGGAGGCTGCCTGCCCAGTTCAGTGGAGGACATTCGGTGAGCACACACACACGCAGATGCAAGCATATATCATGACCATGCACAGTTTAAAGACTTTAGATCTTCCAGCTTCCAGGAGTTTGCACCTGCTTCTTCACTGTTTAAGATTTAATCATCATTTCATATCATGTGCAGCTAATCCTAATTTTAGATTTGGCTTCTGATTTTGAAAGTTAATAATGCCACGACTGAAACTATTCCAAACCTCCTGCATCAGACGCACTCAGGAACATCTCATCTAAAAACACAGAATTGACAGATATAGAATCGAATGAAGTAGAAGTCACGACTTTCTGATAATGGTAGCACATCAGCATGAACGCCAGCAGTGACACATTTAATTGTCACCAAAGCTGCGCAGTTTGATAGTCAGCCCAGCCCGCGACACACCGTGCACCAGATTTCCTTTGATCCATTTGTTTGTTTGGTTGTTTTTTATCATCACGTGTTTGTTTCTTTTTTCACCTGCTTCTCAAACTGACCGACCTCCTCTGGGCTCCTCGCTCTCTGACAGCCCTCAGCGGTCTGAAACCCACCCCCTGCCACGCTCTGCCCATCACCAGTAGCAATTTCTGTTGAAACATGAATCCACAATTTGCACTTTGACAGCCACTTCCTGACCAGTCGAGTTGTTGTGCCTGCCTCTCCTCTAATCATCCGTCAGAGCGGTGGTGTGTCAGGACGTCAGCTTTCCAAGTAATTAACTGTCAGGCAGTGGTTCCCTGAATGTTGGCAGACTTAAAATGTGGTATCACTAGTCAGGTTAGCCATTCGGGAAGCTGTGAAAATGAAATAAATGGCAGTCAGAGCATAACAAGTAAATTAAAAACTCTTGTGTTGCAGCCCAACAAGGAAGTGAGTGTGGAGAAATCCTTCAAGGCCGACGAAGAGGACTCAGCCAAACCAAAGCTAACAGAAACCAGAAAGGTAACTTCAAAACATGCGGCAAACACCGCGAGCAGCCGGTATCACTTTAACTTCCAGCCCTTCAGTGACGCGAGCAGGCTTCCTGTTCTGTTGGCTGCAACGTTTGCACTGCATGCAGATGTCAACGCGTCAGCTGTACGGTTTGTTACAGACAGAAACATCGCCCTGCATCAGTTTGATGTTAAAACAAGGTTTGCAGGAAGTTAAGTTAACCATTTTAATGAAATAATATTCTGATTTAACTTGTCAGAAACAGCTTAACATATAATTAATTTCTACCTTAATCAACCTCAAACCAACTGGTCCTGTGTTAAATGTAACCTGGACAGTCATCTTACTTGAGGTTCAGGTGTGCCAGCCCAGCTGTCAGTAGGCATTCGACAGACCTCTAGCCGCATTTTTATGATGTCACATATATGGAAATGAGCACACGGCATGACATAGCAATACCCATTAAAAGGTTTTAGCCGCTTTCCACTGGAAAACAGCTGGAACAACTGGAAACCAGGCAATCGCTGACCAACAGCTAACACTAAAGAGTCGTAAACAGCTGCAGGGATCCCTCAGCTGAGCGTTTCATCATCAAGTTAATATTTTAATCACTTTAACTGAAAAATGAGCAGTTTGTCAGTTTTACTGTCTGTTTGTCTAAACTTTATTTAGCATTAGCTCATCTGATGGACAGACTGAGAGCTGTCAATAGCAACATGGAGCTTTAATGGTCAGATGAGCCTCAATAGCAGCATTTATTGGTTGTTAGCATTGAAAATAATATGATATAAACAAACAGGGTGTTCTTTCCTAAGAATTCCATAAAATATGTATTATGTCAATTCTCATATTAGCTCAGTATATGTGTAAAGATTCACAGCAACACTTTCCATGGGTACTAACTGTCTAACTAGCTCTCAGAGCTCTGCACTGCGCTCCTACACAGTGGATTTAAACGCCCGTCAGTCCTGCCGCCTCCGGTCCTGCACCACCAACCATGCATCACAAATGCTTCCCCCAGGCCGCGGACGTCAACACAAATAAACAGACAAGGGTACAAAATCTGCCTACGGTCCACACAGAAAGGAGTTTCAAATGAAAAGTTACTCCAGAAAACAGTACACACAAACTCACTAACACACAAAAGAATCCACAAATAATATGTCCATGTAGAATATATATAATCATCTGTAATACTGACATACAGGAATGGTTTGTTAAAGATTAAATTACTAGGGGTGGGACTTGATTTAAAAAAATAATCTAATTAATCAGAGGCTTTGTAATTAATTAATTATTTGCCACAAAAAGCACCATTTTTTAATTTAAATGGATTTTAGTGGATGACTGAATCAAATAATAGACATGAATATTGTAAACTCAAGCTCTTTTAATGTCTGGAAAAATGCATTTAATTGCATTTCAATTCAAAACAGTAGAAAAAGAAATAGAAAATTGACCAACATTGAACAGACCCAAAGTTAAAGTGCCATTTTAAGTACTTTAAGTACTTTTTCAGAACAGACTTTAAATGGTAAAAAAAAACAAAAACAAAAACCAACAACAATTCAACATAAAGTGCAATTTCTTTTTCTTTCTTCTTCTGGTAAAACAACCAGAAATATAAATGTCATTTGACAGGCTTAAATCTCCTTTAAACTCCAAATACAATTAGCACAAATTATTTTGTACATTAGGCTATAACACTTACTAATTTTGGTCCTGAAGCCAGCCATTTGATCAAGTTTGGGCTGCCGACACCTCTTGTTCGTATTCGGACCGGGACTGCTAGCACTAACAGCTCCGGCGGTTTCTGTGCTCGCTGCAACATGCTTTGCATTTAGACAGTACCACAGGGTTGAAGTGCATCAGTACTAGCAACGCGCTTTCATCCGATTCCTCCTTTTTTGTAGCTGTTAGCCGAGCTCTGACATGTGCATCAGTGTAATCGGTGTACTCAGAAATCGTGCACTGACAAACGTTCCGCGTTGTTTGGAATGCAAACTGCGATTAAATTTTTTTGGTAATTAATTAATCGTAATTAACGCGTTAAAGTCCCACCCCTATAAATTACATAAATAGGTGATAAACTCAGTGGGTCCAGTTTGTCAAATGTTGCTCTTTGTTTGTTTGTTTGTTTCCTTTGCCGTCTGTGATGGTCAGCTGAACCATTTTGCTTTGACCCCCTGTGAGATTCTTACAGAAGAGCAAAGAATGTGAGCCCCGCGGTGCAGGAGAGGCTGCAGCAGCAGCTCGTACGCTGTCTGCCCGCGCAGCCCCTACTCATGCTTCATCGCCACAGCTCAGTCATCAAGCACCTGCTTCACTCTGTTCGAACAGTTTCCCATTGTAGCCTCCTCCTCCTGGGATCCCGTCTTGGCTGATTAGCTGAATTGTCAGGTGGACCTAAAATCACCTTAATTAGACTGTAAACAATTATCTGCCGTCTGTTATTGTGTAGCTGCAGGCTATACTGAAAAACTGTCCATCCGGACGTTAAATTGTCATCAGAGTTGCCGTCAGAGTTGACCTGACAAACACAAAAGCTCCTGACAGACAGTGGAAAGTATTGTTTGTGTGCGTGTGTGTGTGTGGGTGGGTGGACAGGACGACCACCTGCTGCTCGGTCTTCCCACTCAGCGTTTCATTAATTGCCTCACATGCTATCTTGTCTGGATTGGTCATGGTCGAACAGGGCTAATTAGTGGTGCGCGTCATCAGGCTGCTATATTGTTGAAAACAAACACACTCTCACACACACACACTCTCACACACACTCACACACACACACACACACACACACACACACACACACACACACACACTGAGGCAGACAGAGCAAAGCCTAGCTCGGGGCACTGATATAACTCAATGGCTCAGACTTCCAGAGGTGAAATTACAGAACATGGACTCTGCGTGTCCTCTTCTTCACCCTCTTATTGGTTCATAATGAGATTCTGACCCCGGTGCAGGTGAAGGGCTAGAGCACAGTGGAGTATGTGAGCCCTCAGGGGCAGGAGAGGTGGATTCCTGGTTCAGACTGAATAACTGGATGAAGAAGGTGCATCAGAACGACCTGCAGTGATCAAAGAAGCCACACATTCAAAATCAGATGTTGGTACACTGCCGCGTGTCTTGGCACCTTGTGACTGCTAATTGCAGCGGGATTGTGCATCACAGCAGCTGCCTGTAGGGTCAGAGTTAGGGGTCCCATGGAGTCTGTGTGGAATGTTGATAGGAGCAGCATCTCTGTTGTTTCAACAGACACGAAGGCGGTTGTGTAAGCTAAATAAAGGGAAGCGGGTCAGCGCAGGACATGATCAGGCGAATATTGGAATCAAAGCAAGAGGCTGTGTTTGCATTGCGCCGCTTATACCTCTGCAGAGGGTGAGAGGAGGAGGAAGGGTCACTGCGGATCACCTCCGGTTGTGTCTGAGCGATCGCATTTACCCTGTGATGTAACGTCTCTCTGAGCAGAGCGCACTGAACAGAGTTTTCCCGGGAGTTTGTGAGGGAAAAGGTAGAAAATGCCGGAGATCGCGCTTCAGATGCGCTGCGAGTTGGTTGCTGCCAATTTTAGAGTTTCAGATCAATAATAATCTGGAGTCAGTGGGTCACATGACTAAAACTGGAATTGGTTTCTATTAAAATGTTCATATAACACTTATAAATCGCTCTAACCAGGTGCAACAAGGTAGACCAATGTATTTATTTCTTTATATGTGCAAGTCAGCATAAAGGCAGTGAAAACAAAGGTGAGGCTCCTCAACCTGCTCCTCAGCCCCTCCACCAGAATTCCTCACATCCATCTCTTTCTTTCTTCACAGCCTTCCACAAACACCGTGTCCCACCCGCCGCCGCTCCACAAGCCCGCCGCGGCCAGCGCTGAGGCCAAGCCGAGCCCCGCGGCAGCCCCGAGCTCGGACGCCGCGTCGCTGGGCAGCAGGGCCCGGCTGGAGCCTGACGAGCCCACCTCCCAGCTGGACGAGCTCAAGAGCCAGATGAAGGAGCTGCTGCTGTCTGTGGAGCTGCTCAAGGCCCAGCAAATGTAACGACACTCAGAGCAGCTCTCCTGTCTGTTTCTTTGACTTCAGCGCACAATTTACTTTTGTTTGGACGGTGACGGGAGCGGATCTGACAGACCTTATTAGCTGGTTTTGAGCACGAGATTCTCCCTCCATATTACACAATGCCGCAGTCACTCTCAATTAACGCTCATTTTAAACAGGCATTCACATGGCCTGCAGCTGCTCATGCAGACATTTCCCTATATCCCACATCGCAGACAGGCTGATGACTTAATACTCTTATATATCATGTTATACTGCATTTAGGCCGGGCTGTCACTTTATATATTGTGATTCAGGCTGTATTAAAGAATGAAGTGGGCTGTTTAGCTCAGTGGAGACATCTAAGCGCTGTGGGTCAGCGAGCATTATGCATGAAGGCAGATAAGTGATTTAGACGCAGTGTTTCCTGCTGACATGGTTTGTTTGTGGAAGTCAGACTCACAGTGGGTTAGCTTTATTTCTAAATGTGTGAGGACTTCATGAGAACATCATGAGTTTGAACCTTATGTTCTAAAGATTGTGTGTGTGTGTTTTAATCTCCAGGAGAGAGATCGCAGAGCTGCGAGGGGAGCTGGATGAGGAGAGGCTAAAGCGCGTGGCCCTGCAGGTAACATCGACAACTCCAGCATCACACGCTGGGCTGTCCACATTCATTACTCTCACTGGTTTAGCCAAATATCGACGCCATCCATTCGTACATGGCGACCAGAACGAGCACGAAGCGGCACACTGCAGGACAGATGGGCACGCGAAGTCGTGACTCCTGTAGCCACAGATCATTGGGGGGGGGGCCTCCTTTTTCCACAGCTTTAACTTCACTTGCAGCGACAGACTGTAGCCTCTGTGTCATGTGAGCTTCAATAAGTTAACCTTGTCAGTGTCATGGACATCAACACTTAAACACGATTTAGCTCGATTTAGCACGTTGAGCTGTTTCAGTACCTCTGTACCTGCAGGCACTCAGCTCAAGGTACTGTCAGGATTGTGTCAGCAGGAAACAGGAAACAACAGGACAATAGGTTCCAGACAGAGGCAGAGCTGGTGCAGGTCATTGGTTTGGTAAATATATATTTATATATGTATATATATATGTATTTTATAAAAGCAGGAGAGGGTCAAAACCAGAGAATATGCTCGGAAAGAAGCGAACAGATCCACTGATGAGCACACAAGAATTAAAAGTCCAAGAAACAGAGGAGGTATCTGTACAACGGACACAAGAAAAGAGCAGGAAAACAACACACAGGACAATGACAAGAGCCAGGAAGACAAATAAACCGACACAAGAGGAACTTACAGCTTCAGAGTAAAACAGGAAAATAAGTACATTTACACACAAAAAGGCTTTAACTATTGTTTAGCCACAGCTCGAGGTGCTACGTGGTCCCCGAACACGGCAGCTGGGCAGACTTCATCTGTTGATGGAGACCACGAGACACCCTCAAAAGCTCCAGAGCAGCTGCTGAATAGACCTGGAGGTCTTCCAAACAAACCTCATTAGCTGGACTCTCAGAATCTGTTCACTAAAATATAGATACAGTGTTATTTCGTTCTATTGTCATTATTGTTCATCACAAAAAACACCTCCACTCTGTTGTTCTGATTAGCTTAGCGTGTTAGCGCCGCGCCGCGTCGGCTGCCTCGCTCGGTCACATGGCCTGCCGATCTTTGTGGAGTCTCCGGCGCCGCAGAGAACACTTTGATCCTCGCCGTGCTCTGCTGCGCATCAGCAGCAGCCTGACCGTTGGATTTCACTCGTGAAACGGCAGCAGACACGGCCCAGCCCTTCCCAGCAGGCCACAAATACAAATCACATCACAGGAGGAGGGAACCCCTGCAGAGAACCCCGGGCTTACACAGCGTGCGCACACACGCGCACACACACACACACACACAGAGCAAAAGCGCAGATTTGTTTAAACACCCTGCAGTTAACTACCACTTCCACAGATATGCGGAAAGAGATGAAAAAGCAGGGGCAGAAGAGAAAAAAGCTGCGATCGTGGAAAATTGAACAGATTTCCACCGAGACTTTAGAGCTTTTCTCTCATTTTGTCGTCACAGTTATGAGTTTCAGGAGCAAGACGATGATTAAAATATAGGATTTACTGTTTCCTTTCCCTATATATCTCTCTGCACACAAGAGCCTTTGGAATCATCCGTCTATATAACCGCAGGGATGCAGGGACTCTGTGCAAGCGGTCCAGGCTTGATTTGACCGGGCTTCGTCTCCATAGCTGTGCTAGACTACGGAGAGTTTCTTCTGTCCACAGTGTGTGAACTAAATGGCTTTCACTGTAAAGGAATCGTTAAACGCTCATCTACAGCTAAAGGTGATTAGCTTAGCATGAAGTCTGAAAGAGGGAGGCAGAAAGTCTGGAACTGTCCAGAAGAGAACTCACAAATTAACACAAAATCATATTTAATTAATCTGGATTATTATTATTTTTTTCAATTTGGCCTTTCTCCTCTGTTTCCAGCCTTCATGCTAAGCTAAGTTAACCCCCTGCTCTCAGTTGTTGGAACAGACATGAAAGAGAATACATCAGCTCTGCCAAGCTGATCAGTGAGGGTCAGTTTGTGTCCATGCTGTTGAATGAGGTGACAGTAAAGCTGTGAGTGCTCCTGGACCACTTCATCCACATCCACTAAGCTTCTGTAAACACCAAGTTTTGATTCACGGAGATAAGAACTCTGAAGCTCTGGAAGAAGCAAGCGCAACAGGATGACGGCATTAAAAGAACAGAAGTTTAAAAAGGGCTGTGGGAAAACACAGAAAACACAAATATGACGTTTCTGCTGGTAGAGTGGTTTCATTTGAAGACGGTTGCAGACTCTAGATCAGATCAGATCTTTTTGTACTTTTCATCTCTTCATCAAAGTCACATGCTTCTTAAAATGATTTGTTCATGATGATTAATGAAGCAGCTGTTGTCATGGCAACTGAGCCGACAGTTGGGAATCACTCCAGGTGCGTGTGTTGTGGTGGTGTCCAGTCTGAGGGACGGATAAGTGCTGGCTCAGCAGACATCTCCACCTCCACCAGGTGTAGTGAAGTTAGCTGCTGCGTCACTGACTGCTGTCCTTGTACTGAACATGAACAGGGTCGCGGTGCTGTCGGAACAAACTCTCTCTTTGTCAAAGACTCCTGGCACCCGGCTCAGGTTCTCCTCCTGCACGCGGCTGCGTTGTCGTCCCGGCTCAGCTAATCCGCAGCGGGATGCCTCCAGCGCTGCGCGTCACAGTGGGGTGGATGTTGGCTCAATCCTGCGCTCAGGCTTCTCCAGCAGCTCTGCTGTGCCACTGTTAAAACCTCCATCCTGTGTGTGTGTGTGTGTGTGTGTGTGTGTGTGTGTGTGTGTCAGATGGAGATAGAGAAGCTAAAGCGGACCGTCCACTCGACGTGAAGCCCGCGCTCCAATCAACAGCAAGCCTCAAGGTCAGCTGCTGGCCTGTCGACCAACCAGAGAGTAGGAGGGCGGTGACGGGCGGATAGAACGAACGGAGAGAGGGCGGGGAATCAGACGAACCACCTCGAGCACAATCCTTTTCCAGTGATCTACAAAAATAAACTCTCCCCGTCTTTGTCAGATTTACATTTTGCACATATAATTTTTTTTCAAGCTAGATGTAATTACAGATGTATATGTTTCTCTTTGTTTCTTTTTTCTTTTTTATTTTGCCAACACACACACACGAGGAAAAAAAAAAAAAAATCCGACAAACCCCTGAGGCCTTACTTCAAACTACTGCGCTGGACGACTCTGCCACGCACACTCTCTCTTCACTCCGGCGTTCCTTGAACCCCTCAGGGAGCAGGTTCGCTCTCAGTACTACTGACTCTGTATAAAGCGGGGCGCCTGGTTTTCCTTTCACATTTTTTATGATGCACAAATAGTTGATTTTAAAATGGAGAGCAGATGTTTGATTTGAGTTAACACCCTCTGATCCTCTTCTTTTGGGTTGCTGTACGGCGCCTGTCAGCAGTACTCCACTCCGCGGCTGCAGCTCCGCTTTCATTTGTTCTTTACTCTATGGTTTCTAGCATTCCTATCCAGGGTAACACTACTGTGCCTGTTCGAAACTAAATGATATTAAGTGTTTGTTAATGGGAGCTTACATATACCATGATGGTGTCTGGAAACTTTGCAGCATGATATTGTGTATCTCTATTTTTAAGTCTACTGACACGCCTAGTCAAATTCTATATAGACAGCCTCTTCTATGCTGGTCTCTTCTATTTTTGTCAAACTGTCTCACCCGCTGGGAATGTCCGAACAGCTGTAGAGTCAGAATCTGCAGGTCTCACAGACAGAACCACATTCTTTTATCAACAAGGTCACCGGCCAACGCGTTAGCATCAGCCTCATCGTGATCGTCCCTGCTCCTCCTGTCCTGCCTTTAATTCGGACCCCGCCCGTCTGATCCCACTCACGGCCCATTCATCGTCTTCCTCCTTCCTCCCGTTGCACCCTGCAATGTGTAACGCGTCACCTGTCCTGTCCCGATTGTCCGTGTCTGTCTTCATATCTTCCCACATTCCAAGTTCATGAGCTAACTGGAAGCGTACAGTGGAAAGCGACATTAACTGAGCTGTGCTGTTATTTGGTGAGCGAACAGTTAAATCCTCTGTGTGGAGTTTTAAAGCTGGAAAACTAATGACATTCCCATCAGCCTCAGCTGTACCTGCTGCTAAACAGCAAACATTAGCATGCTAACACGCTAATGGAAGTTGCTGACCATGGTAACGCTTTACCTGCTGCGCATCAGCTACGCATTAGCATGTTAGCGTTCCCTCCTGACAGATACTGGATTCGTGAGCCTGATATTAACATAGTGGAGCTTTAAAGATCTAATTAAATGTCAGCGATATCATTTTTATTAATATGACCTCCACATTAACATTTTTGATAATGGTAAAAACATTCCGTCTGAAATATTACAAATAAACGTGAGTACAAACAGAAAAGTAGTCACAGAGCTTCAGAACACGAGTTTGTCGCTGCATGTTGGCTTTTAGCTCGAATCCTCAGAGCAGCAACCTCGTCTGACTCAGTCTAGTTTGATTTTTACCAGAAGGGGTCGTCAGAAGTTAAAACCCTACACAGAGGGGCTTTAATCAGCTCAGACACAGAACAGGAAATGCTCGCTGTACGTCGCTGTTTTGGTTTTTTATTCTTCCGAAGTGTTTTTCCCTGCCCCCCTGGACGCTCATCGTCTCTGACTGGTAACTGAATTTTCAGCGAGGGTCAGGGCTGCACACACGCATCTTGTTCAGCACCGGGCATGACCCCCATCCTCAGGCCTTTATAATGGATATAGAAGAACGTTCCTTAACATTCCCAGCAGGTTTCATTTCCAAGTCAGATGTCGCAGCACAACACGAGTACAACAAATCCTGGTTACTGTCATTCCATGTTTATCTTTTTTGTTTTTAATTTGAAATATCTTTATACATATCTCACAAATGTCTTAAAGTGTTACTTTGCTTTTGAGTCATCCTCAGGCTTCGCTGCATGCCGCTGGCTGTGTGCATGCGCTCACTGCAGAGCGCTGGAGCGTAACAGCGTCCACGAAGTCCGTCTGGACTCCAGAGCGCTCCATCAAGCTAATACTGTACATCTGACCTTAACGAGCTCACCAGTCATGGAATGTGCCGACGCCTAGCACAGAGCAAAGTCCTTTTTAACACAGCAGCTCTTTATGAATATGGCTGGGCAATGAAATAATCACATTGTTGGGGGGGAAAGAGGGACTGGAGGGTTCAGGTGACAGCTCTTCATGTAGCGTCTGTAACGCGGCTTAACTTCTACTTATCGTACATTCCAGAGTTTGACACCAAGAAAAGAAGAAATCTGTGCACATTTATAACATTTTCAAGTGATTTTGTTTACAAGAGCTGTATCCTTGCATGAGCTGAGATTCTTCTCAAAAACGAATAAATATCATCTTTATTTACTGTCACACACTCTCTTCTTCTGTGGTTCCTGTGCTTCATGCTTGAATTCTTATAAACTGGATCATTCTTGGAAAATATTGAGCGGAAGATATTGACCGTTCAGTTTCTAATGTTTTGCAGCTGAGAGTGAAATTAGACGTGGGTGATGTGTTCCATCTATTATTGTATCTGGCTTGTGTGTGTGTGTGTTGTACCAGACTCTTGTGGGCATGGGGGACCTGAGCCTGCAAAGGCGAACCTTTCGGTTCATCAATCGATCTGTCTTGTAAGCCTTGCCTGTGGTCGTGAGCTCTGTGTAGTGACCGTAAGAATGAGAGGGTGGATGTGAGCGGCTGAAATGAGTTTCCTCCGTGGGGTGTCTGGGCTCTGCCGCAGAGGAATGGTGAGGAGCTCAGAGCAGTGGATACAACCTTTTGTATCCAAAGGAGCCAGCTGAGGTGGTGGGCGTGTGATCAGGATGCATCCTGGGGTTCTTCTTTGGTGGTTTTACAGGAACATCTAACTGGACAGAGGAACTAGGGTAGACCTAGAACACATGGGAGAGATTATGCATATCATCGGACTTGTGATCCTCCAGGAGGAGAATGTTCTATGACACATTCCCTAACACGTGACACAGGATGGAAGGACTGTCCGTCCAGCCCTGTGTTTGTGTCGTCTTGCTTGTTTAACTGAGAAGACATAATAGAGATGTATAGATATATGTAACCTTGGGGTAAAGGTTAGTCAGTGCACTCTGTATCCTCCATTCTGCACAGAAAGTCCAGTTGTGGGAATGTGCAGCGTTTACAAATGAGGGATAAATATGGAGATTTATGATGTGGCCCCCAGGACGTGCTCTAATCCAAACTCTGACTCCAGCTCTCGCTGCAGTGTTGTGCATGTGTGGAACATCTGAATGGTTTACAGCCACCATCGTGCAGGACTCCCCCTACAGGAGAAGAGCACAGAGGAAAAAGTTAAATGCATAACTTTAATGCAGAATCAATCCTAAGGGTTCTACATTTGGCAGAGAACTGCGAGTTCCGGCTGGATCTCATCACTCGCACTAAGAAGGTGATAAAGAAGAAAGATTTTTAGCTTTTTAAAATATTAAAACCCAACACCCGAAAGGTTTTAATGGCTTGTTCTTGTGCATCATTTTAAAGTGAATCCGGTCTGATGTGTGTAGCCTCCCTGCAGATCTCACTGGAATTTAACGCAGCATTAATTCAGTTTTTTGATGTGTTTTTGCAGCATTGCTGTGGTGAGCATGGTAGCAAACCATTGGCAAAACGTCCAGTGTACACTTGCTTTCAAACCGTGTCAGTGTCCATACGCAAGCTGGTTGCTATTTTCAGCTCAGATAAACTCTTACCCGATCAACAGATGCTTTCTGTTACAAACAGCTGCAGCCATCTGCCGCTGCTCCACAGAGCTGATGGGAGCCGTAACTGAGCCAAAACGGTGAAGATACAGCCCGTAAGAGCCAGAACTATCATACAGCAACAAGTTAAAGTGAAATATGACAAATAGGTTTACAGCATGTTGGACGCTTAAAAGGAAGATTGTCTCCATAGAGAATTTTATTTTTGGTACTGAATTTAATGGTTAAGTTTGAAAATGGAGCAGGATCAGAAGAACTGGGCGTAGAACAAAAACAGCAATCGCGACCGGAGACTGGAGAGACGAATCAACCTTGGACTGTCACTCAACAGACGGAGAGAGCCACAGCATTTAAACGGATTCAAACCTGATCCTGGACTGATCCTGTTCACTTCAGCTTTCTCATTAAAAGTAATATTGCAGGACTGCTGGTTGCTGATTTGCGTGCAACTGAGGTGTGTGAGCAATAAAGTTTATTTCGCTGTCGTCAGATTGCAGTAGCATATTACTGCTGAACAGAAAAAGAGCATAAATAGGCAGCATCTTTCTGAAAACAGCCTGATCAGTGCTGGAAACGTTACCGCTTTTGTCCACAGGTGCCACCAAAATCAACTCAAGGTGGACTCCTCGTTGCTCTGAAGATGCTCAGTGGAGCTGAGAGGAACCTCGGGGCTGAGTGATTCGCAGCGGGTTTGTCACTTCAAACGACCCCATTCATGTACATATATCATTACAAATAAACTGCTGAGCGCAACTGTAAAGTAAATGTCTGCTGAGTTTAAGCACTGTTTGTCTGCACAGTGTGGTTTTTATACGGTATTGGATGGATGTTATATCTCTGGTGCTGGAGTGCATCGTCCTGTGGGTTGCTTGTGACGAACGTTATCTGCAGCACAGGTAACATCCAGCTTGATGGTCATTCCAGTGCTGGAGCTGCTTTTACGCACCAGTCTGCACCGAGTCAAACGGTAAGAGCCTTTTCCAAACACGTCATTTCACACTAATGTTTAACAGATGTATCCTCAACAGACCAGAATGCAATGCGGCCTAAGCATAGATCTGTCAGTGAAAAACTCAGATTATCATTACTATGATGCACAGCTGCTGCTCGTCCTCTCTGTACCTGCACACAACACGCCGTCTTCTCTCCGGACGCTGTTAAAGGTCACTCCCCGACATGAGGGCAGCCTTTAACTGGAGGAGAAGAAGACGAGGCCAGTTAATTAAAAGAGAGTACATCGCAGTTTGGGGTAGGTTTTTTCTGTTTTGAAACGCTCTCAACGGACCGGGGTAAGCCAAAGTCAAGTGTGTGTGTGTGTGTGAGCATGCTGGTGAAAGTTCAGAGACGACAGCCCCCTTAGCAGAGATCAAAGGCCTGCTGCAGTAAATGAAACCACTTGGCAAAGGTTATTGAGGCAGGCAGCAAAACAACAATTAGGATTCTTTTGAAGTCCCAAATTGATATGATAAGCTCCTCCCCCTCTCTCTTTTCTACTTTCTTTCCTTCCATTCAGGTTTCTTTGCTTTGATCCCCTTATCGGTGTTGTGACTTTGTGCTCGTTGCAGTTTCACGTTTCTCATTTTGCCACTGGGGCTGCTGAACCGATCTCAGTACAGCTTCAGAGAAACATTTTACATTTCCAGATTTAATTCCAGCTCGCCTCATCTCTGTTGGCGCCACAGAGCAGGGCGAGGGTATCCCGCGCACAAGATCATTTCATGGATATTGTGTGTTTTGCAACAGAACGCCATTGGTGGGAACACCATGCTTCACGTGGCTTTGTCAGGCTGGCAGCAACCTGAAAGCTCTCATCTGTCTGGGAAATCGGGGTTGGGATTCACGTCTGAATGACCTTTTCTCGTTGATGGGATGATAACGCACAGAGAAGCAGCAGCCTACACATGTAAATCTGGATCAAAGTGAGCAGCAGATCCCATCTGCGGCTGAACCTCATGCGGTAGATCTCTTAAGATGGAGGACATTCACTTAGGAGGGTCATTTTATCTGCAGGGTTTATTGTACGGGCACAGCACACGCACGCAGACATGTTGAAATGGTCAGAGCTGTGATTTAAGACTTTGCCTCTGACACAGCTGGATGAAAGAATACTGCGAAGGAATTTTGGTTCATGCTATTGCACGCTTGGTGAAATCCATAGGCAGGATAACGTAAGCTTTTCATAACGCTGCTCTCCGCTGTCTTACTCAACCTCTTGACCTCTTAGATTTCCAAGTGCACAACCAGATGAAAATGCAGCCGAGCGCTGTATCCTTCCTTACGTTGCTACAGGACAATCAACGCAGCCGCAGGCACAAAGTGACACATTTGTAAAAGAACAAATTAAAATCAGTTTCTCTTTTATGTTAAATTCACAATGCAGCTTCAATAAACATCAATAAATATATTTTCGCGCTGAGGATCAAAGGGGCTCCTTCTTGGTCACGAACCTGCAGAGAATTAGGACCTGAAGCTGGAGCTCTCAGCTCATTGTTTAGCCACTTCTCCTCGCCTTTTGCGCTTTCACCCCCTTTCCAAGAATCCACTCTCTTATGTCAGGAAAAGCAATGACACATTCCACAAGACATAATAGCACACGGGATAATTGCACTGTCACAGAAAGGGCAGCGGGCTCGGCCATCCCTGTGAATGAAATTCCTTAATGGAAACACAACAGGGGCTGAGGCTCCAGACTTATGGAGAGGGTCTATTATCATAATGAATGTCAAAGGTAAGTGAGGGCAGATTATTATGTAAATGGAATTACAGAACTACCTCACATGTTGCAAACATACAGAAATATATATATTTTAACATGTTTTGTTCAGAGAATTGCCAAAGTAAATATGTTTTTAATCCACTGCTGGCAAGGGAACATGAGCATGCGACATGATCTTCTCCTTGGGTTACTGACCTGTTGACGTAAACTCTATCGCCACCTACTGGCCCAGCATGTTTTCTTGCGCTCGCAAAACTGTATAGCGTTCTTCTGTATACAAGTATTTCAAGAAACTTAAGTCACGTGGACAGAAGTTTGTTTGGAAATGGAACAGAAAAAAATAAGTTTTCAAAAATAATTTCTACATGTATATAAAAAAAAGTTTCTGAGAGGGAGGAATGCTCAAACTCCTTGCAGCTTACAGGCATGCACGTTGCTCAGCATGGTTGGCTAGACATGTTTCCCACTTTGGCTGTTATAAAGCGGACGATTGGTATTTTGGGTGATAAGGGGCGGGGCATGTGTCATATAACCACTATCTCTGGTGTTACAGACTTTCTTATTAGGTGAATGAATAGCAGCATGTCAGTGTGAAATGTGAATGTGTTGCTCTGCTTTTTGGTCTTAATATTCCAAACCATGACAAGGTTTAATTTAAGCCTTCACGTAACTGTTCTTCAGTAGATCAGCTCAGATACTCACTGCTGCCTTCTAAATGCCCAGAAACTAGTGGATGCTCAGACGTAAGCCTTCTGTGTCTCTGAGATACATGGTTTACTGTGGAAGAGGAAGGGTTTGTCAGCTCACACGTTCAGCTTGTCACACACACACACACACACACACACACACACACACACACACACACACACACACACACACACACACACACTCAATATCAATAGTGTTCCTTTATTTTTCATTCTGTACAGTGCTACCCATCACCCTCAGGCCATATTTGAGATCAAACCACATAGACATGTTACATTCTTGTCGTGTGTGTGTGTGTGTGTGACACTGTCTACCCACTTCACTAATGAACCATAAACCGATTTCTCTGACTTACTTTCACTTTCATTTATTTTCATTTACAGTGCCTCCGGAGCGATGCGGAAAGCAAGCTCATTGCTGCTGCTGCGGACACACTGCAGCATGAACACTGTCGCTCTATCACGAGGGAAGAGGTACCACTATTGAATGTCACAGGCAGTGGCTTTAGTGCAGTAATTGTGTTGACTTTGACATATATATAAAATACATTAGAATGTAAATGATTGTTTTTTTTACAGTTTATGCAGCTGAAATGTTTAATGAAGAGATTAACGGCATCACAATCGACCGTACAACACATTTTAACTGAGATCTAAATGGAAATAAGTTTGTTTAACGAAAGAGAGAAAGAAGAAATCTTTAATCACAGATCAATAAAAACGGTGATAGATTTGTGTTCAGTAGAGGTGTGGTTTTGTAAGTGACAAAGTGTCATGGAAAAAAATGTATACTTGATCTTTGATTTGAGCAGAAGCAGAAGGTGTAGTGACAGAAGGCCTTGTATTCCTCCCAGATGGGAGCGTAAACCTGGTCTAGAGTGTCGCCACTGCTGATCTCTCTGTGGTGTATGGTCTAGACCCGATCTGTTTATAAAGTACCCTGAGATGACTTTTGTTGTGAATTGGCGCTATATAAATAAAATTGAATTGAATTGAATTGAATTGGTGTCTTGTCAGGACCTTCTTCTGGTTGCTCAGTTAAATCCTCTGCAGCATTTAAAGCAGCCTCTGACCATGCGGTCTCAGCCCAGTCGGTATCTCGGCTGGTGTGGGCTTGCGGTGGAAACTCCCTCTGGAGATTATTAGGATGGCATGTGATTATAAGGTGATCAAGGTTTGGAGAAGAGGCCGTGGGAATGATCTCCACATCTGAGCACCACAGGTTGTTGATCATGACAGCTCCCCTCTTGCTCTTCCCTCATTGTTACTGTCCGGTCCTGACACTGAATGGATATGAATATGCCTGCTCTCATGCCCATAGACTTGTCCCATGTTTGTGATTTGTCACATGCTGCAGACAACAGTCCTTTTATGTGAACATGCTCTCGGCTGAATTTGGAAAACATGGGTTGACTGACTGAGGTGATAAGAACTTTCAGACGCTGCTTTTCCAGCACCAAGAGACATCAGTCCCTGGGATTTGAAGCAAGAGGAAGTGATTATGAAACAGTAGACTGTGCAGGGGTTTTTAATACTGTCACTGTATGTTATACAAATTCCTCTTCCAGCCAATGATATCCTTCCACCTTAGCACGTCGATGCCATTCCACATCGATGTCCCTGCATGTGCCGTGTGTCTTCTTCTCATGTGTCCAAACATCACAGGAAAAACACACCTGCACCTTAAATGATAAATCTCAGGTGTACCCAGACAAAGGGCAGGACCTCAATGATTAGAATCAAGGCACCTCTCCCTGATGCAATCTGAGCAGCATTTCAGGCCACAGCACATGAGTGCCAACCAATCATCAGACTCCCACTGAGAGCTCCTCGTCTCAGGATTGAATTATCAGCCCTTTCAGCCCCACTGACATTTCCAGCAACTCAGCAGGTTCATTTGTTGGTTCCTGTCATTTCTGGGAATGCAGCATGCTGTCTTTGATGGTTAATTGTCAATTAACTTCTCATCAGCCAGAGTAAACAGGTATTACATGAGCAAACGGTTGCAAAATGTGAATACAGTATAGAGTGTGGTCATAGGACAATTGACAGAAATGCCCACATCATGATCGTCTCCTGAAATTAAAAAATGCACAAATATGAGATTTACACTTGTTAACAGTTTGTTTGTGAAAACTCTAGATGTTAAAATAAAAAAACAAAAATAAACTAATGCTCAGCCTACCTGTGTGTGCTGTTGCAGCTCTGCTTCTGGCAGCCCCATCTATCCAAGTCTGTCAACAATGAACAGCTTGTACATATCAAAACACTTGAGACATATAATAATTCAGCTTTTCTTAAAATAATTCAGTTATAGTGATCAAAGAGTCCACTTAAAGTTCAGTTTGGGCTTTTTCATACATTGCAATGTATGTAAAAAAAATGTAGATACCTCATTGAGGTATCTGCAAAGTGTGATGTGAAATTAAGTGAGATGGTTTCGCACTATGACCGTGACAACTGCTATGGTTGAATACAAAGAAAGATTTCAAACTAGTGTCAAAGAGGTCTGTAATTTATTTTTACATAGACAGATAGTGCAGTAGGTGAGAAACCGATGTTTAATGGAGCTCCATTCTAGTTTACACGACGAAATCAAAAGTCAAACTATTGTCAAAAATATTTTGGAGATAAAATTCTGAAATTCATCACCGTACACCACCTTGAGACTGTAAAGTTGTCATTCGGTTTCATTAAGGTTGGAGATTTTGTGAAAGTGTGCAGTAGTTCTCTACAGTGCAGGAAACCATTTGGTTGCACTGCAGGGACAATTTTGAAAAATTAGGCCAGATGTCTTTTTTGACAACCATCTGACTGTCCAGTGTACGTGCACGTGCTCCTACTGTGGTTGCTATCTTTAAAACAGAATCAGGTTTATGTGCAACTCTAATGAAAATATATGGATTGTTCCTATAGAGGAATTGTGTTACTGTGTAACCTGTGCTGCACTGCTCCTCTGGCTCTCACTCCCACTCCCATGGCAGGGGAAGCAGGTAACTGTGTGACAGTCAATCACAGCCGAGCGGAACGGAGCTGCTGTACTAGGCCTTACTAGGCCAAAGTGCCGTGTGGTCTGAGCTCCTGTGCCATATTCTGTGTCAGTTGTTAGCAAGGTTGCAACTTTGTTGTGAAGTTCTAGTTACTCATTCAGCCACTGAAGGCCATTACCTGTTCTACTTGACATGTCTTAAATTCCTTTCCAGGTAACCCTGTAGAGGGGTGCTGCAACTTGGTTCCATTTCATTTTAGTTGTGAACCTACAATCTCATGCACCTGGTCTCTGGTGGAACATCGGTGTGTGCCATAGAAATGTATTGTTCTAAAGCACTGCCTCTGCTGCTGCGCACACAGCTGTTCCGCCTGCTAGAGAAAGTTTACGAATGTTGAATTTTTCAACTGTCCTAATTGCACAATTGTTTCCAGCAGTACACCTGCCAAGTGTGAAGTAGATCGAATGAAGGGAAGGACAGACAGTCAGAGATTCCTTACATTATCACTTGTCTTGCTCCCTGCCTTGCTTCCAATTTCCCACCAATTTTCACTTCTGCAGTGGCCTCCTCACTGGCCTCATCACAACAAAGAGAAGTAAAGACAAGTTCTGACTGGTCTTTGTGTTTCTTCTGCTGCTTACAGCGCTCTGTTAAAGGACTCATGGATTGATACCCCAGGGCTCAAGGGGGTCTTCGGACCTTAGAATAGCCCTTTATTGTCATTGTACATGGGGGGGTACAAGAGTACGACCAAAACAAATGGACCCGTTTCCTCTGATCATTTTGCTGATAACTTACTCCTTCACCTGGTCAAAATAAATTGTCTAGAATAAAAAAAGATTTAAAATATTAATATCTTCTGTGATCCTTCTCCTTGGTTTCTTCCATTTTTCCCATTAAATGGCGTCTTTGGGAGCTTTTCCTTGCCCAGTTGAGGGGGGTGTCTAAATATTTCAGCAACTGCTCAGAGGTTGAAATACTGGCATTTGAGCAACTTGCGTGACAGAAACAGTATATCAACATCATCAAAGCTTCACAAATTTGACCTGACAAACACAATTGGCATATTTTAGACAGTAAGACAATTATGGCGTGTGTGTGTTTGCATGTGTATGATTTATATTCATATAAATAAAAAATAATAACAAACATTCTAAGAACAGTGTATAATGTTTTGCAACTCAAAATATGCAATTTTGAGATGACAAAGTAGCATTGTGGGTCACTTTAGCATTTTGAGAGTTTATTATAGAGGAGGTTTTCAGGGGGTGCTGATTGAGTTGCAGTCTCATATTTGTCCTGGAGGGCCTGTGGGCCAAGCTGCCTCTATAGTTTGAGTTTCTGTGTATTAGGCAGCCTCGGATATAGCTTCTTCTTTGTCACTCTGTCCAAAAGGCATGTTACTGATGTGTTTATGCTCCTAGACTGTCTAGCACTAGGGCTTCTCACTTCTCTTCCCCTCCTGAATAGAGGCAGATTGTGCTGTTCCCTTGCAAGAATCCTTAGGTTCTGGCAATTTCTTTTATGGATTTTCAACAAGTGATTGTAAAGTTTCTAAAGTGGTTTCTGAAGGTCATTCTGAGACCATGAATGAACCTGCAGATACTGTTGTTTCAGGTACTGAAGTAACCCAAAAAGGCTATTTGTACATTTTCTTCATACAGTCTGTCAATTCTCTGCTGTGCTGTGTTTGATTTCAATGGGATATGATGACAATGAACTATTATTATAATGAGATCATTAGCTAGGATTAGCTGACAGGATGAGTCACTGAAACACGGGAGTGCCTTATCCAACAGCAGTATTCATTTTGCCACAGAAGCAATGTTGAGACTGTATTCCTGATCAACTTAATAGTATTCCCATTCGTAAATGTGAACTTTCCTCAAGGAAAGTTTTCTAAATTATTTAAAACTTTTGCAGTGTGAGTCCCAACCTGTATTCCGTGTTTCCATGACAGCCCCAATACAATAATGCTAATCAAAGAATTCAAATTATTATTAAAAAATTGTTATGGATTTATCAATCCATTGACATATTGACATCAATGTTTTGAGGCCATGCACATGGAAGTATTCCATGGAAGTCAGTGTACCCTCCAGCAATGCTGGCTGTTAGATGTCAGTCAGCTGCTCTTATGGGAAATACCCAAACAGAGGGTTCAAGCTTAGATGCTGCATCCACAAAACATGTCCAAAACAGTTTTGTCCTTTTTAAGTTGGAAATATGCACCACCATCATGATGCTGCAAATGGTTTTGAATATTTCAGGTAGAAACCAAAAAACCAAAACCAATCCAATCACAACAACAGGCATTGAGCTGGATCTGGAGTAGACATTCTGATGAAACTGTCACTATCTTCTCCTGCCAGCCGGTCCCATGTCATCAAGGTATTGTCCAGTGGCTGCTGTGGGGAGCAGAGCTGCTGTGGCTGTGTCTAACAGACATGATTACATCACTATCTAAGTGGCAGCAGTGTTCTGTATCTGGCTTTCTTAGACCCATATACCATAAATCTCTTGATAGATGGCTGCAGCCCAGCTGTACATTGTCAGTAATGCAGAAAGATTAAACCAGCTCACAGGCAATAGTTTAAACATTTTCTTAAAATCATATCTTGGACTTGGAATCACTTACACTGACGACTTGTCCATACACAAGCTGCTTGTTATTGTGACACGAGGTGAATGGGTACTGTCTAAGTCCATCTGCTGTCTGCCGGAACAATCGGAGTGATTTGTTTAAGGCCTACATGCTATTTGGTCTGTCATGTGAGTGCAGCAGCCTTCAGCCTTTATCTCATGATCATGAGCTGCTTTTGAAAAGGGTAGGCATTCTGAGGGATCGTGTACTGATCAGGTGGAAGAAGCTTCAAATCATCCCCTCCCCTATCCCGACTCAAGTACACCACAGGAATTTCCTTCCTACAGTCACCCAGTCAGGGATTACCCACGAGATCAAGAGGGTGCAGATGTTTTTATGTTGTGCATAAGGAGTGTCCAGTTTGAACTTGAAACCGCTTCTGCACCACTTTAACCCGCATGATTCCAGGTGTAAAATCAAAGGATCAAAGTATTAACTCTTTGGTAGAAATCTAAGGTGTAACTACAAAGTCACTGGAGACTGGTGAAGTTCAAGCCATTATTAGCCTGGTATGACCAGAAGCACATGGTCACTAATGTTAGTGGTTTTTATTTTATAGATATGAAAAACTGACAATGTTGCAGCTGTTCTCTTCCTCTGCTTGTCCTACCATTGACCACTTCTCTGTAAGCACTGCAAGCACTGCTGATTGCATTAAAGATTTATTAAATTATTTACATTTATATAATTAGTAACACCTCAACATGATCCATTCTGCACAATCCATTTTGCCTGTAAGCCTGTACCTTGACATGAGTCAATCTGTTACCTGCACTACCTGCACTACCTGGGCCATGATTAAATGTAGGCTCAGAGCTGCTGCGAGGCAGTGAAGGCAAAAGTGCGGCAAGAGGTAATAAATAAATGATAAAAGTAAATAAAAGCAGGCCCGATGTGCAGCGCAGATTGTGGAGGTAGAAACTCCTTTGTTTTTAGCAAATTGTGTTCACTCATGTTTCCCTCTCCAAAATCCTGCTTTCATCATGCTCATATCTTTATGATTTATTTAAATCTTCTGTCACTTTTGAGCTTGCGGTCTTAGTAGTATTTATTTATTGATATGAAGACTATTCCATTTTTTCTTCCACTGGAGACACAAATGATGCTTTTCCAGCATGCGAAGAAGCTGTAGAGGTTAATTATTAATTATTTCCACATAAACTCTGCATCAGTTTATGTATTAATCTGCTTGTTAATTGTTTGCACAAATATAACCTCCTCAGCTGCCTGTTCGTTCTACCACTGACTCCTGATGGCTGACTACTTGGGACAAATATATTGATTTTTGAGCTGATGTGAATTTTTGGTTCGGAACACTAGGTGCTTCATAGAGGAGGACTCCGTTCCCCTCGTAATTGAACATTGATCATTGGTGAAGCTTACCCTGTTTATTCTGTTCTCCTCCAAAATTAAAAAATCAAAAAACCTGATTCTACTGGTTGGCATAAATGCTTGAGGTCACCAATGCAAAAATATGATATAAAGTCCAGTTGTTCCTGGAGCGTTTTGAGTAGTTCTAACACCAGTTTGGACACCAGTTTACCCTTGTTTACAGTTCATCACATGACACAATTTTCATATAATACTCTTGCTGAATCTATGAACACAAGTAAAATTTTCTTATTCCATGCATTTCAGCATCGCTATGGCCATGAACACGAGACCAAATTGCCATTTTGTTTCATTGTTTGTTTGTTTCATCATTTTTTGTTTCTAAAGTTACAGCTGGAGGCAGACCGTATGGGTTTATGTTAATCTTCTCAGCGAAACGCCGCACTTTTTGACAAAGTGGTGAGAAGCAGTATGGAGGTACACCTGTGCTTCCATTTAGAGAGGCGGTGTTGATTACACAGGTGCTGTTTGGTGATATAACTGTGATCTTTTATGGCTCTTATCTGAATTGCCACTGTTATTCATCACAGCTCTATGGAGGCTGTACAGAGAGACAGGAACAGGACAAAAGAGGACGCTGTGCAGACTGTATGGAAGGAGATCTATGTAAAAAAAAGGAGAGGAGGAGCATGCTTGTGCACATGGGAGTGTGTGCGTGTGCGATACAGTAATGTGTTTGACCCATCAGTCCTTACCAGGACTGGAATTCATTGAACAATTCTAAACTAATTAGGTGTAAGCAGTGCAGAGACTGCACGGAGCTCGGCTCGCCTCTTGTCGTGAAAATACGACTCGGTCAGCAGACGGTTTACCGGGCTCTGGTAGGTTGTGTCAGTGTGGAGTAAGCAGAGCTCGTCTCACCTGTCTGTCTGCACAGAAACTGGACTTTGGAATTGAAGAAAAACACTTTCAGTCAGGCAGTTTAGCTTCTTATTCTTAACAGTCTTTCTGTAAGTCATTAATACATATGAACTCAAACTGGATTCAGACAGTAACTGTATTTCAAAAATGTATTTCTGTGACGGCTGACAGCCATGCTCCACTTCACTTATACAGCAGGTACTCTTACGTCATCCATCACCATTGTGGAACTTGGACAGCATAATTCTGCTTAAACAAGGCCACAGGGCACCTACCGAATGCAAATTTTAATCAAAATGAAAATATCAGATGAAGAAACAGAGAAGATTGTCCTCATCTGTAGTCTAACAACACTCTAACCTGACAGGTTAGAAATGAAGCGACACCAACAAACAACCGAAGAATGTTGTGGTTCAAAAACACAAAAATGTTCCACATAGTTTTGGTGGCTAGTCTGGGTAATAACTGAGATTAGAGACGAATACTATCACATATTGAGACCCATTTGAAAGATTTATGTTTCCTGTAGGGGTTAAAGGGTAGAGAATTTGAAAAAATATTCAAAATTCAATTTTCAGTTTGAAGGCTCCAAGTGAGACACAACCACTGGACCAGTGCATTGTTGGGCCTCTGTTGGATTTTTAAAACCTATAGAATAAACACCTTCTCTCATTGTGTTGTATCAGCCTCAGCTAGTAGCATGTTCCACCTGTGTTGTTCAGTGTTTTCCATGTTTAACAGTGTTTTAATTGAGAAACTAAACCCACTGTGCATTCAAGACACTGGACATTTTTGAACTATAACAAATGTACAGGAAGTCAACCTTTGCTGTGGGGCTGTTCATAAAGCAGATGAGTCTTGTTTGATTCAGCCCAATTTAGAAACCCTCTGTGTCCCTGGACCTCTCCACCTTCACCTGCCAACTGCTGGTCTCTGGGAGATTCATCTCAAGGTTGGGTGGACCAGTTTATCTCTGGTTCCGCTGTGGGGTTTGAAATCAAGCAATGCTCTCTCACAGTTCAGGGAGCTGTTAGAATATGCGCACACACACACACACACACACACACACACACACACTCTCTGCTAACCCCGGACTGAACCTCGGAGAGCTTCCATTAAAGGTGTAGGAGCAGGCCGGAGCGATTAAAGCGTGCAAAAGGGATCATGATGGTAGATTTAACCAAATGCTTCCATGCATGATGCAGCAGGTCTCCTGTGAATTCATGGTGGAAAATAAGACTTCTGTCAGCTGCTCCCTGCTAATAGCGCCTCTAGAAGGATATGGGACTCATAAATGCACTGACTGAATGATGTTTCACTGCTGTGCTATGGATGAAATGAAGCTTGACTGTCATCAAACATAAAGCTCCAGGTGTCTAGTATCACTGTCCCTATTTCTACTACTGTATGTGTGGAAACAGTATGAGGATATTGGTTTTTCAGGACATTTTCACAGGCTATTCACAGTTTACCTCTGTGAAACACTGTATATATTAAGAAGCAGTGAGTAACAAATGTCTGTTTAGAGGCTGGTAGTTTAGTTAGCCAGCAAGTTGTCCAAGAAGTAAACCTCTATGCTGTTAGCTACTCCAGAGTGAAACCTTCAGTAGCTTTGGCTGGATTAGAAAAACAGAATTTGAAATATTTGAAAATTGTTATTTGCTCATTTATAAACGCTTTATGATGCTAAAGCTGCAATTCTGACAATAATGATAATTTTCTTTTAATATCCGTCTGCTTGTCTGTACTCTCCTTGAAGTAAGAAGAAAATAATAAGGTACAGGAAGCAAACATTAAGTTCTAGAAAAGCCATTTTTCATACAACTTACAACACAAAGCTACAACAAAGCAACAAAACTCAGTCCAACAGGCCTTCAACTATTCATCCTTTAATGCCTCTTGCACAGCAGACATTGTAACATGTCAAAGCAGGAAGAGCACATGTGTTTATAGCACTATCAAAGTCTGAATTCCACTCTGATGTTTCAGTTCCAGTGTCCTGTGTGGTGCATTGCTGGCTGCACTTGAATGTCTTACTGAGGAACTCGAAAGGAACCTTGTTCTTGTTAAAGTTAATTAATTACTGCTGTGCTTTTCCTGTTGTAACGAGTCAGATTGTCTCCTGTGAAAAAGGATTGTGGATGGCACAAACATTCTCACTTCTACAGGAAGCCAGCTGGTACTCTTTGTGCTCACAGATATCAATGCAACATTATTACCATCACAGAAAACCATTTTGGTAATTCTAATGCTTTTTTTTCTAGGTATTGGTTCATAGGGGCTTTTCAAAGAAGCTGCAGCAATTGCGTTTGACCTCCACTACTATGGATTTTCTTTTAAGCCTAACTGAATTCCTTTTTAGTCCACTACATTTTGACTGAGTAGGTTCTTGTCTCGAGAAAATAGCCCTCCTGCCCCCCCCGCTAGAAGAAGCGCCTGACGCTGCTTGAAGGAATGCGAGATGGACCTGTTGTTGCGTTTCTTAGTGCACTTTAAAGAACCTTTATTTGTAGCCTGAGCTAAAACAATTCCTATGAAAATGACCAATTAAAACCAACCAGACCAATAACTGAAGTCACTCCTCTTGACGTTAGCGGCAACTGTTCTCTGCTTATCAATAACTGCGTTATGCAAGCTGGTTGGCCTGTAGTCACTGTAACAGTGCCATAATACCTTGCCACAGGGAATATGAACTGGTGATTGTTAATTGGTAGATAAATAAATCCAATTACAGAGTTGTTAATAGCCTTTTTTTCTGTGCTGGACTTGTGTAAAATCAACAAAATTTACATAAGCTGTTTTTAGACACTGGGAATAACTTCTTACAATACATAAACAAATAAAAACAAAATCTTAGCAATCTAGATGTCACAGCTAGCACAGGTTCAAATTTGGGGACTTTTTAAAAACCAAAATTAACAGAATGTTTAGTTTGTGGGGGCATTACAGGATGACTTAACAAGATGTGCTTTTGTTCTTCTCTGCCCACGAGGGACCGTGACCAAAGCCAAGATCACAGAATACTAGCCCTTTTCGCTGTCTGTGTTGTAGAAGTTGATCCAGTTTCAAAGCGAAGGACAATGTCCCATTTGTTTTATGCCTTCAGGGTAATGAATGAGGACACAAACACTTGAGGAAGCTGCACATCAACAAACAGCCTCACAGCAGGAAAAGCTGTCTTCGTCAGGTTGAGCGTTAATCACCTCCTTCCATTGACTTGTTCAGCCTTGATCTCAACGATTCATTCTTTCTCAGCAACTCCTTGTAAAGCAGTCACATCAACAATATCCACTTCACACTGTTTTGCAATATTACACAGTATAGTAAACCCTCACTGATTGATCACATGTGCACTTGCTGCCTCAAACAAAGGTGCACTGCCATGAATGGTATTTAGTTCACTTGGGGATGAAACAATGCATATGAGGCACTTCTGTTTGTTTTCAGGGTGACCAGGTTTGAAGTTTGCTGGTCCATCACATACTTGGAGACAACTGCTCTTACGTTTACATTCACATGTAGCATCTAGATGAAGCCCACAGCGACGTGGTGGCCACACTGCTGGTTCAGACACAGGATTTTGAGGCTGTATAAGCTGTTCTGGTCTGTTCCATGAGGTGTGAACATTGATGGACGGGAACTCATTGAGTGGACGGTTCTGTTCACCTGTCATCCTGCATCATCAGTACTACATAAAAATCTATATACGTAGCCGAAGATATGCAACGTTGAAGACAGCGTAAAAGTGGCACAACACAGTCATCCAGAGAGAAGACACACTACTCTGCTGGAGCTGTTGAGACTATACAAACGCAACTGCCCCCAGTTAACTAATGGAAATAAAGTTAATTAGCTGACCTGCTGCCGCCATTTGGCATTTTAACTCAGGAATGCTACAGGAATGTTTTGTACTCTGCTTTTTGCAAACGAGAAAGAGAAAGGCGCCTGGATCTCACATCTATGTGTAGCAAGTAGAAAAGGATTTTTTTTTTAAAGTTACAATTCGTGTTAAGCATAAAAAGCATTAGCACAAAGAAGTAAAAAACAAAGACAACAGCACAAACATAAAGCATAAAGAGAAAGTGATCAGTTGTATGTTTGTTTTGCTGTTTGTCAAAGAAGAAAGTGGATGTCTTACAAGTCTTACAAGTGATTCGGAAATTCTGTAAGATCTCATAAAATGAGATCTTCTTATTGGCTGAGACAGAACCAATTCAATTCAATTCAATTCAATTTTATTTATATAGCGCCAATTCACAACAAAAAGTCATCTCAGGGCACTTTACAAACAGAGCAGGTCTAGACCACACTCATTACTGTTAGTTACACCCAACAGTTCCACCATGAGCAAGCACTTGGCAACAGTGGCAAGGAAAAACTTCCTTTTAACAGGCAGAAACCTTGGACAGATCCTGGCTCTAGGTGGACGGCCATCTGTCTTGACCGGTTGGGGGGGGGAACAATATAGAATAATGACAGCAAATGACAGCAATAGGCAGCAGAGGACACGGGGCAGGTCGGTGGAGCCACAGGTCAGATGTTCAGCTCTGGAGCCACAGGTATCTGTAGAGAGGTACAGAGAGAGAGAGAGACCAGAGAGAAACAAGCACAGCACTAGGGGAGAGAGGACACAGAGTTAATGGAGTTTAAGGAGAGAGAGGGAAGAGGAGGAGTGTGGAGACGATCATGGGATGTCCCCCAGCAGCCTCGGCCTATAGCAGCATAACTAGGGGATGGCATGGATGGTGTAGTTCAGATGGTAACTAGAGCTAGCTGTAGGCTTTGTCGAACAAGAAGGTTTTAAGTTTTACTTTAAAAGTAGAGAGGGTGTCTGTCTCTCGGACCCAGACTGGCAGCTGGTTCCACAAGAGAGGAGCCTGATAGCTAAAGGCTCGGCCTCCCATTCTACTTTTGGAGATTCTGGGAACCACAAGCAAACCTGCACTCTGGGAGCGAAGTGATCTGTTGGGTTGATAGGGACTTAGCATCTCATTGAGGTACAATGGAGCTTGGCCATTAAGGGCCTTGTAGGTAAGACCACAGGACCCTTTCACACCTCCCTCCTTAGGTTCGGATCTTCTGATTTTTCTGTTTGCTCCAAACCAAAATCACAGATGTGAAAAATCCTTTGTCCAAAAAGCAGAAGCCGTGCTCCAACAAAAAGGTCTAGATCAAACTGAACTGTTGTTGGGTCCATTTCTAGTCTGAATATATGTTGTTTTTTTGGGGGGGGGGGGTAGTTAGACATTTTGGACCAATCACAGGAAGTTTTGGACACCTAGCCTTACACACTGAAAACAGTGCAACAAAAAGAAATTAGCCTTGATAGCACGTGTGGAAGAAGAGAGCAAATGTGTAGTGGACAGTCTGGTAGACGACTAAACTCGCAAATATTTACACGCTTTTTGTTTATTTCCTGAGATGAAGAGAGACAGAAGAATTGAACTGACATCACACTGTCGTCAGAAGCATTTCCATCAAACTAAAGAACTGCAACTATGGGGGCACATGTAGGTGATGACTGCAGGATGCTGGGATCTCCTGCGTAATTCTTCTCCCATGATTGAAATGTGAAACCAAAAACTAAGCTGATCCCTTCAGAACAGAAGTTAGATCTGTGGTTGTTTGTTCACTGTGAAAAACACAGACTGTCCACACAGAGGCTCAGTCTTCAAGAGTTTATGACCACCTTTACCAAAGACTGGCCCTGCTGCCAGAGGCTGACTCACGTTTGTCTTGTTTTAGCTGTGCAGTAAGAGAGACCAGACATGATCCTAACACTTGACCTCTTTGCTGTGATTTCTTAGTTAAACCTGGTGGCAAAATTCAGTTAAACTGGGTTGAATTGTCAAAATGCTTGTGACTGGTCAGTATCCACACAGTACTATCACTGTTTTGATAGCTGTTTGATGGAGGCTTCATATCTGTATTCACCTGACTGGCACAGGGACTGGAGGTGTGTTGGGACAGTTAACCTGTACCAGAAGATGAGCTTTGTGTTTCTACACATTGAATACACAATATTTGTGTGTGTGTGTGTGTACGTAGGATTAAAATAGTTTAGAGATACCTGTAACAAGGCTAGCAATGCAGAGTAACAAATAGAGACTATATTAAAGAAAATGTGTTTTCAGTACCTTTAAGTCAACATTAAGGGTTATTTTAATCTATTAGAAACCACTTATCTTATTTAATTTTCCCTGTCAATGCATTATCTTCCAAGAATAATTAATGACTTTTTTAATCTCTCTGTTGAATCAGTTGATTCAACTCCTGGATAAGGACACTGAAACACACTGAATGATGAATGTTATCGAAATGTGACCCTGCCTTTCCAAAATAATTCATGTCTGAAACACTTAGGCATCCAACAGTAACAGATAGAGTCAGTCAGTGGCTGTTTTCCTGTGGGGGTCTACAAGGACTGTGACTCTGGCCACAGGAGGCATGCATTAATAGTAAAACTAACTGATTAGAAATGTTTGATCATAGTCTTTTAAGGTTGCTGACTGTCATTTCCTTTTTTATTTTTCAACTGTCTCTTGGATTGTTTTTGTTTTTCCTCCTGATGAAGTTATCCAACCTGTTGCATTGTCCTCCGCTGGCATCCAATCAGTGTCCGCTGTGCTGCTGGGAAGCGGTGGAGAGCTGCAGCTCCTGCAGGGAGCCGTGGGTCAAGTTGGACAAGCGGAGACAGACACAACAGGAAGAGGGACTGCTTCCCTGCAAAGTAAAGGTCTGTGTTTCCCCCTCCGAACACAGCTTCACAGTACTTTCCATCTGTACACTAACTGCAGTGGTGGAGAGTACATTTACTCAAGTACTGTTCTCAGCTACTCAACAGCACTTACAGGTTCAATTCTCTTCACCTCAATCAGCTACACAATATGAAGTTACTTGTAGTTACAAGCTTCAGTTGCTACTAACACTAATAAATAATAATAAATTGTGGTGCAATATTATAAACTATGCAGCAGTTCATAAGCTCTGTGTTAACCAACAGCAGCAAATTCTTTACCAATGAGCCTAATGCATCATATTGGAATGGACCATTCAGTCCTTTCACTTTGAGAACTTTGAGTGTATTCTGATGCTAATATTTATGTTTTTTCTACAGGTATGAGTACAGGCTTGACTGCAGGACCTGAGTGTTTCTGCACCCTGCTGCATTTACTTACACTTACAATATGTAACATTTCTGCATTCGCACATCTGAAAACAATGAGATCTGTGTAATATATGTTGCTGAGCTGTGCACTCTCACATTATCTCAAATCTTCAATTTTCAAACCCAGAGAAATCTGTAAATTTAAACAACATCCATTCACCGTCACGGACTGTTATCTGTAGCTGTTTCCTGTCGATGGCGACACCATATGCTCTTTGTGCTTTGTGTTATCTGTTGTGGCTGGCTGCCAGAAGTTATAAACTGCATTTCATCAGCTTCAAGGCACATTTTCATTCTCCACTGTTAGCTGTGGGATGTTTTCAACTCTATATTTGAAGCAGATGAAGGATTTTAGTCATCGGATGTCTGGATCTTAAGTTATCAGAGAAACAAGCTGAGCAAGTGGGATCTCAGCTCGCAGCCCCTCCAGGGCGTCCTGTGTCCAGAGAACAGCACCAGAGAAACACTGATTTTGCATGAGAAACTGTTTTATTAATGCTTGTCACAAGTTCCAAGCGCACACTCTGACGTACTCTCATACCTTTTTTGTCGCATTAACAGTCTAGACCTGGCAGATATTCAGCTGACTTGATACAAAGCAGAGAAAAAGCTGAAAATGGTCACATTAGAGGGGCAGGACCTGAAAATGGATGATATGAGAAAATTAAGGAATGAAATGAATTATTGCTGATTCCAGAACAGCTGCAGCGTCATTTTGTTTTAATTGTAATCAGCTCTCTTGTGCCTGAAAACAAAGTAGTGGGTGGTTCCGCATTAATGTCACATCTGTGCAGTGGAGGGGAGTCATATTGAGAGTTAAGGTGAAAATCAACAAGCCAGGGAGGGTTTTATTTTGAAGGAACGAACCGGAAGTGGTGTTTGTTTTGCGCTACACGGAGACTACGGCGTGTATGTAACAAAATGATTAGTGGAGCCGAGCTGATTGACCTGATGCTGCTGCGCACAGATGGAGGCTCTGAGCAGAAGTTGGAGCTGAGCCACAGAAATATTTCCCAGCGTGTTTGTGATCATCCGCGGGACCTCAGCTGACTCCCACCGGCTTCTCCTCCTCGTCCTTCTTCTTCTGACACTGGAACAGTTTATCCATGGGGATTAAACCCGGCTAATGACAGATGACCGATGATCAGAAGGTGAGTGATGAACCAAAGCTCCACTTTAGGATTGCTGTTATTCTAGCGCTTCTCCCGCTCTGTGTCACATGTTTAATGATCCTCCCAGCTGAGTGACATCCTCACGGCTTCATTAAGACACCCATTAACACTCCATTCAGATGAAGTTACGGTAGTGAGAACAGTCAAAACTCCGCAAAGTCACCCAGTAGCGTCTTTTTCCCGTCTCACGTGTGCATTTGCGTTCTAATTAATCCAACAAATGTCCAGTAACGCGGTCCGAAACGGTCCAATGCTATCAAAAAGTTGATAATCCAGGTGGGTCGCCTTCAATTAGCCGCAAAATGAAGCCCTGCAGGAAGCGGTGACTGCTCATGGACTTTCTTCGCCCTGAGTCTGAGCTTTCAGGTGCAAACAGGCACCCAGACATGGAGGCAGACCTGCACACAGTGTTTAGATCTTCAGAAAAGATTCATACAGATTTTTAAAAAAATCACAGAGGCACAGCTGAAGCTTCAAAGCAACTTGTATTAAGTCCTCTTTACTTTTGCATTTTCCATTAAAAACATCCTTTCATATATTTATCACTGACCTGATTAAAAGACACTCTGCAGCATCACCTCCTTAAGGTCTATATCTATAGATTTTCATAATGCAGAGATGACCATAAGGTGTTGATCTTACACCTTGAGTTGCATTGTTGTGTTTAAAGCAGCATCCTGTCAACACCAGTGTCAGGTACAGAGCATATGAAAATCCACTGTAGCCCGTTTCAGCTCTGCTTTACTGCTTGAAGCCCAAACACATGTGGTTTCATCGTTTTCTGTGGCGGTCTATTGTGCGGTCAGCTCAGAAGCATGTTTACGGGCAATTCAGATTCATCCAGTGTGGAGGTGATTAAACAATAGAAAGTATGTTTTTTTTTTAGCTGTTGAGGACAGCCTGGGGGCTCACGGGCTCCAAACGCCAGATGGTTAATCAAATAAATAGATTGCACTACTGATTGAGTTAGTAAAAGCCAGTGAGCTCAAAGCTGGAAGGCTTTGCGTTCTTTGTGTTGGTGCTCAGAGATGTAAATAAATCCAGCTTAATCTCGGTTATACTCATTTTCACTGGGGTAAGTGCATAAATACTACAGGCCACATTTGCAGATCTTTTGCTCTGTCTTTTATAATATAAACTTTAATTATGAAGCACATTCGGTCTAAGCTGGTTGAATCAAGATTAAAACATATAGAGACTTTAAGGCAAACAAAAGAAAGTAAAGCAGTACATTGCATTCATAAAAAGCTTTTTTAATTAACAACATTTTAATTCTAATTTGCTCTCTTTACATATGTACAAAGCCCAACACCACGTTCCCATTCACTTAAGTGGAAAAGCGGTGTCAGTCCTTTGGACGCCACTGTACCAGACCTGCGGCTTTAAAGTCAGACAGCAGTACTACCTTCTTCAGTCCTGCATTTGGGAAAAATCTGATTTTCAAAAATGCTCAGAAGATCGTTTACTTAAAGTTAAGGCAGGAGTAACTTGGTGTAAATGTAATCCAGAAATAAAAGATATATAAAGATATATGCTCAAAGTGTTGTTGAAAGCAAAGCGTACTTAAAGTTGCATGAAGTAAAATGATGCATACGTTATGCACTAATATGCCAGGAGCCTTTTACTGTTGAATCTGGTTGATGTGGAGAAAGCTTTAGATGTGAGGCTGATGAGAAATGCATCAGTGCCAATCAGTTTTCAAAAAGAATGAATCTGTAACTTGAAAACAAGAGTGACCAAAGGTTGTTGCACCAAAAAATATGTCGGGTGAAACTTTGCTTAGAAGAAGATTCCTTTATGACTTGGGGAAGTAGATCTGCCAGCAGAATGAGGGTGGTGGGGGAAGAAACCTTAGCTTTACCTCTGAGATGAAGTGGAGTGTATGTAGTGAATAGAAGCCTTTTAGTTACTTCACAGCACTGTGAAACAACAGTTAGATCCATCATGGTTTGTCCAGAGATCCTCCTGACCCTGGACCTCCTTGAGATTTCATGTCATGTCTTATTTAAAAGGAACTCTCCTTTTAAGTGAACTCGGACTTTTCTATTTCTATCATGCATGTGAGAGAAGAGCTGTTTTGCTTTTGGCAAATTCTGTGGGATTATCATCAAAGAGAATTTTATTACCCCAATCAAATCACAAGTATCACAGTGTTGGGCCTCATACAGACAACAGGCCCCCAACAAGGTTTATGACCTGAGGTCTGATACAGATCAAAGATTGCAGACCAACCAAATGGCTGCTCTCTTTGTCTAAGACCTGGGAGCCACGTCACAAAGGTATGCAGGACACCTCCATCCCCACTCACTCTGCTGTCCCCCTGCTGGGTTATATTTTAATAATAATAATTAATAATAATACATTATCAATTAATAATTATCATAGATAATTATAGATAATAGATAATAACCTGCTCCTATAAAGCACAAATAATGTTTGGCTCATTTGCATGATGCAGATTTAAATTTCAAACAGTTTTCCAGATGTTTCCTGGATTAAAAATATGATTAATGAGTATTTATCTGAATGCTGCAATCTTGGAACTGCTGTAAAGTCAGAGGAGCATCAGTGTTTGGTTCGTGAAATGCATCATAATGAAGGCCGATGAGGTGTTAGAACATAGATTCGTGTTTACACAAGTAATTAAGCTCTGAACTATGAGCAGGAGTACAGAAAGCTAACATACAGCGTCCTCAAAAGTAGATCTGGACCTGGGACAGAACGAGCACTGTTAACCAGGAAAGATCAGATTAAAACAGCACTGCTGGAAATCGTCTCCAACCATGTTTAGAGTTGATGTTTGAGCCAGACGTGTTTCAACATTTGCTGGTTCCGGCATCTTAAATGTTGCTGCTTTTGCCTTTTACATTTGTCAGTAATCAAAGAGTCTTTGGACAGTTTGAGACTGCTGGTTGGACAAAAGATGCAGTTCGAAAACATCACATTCATGATCAGCATTTTACATAAAGTTTTATAGACTAAATGATTAATGGACGAGTTAATCTGTTGTTCTAGTATGATGTAGGTTGGTCATTAGTTATTTTAAGCAGGTTATGGATGTGGTACAAGGTTATTGAACTTCACAGAGGCTCCAAAAAAGCATTAGCAGGAGTCCGATAGAGTTATGTAAAGCCATGGCTGTGCTAATGACTAAACAATATGTCTGATGATAATTTATATTTTTTATATTTTCTGACCTCATTACCTACTCATCCCCAAGCATACTGATTCCCACTAAAGACATCAAGTTTGAAACTGCCGGAGATAAAGTTCAGCTGTTAAAGAAAGAATCAATCATTGCTGAAACAGCTGCTCGCTCTAGTTCTAACAAACAAATCTCAAACAGGGAACGTTATATTGCATCTGTTGGGCACTATTTTCTTTTGCGGATTAATACACTTTTTTTAACAACAGCAACAGTGAAGCTGTAGCTTTGCTGTGTGCAAAGGAAGAGGATCTGTCAAGGTTTGAATACATGTCAGCGGGTCAGTTACTTGTTGAGAGAAACCCACAGGATAACACCGGATGGACGCTCTCACCGGGGCTTGATGAGGGTTGGGAGGCTAAATAATTAAATTATTCCCAAGTCAGATAACAACAGGACAGAGAGCACGAGAGAGTGAGAGAGACACACGTTCCCAGGACTCTAATCAACGACTCACTTATCAGGACTCCCACATTGAATAAGGGCAGCTCATTTTCCTTTTCCTATTATTCTCACATTGTGCGCTCCCAGTGGAGGTGTTACAAGTCTCTTTTGTTGTTTTCAATCTCACCTGCAAAACATGAGCAAGAAAGAAACCTATCACCACCTTCCTACTTTTCCTGCTCTCGCCTCATCACTGTGTTTAATAGCTTTGTGTTCAGAGCGGATCTACTTGAACAGCGGCATTCACAGTTTGACCACACAGCTTGAAAGATCAAATGACTAAATCTTTCGTTTTAGAATTGCAAGTAGAGCGACATGGGAATTAAGTTTAGTTTTGCCTGTGTTCCTTGACAACGTGGAAAACGAGAATTACGGCGACAGAGAAGGTTCTCCACAGGTGTAAAGATTTAATCCAGTTGTCGTCTTCTCGTTTCATTAGGACCATTCTCCTGTTCTTCCTGTGCTTAATGCTGCTCTATGTAGTTCAGCTCTCACTGGAAACAGCAACACATTAAATCTATAATATGTTTATAGTCTACCCTTTGATGTAGGGCGCATTTTGCATTCCAGGTCACATCTGTATGTGTGGAAAGCAGAGAAATCGTTCCCCTTTAGATGTTTGATGCAGTGCTGTAGGCAGTGTTATGTTGTTATATGTGTGTGTGTTTGCTCCAAGCTGTTAGATGTTGCCCCTTGCGCCTGGTTCAAGCCCTCATTTCCAACCACAAAGTGTCTCACTCTGCATTTAGACTGTCATGGTATCGACTGGTCCTCCTAAACAGACTAATTAAAGCCTCTGTGGGAAAACCGATCTCTCTTTGAAAGCCTTTCTGTCTTCTGTGGGGTACATGAAACAAAAAGGAGAAACACATCCTGGACTTTTCTTCTTTCTTCAGCCTGTGTTCGGATCGTCATGTCAAAGTAGTGTGTGCTTCCCCTGATTTTTTTTTTTTTGTGCTCACTATAAGAGTTTCCCCTTTGTTGAACATCACTGCGTCACTGCGGAAGCAAACTGAAGCCTCTGAGATAATGCACCTTTGAAGCTTCATGGGCTATAATCTACTTATCTGTTTCTATAACCCTCATGATCTGTGCTGGGTGCTTCATTGGATTAATTGGATTAATTGATCTTTACCCTTTAGTAAGATCATCTGCTCAATACCTTTGAAAAGATTCAATCACATAAAATCAGAAATTCATTTAAAATGATGACAAACTGCAGAATCAACTGCTAAAACAACGCATCATGCTCTGCTTTCAGTGTTGAAACAGTGGGTCCTTTTATTAATCTCCCTGGCTCTTTAGTTTTAGCCTGCAACTGTCAATTATGCCAACTGGTGCTTGCATCTTAGACCAGCTAGGTAGCTGACTAATTAAGCTAACGGGATACCTGGACCCGGATAAGTGGAAGAAGATGGATGGATGGATGGTTTCTTGAGGTGGTTAAGAACACTGAGTCTGGCTAACTTTTTCCAACAGGAACCCTCTTACAACGCTCTTATATATGCTCTTGATGCCTCCATACATGAAACTGATATTGTGCTGAATCACTGAAGCTGATGCTAACATGTCACAGGTGAACATCCATCACTCTCACCACTTTGATCCATATACAAGACACTGAGGTCTCGGCTGTGGAGACTTGGTAGTGGACCATAGAAAGGGTAAGGGTAAGATAAGATCTGATGTTTATCTCTTGAACTCTAAGTGATACATTTCTATCCATAAAAATGCAATAAAATCAAAATCAATCAAAAGCTCATGTTTTGGTGCACTTTAACAGTTTAATGCAATTCAGTACCATAAATCTTTTATCCATCCATTATTGTTAAGACCATAGATAGTGTTGGTGTGCTGGTGTCCTAGATTGCATTGGACTGAAAGATTGTAAACAGCATGAAAACCTTTCTCAATGTAATTCAGTCCAGCAGTTCATTACAAACCATATTTTGGAAAAACTGGGATTGCATTCAGTGGCAGGAGGAGACGGCATTTAAGCCCATTTAATCAACCCAACCTGCTTTAATGCATTCAGGTTTTTTATTTTTAAGAACACTGATGAGGATGATGGGCATTGTGAGACTGTGTTGCCAAACCTGTACACTTTCATTCACATTGTTCTATTGTCATAACCTAGAAACCTTTTACAGGGCATCACAATGTGTTCCAGTGGTACAACAGAGCACTGGACTGTTAGGATGAAGACTAACCAATGTGTTTGCTGTGCATAACTCTGGTGACATTAATTTGGTTACTGGAAAATAAACCTCCCCAAATCAATTATAAGAGCTTGAAATAGATGCTGATCAGCATCCACACAGGAAGTGGTGTGTCAATAGGGGTTCAATTAGATTTGGGCCTTGGCCCCACACAATGTAGTTAACATGCTTCTTTTGCCTTGAAAATAATGCTGAGTCAAGAATCTGGGTAATAAACTAGTTAGCTGGACACGCTAGCATTGTTAGCTCACTTTAGAGGAGATAAAAGTTTTATTTAGTCCTCCTTCTGTTGAGTTTGGAAATGAAACACAACTCTGCAGCTCTGTGCACACTGCTTCAACATGGACTGAAGCAACAGTTGCTAAGCAAAGCTGACTGAACAATCCCTGATGTTTGGTGGAGGGGTTTGACGAGCAATCACTTGTCATGCAGAAATATATGTGATTTAAGGGTATGTGGTGATGAAGAACACAGAGTGAGGGCTTTGACAGCCCCACGGACCTCATCAAGAGATGTCCAACCAATCTTTTTTACATGGCTGTAGCTTTCCTGTAAAACCCTCATCTGAGCAGAAAATATGTCAGAGCCTTGAAGACTGGCCTTTAATTCCAGACAAGGCATTTTTAAAGCAGGGCAGGGACGGGGGTTACTGGATGAAGAGATCTTCTTTTGATGTACAACCTTTTGGCTGTCACGAATGAAATGTTCCATTTTTTTACATTTTCTGTGGAGTCCCAGAGGTGTCATGATACAAAAAGCTATTCTGTATTCTTGATTTAAGAATTTTAGTCATTTGTGTTCTCAATTTAGCAAAAAGCGCTCTTGATTTACTTTATGTGAGCTTTAATTTGATAGTTTGAGCTGTTAATTGAATAGCCTATTGTTTTTGACATGATGCACCTTTTTTTAAGCTCCGACTTTGATGTGTTTTTATAATAAAAAAAACAAAATGGTAAATTCTTAAAGAACATTTCAAATGTAAGAAATATATAACCCTGAAGTCTTCACACCGTTTCATAATGTTACACAGTTATCCACTGTAAGTAGGCCGCCTCCTCACAGAGGACAATGTCATAGCAGCTTATGAGGTGACAAAGGTAAAAAAGGAAAAAACCGAGCAGAGCCTCGATACAGCACAATGCTCGAGGAACATAACACAGAACCTTCTACAGTATTGCTGAGTTTTAACAAAGACAAATGTTGGCAGCCATCAAGACCTATCGGAGTAGTGGTGAAAGCCCAGTGATTTCCTGTGTCCCTTGGGGTCTGAGGATCAGCTGCTTGGCCAGTGACTGCTGATCTACTGATAGTCTTTAACCTTCATCACAATTGAACATTATTTAACATCAATGAGGTTTTCAGCCCCATAATAGTGATAGCTTGTGATCGGGAAGTTGGAAAAATACTAACACGGTAGATAAGTGTGTAGCTCTCTTCCTGGAAGCAACACATGGCTTTCCAACAATTTCAAATCAGTTTCTTTACCCTTTAAGCATGGAAGCCCTAAAGAAACCCTAGAAAAAGGAAGATACACTAGTAGAGTATGGGTTAGAAAGCAAAGAGAGGGAAACCTTTCAGTGGGCAGTAACACTGGAGAGTCACTGTGCTCCCACAGTAATGTGCTGCAATAATAGAATAGGTCTGACAGGAATTAGACATAACATGCTGTTCATTGTGATGGATTACTTAAGTCCATTTCCAGCCTTTGCAGGTTTATTTTTAATCTGTGCTGGCGTGGAGAAAATCTAGGGAAAAAAAAGGCGTCTGCCCGGAGGGAGGGATAAACACATCAAATAAAAAAAAATCAGCTGCGTGCATCTGAAAATGATTGCCACAGGATGCCTTTAATGTTGCACTAATTCATATTTTTGTATCTATAATTGATCAAATGAGAATATTTCAGGTGAAAGGGGTGGCTTCTTAGGAATTGCCACTGGGACTCTGCAGCGTTCCTCGGTGATACAAAGTGTCTTAGTCTGTTCTGGATTATTGTTTTGGTTGTTTTGTCTCTGTTCCTGTTGGCCTCATTTCCAGCGACAGCATCATCATCATCATCATCAGCAGCAGCAGCAGCAGCAGTTTCTGCAAAAAGAAGCTCTGATAAATAGAGGGTACACAACAACCCTTACTACATAGCTAATAGCTATGGAGCTGACGTGATGGAAGCATGTAGCCCTTAATAGTTGACGCAGATGTGCAGAAACACTCCAAAGTAATGCTAGCGTTGCTTTGTCTGTGCTAAGCTAACTGTTCACTTGCACATTAGTCTTAACTACATATAGGTTTTTAGCTTGTTTTTGTGTCTAAAGTGACAAAAAAACACTTAATTCAGTAAAGTAGCTTTCAGATGGTCCAGATTCATCCATATTTAGATTTTTAAAACAATTTTTTTCAATTGTGGAATATAAAACTGCACTGTTTAAAACAACCGACACATATGAACAAGCTTTGTTTTGATGTCACCAAACATTCAAACATTATAAAAGTGACATTCAATTAAAAAAACAAAAAACAAAAACAGATTCTCCTTGCTCAGGGCCAAAAAGTCCAAACCTCTGTACCAAATAAATAGCAATAACATCGTCAGCTCTCTCTCTGATTGGCCAGTGCACAGTGAATTAGTTGCATGTGTCATTAATGTACGTTTTTTCGTAGGCATTGCTCTGGAGACAGAGCTCATGAACTCAGCTGAACCCAGACTAATGACCAATAAGCAGCCGTGTCCCCCGAGGTGTTCGAGAGGTGAATGTTACCTCATTCTGTTGCAGGGGTCATGCGATAACCTCCTCCAGGAAATGCGTTTTAATTCTTGAATGATGTATCTATTTTTAAATAGTGGTGATTTAAGGACATGACGTTAATCCTTATGCTCCACATGTATACTGGTGCTATGTGGTGGGGTAGGCTGGTTGCTTAATCAGATGGAGTGCTTTAGGTACCTGCTGCATGATTATGCTGAAAGCAAATATGCACCATTTGCTCTGCAAAGGGCAAACAGAGGAGAAATGGCATTTGAGGCAAACACCAGAGCTTCATAGGAAAGGGAGGAACTGATTAAGCATACAGTTTGCCACATAAACCCATCTGATATGGGATATTTAAGGCCAATTTCGGGGGGAAGAGGCATTCACTGAAAATGAATGAAGGAATGAATGAAAATGTTTGTGGATTTTGCACTGATATGAAAAGGCAAGCATTCTCAGAATGTTTCTTTCATCAACAAATATAAAATATAAAATTTAGTTAAATATTATGTATATGACTTTATAGTGACATCACACTGTATTTTACATCAGAAAAAGCAGTTTACATACAGTTTGCATATATCACAACAGTGATATGTTTGCCAAAAGTGAATAATAAGCATCATCCACTCCCAAAACAATGCACAGATTTGATTGCTGGAGTAGCATCACATTAGTTATGCGACTGATCTCAGGGCTGCTAAACTAAGCAGTTGATTAGTTGAACTAAAGATTTATTGGAAGAGGAACCAAGGTCGCAATTACTCCATCTGCTCTCCAATAATGGTTAAATAATCAAGAGATGAAACAAGCATATTTTATATGTATGAGACACTGAGGCTCATATTGATGCAGCATGTTTTTGGCCATCTCGCCCGCATCAGAGTTCATCACAAGGGGCTCCACACTGACTAAGGCAACGCAGCTGAGAACACACTGGAGTGAACATTTACTGCAATCAATAGACATTACACTGGAGCAATTTCAGCATGCTTAAAACTCAGCCTGTAGTCACCAGGTGGTTCTTTCCTTTGTGTCTGCCTGAATATTGATGTTTAAAACCATCGTATCTTATATTAGCTCCCCGAAGAGAGGCCTGCAAACCTTTCAATATACACCAATCCTAGTGACCCAAAGCTCACTGTATGCTCGTGCAGTAATGCAGTTAAGCTTCTGACATAAATCAGAGTAACATTCCATACTGTCTCCTGCGCAGTATATTATATCCTATCCTGTACACATGCCAGGAAGGAAAGGGCCGTTCCATCTGCATCCTCTAATTTGAACTAAGTATTGTGATTGGGCAGTGACACACCTCTTATCCAGTGGAAACTGGTTTGATCTCGCTCAGCTAGCATCAATCAGTATGAGAATGCTAATGTCCTGCGCTCTGCTGTCAGCCCAGTCTGCCTAGGAATTCAGTTTGTTCTGATGATGCGGTTTATGTGATGATGACTTAAGTGCCAACATTCAGTGCAGCCAACGCAGGGAATGTGTGCATTTAAAGAGAACTAATAACAAAGGATGTGGAGGTCAGGGCGATGCTACTGCTTGTGACTCTTCAGACCACAGACCACAGGTTGGATCTTGTCTCAGATCTATAATGTGTTTCTTACACTGTAACCACAGATCACCTCTGACCTTGGACATTTACCACATATTAATCATGACTACACTGTGTTCCACATTATTATGCAAATGTAATTTTTCTCTCTTTTTCCTAAATAATCTATAAAAATGATAGTTCTCATAATTTTCAAGTCATCAAGCATTAGAGTATAACTCGACTGTTTTTGAACGAACCTCCAAATCATAACGGTTTTTTAAAAAAAAATCAAAATCTTAAAATGCACTGTTCCACATTATTATGCACGATAGAGTTTCAAAACATTTTATTGTTGTAAACAACTGAAAATGGTCATTAGTTAAACTGCAAGCATTTGCAGGTTATATTTGCTGAAATCAAAAGCTCTTTCAATCAAAAATATCTTAACAGGCCAAATTACATTTTGACATAAGACCCCTCATTGGATAGGAGCTTCACAATTCTTGCATCCATGGAAGTTGTCAGTGTTTGGATGGTTTCTGCTGGAATTTCTTTGCAGGATGTCAGAATAGCCTCCCAGAGATGCTGTTTTGATGTGAATTGCCTCCCACCCTCATAGATCTTTTGCTTCATGATGCTCCAAAGGTTCTCAATAGGGTTGAGATCAGGGGAGGATGGGGGCCACACCATGAGGTTTTCTTGTTTTATGCGCATAGCAGTCAATGATGCACAGGTATTCCTTGCAGCATGGGATGGTGCATTGTCATGCATAAAGATGATCTTGCTACGAAAGGCACGTTTTTTTTTTTGTACCATGGAAGAAAGTGGTCAGTCAGAAACTCCACATATTTCACAGAGGTCATTTTTACACCTTCAGGGACCTTGAAGGGGCCGACCAGCTCTCTCCCCATGATTCCAGCCCAAAACATGACGCCACCACCTCCTTGCTGACGTCGCAGCCTTGTCGGGACATGGTGGCTGTTCACCAACCATCCACGACTCCATCCATCTGGACCATCCAGGGTTGCACGGCACTCATCAGTGAACAACACTGTTTGGAAATTAGTCTTCATGTACGTGTAGGCCCACTGCAGGCATCTGCTTCTGAGCTTTGGTTAAGGGTGGCTGAATGACAGGTTTATGCATAACTGCAACCCTCTTGAGGATCCTACACCACGGTGAAGTTTTTTTGAAATATCTAAAGTTGTCATACCTTCTTCTAGGCATTGAACTATTTCTCGCTTTTCGGCAGCAGGGAGATCCTTCTTCTTCCCCATATTGCTGGAAAATGGTGGTCTGCTTAATAATGTGGAACATCCATTCTTAAGTAGTTTTCCCTTTATTTGGACTCACCTGCAAACTAATTGGCACAGGTGTCTGAGATTGACTGGAGTGATTGGAAGAGCCCTGACACACATTCCCATCCATGTGTTTAAACTGACAGACAAAAAATTGACCTTTATGACCTTTAAACACAATTTGCATAATAATGTGGAACGCGGTGTAGTCGTATGTGTAGATGTCGTCACAAAGAAAGACTGAGAAGGTGAGGAGGAACTTCAGCGTTATTCAACCTGGACACTGTTTTCGCATGTTTTGGTGTCCACATGACACCTGGGGACAGCAGTTTTTTAGGATACATCCAGTTTTGAGCGAAAGCTTTTGTCAGCGACAGACTGTTGTTGTTAATATTATCCAGCAACATGATTAAACCTGCTGTTCTATGTCCTGATTTAGGTCAACGCACTAACTTTAGCTAATAGCGTTAGCTCCAGCCAGTCTGCAGCAGCTCTCTCCAGCCATGAACAGAATGTTTCTTTAAGAAGTTGTGGCTTGGTTTGGGATTTCTTCTCTTCTTTGGCTGCCAGTGGTCATCCCCATTACATGATGGGCAGCAGTGACAGTGTATGGACATGTGACAGTGTTAGCATCTTGTAGCAACAACTAGCCAAAACGTCAGCTCGTCCTTATTCAACAAAGGCAGCCCGTGAAAGCTGAGTTCACCCACATTTCACTTACTTGCGCTTCCACAGACGTCTTCCTGCAACAGAGCAGCTAGCAGTTTTATAATTTTAACAGCAATCTGAGACTGTCAGTGGAATGAACAACAAATACATACATTTATTGGGTGCAATGACCTTGTATTGTATAGCCGACAATCAGTGGGGTCAAACAAAGCTCTTCACATTAAAACAATTATTTGTTCAGCACTGATTGCTAGCTTGCTCTATTTTGTGTTTGCTACAGTAGCACTGCTGACCGGGTAGCAGGGCATGAAGAAGGTTAAATGGACGATGCATTGGGTGATAGGGTGTAAGGCATGGCCTGGCGTGGAGGTCAGGACCAGTATTAAATCACTGACCTATTAACGCAAATTCCCACCCACGCACACATTCCACATCATAGAGCAATCTGTTTAAATGTATGCCTCTACACATCTAATGGCTGTTATTTGGCCCTGCTGGCCCTGTCAGAAGCTTCACTGTACTGCACGCTGATTCCCGTTTTACTGGCTAACCTTATCACCACTTCTATAATGCACCAGGAATTTCAGCAATATTTCATCATCAATATGTTGTCATACATACAGAGATAGCACAGAGCATGTTGTCATGCCTTGGCTCCCTTCATTTTATTAACACTGGGAGAAGTGGAGGGGGGGGTTGCTTTTGTTTTAAGATTACTCTCTGATTGGCTAAGGTAGTTGCCTTGAACTGAGCTGTTTTATCAAGGTCAATTGTGTATACAACTGAGGCGAGCATTCCCCGAGCGGATGACCTGACTGATTTTTTTTTTCTTTCATTGTTGAGACTGCAGAGATGTTAGACAGCAGAGATATGGCTGGCAGCATACTGCCTTATTCTTGTTTTTTTGTTCAGTAAGTAGTGTTTAAATGAGTTTGATGCAGCATGCGTGAGTTCTCCTGAAGGAGGTAAGCATGCATGTGATGACTCTACACTTCAACAAATAACGTACCTTTACAAAAGTGAAATGATACCCAAATGACTCAAATGTACTGTTGGGCCTCATACAGACAACAGGCCCCCGACAAGGTTTACGACCTGAGGTCTGATACAGATCAAAGATTGCAGACCAACCAAATGGCTGCTCTCCTTGTCTAAGACCTGGGAGCCAGGTCACAAAGGTATGCAGGACACCTCCATCCCCATTCACTCTGCTGCCCCCCTGCTGGGCGCAGCCCCCAATTGGACGGAGCCATTAGCATCCTGGCTGCTCCTTATCATAGACCTATGGGCCAGAGCACACAGGAGTGTGGGACACCTCTGCCCCTACCTGCTCGGCCGCCCCCCTGGTGAGCGCTGACCCCCAAATGGCACGGGAACCACCAGCACCCCGCTCCATTTGTCTAAGATCAAAGGGCCAGACCAGGAAGGAGCACAGGCCATCTCCGTCCTAACCCCCTCTGTAGTCCCCCCCGGTGGATGCGGACTCCCATTGGACAATAGCCGCCAGCACCCTGCTGTGCGGCCAGATGTTTGCAGGTATATTACCTGCACCAACCCTCACAACTTTGCTTCCAGTCTGGGTCTAGTTGGCTTCCACACGAATCCCAGCTAGGCACGACGAAAAAGGAAGTGAACACTGCTTAAACCACGAGCTTCCAGTCTGTGTCTAGTTGGCTTCCACATGAATCCCAGCTAGTCACGATGCAAAAGGGAGTGAACCACCGCTTCGAACCGTTTCCAGTTGCTTCCAGCCGGTTTCCACAAGGATCCCAGCTGGTCACGACGAAAAAGGAAGTAAACACCGTACAGACCTGGACTACGTGCCGATCTCACCCTTGCTGGACAAACTGAGATTTCCCAAGCACATTATTTCCATGGCTCCGAAGGAGAGTCGCCGCCGCCGCCAGCGCTCTCAATAAAGTACCTGCAGACCTGACTCGCCACTTCCCGCTGATCGCAGAGAATTGCCTGGCCGCCGCCGCCGCCGCCAGCACTCAAAGTACCTGCAGAAGGAAGAAAGGACCGCTGCGTCTTTCTTCAACCTTTGCAACCCGCCGTGCAACCCGCCGACAGAGCGACACGGCCCACCGTCATCATCTGAGCCGAGGAACCGAGCCGGACCCAAAGACGGATCCCACACATCTCCCTGCTTCGTAGGCACGTAAGAGGCTTGATCTGGGCAGAGGTAGTTTTAAGTGTGTTTTCTTCATAATTTGTATTGTATAAGTTAAGTTAGCGCACTGCGAGTCCCGCATTTGAAATAGCGGACCAAGCGTCCCAGTAGTTATTTTTATTTGATTTAGTTGATCAGGCATACCACGGTCTGACGATCAGAGCCCAAAGAATTTATTTTTATGTGCTGTGTTTTCCCCTCTTTCCCGTTTTACCACACGCACATACACACTGGGTATACACCGGTCACTGTCAGAGACACACAGGCTAAGCTCACAGACGCCACTAGCCGTTGTCTTTTTCAAACCTCGCGGTCATTTCCCCTGACCGAAACTCTTGCATGACGTACTCCCTCTCCTCCCTTACGCCCGCAACCTCACCCCTCCTCTTTCACACGCACGCACACACACACGCACACACACACACACACACACACCCTTGTATAATTTAGAATAGGTACATGATGGATGTTTATTGATTGAGGTGTTATCGATTATTAACTGATATCATTGATTTTAATAAATTCTGTTGTGTTTAAAGAGAAGTTGTCTGTATTGTTTGTATAAGTGTTGTCGTAAAGGCTGGTTAAAAGAGTCAGTGCTTGGATTCACACCTTCATTGTTCGTCTTATGCATATCAGTATCTCCCAGGTACTGATATCTGTAAGCGAACGTTTGTGAGACTGATTTTCGAGTTGGTTATTGGTCCCTGATACCAGGGTGGTGCCCCGTAATTATTAATTCTTATTAATAATAATATTCTTTCAATTAATAATTATCATAGATAATTATTAATTTTTGCTAATAACCTGCTCCTATAAGGCACAACAAATGATGCCTATGCGAAGCACAACAGTACCTTTTAAATTACACTTATCATTTTAAGAATTCAGTTAGCTGCTGTTCACATCTTTTGTTGCCCTGTTGGCTAGTTCCTAATCAACTGGAGTCATTTTTGCAGCTTTTAGGGCTAGATTACTTAGACAACACCATAAAGTGAATACTTCTGTAGTTTCTTCTTGGATGTCATCTTCAAAAATTGGCTCAACAAATCCTTAAAATCCCGCTCTTTGGTTGGAAGAACCATTTTTAAAAAAAGTTCCCTATCCCTGGGCTACGCATTGTGGCACGTGGGTCGCATGTGACACACAGAACGTGATGAATGAAATGAATTTCAATGGGGTTGTCGCTGCATTATGCTCTGAGTCCACACATATACTGTGTATGTGTAGGCACCACATCATCTTCTGTCAATCACTGGTGCAATACATTGATGTGTTTGCCATAGTGGTATAGGGAAGCTAGAGCCGATGCCGGAGTCTTATATTTATGATACAGCATCCTCGGCTTATAAAGAATGCAGGTATTCATACTGAAATACTTCATATACAATGATACTTTATAAACTGAACTGATGTTGTTTTAAAGAGATTTAGATTTTCCCTACCACATTGTGCAATAGCTGCAATTATGTGATTTGGTTTTTAATTGTAGGAGAAAAAGATGTAAAAAAAGACATATTTACACAAACCACTAAAGTTTAATGGAAATTGAGGAAATTGAGGAAATTGAATTGTGGAAAATAAAGGAAGTGACAGCAGCTGTTGTTTGCAACTCTGCTGTTGCTGCAGGGAGGCTGAAGATCAGATTTGAGGAGACAACTCTGAAATTCTTTTATTTAGCGATGCCTGACCACAGTCCCTAGCTGTGTTTGCTGAAATCAGGACAAAAAGACTTGAATTTAAAGTCAGTGAGAATATGTAATATTCTGACTTAAAGCTCCTGACGTGTTCTGCTCATTGAAAGTCTAATATGACCGTTGCATGGTTTGCAATACCCCTGTAATTCACAGGCCAATGGAGGAAATATTTGTCCAGTCACATGCCTGTTTGTGTGACGAACCGCACTGCTTGTGGTTGTGTTTTCAGATGGTAACAGACGTTTTATTGTGCTGCAGTTTTGTGGCCTGGGCTATGAAACTCTCAACCTCTGTGGTAACAGCATGCAGACAAGCAAACCAGCCCAGTACCCAGAATCCTGCTCACAGCTCAGGACTGGTTTAAAGAGGCAAAAATCAATGTTTTCATACAGTGAAAACACAAAAAAACATGTTAGCTTAAGTTAGCGAGCTAATGCTGCTAACACTAGCTCTTCAGTTTGATTGTAGACTGTTTTCAGAGCCCACATTTGACTTGCCACAGTGGGAGAATCACAGACGCAGCTATTAATAATGACATTAACAGCAGCCCTGGTCTGTTCAAGTGTCCCATGAAGCCATGACAGTGTGATGGTGAGCAAGCACTCACTACACCAATAAATGGAAACTGAAGCATCTAAATGGAGTTTAGCCATTATGAATTCAGCGCTGTTTTCACTGTCAGTCAGCGAGGACAGCAGCAAAGTGTGCATGAGGGTTCCCTCCTCTGCTGGAATGAGATGAGGCAATCTGCTGTTGACACCTGTGATACCTGTCTGCACAGCTTTGATAAATGCCTGAATGTGGATCTGGGCTCATGGCTTATTCTACGCCTCGCACACATGTGTTTGCGTTTCATACAATGCATGTATTGGCGCACTCATGCAGTTATGCGTCCTGTTTAAGTGACGCCTGTGCGTGTGAGAAGGTTTTGAGGAAGCAGCTTCATTGTTTCAGCCTTTTCCTCCACTTCACAGGACATTCCCCGCTGATGGCAGTGATGGAGAACGAGACGTGGCCCTACCATCCGTACGTCCCCCATTATCTCCTCCGTGGTGACCCCTTCGCCTCGAGGCTCTCCAAAGAGGCGGATATCGTCGCAGCGTTTTACATCTGCATCATAGGTCAGTCTCTCATTGCGAAGAGTGTTTTGTCTTCATCACTTCATCTGTGTTCTTCTTATTTCATCTTGGTACTGGAGGTGTCACTACAGCCACTCTTTGTGCCAGTGTTCAGTAGCATCTCAGTGCAATGTGGCATGGCACACTGCCATCAGGAAGGATCTACAGTATGTCTCAGGCCATCAAATAGCAATTCACTGTTTCATTTGTCATGTCATTTGCTGGTTGAACTTTCAACATGTAGGTGTGCAGGACACACAGGAAGCTGTCTCCAAGGTTTACTTTGGCAGACTGTGATAGAAGAATACAATGGTTTCTAGGCAAAAGAGGAAATTCCACAACACCTCGCAACACCATGACCATGTAACATCCTTGATCAGGGAAAATGTGCAGGACATAGTGCTCACATGGAGACAATAGGTAAATAAAAAGTAAAAGGAAAAGTCAAGTATGATGACTGGCTGAGAGAACTTGCATGTGATATTTGGGATAAATAAAAATAAATGAGAACCAGTAAATTTTCGTAATTGATTAATAATATTTATTTCAAATGTAAACTTCCTGACTTATTTTAAGTGAACATTAACACAGAAAGTCAGCCCTAAGCGATATTCATTTAGGTTCGTTGTCTATTATTCGACAGCATGAGCAGTAGATGTGCAGCTAAAGCTAACAGCTGAAACATATGTTCACCGGTGCATGTCGGTAGTATAAACAAGTGGACTCATTTTAGTTTTTCTCTTTTACTGTGGACTTGACACACTACGGTTCAGTAACACCGCCACCTTTGACATCCCGTACACAAGTTTTTATGCTCTGACTTATCGATATGAATTATATTATGACTGCCCGAGGTAATGGCTGTGGAACAATGACACACTGGAAAGTTGTCACCTTAGGTCATTAAAAAAAGGAAAATTTAATAGTTTGTGTTCAATCATCAAGTGACGCTGACTGGGATCATAAAATTGAGAAATTGGTGGAATCCAACTTGTACTGGTTACAATCCAAAGGTAACAATAACAAGAAGAAAGTCCTACAGGTGTGCTAAACTGACGTGAAGGAAGCATTCTTGAGAAGACGTTATCTCAACTAGTCGTACTCACAGAGAGAAGAGCACATTACATTTTATTGGATTAGTTTTTCCAAGCAAAACTTTTTATTGTGTTCATGGACAGACCAGTGACCGCTGAGAACCGTCTTTGGGCTAGCATTTAGCTTTTTACCTCGACTGCATTCTTGGGAGGAATGCAAGTTATAGTGAATTGTGTCGTATTTGCTCGTAATATCTTACATCCTTTTGATGAGTCTGATCCCACAGAACATTTTCTTAATGCGCAGATGACTGTCTGCAATTACGGACATTCAACAGCAAATCAAATCACAGAGCTTTCCACGTAATAAAGTCCTACTACAGGCAGGCAGGCGGGAGCACAAAGGGGGCCATTGTCCAGGTCGCGCTTGGTTTGCAGTGAAAGTTCAGCAAGTTTGGCAGACCTGCGGTACGTCCAGTCGCTACATTCCTGTTTTAACATCAGTGAATCATGACCACCTCTGTTGAGGCTTTGGTGTAACCGGGAAGTGGAAGTGTACATTGTATTTGTGAAGGCAATGAAGGGGATTTATGAGAAACGGGGTTAATTCAGAGCAAGTGAATAGAAGGAAAACATAAACTTTGAGGTGAAATGAAGGTCCATCAGCCGCAAGCTGTTGCTCTCTCTTTGACCTCCTCCACGCCACATTACTGCGTGATTTAATACTGAAGTTTGGCTGTTTTTTGTGAAGTGTTTTCTCACTTTCACGCCATGGTATTGCTGCCTGGTTTCTGGTTGTGTTAGACCAAAGTTGCCCTCTGGACCATTTCACAGTCGAACAAACTAAAGGGCAGCGAAATGACCTCAAAGACAGAAACAGAAACAATGATTTATTCTACTGAATAAAGCCTTTTAATTTGATTTTACAGTTTCTCCTCCACTCCTCCACTGTTACCCTGTAAACTGCTCACTGTTAGCCCCGTCTGTCCAGTCTGCTCTGGAAGGTTTCAATTTTACGATTGCAAACTGTATCTCCGTGACATTTCCTTGGTTATATTCCCAACATGAAGCAGTTTCCCATCTCTATTGCAAACGCAAAAGTGGAATCCATTCCATACATTAAAGCTTGTTTACGCCAGCTTACACACACAGCGAGAATCTTTAAAATACAATAGCATAGCATCACAGTCTGGTGTCACATGGAGGGTCTGACAACATTTACTGTAGGTCAGACACCCAGTGCTTCACTGGATCTGATCAGGTGACCATCTTGTTATAATATGACAATGGTACATTCTCTAGTTTCTGGTTAACGGTAGTTTTATGAATTAATCTTGACTCTCGGTTGCACTGGAGAATTACCAGTGGCTGTAAATGACAGTGCTGCAGCCGTGCAACAGGTATCATTTGCAAGTCTAATTTCATTCGCTCCAGCCGTACACCCCTCCCATCTCATCGACACACACGCGCGCTCGCACTCCCACTGGCTCTCGCATGAAGAGCCGGTAAGGAACAGGATAATCCCAAAGAGGCCTCATTAAATCGAAGGGCTGACAAGAACATTTTAATCTGTGTATTGGTCTGTGTAAACACAGATCCCCCACATTCACTGCAGTCCTTTATCTGTCAATGGGCCGAGTACCAGCAGTCTCAAGCGTATCTGCTCCCCGCATTCAGTTTCAGTTATCATTGTTGTGCTTCACATGGGCATCATTTGTTGTGCCTTATAGGAGCAGGTTATTAGCAAAAATATATTATTATCTATGATAATTATTAATTGAAAGAATATTATTATTAATAAGAATTAATAATTACGGGGCACCACCCTGGTATCAGGGACCAATAACCAACTCGAGAATCAGTCTCAAAAACATTTGCTCACAGATATCAGTACCTGGGAGGTACTGATATGCATAAGATGAACAATGAAGGTGTGAATCCGAGCACTGACTCTTTTAACCAGCCTTTACAACAACACTTATACAAACAATACAGACAACTTCTCTTTAAACATAACAGAATTTATTAAAATCAATGATATCAATTAGTAATCGATAACACCTCAATCAATCAGACGGCCAGTGGCGTCTGTGAGCTTAGCCCGTGTGTCTCTGACAAATGAGGTTTCACCGGTGTATACCCGGAGTGTATGTGCGTGTAGGTTAAGGGGAAAGAAGGGAAAACACAGCACATAAAGAAAAATTCTTCGGGCTCCGGTCATTAGACCGTAGTATGCCCGATCAAAGAAATCAAATAATCAAATAATAGGATAATAGGACATTCAGTCCTAGGACTCGCGGTCCGCTAACTTAACTTATACAAGAAAGATTATAAAGAAAACACACTTAAAACTACCTCGGCCCAGATCAAGCCTCTTACGTGCCTACGAAGCAGGGAGATGTGTGGGATCCGTCTTTGGGTCCGGCTCGGTTCCTCGGCTCGGATGATGACGGTGGGCCGTGTTGCTCTGTCGGCGGGTTGCACGGCGGGTTGCAAAGGTTGAAGAAAGACGCGGTGGTCCTTTCTTCCTTCTGCAGGTACTTTGAGTGCTGGCGGCGGCGGCCAGGCAATTCTCCGCGATCAGCGGGAAGTGGCGAGTCAGGTTGAAGAAAGACGCAGGGGTCCTTTCTTCCTTCTGCAGGTACTTATTGAGCGCTAGCGGTGGTGGCGGTCAGGTACTTGATTGAGAGCGCTGGCGGCGGTGGCGTCTGTGGCGGCGGCGGCGTCTGCGGCGGCGGCGACTCTCCTTCGGATCCAGGGAAATAATGTACTTGGGAAATCTCAGCTCGTCCAGCGAGGGTGAGATTGGCGCAGTACAGGTTGGAAGTGGTGGTTTACTTCCTTTTGCGTCGTGCCTAGCTGGGATTCGAAGCCACTAGACACAGACTGGAAGCCGTTCGAAGCAGTGTTCACTTCCTTTTACATTGTGACCAGCTGGGATCCTTGTGGAAACCGTCTGGAAGCAACTGGAAGCGGTTTGAAGCAGTGGTTCACTCCCTTTTGTGTCGTGACCAGCTGGGATCCTTGTGGAAACCGGCTGGAAGCAACTGGAAGCAAAGTTGTGAGGGTTAGTGCAGGTAATATACCTGCGAACATCTGGCCGCACAGCAGGGTGCTGGCGGCTATTGTCCAATGGGAGTCCGCACCCACTGGGGGGGGTGGATCTGTATCAGACCTCAGGTCGTAAACCTTGTCGGTGGCCTGTTGTCTGTATGAGGCCCAACATCATCAAGCTCTCGTCGTACGCCTTGTATAAATAGGCTGTTATCGCCCCGGTTCTCTCCATCCTCTGTGTTTCTGTCACAATGGCTGTTTAACAGTACCATTCATCCAATCAGAGTGAGGAATGGTGACAGATGGCTGCATTATGTGCGCGTATTATACACATGAAGTGTTAGCAGCTCCAGAAGCCATAAATGGCTTTCACCGGGAGCATCGTTGTAGCAGCACGGCTAGAAGAGAGTGTGCAGACCCACAGGTCAGCTCAGTCACACTGAGGCCACAGAAGAAGAAGAAACTTGTGTTACACTCACTGCTGAGCTACTGTTGCTTCAATCAAGCAACTGGAGGGATGGAAACAGTTTAAACCAGCTGCATCATAATAACAATATTAAATATAAACCAGCGTGCTAATGCTGGACTGGTCCACTCAGGGTGTCAGGCTGGTGGGTGACCTCAGTTTCAGTTGTCCTACACTTTTGAGGAACCGTGTGTGTGGATCATGTTTCATTGTGAGCTGAACAATTAATGCACGTGCTGTGGGTTAGAAAAGCACACACACTTGCACTCCACTGTGTGTGTGTGTGTGTGTGTGTGTGCGTGTTTTATTGAACATCCTGCAGTCATATAGAGATAAGTTCCTCTGACAGCCCCAGTACAAGCTAAAGCCATCCCCGATTTAAATTTGGCTGCCATCCCCTTCTAAGTAGTCACCTTGTGCAGTGATGCACAGCTCCCAGTGACAGTAGACACACCAGTGCAAGTGGTCACATAACAGGCAGCAGCTCTCTTGGCAGGATCAACGCACGCAAGGCTCCTGGTCCTGACAACATGTACTGAGAGAGCAGAGGAACTCACAGATGTCTTCACGGACATCTTTAACATCTCGCTGAGTCAGGCTGTTGTCCCCATGTGCTTCAAAGCCACCACCATTATTCCAGTCCCGAAGAAGTTGTCTCCCACTTGCTTCAATGACTGTCGCCCGGTTGCACTAACCCCCATCCTCATGAAGTGCTTCGAGCGGCTAGTCATGCAACACATAAAGTCTACCCCCCCCCGGACCCTTTCCAGTTCGCATATCAGTCCAACCACTCGACCGACAATGCCATCTCCACTGGCCTTCACTCAGCCCTCACACACCTGGACAACACAAAGAACTCTTACGTCAGAATGCTGTTCATAGACTTCACTTCAGCATTCAACACAATCATCCCCCAACAGCTCATTCACAAACTGGACCAGCTGGGGCTCAACACCTCGCTGTGCAACTGGCTGTTGGACTTCCTGACAGGGAGACCACAGTCAGTATGGGTCGCCAGCAACACATCCAGCACCATCACCTTGAACACGGGGACCCCAAGGATGTGTGCTGAGCCCCCTCCTCTTCACTCTGCTTACCCATGACTGCACACCAACACACAGCTCCAACCTCCTCATCAAGTTTGCGGACGACACGACTGTGGTGGGCCTCATCAACAACAGAGATGAGTCAGCCTACATGAGTGAGGTGAGCCGCCTGGCCGTGTGGTGCGGAGACAACAATCTCTCTCTGAACGTGGAGAAGACGAAGGAGATTGTTGTGGACTTCAGGAGAGCGCACACCCAGCATGCGCCTCTGACCATCAACAGTGCTGCTGTGGAGAAGGTGAGCACGTCACAGAGGACCTCTCCTGGACCATCAACACCGCATCACTGGCCAGAAAAGCCCAGCAGCTTCTCTACTTCCCCCGCAAGCTGAGAAGAGCCAGGAGCCCCAGCTCCCATCATGTGCACCTTCTACAGAGGCACCATCGAGAGCATCCTGACCAGCTGCATCACTGTGTGGTACAGTGCCTGCACCACTTCCTGTCACAGGACCCTCCAGCGCATAGTGAGAGCAGCTGAGAAGTATTGTTGGTGCCTCTCTCCCCTCCCTTCAGGACATCTATGACACCCACCTCACCCGCAAAGCCCTCCGTATTGCGGTTGATCCCACCCACCCGTCACACAGCTTCTTCGGTCTGCTGCCATCAGGGAGGCTCCAGGCCAGGACCAGCAGACTCAAGGACAGCTTCATCCACCAGGTCAGAAAGCTGAACTCTCTCCCTGCTCTGCCCCCACTCCCCCTTCTGACCCCTGCACACACAAACTCTGGACTCCCCCCCCCCCCAACAACTGAACTCTGCCCCCCCAACAATGCTCACTCCCACACACGCTAACTGAACTCAAGAGCTGCACTAGCCACTTTATGCAGATTGGACTCTCCATTGCACTACTGCCACCTTAACCTGCCATGTGCCTTTAAATTATTTTTATTATAGTATTATATTTATTGACTGTTCTTCTACCTCACTTGTAGCTATCCTGCATGCCCTTAGTTTTTTAAATATTTTTATATGTACAGTTCTTATTTTTTACATTCTTACATTTTTTTGTATAGATTTACTATATATTTTTTTTTATTTGTGTTCACCATGGGGTCTTAGAGGATCGCAATTTCAATACTATGTATGTGCTAGATGCTGGTATTGACGAAAAAGCTGACTTTGACTTTGATTTGACTTTGACTCAGTGACGGAGTCTGCAGCAAGTCAGCGACTGCCTCGAGCACAAGCTTAAACTGGTTCCAAACACATGCAAGAATGACTTTAAAACATGTGAAGACACACATCTGCACACGCACGAATTGTGTCAGATCATCTCACAGTTGCAGGACTCACCTGCAAGATAACTGTAACGTGATCACGTGATTAGTCACAGCCAATCAAATACAAGGGATTGCCCTAAACGTTTAACTTGTGTGAAATCTTTTATATCATTCGGAGCAATTAAACATGTTAAATGAATAGGCATCATTTGTGCGTCAGATGTGCATTGCATCAGAGCAACATCTGCAAACATCTGCAGAAGACCCCAATAACAATAACAATAATTCTTAACCAGCTCAAAGCATAGTTCATCCATCCATTTCCTGTAACTGCTTTATCCCTTTTGGGGTCGCAGGGGTGCTGCAACCTATCCCAGCTGTCATTGGGAGGCAAGTGTGCACCCAGAACAGGTCACCAGTCTGTCGCTGAGCCAGCACATAGAGACAGACAAACACATGCACACCCTCATTCACTTCTACAGTCAATTTAGAGTTCCCAGTTCAACTATCGTGCATGTTTTTGGGTAATAGGAAGAAGCTGGAGTACCTGGGGGGAACCCATTCAGACACTGAGAGAACATGCAAACTCAACACAGAAAGGACCCGGTTGGGAATCGAACCTTGCTGTGAGGTGAGAACCACGAAGCCAGGAGAGAGTTAGCGTAGCTTAGAAGCAGACACTCTCCAGTGGTTAAAAAAACAAAACAAAATAAACAAAATAAAGTTGTCCTCATTCACAAGGTCACACACCTAAATACTAGCACAGGAACAGTTTCTGCAACGTGTACTGAAAAAACAGTTTGCATGTGGGTGCATATCTGAACAAATACACTGATTCTGATATGATACCAATATGTATGTGATGGCTGATACCAGTGACAGTGAGACCAGCACAAAGACGACAAATAGCAAGCTAGTAACTTGTGATTAGCTCTTTACCTTCAGGTAATTAAACAGACAAGTGTAAATTAGCCAGCTATTCTTTTTCTTCAATCAAGCTAGCTGTTTCCCCTTAGCCTCCAGTCTTTATGCTAATGGAAGCTAATAACCTGTCAGCTTTAGCAGTCTTCTCCTCTATCTATTGGCAAGAAAACAACATGATGACACTCAATGACACCTATTACCCAAAATTTGGAATTAGTCCTGTATAAGTGAGTTTTGTCTTTTTGGTTTTTGTTTAAACCTCATGAACTTCTAGAGGGTTAACTTTTGAACTTCTATTTGTTATTTGTGGGCTTTATGCCTCATTGATCTGAGCTCATACATCTTGAATTCGAGCTCTAAAAAACATAATTTCTGGATTATTTTGACTATAAGAAATAATCAGATAAAACATAGTATACTGTTTATCACAGACTGCTTTGGGTCAAAGTTACCAAGGACATTTGTATTGAACCATTTAAAATTTTTATACAATCACATAAAGTAACACCTGTTTTATTTGTGTACAAAGGAAATTATCCCAAAACTACATGTGACAGTGTCTTAATACATTAAAGAACAACTAACAAGAACAATAACATCACAATGTTCATTAGTCTATCAGATGTGTTTTTGTCTGATAACAGAAAAAAACTGAAAACTGAACAAAATCAGGCTTCTAAACTTGGTGAAGTGGGTTAACTCAAAATTCAGTGGTGTTTTTTCTCATGCACATGTTGGACAACGTGAAATTTCTGGAGTGACATGTTGGCCTGAAAAATTGTCCGACCAGACTCTGCATCCCATAAACTGCTGGTAGATTCGTTTCTGGATCTGTATACACCAGCCAAAATCAAAAGATGCAAAAGACCCATGTATGCTTTGATGTCTGTCTGGGTTATCTCCTTCCAATTGTCTTTGTTAGGGATGCACCGATACCACATTTTTTCAATCCAATTACAAGTACAAGTACTTACATTTGAGTACTTGCCGATACCTAGTACCAATAGGAGTACTTATAATGCCATTACACTTCGTACATTTACTTGAAAACTGACTGTGTCAGTGATGTGGTGTCAGCTAGGGGATCTCATACCTCGGCTCCAGTACGCTGAGACATCTAAATCCCATATTATCAACAGCCGACAATGGCTGGTCATCAAGAGCAATGTACTGGGTAAGAGCCTCTGTTATTTTCACTTTGCTGCAAAGTTGGTTGTTGTTGTTTGCCGCTATTTGCAAACTCTTTGAACTTGCCATTGTGTTGGTTTTTTAGATGTTTTATCAGATTGCTTGTGTTGAAAGTACTCGCTTTCGTCCATCCTCTTGACAACTTTGCAGAGCATAATTTGCAGTCTGCTTTACTTTTGTCACCATCATCCACTTTGAAATACCTCCACACCGCCAACATTGCTCCTCTTTGCTCTCAGTTAGCACCTGACCGCCCAACTGAACGTCACGCTGCCATAAAGTGGTATCGGGTGCTGTGGTATCGGGACACTTTTATGAATACGAGTACAAGTACAGGAACAGGGTATCGGACAGATACCCCATGCTGGTATTGGTATCAGTGCATCCCTAGTCTTTGTAAATCCTTTTCTCTTCCAAGTTGGTCATGTTTACCACTATGGTTTCGATGGACTCAGTTCAGTTCAGTTCAAAGTAGAATCTGATGTCATCAATCCGGGATATGGCATATTTTGTAGGTCCTGGGGTCATCCTGATGACATTTTCAGCTGAAAGCCTACTTTGATTCTCAGGTGAGGATGAGGACCAGGACCAGGATAAGTTCCCATTCTCTGACTTGAATGTGACAGCAGCCTCAGCATGGCCATCCTTCATCAGTTATTTCTTGGTCTGGATTATATTCTGTATTGTCTTTCCTGGCCTTCTCCTCACTAGTGTGGTGATCAAATATGTAATCAAGACCCTCACTCATGGTATATCGACCTGCCATGGTGCTGCCACACAAACTGTGAGCAAGGCCTCAAAAAAGCATTATATACCAAAGCTACAAGAAAAGTTCCCATGGGAGAGAGACTGAGCAAAGGTTCCCGTGGTGGTGCATGTGTGTGCGTGTGTCCATCTGGCAAATGAGGATGTACCTGAGCTCAGTTTTTTACACTTTACACCAAGAGTGTACAAAAGTTGAATAACACACACAAAAGTGTGTGCAAATTAATACAGTTTATTTTGTGTGTTGAAATCCTCTTTGTGGACAAAGTCATGGAATCTTAGGTCAGTCTGATTAAATTAACTACATTTTACAGAGATAAAACTTTTAAATCGGTCAAATTTGACCAGAACACAACATAAGGGTTAAGGAAGAGTTAAGGAGTTATCGTCTCCTTCAAACTATGACAGTTATGGCTCAATAAATAAAAGTTGTTTGTCAAGTTTCTAACAATCCTAAACTGCTCTTAAGGTTAAGAGGGCTCCTGAGATCTTGAAGGTTCCCTAGTGGCAGGTTCATGATGAATAATGAATGAATAATGAGCTGGAGTGATCCAGAATGGGCTGATTTGGGCTTTTGTTTGCTGCTGTTCCTTCTCTTGTTTTCTTGGTTTTGCTCTTCTCTGCAGCGCAAACTGTGACAACAAAGCTCCCACTGATTTAGTAACCACACATCAGACATACATGTGTGTATTCCTCTGAGTGTACATGCAGTCCATCACTTCAGTTGATGCCTGTAAAGGTGGCTCTTCCTTTCTTACTCTTGAAATACGTGTCTTATTTTCCTAGTCTCAGTAGGAGACAAAGTACTCCTACTCAGACAGTGGGACGTATCTATTTAAAACCCCCAGAGTTAAAATATCATAATTACATGTTCTCCTGACAGTTACAGATTGTAGATGAGGGCCAAAAACCTTTATGTGTAAGCTTTCCACGTAAAGGCAAATAACTTAGTTTGTGAATGCAAACGTGATTCAAAATTGATCACTAGTTTAATCTCATATTGAGATTAACAAATATGCCTTTCACTCAGTGCACTGTAAACATTAGCAACGAGTCACATGGCTTTAAATTCTCAACATATATGCAAATTAGCCAAGGTAATTTGACTCAGCAGATTTCATCCTGTAAGCTCTGTCTGCCCATGTTGGTTTACAGCACTGGACCTTACATGCATCATGCAGAACTCCATCTACAGGAGTGACTCTGACCTCTTTATGAGGAATGTTTTCTACTACTGTTGAGAAATAACCCAGAGATATGTTATTTCTGTTAATTACATCCCACAGGTTGAGGTCCAACTGCTGCTTTTCTTCTTGCGTCATCTTGTTACATCCTCCTCTTCTGTGATTTAAGGGGATCAGACTGGAGTATTTGCACCACCAGCTGTTTACCTCGATGCCCACCACTCCCAATATTCACATCTCAGCTGTGAAGATTTGCATTTTCTTTTGCTGGATCTAGTCGAATATTTGCCTCCGTGCATTTGAATAAATGTACTACCTGACAGCTGAAGAGCCTTGCGATGCACATGGTTATGATGAGGCTCCTTAAGAGCAATGGTCTCTCCTCTGATGAATATCTCAGCATGATCACCTGTGATCATCCCTGATCTTTTGCAGAGGCGGGGGTGTTTTCCCGAGGAAAGCTTTTAAAATGCTTTTACTCCTCGTCCTAAGACAGGACTAGAAATACAGTAATCATCAGTGTCATTTTTTGGCACGTTAGTTTTCTACAGTTCCTCCTCTGAGACAGCACAGTTCGGTCAGTAGGCACAAAATACATGCAACAGTGTGTGAACGTTAGAGTAAAATCGATCACCCGTCCTCCTGACAATAAGCCAGTATGACACACAGCTGAGCACGTCTCCAGATGTCCCTGCGGTGGCTGGGGTGGAGTCCAGCAGCTTCCATTACCAACAGCAGCAGAAGCAATGGGACAAGTTAAACTAAATGGATTATATCAGGAGGTAAATGTAACTGATGTTTGGGGAGGAGGAGCTGATAACCTCTGTTGTTCCCATTATTGAGTGTCAAGCTTCAACCTCTAACACCAAAGCTAATATCAGACGTAGAGCAAGGAAATATGAGAAGAGACAGATTATGCTTTGGGAAATATGCAATTCATTTTCTGTCAAATCAAATTCCTGGCACGGTCTCCTTTTTTAAGATCCATTTTCCCATGAGGCTCCACCAGGAACACTCCAACAGCTCAAACCTCGGCTGAGAGCCTCTGTTTGCCCCCTTTTTTTTTTTCTGGTCCTGTGCATCATATGAGTGCATGGAAATGAGGAGACATACAGTATGCTCATTGTGTTATTCATTTAATTTGCCGTTTTACTTCAAGTGCCCCAATAAATAATTGGAATGAACCGTGTTTCTTCAGCAGTGAAAAAGATATTTGTGCAGATCAAACAGGGTGAATGGGAAGCAGCTAACAGGCCGGCAGTTTTATGACTCAAAGATTGGGGCCCCGGGCCAAGATTGATTTTTTTTTTTTTTTTTTTAGAAAGCCGTGGAGTCACAAAATGAGAAGGGATCCTTTCTCCGATGTGTTGCCGATCTTTGCAGAGGCCAGATCTTGGTAGTGATAGCGGTGTTGCACGGAATTCCTCGGATAAGACAGTAGACAGTGCCTGCATTCACTTCTGTGGAGCTGTGCAGGAAAATTGCTGTGCATGCGCAGATAAGTTGGAGCAGACTAAGACAGAGTTGCAGTGCGTGTGTGTTGTACTGTGTCCATGTCACAATAATAAATGTAGGTTGTGTGCTGCTTCCTATGGCTGAATGATATTATGTACAATACTATTTGATTCAGGTTAAATGCATGCATGGTTTTACATTCGGCACAGCACCAGGCTCAGGTTTAATAACAACCGCTAGCTGTGCCCAATCAATAATGAACACATTGGTGGAGGGTGATCTTCACATATATGAATATTTAATGACGGTTATATGAATATTTCAAATGTGCAATCACTGTCAGGGTCGACAAACCTGGTTTTTGTATGATGGTCACTGATGGTCTGCTCTGTAAGAAGATGCAGTATTATCAATATGATAGTAGTATTCCATTCTGGCTGTCCATCACATTTCATGAACTGAAATTAATTTATATTATTTTGATTAAATAGAAGATCTTTTAGGCCTGTGTTGGCCTGTGGATATTCTCATTCATCCAGGTCATAGTTATCTTAAGGAAATTGAATCGAATGCAGCTGGACTTACATGTCTTTTGAAGATGTTTCACCTCTCATCCAAGAGGCTTCATCAGTTCATGCTCATCGGACTAGGCTGGATTAGTCCAACTAGCTAGTGTGGAGATTCAGGTATGTAACCTCTGTGGAGGCTTTCACCAGGCCAATGATGTCATAGGATTGTTGGTGCTCCATGTGTCAACGACCGTCGTTAGAGTGACAGTCGTCTGGGGAAGTTGGTTTCGACTTTGTTAGGCCTGTGTTGAGATTACATTTAAAGCATTTATAGATGAACAGCTCCGCAGTTTCCAGAAAACAGTAGCACTTTGTACATAAAAACTAACTCTCTGCCTGAGAAAACACCTGGACTTTCATCCTTAACATCTGAATGTTGTTTAACTTGATGACCACTGATGACCATTAGTTGTAAGAAACATTCAGACGTATCAGCCTAACAACCCGCCTACACGCAGCGGCGGGAGTAAATCAATGGCGGCAGCACAAACTGAGCAGGTGTAAATGATTACAGGCTACAGTGACACCGTCGACCTTTATCAGATCTTCATAAATGTTGTTCGATCGAACTTGCTCCGCCTCTGGGATCACACTGGTCCTTATCAGGAGTTAGTTTGTATCATGACTGACATTTAGCCAGAAATCAAACAAGCTAATATGGACCCCAGGTAATATGAAATGATGATTAGCTGCTATCAGGTCAGCCCTGTAACTTACTCCAAAACTAAAGGAAGCAGAAATCTGTACTGGGTAAAATCGAAGACTGCTGCGATTTCTCTGTAGTTCCAACATTACAAGTGACCCCTTTCACATTGTCACATTGTTTTCATGTCATTTGATACCTTGTTATCATAAAAGTATCAACTATGGGCGCTTTAATTACGTTAAAGCGTTAAACAAATAGTTAATACAATTTCCTGCCTCCTCACTGTAGATTGGTGCATTCCACAGACAGGGAAATTCACAGTTGACTCTCAAAACATCAATAGCACACTGGTTTTGCTTTTAACCCTTAAGTTGGCTGTTTTCTTCAAGCTACTTTGAGCCCCCTACATGCAAGATAGGAACACAATTCAAAGAGTCTGACTGAAATGCTGATTAAGTTTATCACCCACTGATAAATCTGGCTAGAATTCAGAGTAATAGAGTTTGTAAATTGGGTGTCTGGTGTGACACTCCTGTGCTGGCTTAGAGTTTTACATCAACCAGCAATGATTGGTTCCCCGGAGCTAGAGGGTGGGGCCACTGTAGCCATAGCATAGACTGCAGCAAACAGAAGAATAGTGAAGCTCATGGAGCCATCAACACGTTGACTGTCTTTATCTAATTCTCACTGCCAAAAGTCCCACAGTATAGCTTTTAAAGCTGCAGTTGATGAATTAATACATATTTTAAAACAAAGAATACCTTTACACCATTGCTTCAGAAAGCTGTTTCGTCAACACATTAACACTGACATTATGAAGTTCCTATGCCTGACGCACTACTTTTGTGACATTGCCTTATAAAGTTACTACTTGGTGAATGTGTTAGCATTGCAACATAGTCTTATTATAGCTAATGTATTAGCGTTGCAAAATTGCCTAAATAAATTGCTATGACTAGATTTGCAACATTGCCTTATTAAGGCTAATGTGTTAGCTTTTAAACACTGGCTCATTAAATTGCTATGGCTAATGTGCTAGCTTCACAACATTGTCCTGTGAAGTTCCTGTTGGTATTATCTTAGCTTTCCGGTGTCGCCACATTAACTTGCTATGGCTAAGGTGCTAGCTTTACAACATTGCCATGTGAAGTTGCTGTGGGTAATGTCTTAGCTTTGCAACATTGCCTCATTAAGTTGCTATGGTTAATATATTTGCTTTGGAATATTGCCTAATGAAGTTGCTACAGTTAATGTGTTATCAGTTGCCAATTCAGTCACCATTGATTTGTGTGTCTTGACCTTTCCAAACTAAGGAAGCTGTAGAATAAACTGTCTGACTGAGTCCACTTCTTGAACCAGCCATTTGCTGTCTTTGTCAGTTGTGCCGTCCGCTTTATCAGACCTTCTTCAAGGTTAGAGAATATCAATTTCTACAATTCACACAGCACAACTAACATTCCTTTCTGCTTGTTAGTGTGAGCGACCCTTTTCATGTGGCACGAGGTCATTCGATTTATTTGTTCTCGCCAGATAACAGAAAAAAAACCCCTCACTATTATATACATGTTACATGTTGTCAGCATAAACATGGTCAACATGTTTTCAAAGCAGAATTTAACACTTCAATTGTTCAAGACTGAGGCGCTCTCTGTCAGGGTTCACCCTGTCGGTCCATGTTAAACATAATGTGCTCATCATACTGAAAGACACTTTGGATCAATGTAAACTGAATATGCCATGCCTTGTCTTCACGCCGCTGCCTTCTCGTCTCACTGCTGTGTACGGAGAACTGTGTTAAACACTGCACACACAATAAGCTGTGGAAATCAATTAAGGTTGTTATGGAGTATGTGAGGTCATTAGATGGTGGCTCTGGTGCTCCGGCATTAACAGTGTTGGATGCAGGATGAGGAGGGGGCAGAGGAGTTCATAACCACGCTGCCATGCTTTTCTCCTTCACTACTCTCCACCTGGTCCTTCATTACGGCTAAATTTTAGCATGAAGTCTCTGGTGCACTGGAAAATACCCCTCTACATGTATTTTAATAGTTATACTGTATATAATATATACATTCCTCAGGTCAGCAATGATTTGATGGCATGGATGTGTTGCTGCCAGTCAGTGTTGACTGCCGGGTGTGAGTGGTCTTGCCTAAGGCTTGTACTTGTCATGTTGCATTAACAACATTGTGATGGGCACGGAACAAAACCAGCTGCTGTATCTCTAGATGTGTTTGCTGCTTTAAAAGCAATTAATCCGGAGGAAAGGGAAGATTATAATGAGTTGTTTTGGACATCGAGATTGCAAAATTGCGTCCAGTAGTGTGATGGGAACAGGATGCTTAACGCTTCGCAGGACGTAAAAGGTTAAAATCAAATGAAGTACCAACACATATCTCTACCTGTGTTGTCAACCTCCCTGTTCTCCTCCTGTGTAGTTTCAGATCAATAGAGACACAGAGCATCCACGTAACCATAGTAACTCACTCTCACTCCTGCCCGATGTGCACGTGGTGGCAGTGGGAGAGCTGCTGACTGAGATTATTCTGAGCAGCGTGCAGCGGAATAAGTAAGGGATAACACCTGATGAGGCGTCCATAAACAGGAATAAATGGATTACGGGAGGCCAGAACAGTAGGATGTGCAGCGTGTGTTCATTAATTCCTAACTACGGACACCGGTCTCCCACTGCGGTTACGTTCACTTTTTGCAAATAAGTCAATCACAAGAAGTAACAAGGTCTTCCTGTGTAATGCCTGAGGGTTGGACTCATTTAAGTCAGTCGTTACCAATCATTTTTCATTGTTGTAATTAGCTTGTTAACAATAACTTTTAAATAGAGGCTTAGACTGTGTCCCTGTTGCCAGGGTTACTCATTTTAGATACAGGCTGATGCTGACTTGAACAGTTTAGCCCATTGTCAGGCACTGACGCACACCTGGCAGCTAATCAGGATTGAGCATTCACCCAAACCACGATTATGCAGTACAATACAATACAGTTGCATTTAGAAATGAAGTCCTCCAAAAGGGTCTGCAGAGGTACTGAAGGTTGGCAGTTGACCAAACCACTGTGAGACACAAATACATTGGGCTAGAAAATACATTGGGGTAGAAAATGGGATCTGTTAACCGTTTTTTACCAAATACATTCACTAGACACCGATGCACAACAATGGTTATTTACACATTTGATCAAACTATTGCTATGGACAGTTCAGGAGTTCCTGCGTAGCTTGTTGGAAGGGGGATGTCCATACCACTCTACAAAGTGTACGCCCTTGGTGGGCAGTGTTCATCTCAAAGTCCACAGTACAGTACAGTCTATTACTGTACTTAATCCAATCTCTACACTTCCTGTACTTAATATGTTTATATCTGTCATGTTCAGATGCTGGGGCTGAGTGACTTTAACCTCTGGGTGTAGCAGCACATGGATGTACATTCCCAATCTATAAAATGCTGCGTATCACATTGTGAACAGGGAATAATGTATGTATGATGGATGGACGACAGATAGATTGACCGCGCAGGTGCACTGATTGGGAAATTGCCATGGTTACAGATTAGAAGCTTTCAGGTGTTTGGATCAATAGCTGTTGTTACTGAGATCTAAGCATCACTTTGCACACTAATTGCATATGTGTTGTCGTCTAATAGGCAGAGCTCTCTGGTGTGGGCAATACAGTGCATGACTTAAAAGGTCTTAAATAAGGGTTTCTCTACCCTATGAATTTCCACTACCCTGTGAATTTCAAGCAGCCATACTACACTCAAAAAAGTTTGACCATTGGCTACTCAAAAAAATTGTGGCAACAAAGTGACACGTAATATAATTGAATAGATTTTAAGTATTACAAATTTGATTAAAATCTATTGATTTAATTAAGTAAATTTAAACAAAACTATTAAATACAAAATAATGAAATCATCAGATGAAATATTTTGGATTTACTAATATTATGGCAAATGTTGAGTGAATCTACATCAATTTTACAGGAAAAACTGATTAATATTTACTGTGTATCTGAAAAAAAGTAAGTTACATTAACCAAATATCTGCGAAAAAGTGATTTACATTTGCTAATTATTTGTGGTATTAATTTATATTTACTAATTACCTGGATGAAACTTATTTTAATTTACCAATTATCTGGATGATATTGATTTATATTTACTAATTGTATGGGTGAAATTGATGCTTTCTTTCTAAACATCTGGCTAAGAATGATTTGGATTCAATAAATAAAATAAGTTATATAAACTACTTTCTTAGAACAATGTTACTTAATTGAACACATTGAAACTGTAATTCTTATTTATCTTAACAGAAATTAATTGTTCAAATCAACTCAATTGGTACCAAATGACTTAAAATCTAATTAATGTTATTGTCACTTTGTTGCCATAATTTTTCTATGTCGATTCTACTTAATATCATGCCTTCTTGTTGCAAGAATTTACTGAAGGTCAGGAAAACAGCAGGTGAACATTTATTTGTGCTACTTTTACACACATACATTTCCAACATTTTTCAAAACACATTTTTTGTAGAGAGTGAGGCTGTAAGAAAACAGACATAAACAATGTGTACAATTGATGTACACATTGTTTATGTCTGTTGTCTGTTTTATGTCTGTTTATGGTCTAATATAAACAGATTGATCTGTTTATATTAGACCAGATCAATCTGTCATTACTAACAGGTTATGTTCCACAGGCTTTTAAGGTTGCTGTCATCAAACCTCTACTCAAAAAGCCTTCTCTCGACCCTGGTGTTTTAGCGCACTACAGACCAATATCCAACCTCCCCTTTATTTCTAAAATCCTTGAAAAGGCCGTGGCTGATCAGTTATGTGATCACCTGCAGAGGAGCAGTTTATTTGAAGCATTTCAGTCAGGATTTAGAATAAATCACAGCACAGAAACAGCATTGGTTAAGGTTAGCAACGACCTCCTAATAGCTTCTGACAATGGCCTTGTCTCTTTACTTGTCCTGCTAGACCTCAGTGCTGCATTTGACACCATCGATCACAGTATCCTACTACAGAGACTAGAACATGTCATTGGCATTAAAGGAACAGCACTAAGCTGGTTTAAATCTTATCTATCTGACAGATTCCAGTTTGTCCATGTTAATAACGACTCGTCTGTGCACACAATGGTTAATCATGGAGTTCCACAGGGTTCTGTGCTTGGACCATTGTTGTTCTCCCTTTACATGCTCCCCCTAGGCAATATTATTAGGAAGCACAACATAAATTTCCACTGCTACGCGGACGATACACACCTATATTTATCTATGAAACCAGAAGAAACAGATCAATTAGTCAGACTTCAGACATGTCTGACAGACATTAAGGCCTGGATGACTTATAATTTTCTGCTTCTAAATACAGACAAAACTGAGGTGATTTTGTTTGGGCCTAAACACCTCAGAGACAGGTTATCTGACTTCGCAGTCGCTTTGGATGGTGTTACCCTGGCCTCCAGTTCTACCGTGAGGAACCTGGGAGTCATATTTGACCAGGATATGTCCTATCAGCCCCATATTAGGCAGGTCACTAGGACTGCCTTCTTTCACTTGCGCAACATAGCTAAGATTAGGAGTATCCTGTCCAAAAATGATGCCGAAAAGCTAGTCCACGCATTTGTTACCTCAAGGCTGGACTATTGTAATTCCTTGTTGTCAGGTTGTCCGACTAGCTCACTGCGAGGCCTCCAGCTCATCCAAAACGCTGCTGCGAGGGTTCTGGTGGGAATTAGCAAGAGAGATCATATTTCTCCGGTCTTAGCCTCTCTTCATTGGCTCCCTGTAAAGTCCAGAATAGATTTTAAAGTCCTTCTTCTTACATACAAGGCCCTTAATGGCCAAGCTCCATTGTACCTCAATGAGATGCTAAGTCCCTATCAACCCAACAGATCACTTCGCTCCCAGAGTGCAGGTTTGCTTGTGGTTCCCAGAATCTCCAAAAGTAGAATGGGAGGCCGAGCCTTTAGCTATCAGGCTCCTCTCTTGTGGAACCAGCTGCCAGTCTGGGTCCGAGAGGCAGACACCCTCTCTACTTTTAAAGTAAAACTTAAAACCTTCTTGTTCGACAAAGCTTACAGCTAGCTCCAGTTACCATCTGAACTACACCATCCATGCCATCCCCTAGTTATGCTGCTATAGGCCGAGGCTGCTGGGGGACATCCCATGATCGTCTCCACACTCCTCCTCTTCCCTCTCTCTCCTTAAACTCCATTAACTCTGTGTCCTCTCTCCCCTAGTGCTGTGCTTGTTTCTCTCTGGTCTCTCTCTCTCTGTACCTCTCTACAGATACCTGTGGCTCCAGAGCTGAACATCTGACCTGTGGCTCCACCGACCTGCCCCGTGTCCTCTGCTGCCTATTGCTGTCATTTGCTGTCATTATTCTATATTGTTCCCCCCCCCAACCGGTCAAGACAGATGGCCGTCCACCTAGAGCCAGGATCTGTCCAAGGTTTCTGCCTGTTAAAAGGATGTTTTTCCTTGCCACTGTTGCCAAGTGCTTGCTCATGGTGGAACTGTTGGGTGTAACTAACAGTAATGAGTGTGGTCTAGACCTGCTCTGTTTGTAAAGTGCCCTGAGATGACTTTTTGTTGTGAATTGGCGCTATATAAATAAAATTGAATTGAATTGAATTGAATTGAATAGGGATATGTATGCTGGCATTCTGTTTATTATGTATGCTAATGATGAAGTGGTGTCAAGTTCACAAGGAAAGATACAGATCTACAAGTTTCTCCTAAGTGCAGAATGACCTATGACCTCTGCCCATCACTTGTGGGCACTGCAGGCACAGAAGACTTCTGGGTGTGATTCAAGGTTATGTGTTTAAATTTTGGCAGTGTTTTCAGACTGCAAAAAACCTTTAAATTTTTTTAGATGTAAACTGAAATTGTTAAGGCCAATATGATTCTAAACAGTTAAAAGAAATAAAAACATCCCATGCTGACTGACTCAAGTCTGGGATAAAGGTCAGGTACTTCATTTGGTTTGGTTCTTCACTACTACAGTGGAACTCAAAACATTAATTTGTGCAAATTCTAATTTCTCTATTAAAACATGCAACATACGTATCCCTGGTGTACACACCAGAATCACAGCAGCAGGCTGTGCCAATATAAAATCCTAAAAATGGTGTCCCTTCCCTCAAATGAATATGACAAATTGTATATTTCTGAACAAACACTTGAACAGCAATTAACTGCAGTACTGAAACTCAGACAAAGCTTCAAAGTAAACCATGTGGCAGTGAGTTAACAATTCCTACAGAAAACGCACAGTGAAACATCAACAACTACACCAGTTAAAACTGTGTGCATATTTCTCTGTGAAAGTGGACTGTGTCACTAGCATCCATAAGCTGGTGGCTGAGTATTTATAGTCCATCAAGAAGCTCTGTGTTTTCAAAGCACAACTCTCACTGTCCATACCAAGCTACAAAAACAGTTACTTGTGTCAATTATAAGTCCAAAGTATAACATCACACCCTTCAAATGAGTATGGATAAGGTGTTTTTTTCTGAACAAGACTTGAATGCTTAACTGCAGCACAGAATTACTGGGCACTCCAATGTATTTAGGGGTCCCTTTTTAAGCCAACAGCTTGTTCTTAAAGCTGTTCACTTTTGGGGAAAGCTTTGAACAATCCAGCTCGAGGAAGAGTTTCTGAAAGGCTTCAAAAGTGTACCTGAGTTCCTTGGGGTAGGCAAGATTCACTGCATATGTCAATCCCATGAGCATGGCACAAGCCCTTGGAAAGTTACCCAGACCGCTTTGTTCCCTCTATCACAATTCCGATGTCCTCTGACAGATTAGTCTGGACGCTGTCGATTTTCATCCCTTGTACAGCAAGGTCCTGTGCAACACTGTCCTTGTCTGCATCCTAAAATACAAGAAAAAGAACATTGTGTATTTCAGACTATACAGCTAAAGGAGAAGGTCCTAAATAAACAGAGATAAGAGAGAGCGACATCACCTTCTGTATATTTTAATGTATATTTTAACTTACATCATACTCTTTAAAGAGGTGCTCGGCAGATTCCCCAAGGTACAACATCAAACACCGGATGACAACGTCTCTGGTTATGTTGATGGTAGGATTGCTAGGTGCCTGAAATAACACACATTAATATTACTCAAGGTCATGGTGCAGTTTTTAATACCAAGAGGTATTAAACATTGACCACTGTCAATGAGCCTTTATGTGTTGCCTGAGAGACCAATCTTATGAAACACTCCGTGTCCTAACTGAGGTTTCCAGAGGGCCATCTAGAACTCTAGGAAGTCACTAGTCCAGGAAAAGAAAATAAACTTCCATAAAATCAAAACATTTTGAATGTTGTGTTTATCATTGAACTTATGGTGAGCAGGGAGGTGTGTTTTGTCATCTTTGGACAAACTAGCTGCTTACCTGTTTCTACATTTTATGATAACATACACTGCTGTTTGTACCTTCAAATTTACAGTAGAGGAATAGAAGTGACATAATTCTAAAAATGTAACTCTTTGAAAAACTGCAAAAATTGGCTATTTCCCAAAATGTTGACATGTAAGCAGCTAGAAAATAGTCAGACATTTACATTTATACAGAAGATACACTCGAACCGAGGGTCAAAGGACACTGGGTGTCGCTCACTGTACAGATTGTAAAGCCCTCCGAGGCAAATGTGTTTTGTGAATCTGGGCTCTACAAATAAAATTGATTTTATTTTATTTGATACACTGGTAAGAGCAGAGTAATACATGTAAAACACATATAGAGCACATTTCTAATCTGTGTTTAAAAATGAATATGTTTTACATGACAATATCTGACTAAACAATATCTAATTAGGTGCCTAAGTGTATACAAACTGCTTTATTTAAAAAGATATGCACTTATTTAATACACATTTTTATAGACAGTCAAAATCCTTAAACATAATATGCCCAAAGTTAGGATACCTTCAGTAGGATAGTCTGCAACCTCAATCCCATGGCCCCACCCTTTGAGTGGAAGAGGTTCAGAAGCCTGGGAGAGTATTCATCCAGCTTGGACATGAACTTTGATTCCAGGTGCACCGTTGTGATTCTGTGAAACTCATCCTGGATCTAAAAGACAAATGATGTAACCTGTAAACCATATTTGATCTTGAAAATACCTGAAAATATGATTTATGAAATAGATGACAGCAACTTAACACATATTGTATCAAATAGTTGACCCCTCACAATTGCAAAGGAATGTTTCTGATTATCATACACTTGTAACTCACATTAGATGCCTCAAACAGAGCTGGCCATCTGGCTTTGATGTCCTCTATGGTGGGTGACTGGTTGATAATTTCATTTCTTCTGTGTGCAAAGGTTTTGCCCATTTTTTCTTTGATCAATTTGTTGTTGTCTCTTTTCCCTACTTCTGTAAGCAACTGAATCCTTTCCTGTTCTTGACTTTCCTCATCCTGCCCTGCTGGGTAAGGTGGGAGGTAGTTTACTTCTGCCTTTCGAGGCTTTTTCACATTCTTTGCAGATTTCTGGTCTGTAGGGCTCTTGCGTTTCAAGGCATTGCACATCACCTCAGGAACGCCATAGCCTCTGAGTTTGGTGCGATAATTTGCCATCTTGTATTTGAGGCTTTGTTGCCAGCCATAGTAACCTGAGAAGGACCGGGGTTCCTTCAGACAAGGGTATTTCTTAACAAGTGCCTCAGCAACATTACATATCTGTGCACTTGATGGATAAGCTGTATACATATATATGGTTTCAGCCAGCTTCTCCAGTATGTCTGCCTTGACCTTTGAGGCAGTCAGAAGTGTTCCATTCTTTCTGTAATCTTCATCGGCTCTTTCAAGGTACATCTCAGTCTCATATGCAAACTGTGGAATGGGGAACTGCTTTGGCCATGACTCACATCTTTCAGTGGTGCTTCTCTGTCTAGACAGGATAATGGTGTCCAATGAAGACAATGTTCCAGCAGATAACTCTGCATTTGATACAGATGACTCTGCATAAGATGCTGAGTCCAAACTTTCATCAACTGGCTGCAAGTTAAGAATAACAGGAGTAGCATAGACAACCTTTATGGTGTCTTTGTGTTTAATTTGGTCAGTTTTATGCAGAGTGAAGTAATCTTCAAATTCAAATCCAAATATTGAAGACTGAACTCCTCAGAAATTTCAAAGTTCTCTTTCACAGTAGTTTGCAGCCCCTCCACAGTTGGTGGGATTTCTGATGGAAGGACCAACTTCTCAATTCGGTTTTCAATGATTACTCGCAGCTTTTCCTCCATCTCTGAGTATGAACAGACAGAAGCCGAGGCTTAGATCACACATAAAGTGAATAATAAAATGAAGAGCCTAGAGCATGCCACCAGAAAAAAAAAGAAACAATACAAACTCATAACATTAATGACAATTGAAATCCACTTGAATTTTAAAATACAATTATATATCTTAATTCTGTCATCACATGATAAATCACTGACAAAATTAAAAATTATATGCTATTGAAAACTATTTTAATTATTTTAATGCTTTGCCACCATTAACTCATTCATGTTTGAATTTTCCGCTGTCATCCCTTCGATGCAAGGATAACACTCTTTGAGTAAAAGTTTGTCAGCATTACATCCAACTAACAAAGAGGCAATTGGAACTCTGCAAGTTTTTTGTTTATTGCCATGTATGTTATTAGTTATGTGTCTAATGTAAATGCATGCTGCTGTCACATGTTGGACTGCTTTCAGTTTTATGAATTAAAAATTAAACTAATAGTGAGTCTAAAAAATTTTTGCATTCGATATTGACATCAAATTATTAACCATTCAAATATGTAAATACAATTACTCATTTAATATTCCTAAATTATTTAACTTTTAAATTAATCAATTTATATTGGCTTTTTACGATATATTAGTACACAAATTAACACAAGTTAGACAACAAGTTAATAATTATCAGTGGGACACTTGAATTACAGAAACATTACAATAAATATGTATTGTAACTGTGAAATTAAATTGTTCAAAAGAAATAAAAATTCCAGTTACATGGGCTAGAATACAGGAAACATAAGATGTAAAGTTTAATATAATGTCATTTACCTAAACCGAACAACAGATGTAACATTTGAGTGTAACCAAGCGTTTTCCTTCCACACTGTATGCAGCCAAGGGGTAGACATCACCAAGTTTCTGCTGCTCCCAAAGTGCCATTTTGCCAGTGTCCTCCAACTGAAAGGATCTTAGGTGCTCTTCATACCAGGCAGCAAGTAACTTTACAATAAAATGTACACAGTTGCCCAAAATAGCAATCTGAATAATCTCAGTCCGCCTGTAGAGCCATAGGATAGGATCATCCCAACATTGTACCTTGTTCCATAACAGGTGACAGTCGTGGCTAACTGCACAGTAGACAGAAGTGGTGATGTTTCTCTTAAGGTTTCCTGTATGTCTGGATGCAGCACATTTAAATTAAAGTGTGCCTCACAACTTGCTTAAAAAAGCTGTGTTTCGCTCAAAAGTGCATTGTCCATACACCAACCAGAGGTCCATATTCTTCTATCAATGCAGGGTAATGATCCAAAAAATGGTGTTTGGGTGTCAGTGTCTCTTCTGGAAAAACTGCCAACAGTCTGTCACGATGTTCTGATATTTTAAAGTCAAGGTATGCAATAGTCTCAATTGTATGAACAGGAGCAACCACCAATTCAACTATGTCTTTTAAAGTCAGAAGGACCTGCCACGCAGAATCACCCTCTGGTATCAGTGAACCAACAATGAGTGGCAACAACCGTATTAGGGCCCAGTTTTCATGAGCATTTCCCCCTATAGATTTGCGACTTATGTAATTTTGAGGGACTTCCTGAGGGCTGTTGGTTTTGTCTGAGCCCTTATATGGGAAACGTGTAATTAACTCGTTAAGTACTTCTTCTTAGTGAAAACCTGAATACACAATGCCAGTTCCCTTGGAACAATTCCTTCAAAGATATCATGAATTACATCTGGTGGGTACCCAGAGACAAAGTGAAAGTGAGACAACTTGTCAGTCAGTGGACATGACCGCTTTACATCAAAGAAATGTATTAAACTGGGATTTTCTCTAACAGTTTGTACATGCAAACTATGGTCCTCCTTTGTACGAAGTGGAAATGCTCCACCTCGCACTTCATGTGTCTGGTACTTTGAGGAATGTCCGAGACAAAACCTACAGGTATATGGCCCTGGGAAACTCTCAACTAGTCCACTGATTGAATGTGCACCGAGATTATCAGCTGCAACACAGTGCACTGTCCCCTTAATACTTTTTCCAGCACTGGGAATGAAAACCCCCTCCTGTTCTAGAGTGACAAGATCTTTCAAAAGTGGCTCCAAAACTACTTTGTATTCAAAGTGTTTGACATCAACAGCTTTGCAAAGTAAAGCTAGGTGTATTGATGTTAATTCAGATTGCAACTCAGATCGCAAATTTGCCAAAACCCAATAAATGGCTGTAATTTTGTGTTTCTTCCTTGAGGTCCCTAGTGGGTTACACACCTCAAAGTCATCCACATAAAGGATTATTGAGAGTCTTGGTTCTTCTCCAGAATAAAAATCATTTTGCTTGTAAAATTTCCCATCAAAAATTAACTTAGGCACATATTGAAAGGTCTTGTTCTTTTGAAGATCAAGAATATATTCAACAGGGTCAACACACAGGAAATTTTCCTTAAAATACCTTCTTCTTTTATAGGCTGAACTAAAAGGACCACCTGCTCCTAGCGCTGTACTAATGGGATGGGAGTTACACAGTTTTTCTGCCAAGTCAGTTATGATGGACTGGTCTACAGTGCATTTATTTAATCTCAATGTTGAATCAAGTGTATTTCTAATAACTGCAACAGATGCTGAAGATGAAATGAAGTGAAGGTCTTCAACCAAGGCATCAATGCACCTCACAGATGCATTACAGACGCTCTCTAGCTTCAGCAGAAGCAAGCCAATTCTTTTAAGAACTACATATGATGCACATTCAGGATCACAATCTAAACTAGTTCCCTCATCAGCACTGGCCTCTGGTAAATCAGAGAGGTCAGCAGTCTGATTACAGTGTCTCTTATACACAGCTTGCTTAAATCACTCAAAGAATATTGTTGGTGTTGTCTGCTTTTGTGTTTCAGAAATGTATTGTAAATGTTAGTCCGAAAATTGCATCCTTCAAATACACAAAAGACAGTTTCATGGCCTTTCAGATGATTTCCAATATGCCGGAAGAAGTCCTTCTCAGTAGAACAACTAGCATCACAAACTAAACACTTAAAAGTGGAGATGATATTTTGCTGCAGACTTTCCTCGGCTGCATGATACCTGGACAAATGTGTGCGAAGCGCACTCTGCGTTTTGAATGTGCAAGGGCAACTACCATAGAGACATGGCTGAGATTGCCCACGACCAAATGTTGCGTGCTGTAGTCTGTAATGTTTTAATAGGTTCCCTTTTGTCGCAGACAAAGACTTGCAGATCTTACACTGCCATCCCATAGGCATAAACCTAAAGTAGTGAGAAAAAAGGTCCTATTAACTTGTACACGGCATAACTGCATAAATAGTAACCTACTTCATTATTAGTGCTAATAATTACATAATGTACAATGACAAGTAAAATTGTGGACCTTTGATTTTAGTGTTGGTTCTTTTTCAATCATGTACATTTAAATAGTTCTTGACTGTCATCTAATGAGTGTTCACAACAAATATGTACAAACCAAGTGTCATCATAATTTAACTGTATATCTATGAAAAATATTTTCTATATTTTATGCTGCTTTCATTTCAACTTCAGGTTGGAACTTCAGGTTTTCACTATCACTGATAATCTAAAGTGTAGCAAATTTTCTTAACCAGCAAAAGTTGATTTCTATGCTTATCAACATGGTATTGCAAAACAGTGAACAAACCTTTACACAATATACTGTACATGAAATGTAGTATAACAGCATATTGTGTGTTGTATATAGTAAGTGCAATACATACCTGTTGGTGAATTCTTGACAGATACTTCATGCACCTAGAATGAAATACAGTATATAGTTTTAAGTCATTTGGATAAATTATTATTTTAAGCACAAAATCAGAACAGAGGCTATACGAAAGTCAACTAAGCAAGCAATAAAAGTTTACCCTTGCTTTTGTACAGTGAGGTCCATAATTAGTTCCTCAGGCTCTACAAAAGGATAGCCTGTCACACAGTCATCGCCTATTCATTAACACACATCATAATTTGTTACATATATACCAGGATAATAATATAGAGAAAATATTTTTGTTGTATGTGACTATGCTCTGTTATTGTGGCATTTATTTTGCTCTTGTCATTTGTTAACTGTGCACAGTGCCAAACTGACTCATTTGGAGTGATGAATACAGCTTACTTGCAATGTGACCTACATATATTTGACTAGGCTATGCTGTGGGAAAACACATATGTTCTCTCTTGCTCGAATATTTAGCGCATGACATGTGGCATAATATGTACCGTGTTATGAATCCATACAGTGTGCGGCGTTGGAATGCATAAGAGCAAACAAGCAAACAGGCAGTAACAAGTGACGAGGTCTCTCTCTGGCAGCTTGGGGTTAGCACCATGTACTAACCTCTAAACAGTGTTAGTGTAATGTGTCACCGCGACCCCCAACCAACAGTTTGAAAAAACGATCCGACACAGAATAAACTTGGGGGGGGCACCCCGCCCCACCCGACCACCTCTCAGAAAAGTAGCAAAGCCGGTAAATATGCCACTTTTGATGGTATGTTACTCAAGTATAAAGTGTTACTCGAGCACAGTATACCCGATAACACGAAGTGCGGTAAATGTAGCATTTACTCACCTCACAGAACTTCGTTTGCCGTCTCGCTCGACCGTTAGCGAGCTTGCTAGCTGCGGCTGACTTCGAATCACCATAGGTTAACTTTAATATACTGCCAGTAAACTTGTTAGGTATCTCGCGGTGACGCAAAACAACGTTCAACCACTGGGGCAACGTAGTTATGAAGTGTTCGTTATTGAAGCATCTTACCTTGAGAAAACGGCAGTCCCACGACGGCTGAGGCAGACATCAACGTCCTTTTGGCGCAAATGGGTGAAAGTGTAGTGCAAGTAAAACTCAAGAGCCTGCAATAAGTAGAATTTTATCATTTTTTGACATTGTGAACTTTACTGATAAAATATAATTAAATTCTACTCTGATTTTCAGCTGATATTATTCAAATAAAAATGAGTAAAATGCGATTGATAAATAATTCAGAGTTGATTAAATCAGCATAATAATATACCAAACTGCACACAGTCTTTTTTTCATGTATAGGTTACTAGTATTTATTCTGTAAATATTAATTTAGCCCAGTCACAGTTTTTACAGTGTACTGACAAGAAGGTAGCAAATCAAAGAAATGAGCAGGAGTCCCAGAAGCCCTCCATATCAGCAGCAATATCACAGAATCAATTCTCAAATTGACAGGCAGCTATTTAGGAACATCATGGACTGAGGTAGTGCGATCACATCTCGTGGAGCATGTTCGGCGCCCTGGCAACAGGCTTCTGCACAAGCCGGATTCAGTTCATACATCTCTGCAAAGACCATAGTAGAGTGTGTTACTGTAATGAAGCTTGGAGGAGACAAAAGCATCTCCCACCTCCCCACATCTGTGTAATTCAAAGAAAGCACCTTGTTGTAGTGATGTGTCGTCGCTGAATAAAACATGATTGCACCACATTAGTTCTAATGACAGGAAGGAGTCTGAAATCAGTCCAAAAATACAGACTTCTGGTTTCGCATTTCACACTGCTGGATGCAGACTAGACACGAGATGAATGATTGAGCATGGCTGGGAGGAGCAGTTATTAAACGTCGCTGACTCTGAGTAATTAAACTGCAGATAATAAATCTGGTGTAGCTCTGTTTTCCTGTTTTTTCCTGTTTTTACTCGTTTATCTTCCCCCTCCGTTTGCGGGTGTTGGGTTTCTAGCTGAAACCTCTTAGTTTAAAATACATTAAAACAACAATAACTACACAAAATAAGCCTCTATGATGTGGTTTTTAATGAAAATGTGGAGGACATACAGGTTACACAGAAGCAGGCATTTCCTGTTTAATTAGCTCTGTGGTGAAATGCACCTGGGTGTGTCTCTTTTTGTGTTAATGGTCATTTTTTTGTACCTGAAACTTTGCTTCCAGGTACCATGTGACATCCACCATGTGACTGATGTGTCATGCCTTTTTTTCCCCATCTCTGCTTATTTTTAGCATGGAGATTTACAGTCTGCAGTTTGTCTACACAAGCAGGCGGTTGTTTTAGTTAACTTGGATGAAATGGGCTTGTGTCTGTAACGTGCATGCATTGTTTTTATGACTTTTGCCATGTATTCATCCATAACTCAATATTTATTTTTAATATTACAACCAAATTTGCAGTTCAAACGTATGCAGCAACAGTCGTGACTGCCGTCTCAGACGTGCAAATGCTATTTTTCTCAAACTCCCTTTCCCTCTTACAGGAATCATGTCGGCGACGGGGAATGGCTACGTCATTTATATGACCATTAAACGCAAGACCAAGCTGAAGCCTCCCGAGCTCATGACTGTTAATTTGGCCATCTTCGACTTTGGCATATCAGGTATGTGTGAACTCACCATAGTCGGGCAACAAGCTTTGTAGATCAGACACTGGATCATGAAAACAGACCTGACCTTTAGCTGCTTTAGCTTCAGTTGCCTGAGCCACTGATGGCATTGTAACGTAGCGTGTGTTCTGAGCCGACTGGATGGCAGAATGATGTTTTCAATGAAAGAAGTGAGCCTTGGCGGGTTTACTTGGTTGCTCAGGTTTGAAAAGAGAGGTTGAATAGCTATGCTAACTTAAAAATGATAAGTTCTTTATGTTGAAGAAACAAGTGTTCCTTTAAAAAGTTTACCAAGTGTCGCATGTGCTTCGGCAGAACTCCAAATGAACCTGTCACCACGGCCTTTTATTCACATTGCTAGGTCACACGACGGGCGCTCAGTTCATGATAATCCCCTGCTTGAGTTTCCAGTTTTGCTTCACTTCTTCGGCGAACACGTTTCTTTCTTAGCTCTTATTTCCAAAGTGGTGTTGATGATTTCAGACCGATCAAATGTGTGTGCCGTGATGTTTTCTTGGTGGCTGCTACACTCTACAGACACAAAACAACAGAAAATGATTACTTTTCTACGCTGCAGCTGCTCCAACAATGCAGCGTCTTAGAAGAGCTGTTCCCGCTGTAAGTGCAACCCCCCCCCCCGGCCTTTATTAAACAATATATTGGCTGATTGTGTGGTCTGTTATTGTTCCTGTCAGCGTAACTGTTATGTTGACTACCATTTATTTATTGTGTAGGCTGAGATTGTGAAATGGAATTCACATCAACATGTTGTATGTGCAAACTCGATGGACATGGAATCAGTTTGAGTTATATCTCCATCCCCTCTGTACTGAGGGGATGTAGTGATGTGTGGCGATGCAACCTCCATGGTCTCTTTGGTCCCTTCAATAAAGCCAGTGCTGCTGGTTAGCTGCAGTGGAAAGTAGTTAAAGCCGTGTTTATAAGTTGCTGAATTTGCCAGGCAATGTCACATGCTAACTAGCATGTAGGAAAGAATGAGTAAAGGGAAAGCCTCGCTAGTTCCAAATATTCGTCATTCATGTAACTGCAGTAGCACAATCAAAATCAGAACACAAGCACGAAACTGTTTCCAGGGGAGCTGCTGGTAGTCTCATTATGAAATGTGCATCACAATCCTGTACTTAATAAATACTGTGTAATTGGTGAAGATGAATTTTTTAATTTGCCGTTGTTTTATTCATACGCATGCGTTTGAGTAAGCAGAGCCTGCAGAGCCGCTGCAATTCAAACAACACCCGTAATGAAATTTTGAAATAAGTGTTTTTTACTGAATTTCTTCAGCAGTAGCAGCAACAAACGCAATGAGCCTGAATATAAATTGGCATATTAAAGTGTTAGTCAGCTCATTTCCATCTCTTCCAGTGCTTCTTCATACATGTTGCATCAGCTTGTTCTTTGCATTTTCATTGTTCCTTCCGAGTCCTTCGCGGGGGGAATGAAGTTATTCCCATTCTCGTAGTTGATTCCGCTGCTCATCAGGTGGACCCGTCTATCTGACATCTGTGTTCCTTTCATTTTCTCTTTCCATTTCACCTAACTTTCTCACTTTAGGAACCAATGTTTCCTTTCTTAAGATTGCCTCTCTTGTTAGCGCACACTTTTGACCTCGGGAGAACACTTTGACATTTCGATTTTTATTCCGTCTTTTCTCATCACTTGGCACTGTCACATCACGGAACACAAGTTAACACATTTCACCTACATATAAAGGTCACTTGAGTCCTCATGATGTGCACTCCCCAGCCTGTGACAACCGTTAAGTAATGTCATTCGTGGCCTAATCTCAACTTTGTTTCAGCTTTTTCTGTTTGTTTCGTGTTACAAAGAGGAGGCATGAAATATGAAAGAGGCTCCTACATGAACCACTTGAGTATGTGCGCTTGGTGATGCCAACACAGCCAAATGTGCAGTTTAAAAAAGGACACAAATCAGGATATCCCCCCATTTTCAAAATCTGTCACCTTGTTGCGTCCCCTGACTTTATGGAAGAGCGATACTAAGTTGCTGGAGTACCCCTAAACAAGATTTCATAGAGGATATTACAGTCTAGGCTCCAGAGGCTATACTCTAAGTCAGCATGCTAACATGAATGCTAATATGTAGATGTTATAGATATGTAGTTATCAGGAGTAATAATGGCCATGTTCTTTATTATATTATATAATATTATTCAATGTTGTGTTATGTTATGTTATCTCATGATTTCATGGGATCAGACGTACACATTTTTGACTGGCACATAAATATCCATGACTGATTTCATGGCAATCCACTCAGTCCAACAGCTGTTGAGTCATTTTTCCCAACAAACAGACATGTCGACCTCATGGCAGTCAGGGAGTTACCAAAGATGTTAGGATTCATCCTGTGGGGACCAGGAATTATCACGGCAATCAATCCACAGTTGTCACGATTTTTCATCCGTGGACCACCTGACCAGCATTGCCGTACCTACAGCCGGGCTGTGTGTACCATGCATGTAGCAAGCTTGATAAGTTACAATATACACGGGGCACACAGTGTGAATGGCATGTTTCCAGACTACTTGTGAATCCTTTCATTCATAAACTGTAGCTCAAAGGGCTTTACAACGCCATAACGCCCACAAATCAACCAGGAAACTGAAGGGAAAAATAGACTGCTAACACACATAGATAACTTATGTGAGTGTGAGCCACATATAGGATGTGTTTTTGTGGTTTTATGGTTTTGTCATGTGGTTTATTTTGCCCTCTCGGCAGTCGACTTTTTCTGTAGAAGTGTAGCAACTTAAGCAGCGGGCACTACACTAAATCAGCAGTTACTAGAGATGCAATAACAGCTGCCACTGACATCACTTATTCTAACTGCACTACTCAGTGATCATTGTGTGCTGGATTTGTTTTGAGCCCATTTGGCCTTTATAAATAAAATGAACCTGAATGTCAGCGTTCTAGTGAGTTAAACATAATCATTGGAGGTGGAAGTAATGAGACAGTAGGTCAGCTGCTTCTTTTGGCTTTTTCCAATGTGATGCGAGGACAGCTGTAGAAACCACGAGATGCTAAAGAGCAGAGATTTTTTTAAGGTCAGGGTCAAATAATTTCCCACATTAACTGGCTGGGACCATGGCGGACCAGTTCATACTGTTACACTGGAGCCTGGAGCGAACGGGGGACAAAGAGTAGAACCCAAAGGCAGAATCTAGGAGCTAAGCAGATGCAGTTCAGTGAATTAAACAAACATGGACACACAGTTACGTCTGTGGATCTAAAAAGAGGTTCAAAGTGTTAAGACGTCTCTAATGCAATACATTTTTGAAAAAAATGAAATGTTCATTATTTGGAACATTTTCAAAAACTGAAAATGGAACTGTCAATGAAAGGGATTCTGTTTCAAACCAGATTTGCTTGGATGTCTGGGTAGCATTCTGCTAGGAGAACCATGGACTGCAAACAGTTACAAAAGAAACAGTGAAATCTAATTGATGAAAAATAGCACTCAGGAGAGGGAAAATGCGTCTGAGAAAAAGCAAAATCTAGCCAGTGCAGTTGTTTAGGATGTTAAGAATTGGGACACAGTAGTCAAAGCAAATCGATGTCAGAGGTTCTGGCTATGCAAAATGAGTCACAGTCAACAGAGACCGTGTGTGTCCTGAAAGTGAACAAAGCTGAGCGGTCAGCCCATGTGTTTGCCCTGGAGTCACTTCCACAGTCGCCCTGGCTCACAGTAAATGATTTTAGCGAGGCCTTGTGACGTGAGTGATTGCATCGGCATATTGAGAATAACTGAGGAGTTTTATTCCAAAATGGGTCATCCCAGTATTTGAGAACTGGCAGAAAGGTAAGAGCACCCTGATTAAGTCATGCTGTGCTGTTTCATAAGTCATGAGCTGGTGTGGATTGGATGGACGTTATTATTCCACAAATGCATCGCATCATTCTCTCTTAATCAGATTTTCAAATAGATTCGGCCGCCATCCAGACACCCCTGCTGTTTCAGCTCAGCAGTTCGCTCAGAGTACCTACGCTGATCACATCTCGGTGATGCAGTGGTCTATTTAAAGGCCGCCGCCCTCACATTCATTCAACGCATGGACACGTGCTTCACGGCACTGCATGGGCGATGCAGTTGTCTACAATGCTGGGATTAAAAATAAGCCCAAAAAGTCACCTGCAGGACATTGATTGCGATGTTTTCATTTCAGCCTCGTCTATGTCATTCAGACACTGGTAATCACTTTGCACACTGGTGATTACAACGGTCACTGAGACATGATCAATGCAGACACAATAAATGGCAGCGTTCATATATACCAAAACACCTTCACAAACCACCTGGGAAACTTTAGGAATCAAACACTTTGATTAAATTCAGAAACGACCATTATTAAAATGCTCTTTTAGTTTGAGTTAATAGAACTCAGAGAAAAACAGGCATTAGTGTGGCCACATACTTGCCTTTCAGGAGCTGAACTACAATATAAAACTAGTGTGTGTGCACTTTCATGCATTTATTTATAGTTACCATTACTATTAACCTTATTTTTATAACATAACATATATATATATTTTTTTTTTTATTATAACATATATTTGTCCTGTACATTTATTCTTTATTTGGATAAATAGGTCACACATAGTCAGTTCCTTTTGCCCTTCGTTTCAGAAAAATGGTTGGCTAAACAGACCACAAAATAAATATTTACGTCCTATTTCTGTTATGTAACACTCATTTATGCTTCAGTAAAGCAGTTACAGCAGTTAGTTCGTACAGTTTTTACTTAAAAAAAGAAGTGTCAGCCAGTGACAGTTTACAAGCTGCTGGCTAACTTCTGAGCTAAATAGTGTATATTATATTTCCTGAGGTTGTGGAGAGGAAAACAAAGCTAAGGGAAAAGTGAATATTGAACTTAAAAACAATGACTTCAAATGACTATTGATGTTGATTGATGAATGAAAGGCAACTGAAATGTACATGAAATGCAATACATATGGATCACTGCGTGCAGTGTGTATGACTTGAATGCTTTTGTGAAGTTTTTTCATAAAGATCACTTTCCATTCAGCCAGAAGGCACTCCACATCCTTGTGGTGTGTCTGTGCTTGAAGAACATTGCGATAAGAATAAACAAAACACGAGCATATAGAATTCCAGATAATATCCTATCTATATCTGTCTGTCACGCTGAGATTACTTGTATCAAAGATGTATGTATTTCTTTTCATAGACCATTCCAATATCAAGGCCACGTACGCATATCTGCATCAGTGACCCTTGTTCCTTTGATGTCTGCTTATGAAATCCTCGTGGCGCTTGTTATTCCAGAGGCAGACCTTTGTGGTGAGATGATGAGAGATGGAGGCCAGCTCTTTCGCTCACACGGCCTCTATGGAGCAGCTGGTGCTGGAGTCCTGCAGTCATGTTTTTGGAGTAATGTCTGTCTTGCAGCTCACAGCGTGGATCTTTGTCAGTGATCCTGAAGATCAAAAACTAAGTAATTGATTTTGACAGAACCACTGGATTCAATTTGAATGTAATGTCTCTCAGAGAATAGTATCACAGTTAGTCATCCATCTTTCAGGTCTATGTCTTGCCAAGCACCCAAAACCACGAGCAAGGCGTACCATTTGTTTATTCACAGCTCCATTTAAACAATAGGAACTGTAAAACCAACCTACTCCCTGCTCCTCCATAGTGGTTGGCTATTTTCGTCAAACTGCTGCAACTAATGCAAACATCTTAATTGTTTTACACTCAGAAATGTTTCTTCTTTTGAGTGGTAAACTTTTATTTATTACTTATTTCAGAACGAAGCAGCTGTTGCCATTTTGACTGATTTGGTGCAACCCTTTCCTTGGCGAGAACTTGCAGAAGATCTGGTTCTTATTTTCCAAACTAATGACATCCCCATCAAACTCAACCACACTTTGTGTTTAGTGCCAATTCACAAATGCTTGCCTGCTAGCATGCAAAAAAAATGGCTAGTGAACGTGGTGAGGACCACCACTAACTGGCAGACATCAGCATTGCCATTGTGAGCTAAAAATGCTAATGTGAGCACACTAACAAGCGTTAGTGTGCTCACATTAGCATTTTTCTCAAAGCACCACTGTGCCTAAATCACAGTGCAGCTAACAGAGTGATGCTGGTCATTTATAGATATTATTTGGAATGAACTGCCAGCTCTGATCTGAGACTGCTGGTAACATACAGAACAAGACCATAAGCATATTTCATGCATGATAGGAAAACCCGGCATTTTCTTATTATTTTTTAAACTATGTTGATATGCAAGTGAAATCATGTAATTACATATTTTTCACCTTGCATAACACTTGATGTCATCCTCAGTGTTGTAATCCTCACTAATCCGCCACCAGTTGACCTCATTAAGCCTCTTGCAAGGACACGGTGTGTCCGTCCTGATCATCATGAAACTGATAATATACAAGAGGAAACTAGTTGCTCATTGTCCAAAATTGACTTGTATACCTCAGGTCATGTTGCAGGTTTTAGCCATTTCAAGACAAAAACACTTGTTAGTTTAACTAAAAGTATTGGTGATAGTTGCAGCTGACAATAATCTTATCTTGTGTGAAAGTGCAAAGAACGATCCAGAACAGACTGTGTGGATAAAGAGAGGTCAAATACATTAACATTATGAATTTTCCACATTACTGAAATGCGTTTTTGGCCTGTAGGACCTAAAGATGATGAGGTCTTACAGCTGATTGATTCTGCCAGCCTTCATGGAACAAGTCATCGTGACATCTACTGGCCAAATTAATATTCATGGTTCCCTGAAGGTGTTTTCCTATGTATTGCGCTCACTGCCAGTCTTTCCTTAAGCACTACAACCAAGTCAGTATTTTCACTGGAAAACTTCTTGAAAAGCGATGGCCCTATTTCAGTGAAATTGGCTGTATATGTCGACAACATCAAAACTCAAAACTTTATTTTATAATACCACCATAATTTTGTCATCCTTTGTTTCTGTACATTTTTATATACTTTAGTTTTTAACAATTGCTGAAAAATCAAGTCAATCGGTTTCATTTGCAACACCCTCCACACCAGAGCTGAGTAGAGTTCTCCTCAGTCACAGTTTCTTGGCTTTTGAGGCTCAGCTGTGTGGCTTGTAGCTTTCACACCAGGATCTCGCATCTTCTGGTTGAGGATACGCAGCTAAATGTTATCTGACCCATTAGGATCACCAAACTCATGAACCTCTATTCAGCCATCATCTTGACATCTGCTTTGATATATTGTTGGCTGCGGTATGGCCGTGTATTGGAGACAAACTCAGCACTTCAAATTGGTCTTTAATACGTGTGGTGACAATGGCTACCTGGGCATTGTCTGTTTTGTCTAATTTAATCTCACCGATGCAGTCAAAACGTCACCTTTGTGTCATAATTGATCTGAAATTTCATCTCGTCAATATCTGCTCGTCCACTGTATAGTTGAATAAGCTCATGGAACATCTATGACTCTTAATGCGCATACCTTTAGATGCTGCACATCAATTAATGGCATTCCTGCTGATTGACTCACTCACTCACTAGTTAACATCTGAGGCAAGTTATGGGGTGTCGTCATCCTCCCCGGCCTTATGGAACACACGTTCTAAAAGAGAACATATTTGTGACCAGTTTTGAAATGTAAGCGACTGGGCTGCCCCCTAAAAGTCGGTGGTTTGGAGTGATCAGCTGAGAAGACTCTGACTTCAGTCCATAGGGTCGAATAGTGCACTTCTATTTTTCAGCTGTGGTTTCTGGAGCAACGCCATGACAGGATGTAACATTACAAGCCGAGAGACAGAAGCATGAGGGGTGTGCATCCGGCCTGTCAGCTGCTCTGATGCTTCCGCCCCAGTGTCAGATTCAACTAAACCACATTTGAGCCAGACCGGTCCGACCTCAACTTCTGCTGTCCACTGTGATTGACTCTTGGGCCGACAGCTCTGTCAGCAGCCTTGCTTTTTAGAGGTCTGCTGGAAATTTGACATTGGCACTTCACAGATGATGAAGAAAAGCATTAAATGATGAGTCTTATAGAAAAAAATCATGGGACTCATGCAGGTCTCCGGCGTACCGCCTGGCTGTCCAAGACACCAATATCCTCCTCGCGGCCTCCCCTGGAAACAAGTTCTTATATTCTTTCTTTTTACCCAGCCGCTACTGCAGGACAGAGAAAGCAATTAGGTTCATAACAAACACCTGTGCCCGGTGCTGCATCCGTGAGCCACTCTCTGTCCCTCTCCCACAGCTGACGCTGAACCACACCCCAATTGACTGAAATTCAGAGTCTGCTACATCCCCAGGAAGAGAAATCCTGGAGTTACTACAGAAAAACAGACACTCAGCTAGTTTAGTCAGGCAGTGTGAGTGCGCTGCTACATATACAGTGTGACATAGTCAACTCACTATATCCAGCAGACCCTCCACAATGGGGTGCTCTGTTTTAGCCTTCACTGCTCTGCTAACACTTTTGCTTAGCCATTTAAAGCCTGCAACCCCAAGTAAAGTGGGGAGGAAGCATCCACCAACATACTGCATGTGCTTCCTGGGAGTGACAGGGTCAGAGCCTGGATGCCAAAAGTCCCCCCTGCAAATATTCCCTATTTACGCAATAAGCCCTTCCACAAAAGCTGGAAGACAAATAGCAGCGATGGGCAAGGGTACCATGCTATACAAGCCAGAGGGGAAACACAGCAATTGCCTGATTTGTAGAGCCCAAAGTTTCTTTGCTGTATTTGCTGTGACTCAGAGTAAATGTGTAAATGCTATTAAGCCTGTGAACATGTGAGCATCTGTGTGCAAGGGTGTGTGCGTGTGTGTGTGCAAGCCCCACTGGGTTTTCAGTGATTCCAAGAAAACATTTGGCTCACCATGTCTCATGCAATCTTGCCTCGAGAGGTTTTGATGTTTATCCCCTTTATGCTGCTTGGGTTCGACATGCCACATGGCTCTTGGCCTGTCCGGCTCACCAAGACAAGAGTCCTACATCTGACACACGCCACAATAACCATCTCCACTTTATTTATATTGCAAAAAAAACTGAAAATAGTTCATGCACAACAGTTTTTCCTTTCGGCTCCTAGGTGGTGCAGAGTTAACCCCGACAAAACAAAAATCAATGATCCGGTCACACCAGGATACAAGGGATGACAATATTTTATTGACCCACTACATTACAGCAGGAAGGGGAAGTTGGAGTTGGCTCCAGGTGCCGTTAAACACAGTAAAAGAAGCACAAGGGAAGAAAACGTTGTGTGATGATGATAAAATCAGAGAGGTGACTCTGAAGTCATTCAGTAGCACACAAACAAACTGACTGATTGAGGCAGCGGCAGACCGGCAGCTCCCAGTGTTCTGCAAGCTAAAATTATTGTTTTCGCCAAAGGAGTTTGGTGGATTTGATAAATGGGTGTTACGGCTTCAGTTTTCTGTTGAAAAGGTCACCCTGACAGTGAGGTGTCATTGACATTGCTTAGTTTCCTTCCTGCTTGTTCTGAGGGCGTGCTGATCACCATATTCTGTAGATGCAGACTCAAACATCTCCACTTTACAAAACCTGAACTTACCCTTTAAAGCTGAATGTGTAAATGTGTTTACCCAAGATAACTCTTGAAAACCTTGATAGTGAGGGTGACTCTGACACCGTCCTGTCCCTGCAAACACTTATTCCTGGGTTTTGGGATGGACCAAAGGATTGCTAGCTATAAGTTTTCTCACAGTGCGGTATGGGAGTGAGACAATTCACTTCATCGACAAACATCAGGGTTTTCATGACAGTCCTGTAGCTAGGAGATAGCAAGTGTAGGGAGGTGAGAATGGGAGTTACATGCTTTCTTTTTCAGGGAGTCAATGAGTCACTGTGGCCTCCTGCAACAAGGAGAACAATTGAGCTTTGTGCCAGACTCATTAAACCTTGTGGTGTATGAATAGTTAAAGGATGAGCACAAGTTCTATGAGCATACCACGGCTGCTGCAGCGTTCGCTCTCATAAGACGGGCCTTTCAAGGAAAACTCTACTGCAAGAATTGTTGATATCATTGGTGAGCGGTCCTCTCCTTTGTCACCCTGCCTTTATGCCGTTCAGTAAAGAGGCACACGTTGTCACAGGAGCTGTCACATGTATTCTTGCTTTTTTTTAGCGTTCCAATCGGAAACACTGGGGAAGAAGAAAGGTGCTTTTGTCATGTCTGTGTTGGGGCGCATGCAGTTCAGTGTTTGCAATCATGTAACGTCACCTTCATGTTAACCGTCTCTACAGTCGGCAAAGCAAACTGTATGAATGATCAAAATATTTTTTTAATTAATGTTTGTAGTCTGTAAAGTTATGCTTTTGTAAAGTTATAATTCCAGGTGAACAATATTATGTTTTGTCACATTTTCCTGAAGGCAAAACACTCATAGTCACTGCGAATATATTTTTGTATTTGTGAATCATTAAATTTGTTGTTATATCTTTTAATGTGTAGCTGTCAGAACTAATTAGGTATCTAATAAGATGTTGTTTATGACATAGATCATGCAAATCTTTCCACTCCAACAGAAATAAAGTTTTATTTAAGCATTTTCTGTAATGGTTTGATCCAGCAAGAAAACAAAATATAAGATAATAAATTAATATGTGATAGCCACATATACATAACGTGTGATTCATGTGAGTTCATTAATACTTATTAAATAACATAATGGACTCAAATGAATCACATGATGCGTCCAAACAGTGCAGAAACAAGAGAGGTTAAGTTGCGCCATTGGTAACTGGTGTTCTTCCTGTGGACAATGAGGTCTACACTGAAGTGACGATCAGAATAACTCCACCAGCCTTTCAAGTATTCTGGTGTACACATGGTGACAAATTTCAGTGGTTGTTCAATTTTGATTTATTTATATTGTTCTTGTCTGAAAAAAGGCAAGATGGAGTATTAGATTAGTATTTGTGGTATTTTTTCCCTTCCTTTTTCCCACAAAGAAGTACGCAAGTTTATGCTTTGTCTTTGATTTGTCAAATGTGCTGTTGACATTAAGGTCAGAAGTTCTGATCATAACAGCGATTCGGCTTGTTTCCTCTGTTTTCAATGCAATCTATGCATCATCAGCTTGCATCTGCGTTTGCTGGGAATAGTTCTATAAATAGCTGTCAGATGGTGATGTACAGCAGAGTCTTTTCTGTGCAGGAGTAATGCTCATGGAGCTGGAGAGCATACATTTATTTTACTGACAAAAGCAATTTGTTTACTTGTTTATGTAAAGCAGTTATTGTTATTGTTTTTCCTTTTAACTGTATTTGGTATGAGTCAACAGTCACTTTCATGCGGCTGATTTTAAGAAATTTCTGTCAGTGGTGTCATGAGTAAAATCAAAATTTTAGGATTAACTTCAATATTCGATATTTAAATTATATTTCACATCGGTCTCCTTTTACCGTCACTTCCCTTACTCTGTCCCCTCTTCCCCTTACCTCCATCCCCTGTCTCCCCCCTTTTCTCTATCCTCACAGTGACAGGAAAACCCTTTTTCATCGTATCTAGTATCTCCCACCGCTGGCTGTTCGGCTGGGAGGGCTGTCATTTCTATGGCTGGGCGGGCTTCTTCTTTGGCTGCGGGAGCCTCATCACGATGACCGTGGTCAGTCTGGACCGCTACCTCAAGATCTGCCATCTCAGATATGGTACAACAGGGTCCCCTCAACATCTCAGTTCCATGTACACAAACATACTGACAATCTGGGGGGCTTGGCATTTTGATTTGAATAAAAAACATTGAACAAAGTAGACCAAACCTCGACTGGAGTATATATTGGAACATGATTTTCAGTATTTATTGATTTATCGGTTAACTGGGAGATTCATATTAGTTTTAGAGTACCTGCTCTTCTTCATTAAACAAACTACTTTATGAAAGAATAGATTTCAGTTCATTACTTTTATATAACTTTGTAGTAACACCAGTAAAGTACCACAAGATTAAAAATTTGACTAAATTACAAAAAACATTTTAAAATCAACTTTAACACTAGAAGTAATCTCGAACTCTGAATGAGCAATCCTCAACCAATAATGTATTTATTGATATATGACACACCATTCTCCTGTTCTTAGGAACTTATTTACTTTTCATGTCTCTCCCCACTTGTCCATCATTGTATTGTTTACTTCTTCTTCTTGTGTACTTCACTTGTAGGCACATGGCTAAAACGTCACCACGCTTTCCTGTGCCTGGCCTTTGTTTGGGTCTATGCGGCTTTCTGGGCCACTATGCCGCTGGTCGGCTGGGGAAGCTACGCCCCAGAGCCCTTTGGGACCTCCTGCACATTGGACTGGTGGCTGGCACAGGCCTCCGTGTCCGGCCAGAGCTTCGTTATGACCATCCTGTTCTTCTGTCTCGTCCTCCCAATGGGCATCATCGTCTTCTCTTACGTCATGATCATCTTCAAGGTGAAGTCCTCTGCAAAGGAGATTTCCCATTTTGACGCCCGCATCAGAAACAGCCACAACCTGGAGATGAAACTCACAAAGGTGGGTGATGGGTTGGTGGGAAGGCGTGGGGAACAAAGGCAATGAGACAATGCAGAAAGACAGCAAAGAAAAGATGACATTTGCGTAGTGCTCATAGAGGAATCGTGATCTGAATATTGATTTTCTCCCAGGTGGCAATGCTGATCTGCGCAGGCTTCTTGATAGCCTGGATCCCTTATGCAGTGGTGTCAGTGGTGTCGGCATTTGGGGAGCCAGACTCAGTGCCCATCCCTGTTTCTGTTATTCCCACGCTGCTGGCCAAGTCCTCTGCCATGTACAACCCCATCATCTACCAGGTGGTGGACCTGAAAAATTCCTGTGCAAAGTCCTCCTGTTTTAAAGCCCGAAAGGAACGCAGGCATTTTAGAAAGTCGAGGTAAGACAGAGCGTGTTATCTTTCGGCACTGGAGCTGTGCTTGCATCACTTGATTGCCTCGGCTGTTTTATTTATGCTCATGCACCCATTTTGTGGCCCCAAGATTTTCAACAGCCTTTCAACACATTCCATGAGGTGCCCGGTGTTCCTCCTTATGTACAATATGTTTGCTTTTGCTTTACTTTCTCTCTGCAGTTCTCTCTGCAGAATCCCTGTTGCCGGATTCCTTCAGTGCTCAGTCAAAGAGCAGACCCTTGTACTGGACTGTGTACTAGCTTGATACAAATGGCCAATACCTTGTCGTTAAGTGTTAATGAATGAGTTAATGCTAACACCCTGTTGACACATTCAGCCTCTCAGTGTCATAACTCAGTGTAACTGGGACACACCATGACAACATGCAAGCCCTGAGGCCTAACTATTACATGGTATTAACTGAGTGATAAGGCTGCTCCATACAGTTCTGTTTAGCATCTGTTTCAAAATCTACTGTTAATAAATTTGGCAAATAAAAACAATTAAAATGAAAAAATGTATAAAATTGAAAAAGAGATCAAGCAATAATGTAAAATAAAAAGATCACTGATTCTGCAGTCTCAGATCTCCATGCAGGGAATGCTTTAACCAATGCACACTGACTGCAAAAGCCTAATCACCTCAAGGGTTCACCCAGGACTTAACAGTCCTGCCTGAGGATCTAAGGCTCTGAGACAAAGGGGTGTCACTCTTCAACTCTGCCAGAAAAGGGGATACTTGGAGCACATTCTCAGCTGCTGTCCAGAGGTCATGGTTGGCCAGCAGCATGGTTGGTGCTGACCAAACTCTACAGACAGTAGGTGACAACAGCGGCTACAGCAAGCAACAACACCCAACAGTTCCTAGGATACAACAGAGATTGCTGGCACAAGAAAGGAAGATAGGCAATTAAGTGTCACATAATGGATGGAAAGCCCCTTGTAAGCAAGTTGAAGTAAGCTGCAGTAGCTTTGAAGGCCAGTTGCTACACTGGGTCCTGGGACTCCTGGGACTGCATTAGGAACACCTGGGAAGCAGCTGAAAAGGCTTCCGTTGGTTCAGGGTGAATACGGGCAATGCATGGCGTGATTGCAGTACACACAAGTCTTAATCAGCCAACACTAGGTTGTCCAGGAGTGAGTGGCTGGTGTTAATACCTGAAACAATTGATGACCAGGGGATAACGTTTCCAGACTGCACATCATGGTGTTTCAAAAATCACAAACAGGGGTGCTTCAGGTGATAAAGCAAAAAATAAAGAGTAGAATTTCATTAGATATCCAGTTAAGATGGACTGCAGCTTTCAGAGCAATTACGGCAGAAATACTGTAGCTGCCATCATGAAACCGGCAGCCTTCAAACCCTTTACAAACCCTGGAAGAGTTTATTGTTAGTTTCACAGTGGGTCCATCTGCACATTCAGTACAGTCACAATGCTTTAAAGAAACAGGTACACTCACAAGAGCAATGTGATGTCAGCCGTCTTAAGGACACTAAGAAGTGTTTAAGAGCAGTGGGTCCATTAGAGTTTTTAACTTTTTGATCCTTTTAATATATGCTTCCCTGTGGAAGTTTAAGGAAGTAAACTTCGGTGCTGCAGGAAGTGAACATTATTGTTTAAGCTCATATTAAACCATGAATTTAAATGTCATCTATTTTGAATAGCATACAGTCTGCATTTCTGTATTAGATCTGCTCTATTAGAGCATGTGGCAAAAAAATTTGACAGTTGCACCCCATTAATGTATGTCCATCAAAAAGTGTAGTACAGACTCAAACTGTCATTAAAATTCAAGTACTTTTACTACTACTGCATGACTACAAGCTGTTGTTTTAGCTGCAGCTGAAAACATCATAATAATGTAAAATGGGTGACTTAAAGTACGGGTTAGCAACAATTACATGAAAACATTAATGAGGTTCGGAGAAGCTATGTTTGTTTCAGTGCATGGGACTGTCTTTAGTATGCACAACAGGAATGGATCTGACCAGGAGCTCAGTCTTGGAAAGGCTGAGCAGGATGTTCTTTCATCTATCTTTCGTCAGTGAGGCATGATGAGATTCGTGACAAAACGGATTAATCAGTGGAGAGCAAAGGAAGGAAGAGTTGTGTGTCATCTGTGTAGCAGTGGTATGAGAAACCATGGAAGCAAATGATAAATTTTTTTAGTTTCTAACTAAAATATGGTCAGAATCATTTATTTAAATAAAAGATATCCAACTTTTAATCAGAAACCACTTGATATTTCACTGCAGGTTAAAAACCATGATACTAAATCGTAGCTTAGCCCTACCAAAGAATTGCTGACATTGAATTCATCTGAATACTAAGTGTACCTTTTATGCACAATGTAATGCCCTCAGAAAGACGCTTTCTTGAAACAAATGTGTTCAAAGCATGTACTTGACCTTTGCAGCTGAAAAGACAAGTCATAAATTGCACTGCAGACACAGCAGACAATGCTAATGACTAATAAGTACCTGTTTGAAAGTGGATCAGGTGGTGCATGTTCCTGAATGGGTGAAGGAGGGAGCAATGTCGCACAGGGCTAATGTCAATGTGAGAGGATGGTTTATATGTTCTGATGCCATTGCTTTAATAGGCTGTTTTTTAAATGTTTAAATTTCTCCAAAAGTAGATTTGGGTCAAAAACAAAGACATTTCTCACTGATGTCCTTGTTTCTTTCTGTTTTCATGTGCTTGCAGGTTCTACACCATCTCTGGCTCGTTAAAGGACACTCCACCAGCCAAAGAAGCTCACATCGAGATGTGAGATCAGACACTTTAGACTGTGTGATCCTCTTACCTCCTCTATTTTGGACACTTTGCCTTGTTCCCTGCCCTCTGTGCCCTACATTTACCCAATCACACGCTGCCTGTCACCTGCTTTGACATCATCCACCGCTCACCTTTATGTCTGGTGATTCCAGAGTCTCGCAGCTTGTTTTTGCACCCACGCTGGATCATGTCATGTGCTTCCAGCAGCTCCCCACGTCCTCTTCCTTGGAAATCCCATCTTTCCCTACGAGGTTTTCCTTAATCTGTGGAGTTGCGTTGTCTTTACAGTGGTTACAACATACAAGTGATGTGTTGTGTGAGCTTCTTGACTTTGTTTATCAGCATTACAGGTGCACCGTCTGTAATGCTGCAGGAAAGAGACGACGCATCCAATCAAAGTCAAGTGATCTGGAGCTATAACGTGTTGAATCCAAATCTTGCAGAAGTGTGAAATTGATACACAGTTTTTAAGTATTAGTTTTGGGGGGTTTTTTTGTCAACAATGTTTCTAAACCTGAACTGCAAATTAAAACAGACAGCATTCATCCTGAGGTGAGCCATGTCCAATCAGGTGTGGGTGTAAGTGTCGAGCTCAAACTTGTATTTTTACTGTTTCTTCAGCTGTTGTCTTTTGTACTCCTACACCTGTGGCTTGTAAAAAGTAGATTTCCTCCAGAAGGCACTGACTCACTTCAGCTGTTCTCGTCAGCTGTCAAACTGCACACACTGACACGCTTTGTGACTCTAATCATGAAGGATGAGAGTTAAACATTGTAATTACAGGGTATTGGCATTTTGCTGCACTGATCAAAAGCTTTGTTTGATTTGTTTCTGAGACGAGTGTCCACAAGTGAGCTCAACAGCTAAAGGTTCAAACCCATCAAACACACTATATGAGACGAGTGCACTTTACCTGCAAACCATTAAGTATGCATTGTTAGCAGACGGACATACGCACACAGTGAATTGCTGCAGAGAAGGGAATGCACGACATAATTTGAAAAAAACATCTTTGACTACCACAGCAACAGTTGTGGCCACAGGTTCAGGAACAGTTATTGTTAATTCAGGGACCGTTTGTTAATCTATTTGTTTGTTATTGCAGCTAGAAATCGCAGCATTGTTTCATGCATTGAAAATATAGTTCGACATGTTGGGGAACTTGCTTACACACCTTCTTGCTGAGAGATAGACAAGAGGATTGACACCACTGTCATGTCTGCGTGTGAAGCATGAAGCTAGGAGACAGGAGGCATTTAGCCTAGCTTAGCATAGACACTGGAAGCAGGGGGAAACAGCTAGCCTAGCAGTGTCAAAAGTAAAGAAAGTATGCCTATAGTCTGCACACAGGTTTACATATGCATCTGGATGGTTGTGTTTCAGGATGATATTAAGATTTTTACATTTCTGCGACTCTTACTGCTTATAGATCTGGTACTTTTGTAATTTCAAGAGATGAAGACAGAAGACAAAAGAAAACAAGAAGAGAATGAAAATTGCTCCTTATAGAAATTGAAATTCTTGACAACTACAACAGCATTATTTTGAGTTATTATTACAGACTAGATTGTGATAATTAAAATGTAAAATAGTCATTGGATATTTAGTATTCTGAAACTGGAGCTGGATTCTTGATTTGAATATATGAGCACCCTCCTATTTATAGCTGGCAATCAGTTTTGATTGAATGGGGCAGTGAAAGCAGTCCACGTCTCCACCTGTGTGTCATGAACTTTGGCTGGATGTCCGGCTTGTGTTTATGCCCCTATATGCTGACGACTTGTTGCTTTTGTAGCATCGAGTATTTTCCACATCCACCTGGCATCTGTAACGGAGCCTCTCATCAAATTTCTGGCAAGAAAGTGAGTGTTTCCCAAAGCATCAAAGTATTCCCTTCAATGTGAACTTGGTTGGACATTTTCCCTTTTTACACTGACCAGGGATTTAATTCATGAAATGTTCTTTTAATTTCATGTGTAATGCTCATTACTAGAATGAATATAAGCAATATTTTAAAAAATGGCTGCGATAATCGCGCCTGAGATACTTCAGCATGCACAGTTAAGCGCGTGAAGATCCCAAAGACCCTGAGCCCATGTCAAGTTAAGTGTGAAGTGAAGGTCAGTGTGATAAGTTTCTTCACTCAAGACTGGCTTAATGAGACTGTATGTAGATTCTCAGTGAAGCCTCTGAACTCTGCAACTAACACTCAATTACATCAGCTGCTCAACCATCATACATGAGTATTGGGCTGTTCTGCTTTCTACAGTACCTGCACGTGGTAACTGCACCTTAGTCGAGACTAAAAGAGCAGACTTAGGTTAATAAACTCTGGATCCAAACAATTTCTTAAAGACATTCGGACATTCACAGCCACTGCATACAGTGATTTTTCCAGATTATGGTTATAATAAACGTAACACAAATTGCATCAATCCAAAAGTGCAGAATGGTCCAGTAGGGACATCTTTTCTATGGTTACTGGGCCTCAAATCTGTTTCTTTACTATTGGTATTTAAACTGGGGACAGTGTTGCGTACACGCGAGCAAAAATGCCGACGGATTTAAGAAATTCAATATGAAGCACCTTAACTAGGAATTCATTGTATTAATCAAACAGAAATGTCAGCCTGGCTGTTATATCCGAGAGGTTTTATGGGAAAATGAACTGTATCCTGTTGTATCGATGCAAGTGAAACAAAAGTACCAACACCAGTTTTAGGCCTATTGCTTAGCCTTACTTTGAAATCTCCAGAGTACAACCGTGCCAAAGAAGAGCAGAGTCGTATGTCTTTGCGCTCAGGATCATGGTTTCAAGATGTGAATATTTTGATTGTGATCTTGATTCTAGAGGAAGATTCATACCGAACTCATGGTGTGTTACAAAATAAAAAGTATCTACCACAGTCTTAAGGCTACACATATGTGACAGTTGTACTGAAATCAGTTGCCAGAAAAGGATTTAGTCTGGTTTTATCAGTACATTTGAACCTAACTCATTAACATAGTAGGCAATACACAGTAGAAAAGTGCAGATCTCACCTTGAACTGAATTAATAACTAGTCCAGTTTCAAATGACATATTCAGATGTCATTATTTGTATTTTAGCCATTAGGCTGATTCCAAAAGCCAGTGCAAGTTAATTCAAAGGTTTTTCTATTTCTAAGATACTCACCATGTCGCCAATAAAGTCTCAGTTTTAAACACTTCTCCTCCAGTTGTGATTCAAAGCAACATGTCTGACGAGCAAAACACCCAGATCCTCTTTATTTAAAACATTGCACAATTTGTTAAATTCTTTGCTCACACAAAACAACTATTCGTTCTTTGCCGCCAAAACGTGGGTGTCATTGTCCCTCTGAGCCTTTTGTACACATGCAACATCGAGCCTCTTGTTTCCCCTCATGTGTCAGGCTGTGTTTGGACATGTCCTGTACAGACAGACTTAAACACCTGACCGCAGCCCGAGTAAAGTCAGAGTAAGTATCCTTCAAGTCTAAATGTATCCACCAGGCACAGCTGCTTCTTTAGAACCGATTGTTGTAATCCCTGTCACATCTTCTTGTTCATGCACGCCTCATCCCATCTGTCGACTCACAACACAAAATGTAGTAGTGTTACATTGTAGTTACTGTGCATGGTGTTCAAGTCTGAAGTCTTCTAAACGCTGCAGGTTGAAGTCAGTCTGGACATGTTCCCTTTAAATGTGTTTGTGAGTAGTTTGTTGTCGCCAGTTGACCTGCAAGTCCACAAAAGACGTATGACGGTCACATTTTGGGGACCATGTATTCAAGCGAGTCGAACAGTGTCTCTTTCAGAAACACTCTCACGTGCTGAACCATACTTTTCACAAAATATGCAGAGTTGTATTTTCTATGTGCTTCAGTCTGTGTTTTTCAGTTCTAGGTAATAATATATTAATAATGATATCCAGTCATGTGATAACCTTGTACCTTTGTTGACTGTCAACTCATGCTTCACCAAATTTGGCACATTTTGCACTCCATACGGAACTCACGCTCGGTCAGTTCCATGGTGTTGTGCATTTGAAACAAGCCATAGTTCATAACTGTAGTGTTCAGTACTTTAAACCCTAACCTGTCATAAGTCATCATATGGAGAATCTAAACTGAGTCTCATGCCACAATATAACTATATATAATAAATAATACGCAGCTCTTAATATTACACACACTCAAGTTGATACAGTCCGGCACAATAACAGTGATTGTTCAATTGAGGCCACAGTTTTTACATTAAATGTGATGCTTTGCATTGTATGGATTTGACATATTATATTAGCATTTAATATTCATAATATAATACATAAAATAATACATTGCGTTACATCGGAGAACGTCTCTCCAGTTAGATATTCAGTGCTTAGTCCCTGTGTTCTCTGAATCCCACTCCATGTGAAACACTGCTGCTTTACCCCTGCACTGTCTGCATCGTTCCCATATCTCTAGTCAGCCTGGACCCTAATGAACTGCTGCTTGCGTCCAAATGCTTTGTCGACAATTGTAACTGTGCTGATGGATGAAACTATTTTTTTTTAAGAATGCTATTTTGTTTCTCGATTCCTGTTTTGGTGGCTCGAATAACACCATGTGATTTCAGGGGGATGGTGTCGGCATAGAAGCAAAAAGGAAACTGACGTGTAGTTTTCCACGAAGCACACTGTACTGCGTACACGGAGATGTAACACAGGCTGGGGTGCGTTTGCTCTCAGTTCATAGGTGAAATCTTTGAAAAGCTCCATTAATAATCATGAGAGTGAATTAAAGCCTTAAGATGTCATAGAAGGATTATCTGAAACCTGAACTGAGGGTGAAGCGACCTGTTGACCTGTTGTTAGTTGGTCGGGTCAGCTGAATCTCAGGTATTGGTTGTTAGATGTTTGGGTCTGAATGAGGATGTATGGGGTTACGTTAGCGCCAAAAATGTTTTGCACGGAGATGCTGTTTTCAGAATTCATAATGTAAATGACTGTTGTTTTTTCACTGCTGTGCACACCTTTAAGTGCAATAGTGCATTGTTTTGACTTTGTCCATCGATTCTGTCCGTGAACGCTACATTCAGCTACACAAACAGTGCAGGTCTGCTTCACGATTAATGGGGGCGTTTCATTATTCATTTACTGTAATCTGATCACACACTGACAGAAAACAGAATTTACTGTTTCACTTTATTTAAATGTGCAGCTCGGTGATTTACAGGTGTGAAATTTCCTGAGTCAAGTCAATTTACACAGCAAATGTAGAGCTCCATATGTGAAACCACATACTGTAACGTACCTGAGATAAATGGTTATTATATTAATCTTTCTTAAGGCTTTTTCAGTCTCCACTCAGTTAATAAAGTGCTTTTTTGGGCCAAATTACAGAGCAGAACTGGTTGTTCGGCCAATGACTTGATTCTACCAACAAATCCAAAATCAAGTCGTAACAAGTGTAACTTATGTTTCCAGAGGCTGCAGCCTGATCTGCCCGTGCCACAGAGCAGTGCCGTTTCCCAAAATCTCTTAAAACACATCCATGGCTGACATGCTCCGGCATTAGCACAAACATACGCACTGTTTTGTCTCGGTGCCCACGTACACTGAAACACTCACCAGAACAACAAATGTGTATTAATCTGCAGCTGAAAATAGTCCCCATGAAAAACAGCATTTCCTCTCAGTTTTGTAAGGTTTTTCTAAAACGACCAGCTTTAAAGACGTTTCTAAGAATTGAACTATATATTTATGGCTGGCTGCTAACAACGTCAACAGGAAAAGGAAATAGGCCTGAGGGCAACAAAACGGTGGGAACCTGGAGGCGCTGAAAAACAAACTTGTTGGTTTTTGCCTTTTTTAAAAAAAAAAAATCTGTTGACACTAGACAAAATATAGAGGTATAGAAAAAAATTAGATTATGGTTTGTTTTTAAAGTCATTCCAAAGTTTGTAGGAATATGGTCTACTGAGGCAAAGTTTCAGGGTGGTTTTATTTCATGCATGTTATTTAGAATGTTAATGTAAAAATAAAGTAGATGATAATTAAACAGACCACGCTGAGACATTTTTGTCACTAACAACACCCCACACTTCCTGTACCTGTGAGTATGTCCGTCAGGTTGCTCTGATTCTTTTCTGTGGGAAATATTTGATCGGATATACCAACTGCGTTTGTTTACTTGCATTCTATGCCAATTGCATTTTGGGTTTTTTTTTCCCAGTTTCTCCTCACTGAAGTGGTTGTTGTCTTCACGTGATGGTCAGACGACTCGCTGAGACTAATCTGCGGACTCTTACTGCTGATTTGGTGAACAACGTGTACACAACAGCAGCCGGGAGCATCTGCGGCTGACTCGTCTTGACGGAACATTTGACAAACTGAACGCCCAGCGACAAAATGGATCATTATGAGCCGCCGCCTGTCGCTAACGCTACTTATTTTGCGTGGAGTTTGCGGTGCTTCTGATAATCACTGTGATGCTGATGGGTGATTCAAAGCGAACACACAGTTTATATTGTGCCAGCTACACTCTGAAAAGTGAAAGATCCGTTTTGCCCAGAAACACCACAGCCAGCGACGAGACTGTGCAACTGTGTGTCGACTGTTCTATATTGTTCTAGTGACGTATTAGTGTTTGTTTACCACATGTTGCACACTGACTATACTGTTTCTCACCTGTTTCGGATTAAAAAACTTCAAGCACTGCTTTGCAAATCTGTCGTGTTGTGTAACACCCTGAATGAAAGTGAAAATAAAGGTGCGACATACGACGTACCGTCTTTCTTTCGTCTTTCTTTCGTCACCTTCCTCGCCGCACACCAGCCAGCTGCTCTCCTGAGTCGAAAACCTGTGAATCAGACTTTAATTATTCAGCTTGAAGAGTGAAACGACCGCCGTGCGTTCCAGTTTGAGATCGACCCAATCATCCTGTGGCATTTTGCTGAATAAACTGCATGAAATGATTATTAATGGACGATAATGAAACTGCGTTAAAGTTAATGCTCTTTCATTTTCAGGCTGTAGTTTGTCTGATCATTCCTGGAGTTTAAGTCCTTTTGGGAATTTGGAAGAAGACATAGAGCGTTTGATCCTGTTTTACAGTATGCATACTTCTGGTCTGAGTGCAGAGAGAGAAGAGGCCAAAGGGAATAAGTTGCTGTTAAGTAGATTTAGATTTTTACACACTAATAAAAACTAAGAGCAAACAATGGTTTGAATGGACATAGAGGTGTAGAATAGAATAGAAGTACTTTATTAATCCCCTGAGGGAAATTGTGTTACAGGAGCATCATAATATAAAACAAAAATAAGATGAAATAAGATAAGTATATATGTGGACACAGCTGCCCCTGTGTGTACTTTTGGGTCTGTGGCTATTCGTCATTGTTTGGACTTGGTATCTTGATTCAGGGAACTGCTAATGTCACAGCAGGCAATGTTGTACACGCCAGAGTGCTTCAGGTTGTCCTGAACAGCAATTGGTTTTCCAAATGTGGTGTGAAGGAACATGACTGGCTTGTGTGGAGACTGGATCTCGACCCCATCAAGGACCTTTGGGACTGGACTGCATGATCACTGTAAATCCCTGCAGCTAAAACCAGTTAAACAAAGGCTGTTTTGGACTGAGGGTCTGTTGCATTTGACTCTTAGATCATCCTAACGTGAGGAAGACAGACTCACAATTAGCTAAACCCAAAACCTCTGAACTAAGACCCATTAGTTCTCATTAGCGCTGGGCTCAGATGCTTACTCATACAATCATGATACACGGCTGCTGAATCTATATGGGCTGTGATTTTATATATATTGTGATTTATAGTAAAACAAGGTTCACTCATACACATACACATGAGTCATACTTTCAAGTTTCAGTATCGCAGTGTTTTGCTGCAGCAGCATCCTGCATGCTGCATACAAAGGTTAAAGTGATTCATTCCCTCATCTTCCCGCTCGTTAAGCTACCGAGAAAATATAAATATGTAGTGCAGTGGTCACTCAGATCGGCCCTGTGGAGTTTGTGAAAGACTCAGGGTGACAAATCTGGTGATGTGTGTGTTTGTATGGCCGTGATTTCCACGCACTGCGAGTGGGGGGACGATGTCATAGTGCTGCAGCCTGTAGCCATCACATCACAGTTTAGACTCAGCCGCTAATAGCACCGCACGCTTCCTGTTTTCTTTGTTCTACTGGAACTGCTGAGGTCGGTTTAATGTTTTCAATAATTACTCCAAATCGACCCAAACTAACGATAAAAGCACGAAAATATTGTCTCTGATAAACAATAAACAAATACATTTGTAAACAATAGCTACTGTCTTGTGGTTAATTGCAATTTTTCAATATAACCTAATGATAAAGCAATAAATCAAGTGCTCACAGAAGGCTTGTAGCAGACTTCATGCTACAATGCAGTTAAAAGATGATTTTCTATTTCTGACCTTTGCCTTGGAAATGACTAAAACATGCTAACCCATGCTACCTAAAGTCAAAACAAATACTGATGTTGTGATCAGCATTTAGAAATGTCTGGAAATGACGATAAGTGATGTTTTCTCTCAGCACAATGAATAAAAGTGATGTCATTTCCGATTTGGCCCAAGCGTCTGTGTGTGTTTGCGTAAATGAAGAATACAATTGTGAACACATTGCTTTGAAATGAAAAACAGTACAAAACAAACACCCCATGCCTGTTCTTCATCACACTGTGCAACAATCCACCAGTTTAAATGAGAAATCTTCCTGAAAGCAGGTTTATTGCTTCAGTAATTGATCGGCCAATATAGGATCAATACAGCTGTGGGCCACCGGAGACCGACCCCTTAGGCATCACAAATGGAAGGTCACTTCAATATAATCCTCCCATTCCCATTAGTAATTAAGCAGTAAAGTGTAATTAATAGTAATGAGTGTGGTCTAGACCCGCTCTGTTTGTAAACTGAGATGACTTTTGTTGTGAATTGGCACTATATAAATAAAATTGAATTGAATTGAATTGATTGTTGAATATTGAATTGAATTGAATATCTGTATTGTACTGTAACCTGACCTAAACCTAAATATCCCCAGATATCACCCTGATATAAAGATACCATAGAATAGCATTAGATCTATTGTCATTGGATCAGTTTGTATTCAAAAACCACTCTTTAATACCTGCAACAATATTCAGTGAAGAAGAAAAAAATGTTTGCAACATGACTTTTATCAGGAATGGTTCTTGTGTTCAGAAAACCCTGGAACCAACCGAAACCGCAGTGCACCCTGGGTATTCTCTGGGCCAGCAGAGCAGACCAGACTCACAGCGATCAGGACGGAGTTTCTTTCATGTTCTTTATGTCACACCGCGGTGAGGTTTGTCTTGTCTTGGTTTGTGTCTTGTCATTTCCTGTTTTATTTTGAAAAGTAACTCTCCTCTCGTTTCAGGTCACTTGCCCTTCCTCATGTGCCACCTGTCTGATTGTCTTCCCTGATTCCTGATTGTGTCCACCTGTGCCTCATTATCCTCATGTGTCAAATAGTCTGCGTCTCCCTTTGTCCTGTGCCAGAGTGTTTCGTCCATCGATTACCCCAGCCTCTTTCTATAGTCAAGTCAAGTCATCCTGTGCAAGAGTCTTTGTTGAGTATTGATGCCTCCTAGTGAGAGATTTTCTGTTGTAATTTTCATAGTCTGTATTCCTAGCCTCAGAGAGAGAGATTTTGTGTTGAGTTTTGAGTGTGTTTCCTAGCGTAAGCCTAGATAGATTTTTCCTCCTTGTGAGTGATTTTGATTTCTAGTTATCTTAGTGGAAGAGTAGAGTTTTGATTTATTAGGGATTCTTTTCTGTTTATAGGATTTGAGTAGTGTAGGTTTTGTCCTCCGAACGGAGAGGTTTTTGTTGCTGTTTTTGGTTTCTTTAATAGAAGTTAATTTTTCATAGCCGTGATATTTTGCGAGCGAGAGTCTGCCTCTGCCAGAATAAAAGCCTGTCAAAGAAACCTTACTCTACTGCGTCTGAGTCCTGTCCATTGTCTCGGCCTGACACTTTATATCACGTTACTGATGGGAAATCATGTTGCTGAATTAGTGATGGATCCTCAGTTGAATCAAAAGCAGCACTGTGACCTGTGACGACAGTGGCGGTTCATACAGATCAAAGGAGCTCGAGGTGTTGCAGTTGCCTTAGACATGCTTGTTGGAGGCTGCTTCTTACTGTCTTTTATCATGGAAGGACCACTTTTTGTCCATGGGTAGATGTAAGTGAGTGGAATCTGATCAAGCTGCAGGTTGTAGATATAATTTGCCTCCTGGTGCCAGTTTTATACCTTCATATAACTGAAAGAAGACTGGTTCATTAACACTGTATTAACATTTTCCTGGGCTATGTAACTGCAATTTAAAATATTAAATTAGATCCTCTGATCCAGAAAATGATTTTTTACCTCCATCAACACACAGATGCTCCAGCATGCTTGTTCTTTCCTTCCCATGGCTGGACTAGTGGGTCCAGAGCGTGAACTGTAGGCCCTTTCTAACCTCTCTTCCCGTCCACGGTCTGTGCAGCACTCAGCCTTCAAGCACGCAGTAAACAATACAAACCCCTGAGCAACAGAAACCAGGTTAGTTGCGTGTTGATTAGTTTGTAGTGATGCAAATAAGCACAAGTTATTAATGGAGATGGATCAAGACCTACCTAATGAAGGTCTTCAAGATAGACTGTGCTGAGGGGCCCCTCTGCAGAGTAGGATTTGTTGATTTGGTTTTAATACAGGACCTGAGAGCTTCTCGTTTGTTTTATTGCTGTATTCTAGTGATGCATATGCTCAAACACACTTCCAATTAAAAAAATATCCATAAATCTAATTAGATTCAGTAAACCTGGGTCCTCCTTGGGGAAGTGGAGCAGCTGGTAATCCAGATTTGGAGACGTGAGGCTGAGGAGGACACGGGTTAAGGTGGAAGGAAAAGATGGATCAGACCTTGATGGGACTGTTCTTTCTAGAGCAGGACTCTCTGGTAGGACAAAGGTGGAGAGGTGGAAGGTGTTAGATGGAGAACCTGGGTGGAGATGATTGTGGAAGTTTAATGAAATGATTCAAAGAGATTCAAAGAGAACCACAAGTTACAAAGGGCATTTACACAGACTTGTTAAAAGACTTTAGGTTCATGATAGGTTTTATCATGAACCTGTGTGGTTTACACAATTGCCCCTCTGATACACATTGCTTTAATCTACAGAAAGGATCAGGATCAGATCATGCGGCACAATGATTAAAACAGGATGGTGTGGAATAATGTGGAAATGTCCACATTATTATGAAAAACAAGCCAGAAGAAACTACAACACCATGTAAACCACACCTGAGCAACACAGAGAGTGATTAAGTCCAATATCAAAGCTCTGGGGATAGAAGAGAGTGACAACATAGAGAGTAAGTAAAGATTTACTGCACAGCAAGAATAATCTCAGTCAGTATCACAAACACAATGGAAAAAACATATACACATGAAAATGTGTATATAAATATATAAATATATATATATAAATATAAATATATATATATATATATATTGGATTAGGATGTTTGCTGTAGGAAGTGACAGTGTTGGGTGATTTATTCATGCTGTGTGGTGTATGCTGCCCTCTAGTGGCCATCTGTATGAATCACACTAACCAGGGTCACAGACAATAGCAGAGCAGGTGGATTGCTGATGTTGACTTCCTGTTAACAATATGTGAGTATCTGAGCATCAGCAACAACAACGTGGATTATTTTACTTTTTATAGACCAGGTTTCATTGTTCAGTTCACAGGGCAGAAATAAACCAACTGTGTGGGATAATTCAGACAAACAAGTTTTAAAGATGACAAACTGTTTCAACCCAGATCACTTTGCTGTACCTGCATTAGAATAACAAGCACAAGTGTGTCAGTGGATGCTTTGCTCAGTGTGCAGCCTCCCTGACTGTCACAGTGCGAATACAACACATGGTGCATATGAGAAGGAAACCGTGCAGCTTTACTTTGACTCAGGCAAAAGAAGAATGATGAAAAAATATTTTATAAATAATTAAATAGCGATTACAGAAAACTATATAAAATCCATATAACATAAGAAAAATAAAACAACACAGTAAAGGACCAAATCAATGTAAGTATACAGAATATTGAATTTATCATTCATAATTAAAATAATAAATAAAATAATAAAAATAACCATAACAAACAGAATAACAAATAATAAAAACATTTATTTCACTCAGGAAAAATAATAAGTATTACCATATACTACTTACATAAATATGGTAATGCTAACTGTTAATGCTTCAATATGCACTTCAGTGGCTTACAGTAGGTATTTTCAGAGAGACTTGCGTGTTAACAGCAGGTTGATCCTGAGTCACCAGTCTTCATGATCACTTATCCTGAGTAACGCTGAGCGCAGTGAATCCTCTGGGGGGAGCAGTTGCTCTTCCTTTGAAGCTGCTCCGGAGCTGCCCAGGCTCACAGGATGCAGCCTCAGCATCACAAGCATGAACACAAGCGAATGTCAGAATCTATTCTTCATGCACTGAAAATGGAGTTTCACTCAGGATGTGTTTTTTTCATGTTTGCTCTCAGTGGGAGAAAACGAGCCACTGAAATTTCGGGAGAATCTGGGGCCAATGCTCCCATTGGCCCCAGAATATCACAGGCCTGTTATGGTGCTCTTCCCGGTGCACCATGCTCCCAACCTCCAGTCATCTGTTCCTTCCTCTTCAGTTATTACTTCCTTATCTCCTCCCTCCTTCTTTCCCATTTCTGTGATATCTGCACCCCCTTGCCCTCATTTTCCATTTTACCATTTTGCTCTTCTTCTTGTCTTGCTGTGTGGGTGGGAAGAAGATAGGGGAGGGGGACTGGAGGTGGAGATGGAGCTGGGCCTTGAATATATGCACCAGCTTTTCAGAATAAACAGGGCTGAACTTGCAGTAGGTGCCCGGCGGTGACGTGGGTGGCCTCGCTGCTGTTGTGGTGGCGTTTGCAGCAGTAGTAGCAGAGCGGGAGGCTGCTGGGATGATAAGCAGCAGATAAAAATCCAGAATCCTTCCATGAATATTTCATTTCTGGAGATGCAAGCAGGCAGGAGAGGGTGAGAAAGAGTTTGAGAGGAAAAGTAAGCGTCAGAAGAACAGAGATTCTGCTGCTATCGCTGCATTTTCTCACCCCACCCCTCTGCCTGTTACTGCTTCTTTCACCTTCCTCTCACCGCGCCAGATGGGCTATTTTCATTATCTGATTGGCTTTTGTCATTAGTACTGATGAGCTTTCCTGCAATTTAATACATTTAGAGGCAGGTGTGAGAATGTCATTCCTTTCTCTGCCTGGTGATGCATCAAAATGCCAGAGCAACAGGTTTGGGTGGCAAGGAAACGAAGAAGTGAAAGAGTGCCTGGGACAGCTTCCGACTTTGACGTCCTCCAAGTCTGTGGGACTTTGCTGAAAAGCTCTACACCTGTAGCAGGTGTTCAGCTGGAGTTGAGATCTGATGTCTGTGAAGGCCAAAGCCTGTAATTCACATGCTAATTACTAGCATGGAACAATCTGCATTTGTCTTCTTGTATTTATTCAGTTGTTTCCTGAAGAAGAACCCCGTGCAGATTGATCTGCACACCCAAAGCTATTTGCATATGGAAATGGAATAGAACCTGGTTATTTGTGTGAACTGGCCCTTTAAAAATTAAACCATAAAAAGCTTTTTGCCATATTGCGCCTGGAAGTATGAATATCCAGCACAGGCCCCACTCTGAATGAGCACCACTGTATGTTCACACTGAGTCCAGAACATTTGACTGCGCAGGTTTAACCATGCTCAGCCAAATGGCATAGAGTACATTTTTGTCACAAGTTGGGTAAAATTTGTATAAGATAAATATGGAAATTTGGTCATTTTGGATGGTTGAACCTCAGTATAAGAGACAAAACCTCAATAACTAACAGCAACATGGCTGTCACGCTAACAAACAAAAAATACTCCAAACAACTATTTTCTCCACAAAAAAGGAAAAAGTGATCAGTTACACTTCAAAGGTAATGACATAATTACTCCCTTGAAGGCTTGTTACTCGCAAATGCAATGTTGCTGGATTTTTCAGTTTATGATTTTACATCAGACAATCTCAGGGTGAATCAAGACCGTTCAGTCAGTGTGAGCTTGTTTTTCCTTGTTGTAGTGTATTTTCTAAAATAGCCAGAAGAAACTTGGACTATTCAGATATAATTATAACCTACTGTAGCAACACTCACTTAACCTGTAAATCAGCTGCATGTTGGTCTTCTTCCATTAAATTCTCCTGTCTAACCAAGACAATACAAGTGTAGCTAACAGGTAGGAACACTAGTGTTTGCTGCTTGACAGTTGTCTTGTCCCACAGTTTGCAAGAGCAGCATTGACATATTAATATAACTACAATATACTCATATATAATAATTTCACAAAAAACTCATTACTTTTATTTGTAGTAACTGGTAAAGTAATTAAAGTACTTTAGAGATGCAATTAGTAACTCAGACTAATTTCCCGTTCATTCACAACTGTGATACACAGCTATCTATTATATCTGATACAATATTTTCTAATTCTGATTTACTGAGAATATTTCTATTTTCATCTGTCTTATGTTCATCTTTTTGTTCATCTTCTTCTGACAGAACTTGGTTTCCACACAAGGATAAAGGGCCCTTTTCAATGTTGAGATGTCTCTCAAACCTCAAACCTCAAATGATATGTGTCATCAAATATTTTCCAAATTTTGGTGCATAAAAGTTGTGGGTAGTTATATTTTTACAGTCCATTTACAGGAGAGATACAGTCTGGTGCTTTAACGAAACATACATTAGATAATGAGCAAGATAGCATATTTTCATCCTTCAGACAGTTATGCAGACAGTGTGCGTGCCTTTAACCTTGATTTATCCAGGGAAGCTTTGCTGAGTACACACGACCAGTTTCAGTGCCATCCAACTTCCCACTTTAATCATTTGACACTTTCACACGTGGAAGCCGCCCAGTAAAACCTCTAGTTTTGTTCTATTTGTCAGAGAGCAGCACCACTGGAGCGGTTAGTTCATTTGATGAAGGACACTTTGATGGATGTAACTGGTTGAGCAGGGACGTCGTGAGCAGCTGTTGGTGCTAGTTTTTGCTTCTCTTCAGTTATCTCGAGATGTCAAACTTCATTTCCTCCTGATCTTGGGATTATTGGGGTTAGATAATGGAAATCGGCTGCAATGTCTGCCCCTCACTAACTACAGTAAAACACGATGCATCGGTTGGTCACATTGCATCATTTGCTGTAAGTCTAAACTCTTGGCTGTGCTTGTCAGGTTTACTAGGCTTGTCTCTCATGAAGGCAGCAACAGAAGGACAAAAGCTGTAAAACATGGATGCACACTGGCAATCTGGTGATTGCCATAAGGGGTGTAAAAACAGGAAACATGGTCGCACACAAAGACAAGAGAGTCTGAACTGGCACCAGATAGAAGCCTCATACCGCAGAGGTTGACCTTGAGTGGGATATTATCAAGAGAGCAGAATCCCGCTGAAGAAAATCCATATTTAACCTACAGCTGCTATTGACCCTCCAATGGTAACAAGGCTGCCTTCATATCCATATCAGCACTGTATGACAAAACTCAACCCCCTCATTCATTTCAATGTGATGGTGCAGCAGGGGTAGTCGTCAAGGAAACCAATCCATCCTGTCTCAAATGCTGCCGTACTGTAATGGGACTACATGTAGGAATACAAACCAGATATGTTGAAGCACACTTTGTGCTTATAGATCATGTTGTGATTTGAATGACGTAATACTACTTTTCAGCTCACAGTCATATGAAAGAAAAAGTTCTGAAAACCCTGTCTCATTATAGTACGACACAATATGATAAGATCGGATCTTACTGCACACACAGGGTGAAGTTAGTCAGCAGTAAGCTCGCTAGCACCCACGCACGTCTGCTTGCTGTGGTGACACCGATGATGAGTTGAAGGAGGAGAGAGGTCCTCTGTGACTGAATGGAGGCCGATTGTCTCCAGGTTCCTCCAGATGTTACTTCCTGCCTGCCTCTCCTGTTTCACTTGCAAACACATCGTGGTACGGAAGCTCCGTGATCCCAAAATGCTGTTTCACCTGAACTTTGAATTAAATGTCTACATTGTCCACACTGATGGGATAAAGATGATGTTAAGACTTTGAATGGGGAGTGACATCACTCCTGTATCAGTTCAAATATGAACCTCCTCCTGCCCCATTTCATTTGGAAAAGCTGATGGTGGACATTTACATTATGCACAGCAGGTATTTTTTATAAATAAGTGACATCCCTGAATTGTATTTTGTATCATGTGACATTTGTAGCCTTGAATAATTAGTCTGTCAGAGCTATTATAATTAGATACCTCAATTAAACCTGACCTCACCTTCTTATTGGTCAGAGCCAGCTCCTTAATAGCTTATTAAAGGGCATGTCACTGCCTCTATATTGTTCACATATTACATATTACTGCTCATATTTAGCCACAAACCATGGATCTATGGTATGATAATGAAACAATTACACTGTAATCAAAACAAAAAGCCTGATGTCTCATGATAATGAAATATTTGAGTTGCGATCCCAAGACGAGAGGCTTTGAGCTTCTGGAGATAGTCTGCTGTCGAGGTTGGAACCTCGGTAGCGTCTTCTTAGAGCGCTGACAGGAGCACACCAGCGAAACGACAGTGAAACCGGCAACAAAAACAACAGCAGTCACTTACGTGTGTTTCATAGACAAAAGCTCTTTTAATGAAAATCATGTCTTTTTTTGTCTGTCAAGTAAAAAAGATTTGATCATATGCATACTATTTATAGCTTTAACATAGCAGGCAGTAGAAAAGGAGTTTACATTTAAAATACTCAGAGCATTCAAAAGCATACGTCTTCTAGTAAACTGAAACTGAGACATTCCCGTACATCATTGACTCACTATGGATCTACTTTTGGCTGGTCTTGTCAGTGGTGTTCAGCTCCTCGCTACAAGAGAAATGTATACAGTATGCAGGCCTGGGCTCAAACGCTATCCCAAATCCTTCCACGTCTGTCAGGACCAGTGCCAGAATTGGGCTGTTTGGAAGATGCCGCAATGGTGCTGGACAAGCTCAATCGATCATCGTGAAAAGCTTTGATGAAACGGATTCGGGATAATATTTTCACCCAGGGGATTTCACTCCGACACATCTGACAGCTGTTTTTTTCTTTTTGTTGTTGTTGTTGTTTACTTCTCTTTTTTTTTGTCAGCGGAGGTGGCTAAGCTAGGATGTCCGAGAGGTCTTTTCTCCTGATAACTGATCACCTAGACGGCTGCATTTATGGAAGACTGCTTGTTGGTTTTGCTGCTGCTGTGAAGCTTTGCATTAAACCGGGGTGACATCTGAGAGGAGAGGTGAGCTTGTGGGCACACAAATGCAACGCGCCACAGAAATACAAAGCTGCTTTCATCTAAACCTCACTGGTTATACTGTGTGTGTTTGTTTCACTGCAGCTACTCTGTTCAACTTCTATGACAGCCAATACCAACACACTGTTGGTGCAGCTACGTCATGCATGCGTTACATTGCTGTTGTGCATGTATGGGCAGTTACAGAGGAATTATGTCTTGACTGCGATTGATAATTTGGGTGAATTTAAACACGTAGTCAGTGAAGGACATGGCTGTATGTTAGAGTATACATCACTGTATTTAATATTAACGGACCTAAACAAGTCTTTTTTTGTGCTATTTTCATATTTGAGAGAATTGAAAGTGTCCAGACCACAGACCAGCGAGCTGGTAGCCACACCGGGAGTTCTGGAGTCAACAGGCACTGCCGTACGTCCATGCTAAGTTTGCTAATTAATGTGAAAATCTCCATTTAACTTGAAGCACTTGAGCTAAGTCTCTTCTTCTTTGTCGCGTTTTGGTCATTGAGCAATAAAACTATATATGACAGTGCTGCAAACGCTCAAGTTCCCATGCATTTCTGTTTCTGTTGTCCTACAAATAAACAGCTCAAAAGTTACTTGGTTGCTTGGTTGCCGCATCGTATTTGCGTGAAAATGCGTGTGGAAGACTGATAAATTGAGCAAATAGATTGTTAACATGAACGCACAGTTTTGGGGACAGTTTGAGGGAAAGCCTCCAGAATAAAAGCGAGGAGTTTAGTTTCCATACCAGCCATGAATGCACAGACTAATAACTGTAAGACGAATACTGGACATATCACAGTGTCCCATACGCTGCGTGCGCTAAACACTAGTTACAGCTAGTGGAGAATTCTTCTTTTGTATGCCGCAGTTTTATCTCAAAACACTTGTTCTAACATGTACTTTATAACCCAAAATGTATGTAGCAGTACAACCTGCACAGTTGTAGTTTATACCCAGTTTAGAATAACTTCCACTCATATCATTGCACCAATAATACTGAGACACATGTTTTAGGATTCTGTTTCTCTGGCCTTTAATCTATGCTTTTTAGTCATTGTGTATGAATAACCAATCTGCATCTAACCCTCTGCCTCTTTCATCCTGTCGAGGTCAGAGGTCGTGTTGTTCCCATGAACCATTTTCATATGAAACCATTTGACCAGACATACACTAACTCCTGCTGACGTGGATCAAATCAGTCACATGAATGTGAAATTCTAAAATCAGCACAAACACATCTTAGTGATAAACCCTGCACTGGTTAAATTAATTACAAAACATAAGTGATTGCAGGGAGGGTTAGAGGCAACATAAAGACTTAACTTCACTGCCACACAGCCGCCAACCAATCCTACCCCGTCTACAGGAATACAGCGCTGTGGTGCCAGTTGTATGCACTCAGGAGACCACAGCCTGTGTAGAGAAAGCAGCATCTTAGCAGTGCAGCAACTAAACTGCTCCATTAGACACAGACACTTCAGGAACAGATGCCTGAAAAACATGCCAGGCCCCATGTCCATTTAGTATTTATTTCAGTTGTTTGCACTCTTTGTTTGTGCGGCCTCTCTGAACCCTCAAATATCCGAACCTTTCAGGACGGTGCTGGTTTTGTCACAATTGCTCCTTTCCAGGCAACCAATCAAACTAATAGATGGGGCAGGACACATCACCCTGGTAACCAAGAAAGTGGAGGAGAAGCTTGTTCCAGCTCCGTCTGTCTCTGTTTTGTGTCAGGTAGAAACGGTCATAACAGAAACAGAGATTAAGAAACAGCTCCAGCTTTAGTCCTCCAGCTCCTCTGTCCTCCACTCTGCGTGTTTGACCAAGGACAGGACTCAGCTCCTACACACAGACATGCAGCAGAGCACAGAGGCTGCTGTGGAGACAGTGAAGGCAGCATTTACTCAAGTTGGCCAGTGCTGAAGTAAAATGCAGAAAAAGTAGAAAAGAGATATCTGTACGTGCTTCATCCATTTCAGTGGTTAATCTAACAGGAAGTTGTTAGAAACCGACAAGATGTTGTTGTCATAGAAACGACACCAACGTTTTTTTCACCCACTGTGTGAGCGCAACATCCCAGTCTGCCAGTGCATTGCTGTCAGAGATCACCGCTGTATGGACCTGACCTCAGTGTGACTGCAGGGTCAAAACAAATTTAGCAGGCTCAGCGTGGACGTACTCTGAAATTAAAAGTGGTCTGGGATCTGAAATATCCGTGTATACGCTTTAGATGAACTAAGAAACAGAAATAGAACTAGAGTTACTGGGATAACCAAACGAGCCTGGACATTATCGTCACTCATTTCATTCCTCAGTGCACAACCAACAACTTCCTCTGGTCCTGCCATCGTTCATTAGCAACTTTGCACAGTGATAATAACAAAGTGTAATAATAACTACATAGAAATAATGAATTAAGATCTCACAGTCCACTCTCTCTTGCACTCAGCAAAGACTGATGGACTTACAGTGAAACATATATCAATACGCTTCTCCACTCTATTCATTGCCTGTGTGTTCAGGGTGTCTTTTTAGGTGGAGAGAAGTAATTATCACAGCGGTCCTCAGCGGGGAATTCAGACTGCTTCAATAGGCTGGGAGAAAAGCGATCTAAATGAAGGGGATGGAGTGAAGGGATGCATTAAAAGCTAGGCAGAGGTGTTAACAAGATTATTGATTTAGTAATATATTTATTTATAAATTCAGTGGGTATAGGGAGAATATATTGCCGATATAGAGCCTAATGAAGGTGTAAATTATAGAAGTGATTGGGCCACAGCCTGGGACCATGCAGGTGCAGTAATGATGGCACAGATATATATATACAGGGGAAGCCTGGTGCTGTTAAAGGAAGGTGCTCAGGAGGAGACGATCGTAAAAGGAGGAGGGAGAGAGAAGGTGAGAAAGAGAGCAGGTGGGGTGAGAGGGGGAGAAGGTGGGATAGGGGGGTTGGAGAGGAAAGAGGAAGCATGAATAATCCATGGGAGAATCACGACAGGATTAAGACAAGGTGGGAGCCAAAAATATCCCCGGCCAAGGCAGCTTGGCGCAAAAACGCTGCAACGGAGCACAACACGACAGCAGCCACTCCTGCTGCCAGTCCCCGTCAGCTCAGGAAGTAAAACGTTAAGGGGGATTATAAAAAGCCACTGTGATGTTGCTGCGTACAGTAAAACTTCCAGTGTCGTGCTGCATAAAGCCGCTTCTCACACCCGTCTCCCTACTTTCTCCCTCTGCCAAAGCAGAACTTTTAGTAGATATATGATGCTGGAAAGACTGGACTAGAACTTCAAATTCCCTTAATTGTACTTAATCATTTCAGAAAAGAAATTTAGTGATCTTTAAAGGGGCGCTCCAGTAATTTTACACAGCAAGTTCAGTGTACTTGTCATGGAAAGCACGACTCACTGTGTGAAATCTGGGCTACAATGGCATAGATGTGGTCGATCAGACTCTGACTATCCAGTGAAAGAAGCTATCAGGTTGCACGATTGGAACTGCAGCATCCCACATTTTTGGAACTCGTCTGGTCTAATTTTAAGTGCCTGATCTTACAGGAGCTTCACAGTTCAGCTTACATTTCGAATAACTTTACCGTAATAAACTCATGAGTTTGTTTCAAAAGCAAGTAAAGCCTCATTACTGTCACCACTGATGACATTTTGTTTAATTCTGTTTGGATCATGGACGTGAAGTGCCCCCTTCAAACCAGGGATAACAGCACAGGCATGCTGCTCTACAAAGCTGCTGTAATTTGCAGGAATGATGAGATCATGTTGGAGACAGCACTCACAATGACATAATTAAAACAACTTTTTCGGGGCCTTCGATGCTTCGTTTGATATTCTGCTTAAATATTGCATTTTGAGTCAAATTTTCACAAACCAAGCAACAGACAGCAAACGTTGGGAAGGGTAATACGCCAGCTTACAAATGCTGGTTGGCCTCTGAGGGAAATTCCATCTTTCCATCTGTGTCACACATATCCAGCACCTTTACAGAGTGGTGATACTAACATTGCCAGAGTGCCCCTTTAAACATGCAATGAAGCCTGAGGTCAGTCTGAGGTAAATCCAGTTTCTTCCCAGGAAACTGAACTTAAATCAAGAAAGAGTGAAAACTGAGAGGGACACCATCTCGACAGTAGAAGAGAAATCTGCCCTTTTACAGCAATTTTGCATTTGACACAACAGCAACCTTCTACGTGCAATAAGTAAAATAAGCCTGTAAGACCCATCAGCGCCAGAAACACGAACATGTCTCGCAGTGCTGCTTTCGCCCCCCCCAATTCATCTCCCTCCAAAGATAAAACTTCCCATCATCCCTTCTGCTGGAATCTTCTCAAATTCAAATGAGGGCTTACCTCCTGTTTTGCCAGCATCCTTCTTCTTTATCTCCACCTCCCTCCAACACTTCTCTCATCCTTGCCTACATTTACTCTCACTCCTTTTTCTCCCCTGCATCTCTCTCTCTCTCTCTCTCTCTCTCTGTCACTTCAGTCAAATGAGGTTAAAACTTCCTGCCGCTTGGTAAGAGGCATAGATTAGCAAAACTGAGTTCAAGCTCTGCCAACACCTTAGAGGGCAACCAGGAAAACAAGCAACACAAAGACGCAGCTGGTAATTTCCTGTTCTCCTCTGAAGACTATACCTTGGCAACATGTGTACACACGTGTCTGTCAGTGCTGTACACCTGTCTAACAGCTAAGTGACATTAGCATTTACATGACATAAGGAATATTGATGTTCGTGCTAAGAATGGGATTACAACTCATTGTTTGGAAAAATCCCAACATGTGAATTATAATTTCTGGGCACATACATACATACATGCTCATGTGATTGTAAGTGACTGTTGTAAGTAGATCCCAACTCATATGGGATTTTTGAGACAGATACAGATTTACTTGGGATAAATTCACAGATTAACATTATGGTGGTTAATATAACTTCAATATTTGAGCTGGCATGAATATAGAACTTTTCCATGTAGATTGTTGGCCAATTTTGCACCAATAGGATTATGCAAAGGTACAGAATAAAAATAATATATAGATATTATAGTTATATTTTAATTACATATTCTTTATATAACTTTGTGGTGACAGCAATATTATAATTATATGACATAATCACATATTTGTGTTATCATTGTCATTATTTTTCTTAATGTACCAGAAACGAGCAGTTGATACCTAGATGTCCAGTAATCAGTTTTTAGCTGATAACCTTGGTCAGTGGAACGGGTTGGGCTGGTTCCGGTAGTATTCTGAACGAGGTATTAAATATGAACATCCTAAACCCTAAATTCCACAGTACGGTAACAATATCAAATGCTAAGTTACCCTCCAACTCAATACATCCACTCACCTATTATACAACAACATGTGAACTACCAGCATTAGACAACATTGTCATCTCATCACAGTGTATCTTTACTGCACCTGGTTCTAGAGACATACTTCACATTGATATCTCCGTCACAATGTAAGAAAAATACTTCACCGTAAAACATCGGAAATACATGTAAGGCAATGCCACTGCTTATGTGAAGAGCACAGACTTATGGAGCTACCAGGCGCTTACAACACTTAAAAGGGGGATACCGCCCAGTTTGAAACCATTTCCTGTCAGGTACAGAAAATCAGATTGAACATCATGATCATGCTAATCTCAAAACCAGAGCCAATATGAAGTTCTATAATTAGCTCAGAAGAACCAAAGAGTGACTCTGAGTTGTGCGATCTGAATTACATTCTAATATGTAATAATCTCTCATGATATGTACTTGGTTACTTAAAATATGTCCACAGATCAGCCAGTGAACTTTGTCTGATGGTTCGCCTGTCCATAAATTCAACTTTTGACTGAGGAAATATACTGTTCCTCTTACAAATGGAAAGCAAAATACATGTAAATACAATTATTAGGTTTAATACACTTTTCTTCTTCTGTCACAATGAGGAGTTTCTGTTCGCTAATGTAGTAGAATTGTAGAATTGTAATGTTACCACATATTAGGAAATTTAGATATTTCCTAATATAAACAATACACTTAATTAAAAAGTTGAATACATAATCACCGAAACAGGCTGCTGCTCTGTTAAGAGCAGGCAGGGGTTTCAATGCCAGTGTTATCGTTGGCTGGTGTTAGCTAACGTTGGCAAACTTTAGATGAAGCTTTCACCAAAATTCCAGTCTCACATTAAAGAACCACATCATGTTATGCACCCCTCAGCTGGTTTTCCAGGATATGTTTGACATCTGTAAAGTTAAAACCTTAAAAAAAGCTTCAGCTTTCCTTTTTATTTGATATAATGTCCTGAAAACACTTGCATAGGACATTAGCCTAAAACATTAGCCTCCCACAGATGATGACGCTGAACCAAGGAACAGTTTAACCCCAAATACAAAGGTCAAAGAAGAGGAAATAAGCTAAATTTGTGAATTAGCTTACAGTAAGCAATGAATACATTAAGCATTAATAAGCAGAAGAGTTTTGTTTTTACTGTTAGCGTGTTACAGATACCAAATGAATGTAACTTCAAAATGCAACATTTCCAATAATTTTGTTTTTTTGTGGTTTGAGGGAGAGCTAACTGTGCTAACAAGGCTGACTGTACTTTCCACAGAAACCATGTAGCATATGCACCTTTAGAAACTGAGTGGTATTACCCTTTTAAGACACAGTATATAAGGCTCAGACTTTGGCAAAATCAAGCTGACAAGAATCCTCCAAGATACGGTTATATTATTAATAAGAATAAGAAAGAAGTGTGTCAAGTGTCCTCTTACTTGAGTTATGCTCATGTATGCTATCCTTATTCCGGGTGTTTGGGTTGCTAATTAGACAAAGCTGCATGGGCAAGGACAGAGAAGCAGTAGCACAAAAATAGCAACACAAACCTACGAGTATTGTTATATGTTAGTACTTTAAATGCATCATGAAGTAAAGAAAAATCTTCATAAAACATACGATAGATAGATAGATAGATAGATAGATAGATAGATAGAACCTATATTAAGACTTACAGTATTAACAGCATTATGAAGCCAACATTGCCCGTTTTACCAGCGGGAAGTGAACTTAAATAGGACTGAGGTCACTAAAATAACCTCACTTCCTTAGCTTGCTACCTTCTGCCCAATTTTGAACCGTTCTGAAAAATTCTAAATTAGATGCCATTAAATAAGAACTTTGATGAATGGGTGTGATGTGAGCCTATTTGCCTCGGTTAGTTGACATATAAGATAGATGAGTTACAATAAAATAGTAATTTGTCCTCTGAGACTGTGGTTGAAACCAATCTGCCATGTAGATTATTCAACAAGCAAAGTGGCGATTGCATATTTTTATTGCCCTGTATTGTGGAAAGATTGTGCTGTCCCTGGTTGTACAAACTGAAAATGTGCTGGTGCATGGTCAAAGGTCTGTGAGACTTACAGTACATCTACCTGCCCAAACACTGACCTCCAATATACCACCAAAGATTGTAGCTACGTATATATTTAGTTTAATTCTACTTTTGCTTTTTGATGATAATGCTTTTAACTGGTTGGTTCATAACTTTAGAGAAAATAGATTTTGAAGAGACCTCATCTAACATCCTATTTGAGGCCCATCTGTAAAATGGATATTTCAGCTGTAATGTCACAGTATTGACTACATTTCAGCTATGATATCTCAGAAGATAAAAGAACATAGGATAAAAGATAAACCTGTGGGCTACAAGGGCTACGACACACCATATAGCAGGAGCTTACAGAATAGATCCAATGAAAGTGACATGTAATATTAGATGTACAACTGACTATAAAATGGTCAATATTACCAGTGTTTGAGAAAAATACCACATTTATGAATGAAGGTTGGTTTTATATGATAATAAAGCAGTTGAATAAATGTGACTCAAACAACCTCATTTTACTACCACTGCATAGGATTTAAACCATATCTGTGCACAGAAACATGTACTCAGAAAATATAAACAAAAAAAACAAAGCTGAGTTTTTTAGAGTTGGAAGTGTGTCACCCTCTAGAGTATCTGGTATCTGGGTTTTAAAGAATAACAATGGCAATGTTCTCGGTCTGACTGTCAACAAATCCAATGAAAAGGCCGAAACCACCAATGATTTGTGTTCCATTGCACTGGGTCACATGCCACTGTTTAGTTTTGGCTTAATGCCACATATGCCAACCTGAAAATAGTTCTACGATTTTACTGTTAACCTCGGCCTGAGTAAAAACTGTTAACCCTGCTGCTTTTTTTTTTTTTTTTTTTTTTTTTTTTCATTTTTGAAAATGAAACTTCTTCAGATGGATCCAATGGGATTGGGGCTGAACATCACAGATAATGAAGTTAAGTCAGACATTTTTCCTGACTAAAACATTGCTGTTTTTGGTCTTTGTCAAAGGATTTGTTTACAATGGGGAAAAAAAGAAAAATTCCAAGATCATAATTAAAGTTGGGTTTTACAACCAAATACACAATAAAGATGCATTTTAAAGACCAGATATTGCATGCTCTGTCAATAACCCATGGACAAGACTCAGTGTGTTGTCATAGAAGGAAAATGTCTAATTTCTTTAATTTCTAAGGATCTTTTTTAAATACACAGTAGCCTACTTAGATGGCATTTGGCATTTGGAATGATGCTAACTGTAAGAAAGCTGAAAAGTGGTAAATTTGGCTAGACAACCACAATAGCCTACTTGGCAGCGATGACAGGAGCACATATACTTAGGACTGGTGTTCCAAAAATAGTTAACAATAATGCTAAATATCAAAAATCAAAATCTTTGCCGCTAAGCTTAACCTGCCATATAGCAAACTGCAGTAGATGTATTTAAGACATAAACTGGAGATTCCATCTATATTCTGCAAATTTCTAATCTATATTTTTTGTTAAAAGTGACCATTACAAAGCCTGATAGACTTTTCTGTTGTTTAGGAAAGGGCCATTGATTAATGAAGGATTCCCTTTGAGGGCCAGATAGAGAATATTTCAAGACACACAAACAAACAAAAAATGGTGACCACACTTTCCCCATATAAAAACGTGAATCATGAACAAACATTGACACTGCAGTGTGCAAGGAATAAGATCTAGTATACTGGTAACATTCCACTGTTTATTACTGGCCTATTGTGTTCAACTTTTTTCCCTTTTTATTCTTTTTTTTAAGAAAATTCTGTCATTAAAAATCTTTCTATAGTATTTTTTTTTTCTTAGAAAATATAGAAAAGAGTAATTTACAGTTATTTTACACATGAAATATCCTCTGGCTGTTGTTTTGGAACAGATATGACTCATTTTGTTCTTTTGCAGCACGTGGTGTTACAGAATATGCATTGGAACGACAAACATAGGTCACTACAGCGTAGCAAAAATTAAAAATACGCAGACTTCATACAGAAAAATTAAATACATGCATACATACAATACAGTGCCATGCAAACACAGTCCATTTTGGGAAGTAAATTATTTTAAAATTTGCATTTCTTTCCTGTGTTTCAAACAATTCATGCCTTCTTGCTATACATACATGACATGGCTTTTACATAATGTTACGTTCACTGCAGCGGCTGCAGGAAGTAGCTAGCCAAAAAATCATTTCTAAGTAGGGCAATGTTTAGTTGATGGAGGTTATAAATTTATCATTGACAATTCAGCACTTAAGAATCTTCATAATTCCACAAGAGAAGGATATGTGTTTGTGGTAAAGTAGGATGATTCTTTTCCACCGTTGCCTTTCATTTGTTATACAGGCGGGTTCAATTGTATTTCTGATAAGTAGGGATTTTTCACTTGATACTGAAAGACAATCATTTTCCCTCACATTCTCTTTTGTTAAACATCAACACATATTTCTCACTGATATTTGGTCCAATATGAATGTTCTAATTCAGCCCCCACCCCCCAGCTGCCTGGTTAGCTGTCCTGTGTGAGAGCCATTCACATTCTCAGTGGCAGCACAAAGAAGTCAGACAGCAGTGTCAAGCCAATCCCCTAAGAAGGTATTGACTCTTCTGCAATCAGCCACACCTACTCACATATGGGTCCTCACTATCACATGCCACCAGCTAAGATCTGCCTGCCAGGGGTCAGTGAGAGATTGGTATCTGTCGGGCTTGCTGACCTTGAGCGTGTTTGTTTTTGGTCTGCAACAGAGATCTTTATCTGGCTTTGGCACATGCAGATAATACTGTTTACCCTCTGGGGAGACAACAGCCATTTAGGACTGTTTAGACAGAATATTGAAAAAGGGTTTTTGTGGAATAGGAATGTTATTTTAAGTATTAGGGCAAAATATACTGTTACTTCTTGGACAAGACCAACTCCAGGCCTAAAGGTGGAAGTAGGGGTCTGCACCATTACTTCTGATAATTATCCAAAAAGAGAGCTGAGATCTTGAGGTCACTTCCAAGACTGACGGTATTCCCCAATCTTCATGGCTCCATGGATTCTACAACTTAAAGGCTTTAACAATTTGTCTCTCTGAAAGCAGTGATTGATTTGGTATTGACAAATAATCACCTCAAAAAAGTTGCTGTAGCAAATTTTTCAGCAAGCAATTGCCTATTTACACCTCCAGCAGATTCAGAATAATGTTAGTCTGACCATCTAATGAATTTAAGCCCGATATTAACTCTTCTTTCATATCTGTTTTGATGTGCACTGACTCCTGAGAGACATACCTGGTGCTTTAGCTATTACATGCTCCACTCTGTTCCCCAGCAAGTTGGTAACTGTGTCTGTCTGCTGTTTGGTACTACCCAGATAGCGTAGAGAGTTCTTACAAATGCCAGTGGTCTTACTTCTGGAAGAAAACCTGGAAGTTCTAGCTTCAGCTCTCTAGCCTCATAATCTGCTTCATAATCTGCTTCACACACCTGAAGAACATTAAATTGCAATCACTACATTAGCTTGAATAATTCATGATTCACGGATGATTTCAGTGAAAGTTCAAACTGAGACTTCTTGTTGTTATAGAAATCTGTCTAACAAAAAATTCTGTACACTATTTGGCACCGCTGCTAGTTTTAAATGACATTCAGACCTTCCAATTACCAGTGTCATGCCAGTATGCTTTTATAAGTGGACCACAAAAACATTCATACTCTCACATAGACTTTTCATTGTTATCAACCTGCTAGAAAGTTCAATATCCACGCCTTAGAAACACTTTTCACTTTTGGTTTGTACTGGTCTGGTGCAAAAGCAGTTTAGGATTTATTTAAATCATACTCAGGCTTACTGTCTTTCAAATTCTGCCGCACAACAGTCACTTATCACTTCCTTTTAGTTCACTGCATTTCTGTCATGGCGAGTTCCTTCTGCCTAAGACTTTATATGACCACTGGAATAAAGCAGAAGTATTCACCTCCTGCTACTATAAACCTAGGCAGTTCTATTCACACGATGCAATGTGCAAGATAATTCTTCATAATGGACACAGTGTATGCCATCTGCCGAGTTCAGCTGTTCAGCTATTTTTAATGTTACAGAAAAGCATGCGGTGTGCTTTCTTTCCACAGTTTCTCTCTTTCCACAGAATTTGGTTTCATTTCTTTTTGCTGTTATCAAGGTGTGTGGAGTAAGGTGCTTGCACAGTCATCTCCTGCACAGTTCAATTTGTACACTTTTGTATGATCACACTAATCACACTAACCACTTTCACCAACCTGTCTGAGTGTCCTTGGCTTAACAGACTGCTGTGCTCCTCACTCTCTCCTTTTGAGCAAGGGCTGCAGGAGATGAACAGTGAATTGCTAATATTTAAATGGACTAACATACTGTATGTTTAGAATTTACTTAGAGATTTAGCAAGCATAGGTTCAGGTAACTAACTTGTTTTTTATATACCAAATAGTTGGGAAAGAGCTTTAGAACCATGAGCATGTTGCAGTTTGTGCAAATGATATACACTGTCCAAACTGAAGGACTGAATGACTGACTAGTTGGGCTGCGCTCTACTCTGGCCAGCTTAGCTGCTATTGGTTGGGAGTGACCAGTGCCCATCCCTCAGGGGACACCTCACACTCCCCTGCACCTCAAGAGGTCCCTCACTGTAGGAGGACACGTCTAATCCACCAATGACTGACGGATACCCACTGATACTCATTGCTAAAATGACCAACTACTCAGACATTTGTTACATGATCAGGATTCTCCCTGACTTCAATGCACTCAATCTCCTCCCTTTCTCTTTCCCTCTCCCTTTCCCTCTCCCTTTCCCTCTCCCGCTCTTTCCGCTTGGCCCGTTTCTTTTTCTTGTGTCTCTTTTTGGATGGTGGGAAGAAGGTGAGGAAGACGGGCAGGATGACAAAGCAGTGCAGCACAGTGCAGCCCGCAGTGAGGAGGGAGCACTTGAACAGTGTGTAGGTCAGATTGGAAGGCACAAACACCAGGGGCATGATCCCGATCACAAAGCAGGATGTGTTCTGCAGGATGGCTGCCCCGTGCTCCTCCAGTGCCAACTTGATGCACTGCGTCCTAGTGTGCTCGGTGGCAAGCACAAAAGTGTACAGGTGTGGTGCACAGTGATCCATGGCGAAGTTGAGGGTATAAATAAGGCACAGAATTGAGATGCTGTCCATGCCAACGTTCCAGAGGGTCATCAAACCTAAGACACCCAGCTCCACAGACGTTACAGTGAGGATGAGCCAGAAGTTTCCCAAGGGGTTGATGACCAGGAAGAAAGTGAGAATGAGGATTGTGAGTACGCTGAATCCTGAGGTCAGGATAGGTGAGATGACCGAAGAGCTGTAGCGGTCCATGAACACAAACGTAGGATTGAAGGCAATGAACTTGATGCTGTTGATCAGCATCAATGGACGAAGCTTTTCCAGAAGCTCCACTACCTCTTCTCGCTTCTTCTCCGTCGTCCGTGCCACCAAGTACATCCGTGAGGCGATAATGTCGTACTCATCAGTTTCACGGTTCTTGGAGAATATGATGTCCTCAGTGAAGTGCTGGTACTCCGGGCTTCGCAGGAAGGAACCCTTGAGGATGGTGATGAAGTCGCTCTTAGTTGATGCACTTACATTCACTACACGCAGGTAATGGAAAAAGTTGTCCATCCATGAGATCTTGTTGAAGCCATGACTTAGAGTCTTCAGGTGCTCCTGCACCGTAGAGTTCCAGTACTCAATGGGCTCATAAATGTAAAACCCAATCACGGGACTGTAGTTACTGAAGTATTTTTGCTGGGTCAGTGCATATGAAACACTCGGAGAGTTACTAGCCAGCAAGTTCACAATATTGGATCCATCACTAATTTGTAAACATCCCATAAATGAAAAAGAGGCGTAGATGAGATACAGAATAACCACAAAGGGTTTGACATAAGTGTTGGTAATCCATTCTGTGTAGTGCTCACGCAAGAAATGCTGGATGAAGTGATTCTGGTAGGGGACGCTGTCATGGTGAGTGGACAAGTCATGGCCGTCACTCATCATGGTTTTAAACCATGTGGGCTGGCGGTCCAAGTACTCCACTGAGGGGATTTTACAACAGAAAACACTGTGATAGCGGTTTTGCTCCAGCTGTCCGGCAAACACTAGGCAGGAGCCATAGAAAGAGAAAACATAGAAGTAGTTGACAAGGATGGCAACGCACATGCTCTGGCAGAAAATTTTCACAGACTCAATGTTGGTAAAAGGGCTAGCTCCCATGCCAAAGGTGATGATGTAGAGTGAGCTGGTCATGGTGTAGCACACCATCACGTCTGCAAAAGCATCCGCCACGCGCTCCTTGAAGGGGAGGTTTTCCCTTGTTCTCCTCCAGCCTGCCAGCAGCTCGAACACCCCTTTAGTTCCATGGCCTGGAAAAAAAGACAGAACTCAATGTCATTTTTCATGTACACGTTGTTATTAACATGCTATAATCATCCTTTCTCTAAGGGTTTTAAGAAGCAATATTTGTTGCATTGACAATGTTAAGTGAAAATTGGAACCATGCCCATTTTTGAAATGTCAGTACAAAAGATCAACAACTGTGCTATTAAATATTTTATATATAAATAAAACCAGTAAATATGTTGGGACATCCCTTGGTTGTGAGACTCAATCAGTGGCCCCTAGGGGCTGCTAAGTTCATTAAACTCATCAATATACATTTGTCAAAAAGAATCAAAAAGGTATTGATGTTCTGCATTTTGCATTTTTTCCAGCAGCGACAAGGCTGCTAAGTAATTTCAGTATGACAAGACAGATTAAAAATCAAATTACCACATAAACTTGATCATCCTTGCTTTGACTCATCTAATAGAGACATGGGCTTTTCTTTTCTCTTCATATTGGAGATAGAGTTGTACACTGTCCTCTCTACCATGCATCAGTAAACAGCAACCAAATCTGTCTGCAGCAGGCCCATTCATGTGAGTCAAATCTGTGGGATTTTCACCAGTCAAAAATATAGACTTGAATACACAACATTCAAAGGCATATGCTCCATAGTGCAAAACCTCCCACACAGGAACACCCGCCAGCCCACGCACACTGTTCATTTATTTGCAAAATGCCAGAGCTGCATTTCAGATGGGGGAGAAAACTGCTGCGAGGGAATGTGTTATGAATTTCTGAAGACTTGAATCAATTAAACATCCTCCACCATGTAAATGCTTCAAGAACACCCTGTATGTTCCTCTGCCAACATCAGCTTTAAAATGCTCCTTTCAAATCTAGCAGGTGGACAGTGAAGTGAGAGGGATTGCTAACCCTGACAACATTATAAATTTCCCCTTGTCTGACACGGAGAAAAAAAGTTAATTAACTATAAAGGATTAGTCCTATGTAATGAGTCGGTGAGATGGCTCTTCCTGCTTTTAGTTTTATTAAGCTGTGCTGCAAGTCAATTAGTTAGTGTCGGTTTAGCGGGTGAGGGGAGAGAGGAAATTCACGCCCATGGTTTTTCCAACATTACACTAGGGGCGTTCACGTGTGTTTCCTTTTAACAGTTAGCAAATAGGATGTTAAGCAGCATGTCATTTTCTAGACATGATTGGGAAGGCTCGGGGATTCATTACAGTGATTGATTACTAGCAGGTGCACATGGAAAATAACAAAGGATTTGAACAAAGGTCTATTTACAGCATAGTTACTGGCACATGTGATATCAGTTTGGGAACTATGCAGTTGACATTAAAACATGCAATTCTGTATAGATAGATAGATAGACAAACTTTATTAATCCCAAACTGGGAAATTTCACTGTTGCAGCAGCAATATACAGTCACTCAGCATACTATACATAGATCTGTATCAAACAGTGGTACAAAGTGCTCCCAAAAACATTCAGGGAATGAGGTTAGGATGGGTCAGGACATTGCTTTTGATTGGGCTGCAACTTGTTATTTTCAAAATCAACTCTGTTACCTACTCATACATATGTATTTATATTTTGGCATTATATTTTGGCCACAGATGAGAAATATGGAAAGAGAAAAGTTTCATGTGAAGAGAGACAAGTTGTAAATCCGCACAGTGGAGGGGCGGTAACATATGAAGCAAGTTAAAGACAATAAAAATGGAGATGATTCATGGGATGCATTTGGATTAAAAAATAGAGGGGTAAAAACAGACATGAAATAAAAACTGGATTAATAATTAATCAAGTAAATTGATGAGTTTATAGCAGACAGAGCCACTTTTTATCATTCTTTTTCCTGTCTTAAATCATTCACAACACAAAATTTTAATTTAAGGACAATAGTCTGTAGGTACAACTCACTGGTACAACATAACGGTTTAGAGAACGTTTAGAGAATTTATTACCATGCAACAGTAATGTAACTTAATAGTCTCAGTGATTATCAGGAAAAGCTACCTATCATGAAGGTTTTGCATTTTGGCACATTTCATGCTAGGCTGAAATGATATGAGACAGCAATAATAAGATATAACATCATCAGCATATAAAAGTATATGGCATTCTAAGGTAAAGGATACAAGGTGCTATTAGAAGGTGCTAAAACAGACAAAAGATTCTTTTCTACTGTTACTGAACACACAGGCCCAGTAATTAGCATGCGGCAGCTGTGAGCAGCAACTATTATTAGTCACTATACAGAGTTACTATGCGCCAGCAAGACAGTAGTTGCATGCAGTTACATAACCACCTAAAGGTACACATCCTGCCTGTGCAGATTTGTGCAGTGTCACCATGGAAACTGAAACAGAGATCAAACTTCAAAATCCGTGTCAAATGCTGCAAAGTGTCACTGCTTTAGAGGAGCAGCACATATCATCTATGGTTCTTTACACTGTGACATAACGGGACATCCATGGGGCGATCCAGACAGTTTAAAAAGAGCCTATTTGATGAGCATTGTTGGCTCTATGTTTTGATCAGATCTGCTTTCTAGTAAGAGCAGAACTCATTTCATCAATGACAAACACTTGGGAGATTTCATACCCGTCTTGTCTCTTTGTGAAACTGTGGTACCTTTGTCTTTGAAAGCTCCATGCTCAAAAGTGAGAGGAATCCCAATTAGAAGGGATGAGAGAGAACTGAAAGAGTGCAAGCAAAGATAAAAAAAAACAGGAACATGCTCAAAGGTGGTGATGTATTCACACCCATGTCAAACTGAGACAGACGTTCCAGTGGGCAACGTGTTTGAATTGAACAATGAGAACAGCGAGGTTAGCCACATGCCTTCCCTTGTTGTTGTTGCCTGCAGCTGTATGGTTAATGTTTTGGCTAAAAACTCAAAGTTTACATTTAAGAATAAAATTAGTGATGCAGACACTTAATAAATAGTATTTAATAATCATGCAAATTGGGGAGATTTTAAAAATGAATTTTATATTTAAAAATCAAAATACCTGCAGTTACAAAAAAGATAAATTAGATTAAGTGACCAAAAAGTGTTGGTTAGCATAACTGTAAATTTCGAAATATATTTCTTATTATAATTGCATTATAACTAACTGATTTGTTAAACAAAGTAATACCTTTCACAAATGTTAAATGGTGTACTACTTTGATTTCTTGGAGTCAGTAGCTCTAGCTATTTGTAAGTTCAAATCAGCATAATTGCTTCTCAATCACTAATATGCAAAATACTAAATTCAAACAGTGTGCTCTATACAAACTAAATTAACTGACAAAGCTACATGATCTTGCTTGTTGAAGTAGAATGTTTTTTGAACAGTGAAATAGCTAAAATGGAATATAGGTGTCATAACAGACCTGACACTTGATTAAAATGTTGTTTAAAAATGTAAACTGTTCACTAAGTATAACACAATGTGCCTCTAATTTAAAAAATGTAATGCAAATCGTGTTAGCATCAGATCAAATCACTGTGTAGTGTCAGTGAAGTGTAAGTGGAAATTTCCCCCTCACTCCTGACTGTCCAGTTGTGATGCTACACAGCTGATTGCTTTTGACTGGACAGTGTTCCAACGGTCTGTACCTGTCAGTACCTTGACTAACAGTGAGGACTTTACACAAAAACTCACTCGTTGATTTAGGAAGGGGCAGGCCAACCAGTCCAGGTGTTTAAACATTCATCCAGTGGGGAAATAAAAAAAGGACCTGGTCTAATGCGAGCAGCGTAAGAAAATGAAAATGAAATGAAAAAAATGAAAAAAGCAAAAGGGAGCGGAGCACATGGCTGGCAGCATGACTGCCGCTCAATGCTAATCAGCTTTGGAGGAAACCGACAGTTCTCTGACAATGTCTGAATGCTGATAGATGCAAAACTGAGTGTCCAAATTGTTCCTTGGGCCTCTCTGACTGTTGGAGATACGGATGGATGATGAAGGAAGAGCGCACGTGAGGTAACACAGCAACAGAGGCAGATAGAGATCGGATTTCCTTGTTATTGCAGCAATAAAACTAAACCGGTGTCACCGTGAGGTCCCCTTAACAACAGCACACACATAAACACACACGCGTGCAGTATAACTATCTTCTAAGAACTTTATAGCCACTACGAGTCTGCAGGGAAGACCTGACTCTCATTTGCTGTTGCTCTAGCCATCTTCACCCACACAGAGACACCCCCACTCAAACACACTCTGGAGCAAACACACACACACGCGCAAATGAACAAGTCTGCCTTCTTTCACCTACCGTTTTTCTCTATATATGAGGTTGCAGGTGGTAAAATACACTTTTTGGCAGCAGTGAAAGGCTTTCAACAATTGGTCCTCAATATCTGTGAACAGGCACTGACTTGGGATTGTGTTTAGATAATAACAGCCTGTTACCAGCACTGTCAACCTGAAAAAAACAATCAAAATGTGCTTTTCAAGCTGTGTAGTTCAGCTGTTTCTCAGTAGAAGCTGCTGTTGTGGACAATGAGGTCATGTCCTTAATATATAACTGGAAACGTTGGGTTTATAGCATCTGGGGTCCAAACAATCTAAATAAAATAAAGTCTGCTTTATCAATTTGAATTATTGTCATGATCTCAGTTTCTGTTGACACAGCTAGTGTCCAGTCAAAGCCAGGCAACTAGGCAGGGCAGGTTGGGATTTGTCTATATGCAGCAAGGGGCTATGGTAAGAGAGGTACTTGGTATCCAAAGAGTTGACTGGGACCTGTCCATTTTCCTTTCTGAGTAAAAGTTCAGGAAAACTGAAGAGAAATAGATTTCAGGTGTAAAGCACGGTTGGGGTTGAATTTATGTGCTTATTGTATGACTGAAACATAAGCCGTTATGATGCCTGTATGAAACAGGAGCATAGCTGTTGCATCAGATGCACATGAGACAGCTGCCTGGAAAATGCAGCTGGGGAGCGTAGAGAAGCTGTTAGTGGAACATGTAGCTAACTTTGTCGGCAAACTTTACACTGTAAATAAACGCATCATAGCCTAAAACAACGAAATCATGTATGCAGCTAGCAAGTTGCTATTTTACTGATTAGCACACTTTGCATTTTGTTTACCTTTGTCTTAAATCAAAGAGCCCATTCAAAAATGAATTTCGATTTGTAAATGGAGTATACATATGGAGCCCTCTTCTAGTCGTCTGACCACTTGACATGCACTACATGTTAGCATTCAACCATTCCCACACTGAAGGAAAGTAACATTCACGCACGGCATTGGAAACAATTTGGGGTCACGCGTCATGCTCAAGGACACTTCGACGTACAGCACCGAAGAGCCAGGATCAAACCGCCAATGCTCCGATAGCTCTGCACCTGAGCCACAGCCACTCCAAGGTACATCATCAATGTTATTATTGAACAATGCCAACTCACAATACCTGACTGGAAAGCTTACTGCCATAGCAACACTAACTAAGATGATGTTTTTGCTTGCTTTGTTGAATGTCCAGTTGAATTACTCTAATCAAACAACCTCATAAAGACCTGTTCCACTGGTCCCACCACCTACATTATTAACAATCTTACATCGAGTCTGGGGTAAATGAGCAGTGTGTCATCTTGACGTAATCATTTGACTCTGAGCTGTAACGTGATGCTCGGGCCACTAAAGTACTTAGTAGTTTTATTTTATGCATATCACAAAACATTTGCAGAGCCGGAGAAGGTCATGCAAACTTTTATCTCCGCTGGTCTCGACTATTGTTACACACTTTATTCCGGCCTCAGCAGACACTTAAACTCATGACCTTGGTGTTTCTAAAATCTGGGTGCTGGCTCCGGCCGTTTCCTTCAACACGGCCTCTTTATTTTGGTAATTCTCCGACCGCAAATCCTCGTGTAGCTGGGCGCAACCTTTGTTAATTTTTATCTACAACACTGATGAACTTTGATAAGATGCGACAACTTGAAAGCTTCTGCACACCCTCTGCAAGCTTGTACTGAATTACCTGTTCCCTTTACCTCTAATGGGGGTGGCCTGCGCTATCTGCCAGCCAATACGGCCATGTGTCAGGGAAGCAGGCACAGATAAAGAGAGAGAGAAAGATGAGAAGCTGTAGCTCAGAATGAAAGGATGAAGAGGCAAGAGGCGTTGTATCTCAAGACTCTCCTAGATGCAGGTACATCCCTGAATGGATTGTAAGAGGGCAGTTTGTCACTGGCTGTCCTGAAGACTATTTTCTGCCAAGAAGAGAGGCGGGGGAGAAGAAAAAAGACCTTTAGTCTCAGAGCCTGACCACATTGCTCCCGTAATGGAGGCCGGGGCTGCATCTGCCCTCCCCTCCTCCCCTGGCCCACACCAAAAAGCCACCGAGTCATTAAACTAAATTACTGCTCTAAAACTTCTGTGGCACGCAGACCCCCAAAACACATCCATCATGTGGTGAGAGAGCATGTCAGTCGCTCCCGCCTACTGTGGAGTCTTCCAATCAGGATGACTGTTAACTATGCTGGCTTGTCACACAGGTGGAGATGACAGAGGAGCCAATATCGCAAGGAGGAGGTCTCGGCACAGAAGAGTGATCCAAACTCAATAAAAACAGATGATGGGAGTGAAAGTGAGGACGAACACAGGGGAGCCCGAAAGCAGTCTTCCCATCCAAATCAATATTTAGGTGATAAGGCTCCTAATAAACCCTGGTCTTTTCTTTTTGTGCAACCAAGACGGAAATTTCTCCATTTTTACTCTTAATTGGAAAGGGGCATTTCGGCAGCGCAACCTGCATTTGTTGGTTGAGGTTTTAGCTTCAGGTGAGCTTCATCCTGCTTCAGTGGTGAGCACACAAAAGTAATGGCCGCTGAAAGACGGCATCATTATCCAGACTGCAGGATGAGATCCACTCTCAGGCAAAGCATCAGACTGCAATTAAAGAAAACTAACAAGTTCAGGGACTCATTCCTCTTTGGCTTTGAATCCAAATTAAAGGCAGTGAAAACCTATTTTCTCCTCATGGCAAAAGGCTCTTACCGGGCCACTTTTAAGCAGATGGGGCTACGGGGTGATGTTGAAGTGAAGTGAAGTGATGTTGCATGCTTCCGAACACTGATCGGGATTTTGAAGTGTCTGAATGAAAACATGACAGCTGTGGGGTTGTTTGCTCGTGTTAAGAGGTTGTTGGTGAGATGTTTTCAAAGCACACCTGTTCTGATGAAGCACATTAGCTTTTAGAGTGTTACATAACTAATAAAGATGTAAAACTTCAAACTGATGTCTGAATATTTTCTCTTTTCATTCAATATTTAATACATTTGAATACAGAGAAGCATTTGGAACTAAGGTTGTGGAGGCTCTCTTGGCAAATATTTCGGTACCTTTGATAATGTCAAACCTTTTTACAAGTTTCCTGTTAATTTATTTATTTTCAGCATGTTTTATGACTGCTGCTCTGTATGCCTGCTGTGACTATCACTCACCAGCCCAGACATCGCTAAGAATTTTCAGAACTTAGATCTTTAATGGATCATTTTATTTATACCAATTTGTGCCCAGGACTGAAGTTCCTGTCTGGTTTGCCTTTTTCATTAAACCTGATCCTGAACCTGTGTTTTAGTTGCCTCCCCCTAACCATAAGTGTAACCTACAGTTGTTCTGCCATAATCATGGTCTTACCTTAACAATAACCCTACCAAATGACAATGCATTGGTTTAGGCCTGAGTAATGATAGATATGTGGGTTTAAATGATTGGTCTATGGTTTATTAACTCAGCTCTCACCTCTGCAGACAGCATGATGCAAACCATACAAAAAGCAATTTAGCACTACTGATTCAAAATGCTTTTCATATCTGTAAGTTGTGCTGCATCACATGGATTGCCCTCCTTGCATCTTTATGATACGGGAGGCACTCACTCACGTATACTCACACTCTCCACCCACCCCCCTCCAGAACTGTTCAGCTGCAACATTAGCTTGGATTTTGAGTGGGTGTCTGGCTGGGTTTGAAACAGATTCTGTGGGATTGCCCCCAGGTGTGAAACAACAAATTCGGTCATTTGCATTTTCACATCCTCTCCTTCTGGAAGAAAAGTGTGATGCTGCTGCAGCAAAAGGCAGAATTCAAACCTCTGCGTAATGTTCTCTCCGTCTCCGCCCAGCAGCAGGATTTGTTGTAAATGTTGTAAAATGCAGTAGATGTAACCACAGATAGTCAGCAATAATATAACAAAGTGTCGTCGAATGACGTAACCCGAGTCTGTGGAGTGGGGGCAGCGTTGAGACGAGACTGTGAAGTTATTTTTACCTTTAGGGGAGAGGGAGCTAGCTGCAACTGTGTGGATGCACGTCTCCAGTTATTTATTAGTCTGTTTTATGCTTGCGTCTGTCTGCAACACATAACCCACAAACTGATCTCCATCTGATTATGTCATTCATTACTTTGGATGTTGTTACACTTTAAAATAGACAAACTGATGCAAATGGGAACCTGTTTCCGTCCACCTGCTGATGCAGCATCCATGGATGGGCATTCCACGCAAACCAATGATCATATAGAAGTGTCAAACATGTTTTTGTTTCCAGGCTGATGAGACACCGATCTGTCTGCACAGACTCTGTTTTACATGTTTCATCAGATTCAGAGTTTTGATTCATTCACTGGAGATGCCGATCTTTAATAATACATCAAAGTAAGCGTCTGTTTTTTTGCTGCACAGCATTTTTCTGCAGTTTGAAATTCTTAAAAAGGAAAAATAAGGAGCAGAGAGAGACTTTGGGGTCCTTAAATAAAAGAATCATTGACTTGATGCGTCTTTTCCCTTTTGTCACACTAAGTGTCACACTTCAAGATGACAACAGATGCCAAACCACAAAGAGCACAGGGGGCCCAGCCTTCTAAACCAATCAAATGCCTTTCTATTCCAACAGTTTTCCCTAAGTGACTAATATTGTCAGGCAAAAACCCACAACTTGAGTCTGAAATAACATGGGAAAAACATCACTGTCACTCCCTTGGATTTGATGCGAAATGACTTCGCCGCAATTAGTGACATGCCGTGCACAAAAACCATACAGTTACAGGAAGTATGGTGCACAGAGAACTAAAGTTGGACCCCCTTTTTTCCCCCGTTCATCCATTAAAAATGCAAGACCTCACCACTCTCTGATGCTATATTTAGCGTTGTTAAGAGGGGTCCTTTCGAGACCCCACTTCCTGCTGAATGTTCCATTAAATATGGATTAGCCCCCAGCACACCTGCTCTGACTCTCATCGGTGAAAGTGTCTCTCGCCCCGGTCAATATTCACACACACTCACGCAAATGGCTAATGAGAAGGTGAAATTGGGGGGGGGGCCTGGTTCTAATTAATTACTGTTGTGCTTTAGACTTTAGGCTTTAGAAAACAACACTATGCCCATTGAAGTATTCGTGGAGATGGTTAAAGCAGAGTGTGCACCAACACAATGGGCTTCTTTCTATATCTTTGCTTTGAGTGCCTTTTGCTAATTTTACCATTTCACCTTAAGAAATAGGCTTACCTTACCAGGAAATAGAGGCTCTAAATGACAAAATGAGCAAATGACATTTCAGTCCATTACTAACACTTTCATCAGTCATTGGATCAGTAAAGGCCTGGTAAGCGGTTACATCTCCTCAATAGAGATAAAGGTTGGGCAAGGCTTGAGGCTCCTTGGTATTAGTCAAATAAGCCTGTCAGTCGGAAGAACGTCAGCCTCTGAGAACACTTACTTCTGCTTTTTTAGTCTGAATTTCCTTTTTCTACTGGGTATCTACTAAGATATTGCAATATGATTTGAAAAATCCCCTTCGAAAGTAAACACAACATTCATCACGTTCATAGCGGTCTACCTGTGATCACCATGACAAACCACTGTGAAGTCACATCTGGCAATCTCCTTGCGCAACTTTCGATACCTCACAAACTCAAAAGGTCTCAGTTCTGATGATACAGCAGCGCAGGTGGAGATTCCAATGAGGCACTGATCACTGTCCTCAATAGCCTCATTTACAGTCTTCACCTACGAAGCTAACCACCAGCTGCCCTATAGCTACAGCTCTTAAGAGCAGAACAACTTAATCAGCTTTCTACCATTTCAAACATGAATATGAGGTTCAGGTTCAGATAGTGCAAACATAAATCAGCCAACAGTCACAGGCAGCATTTTGCAGTTGTGCTAACTCTTAGAAATATATGCGTAGGAGATTTAATCTGCAAGATATTCAAATTCATAAAGTGACAGATAACTAAAATATTCACCTCTTACAGTTTGCGTGAACTCAGAAAATGTGTCTTTTGCAATTTGAATATTGCACTTTTTAATAAATTCAGTTTGGAAATGATAAACAGTTCAGCCACATCTCCACACCAAATTAAAAAGACGCCATTAATCATTGTTTATCACGCTCGCTGCTCACTGTCCACCAGCTGTTGGGCATGGTGGCCAGTCGGGCTGGCTCCTGGTTTATCAAAATGAAAAGAACAGTGTTCCCTTTTCAGGAAAATCAAGAATAAATAACAGAGACACCAGCAGGCAGAGAACATATTCACCAGTTAACAGCCAAGAGCTTCATCCTGCCAGCTCCAGGAACTGGATTTACCAGCAATAGTTGTCATTTAAGGGGGCAGAATGAAGGTCTGCAAACCGAAGTTTTCCCCTTACAGTTTATGAAGACACAGTAAGCTGCAAATCAAACAAGCAACCTTGTGTCTTGAGCATTCTTTTCAATTGACTATTAACTGTTAACACCAAAGATATATATATATATATATATATATATATAAATGTCTATCATCATCTTTTCTCTTCTGCACCATACACATACAGACCTGAAGCCCTCTGCTGCAGCAGTGACCTCCAGTCCCCATTGCTCCCCCGTCACACACGTCAATGAAGAATTATACGGCTGCTCGATTAATGGAATGTAATATGTTACACTTGGAGGGCTCTGTAATAAGGAACTCAGTGAGGACACCTCGAGTGTTGATGAGAATTCTGGCACATTTTCCTGCAAACTGCTAAATCAATAGATTACAGTTGAACCCTAGTCACACGTCCTGCTTGGAAGTCAAATTCGTTAGCATTAGCAGCATTAGCTGTATCCGTGTCCTTGAAAGGAAGAGCATGGTAGTGTCTCAGGATATGTGTGATGTGCACAAGTATGTGTGTGTGTGTGTGTGTGTGTGTAAGAGGTGTACTGACATTTCCTCATTAGTTTTCCCAGCGTCTACCCCTCCTTTCATGACCGGGCACATTCACGTTGAGTAGAGAATTCGGCACGTGTGTTTGTGTGTGTAGGTTATCTATCAGTCAGGCTATCTCCTAACCAGGGAACTCTGACAGTAATGTGAAGATCAATACTTTCTGACGTAATGAGGAGGAGCCGCCGCGCTACTGGAGAACATCTCTCAGTATGACATGTATAAATCTACACACACACACGCTCCAGGGATATTACACTCATTCAAGGCCTTTCATTCATTCCAGACTCTCAGCTGCCCCAATATTTGTAGCAACCCAGGTCTTGTGAATGAAGGTGTGCACATGGGGGTAAACTTACAAGCATGTAGGAAGAGACCTTGGCTGGGTCAACTGAGTCAAGGTTGGTGGCAGCATGCCTGTGGGGAATACAAATGACTCTCTTGTGATGCAAAAAATGGCTGACAAATCAGGCTGCAAAGCAGATTATCTGCTGCGTCTCCACCTGGCTGTGAAGCCGCTGCCTGAGCGGCAGACATCGCGCTGCGTCTCATGGCATCCGTTGGGAATTCGTGTTCATTTTGAGCCTTTTTTGAGTCACGGAAGTTAGGAATAGGCTGCTATCAAAGCAAACTCTGAAGCCTGGGAGAGAACAGCTGTACCTGAGTTTGGTTGTCGATGGCAGCAAAGAGAAAATAGCTCTCACATAACAATGATGATGAACAATGATTACAGGTGGGATCCAAATGGATTCATCATAAGACTGCTTTAAAAAAAAGTTAGGGTTAGAGATTAAAGAACAAGTTCATTGAATTTGTCTGTTTCTATGTAAAGCTGCTCCTCTTTCTGTTCAGCCATGTTTGTTGAATAATACACGGTACAGCTTCATCATCACGTCCTTGTATCTTTTTGCAATTTCACTGTAACCCGAGATTCACCATGCAAAAAATAGGATGAAAATGACCAAATCTCTAAATCTGTACAAATGCAGTGAGCACAACTCTACTTTAGATATCGCAAAAGCTCAGGAAAGCTCTCATAAGTTTTAATAACCTAAACATACAGCGGACCCAATACAACAACAGACCTGTAGAACTGCTAATTTGTCTGTTAGTGTTTACACTGAGTTATTAAAACAAGAGTAAAACAGAAATGCATGTTTCTGGTCTCTGTTGGTCATACACATTCACAGCTTACTGATCTATTAATATACTGATCTATTAATATACTTACTACTTACACTAGTTAATTATTGTTTATTAAGTAAAAGAGGCGTTTCACACTGTGATATTACAGATGGGTAGTTATTCTGTGGTCTGAGTATGTGGAGTATGCATTGAGTGCGAAACACTGCTGCTTCACTTCTGTCTCGCCTTCTGATTGATCAGGAAAAATACCTGCATTTACGTGCTGATGCGCACATGAGTTGCCATGGTTACTGCACGACCTTGCACAAAAACATAGATTATACTGATTGCTCCGTTGGCGGCAGCTGGATTTAATAGTGGATCTGCAATTGAATGCATTCTGAAATCACGCACACGTCCACCACCTCATAGACGCAAAGTGAGGCTTTTGATGGAAACAGTGTTAAATCTCCTCTTTCCAGGAAACAATGTGTCCTCTTGTGTTCTGCCCACCTGTGTACCTATAGGCAAGATCACCATGGGAACTAGGAGCCACGGCGCAGTTATTGGTTTTTGATTAGTTTTACCTGCAAGAAACCCAGACGTTCCTTATATCATAACCGCAGCAAAGTGCAAATTTGTCTCCAATTAAGGATGCTGCCAGATCTGCTGCTGAATACTGAACCGATTTTATAACTGCAAAGCGAGAAAGGAAGGCCTGAGCAGAAAAGCTACACAAAATCAGAACGAGAGCCTGATACTGGGAATGGGACCAGGAATAAATCTAGTTCCAAGAATAAAAGAAGAAGAAAAACCCTGTTGCCCACGGCAACATTAAATTCAGGTGGAAACACTGAAAGGAGTAGATTGTATAGACTCCAGATAGCTTGCTCTTCCAGGAATAGTGTATTTTTCCATTTGGGACCATATCATCATAGAGCTATATTAATTGATGTATGGACCTGCTTTATGAGTCCTCCCCGCAGCCCTTAATAACGACCCTGAAGCTGTCAGACCGCCATCATCCCTGAGCCACTCACGGCAATAACATCGATCATCAGTCATCCAGCCCTACTTATTGAAACAGGCAGGAATTCCCAGAAGGCTTTTCGCCGTCAGGGATGGCGAGTGCGTGCGACTGGCTGTGAATGTTGAGTGTCACTATTTCTCTTGCCCTCAGTGGGGAGAAAAAAATGGGAAAATATTGGTAAAAATATCAAAGTGCAGAAAGAGAAAACTCCAAATGGATTGCAAATCAGGCAGAGACACTGTCAGGAGCATCGCAGGCTCAGATGGATGTGGCATGACACGGAGAGCACGCACGAGGGAGAAAACATGTCTGATGACCCCCCCTTCATCCAAACAGTCCTGCTGTGTACACAGTTAGAACAGCACCACAACTTAATAAAGGTAACCTGGTAACCTGGTATATTACTGCTGTAGGATACTGTACAGTACACATGGACCCACCAAAGCAGTAGTACACCAAGGTGCTGATCCACACTGAACAGGCTGAACTGGGTGTCACAATACCTCTTTCAATACCTCATATAAATACATGAGAATGTAATATAACTGCTACACTGTGGCCTGAACCTCTGTCCATGAAGCATGAATCCAATCCTCAATAGTAATTAACGTTATTACTCTTCTAACCATCGGTTGACATTTGATACTTGGTGATGGTGAATGTATAATTCATCCAGGCTCTGCTCAAGATTTCTGTCTGTTAAAGGGAAGTTTTTCCTTGCTGCTGCCACCAAGTGCTTGATCATGGTGGAGGGAAGTGTCGGCTGTAGAGCTCGGTCTAGACCTGTTATATACATAAAGTATGAAATAACCTTTGTGGTGATTTTGCACTATACAAAACTATAGAAAACAGATCAGACCCTGCACAAGTTTTGTTCTTTCTAACACGCATTTAAAATTATTATTTTTTTTTTTTGTGAAACCAGAACCAATGGTAACAATGTTACAAAGACTGCCCAGTAACACTGCCAACATATGGTGATCAAGCATGGTTTCCACAAAGCTGCGTACTTACTTTTCCACATTCTTCCTTACAGTGATACAGAAACGGTTGCTAGTATAGTAGTAGTAATTGTTTTAATTAGCTAGTTCGTCAGCTTTCAACTGTACTCAACATCCCTTCTTCAGTGAAGAGAACCTGGTGAAATAGCTGAGCGTGAAGTACGGGGACCTTGTATTCTGGGTGTATACCACAGATCTGAATCCAAAAGTTAAGACTGAATGTCTACGCTACACTTACTGCCATTTGTTGGGGATATCACTTCCTACCGTACCTCCATGCTACATAAACTGAATACTGCTGGGAGCGCAACACTGTGTCCCTGTGGGATGTACAGTAGCTGCATGTTGCAAGCAAGTAAAGGACCATTTGGGACGATCAATATGCTGAGCTGATTTAGGCCTGACGGAGCCGTCACGTCCTCTGAATCGTCACAGCATGTATGTTTCATGAGTCCAGCTTTCTTTCCTCTCCTCCACTCCCCGCCTGTTTTTACACTTCCAACAGCCATCACATATCCAGAGAGAGAAGGAAGTGACAAGCTCAGCTCAGCAGTAATTGGCCGGCTCGCAGATGATACGGCAGATAGACATACGGGAGACGGACAGGAAGAAAAGCTGCTCCATATTAAACAAAGGTCCGCCCGCACGTGGTGGTATCTGCCCCGTGCAGAGTTTCCGCCTCTGCTCGGTTCAAGGGCCAGAGATGACATTAGCGCCATTGTTCAGACAACATAATGGATTAGTTGTACTACGATGTTGGAGGAGGCTTTGATGAAACAGATAAAAGGAAATCATGACACAGCTTTGCATTTGACGAGCCACATTCAGCTTCAGAGGGGGGAAACTTCTCTCTGGTAAACTGGGATGCTACCAAACTTTGTCACAGTGTTGCTGACAAATGTTTCTCTTTCAGATTGTCGCTGGCTTATAGGTCTGTTGTTGGGCAACCATTGGTCCATTGGGCAACTAATGGACTAATGGTAGTTCATCCACATGGCACACTGAATCAAACCCTGTCCAGCCTTGAGGTCTCTGCTGCTACCACATCACCTTACACTGATGAGCAGCACCCCACCAGACACAGCACTTAGCATTAGGTCAGGGTTTGATTTCCGTCCAGTCAGACTGAAGAGTTCTTTGGTTTGAAGTGCCAACACACACGGCATGCACCGGTTGCGTGGTTAGCTTTTACTCAGGAGTGGTTTTCAGGCGGCCACTTCACCACACAGACCCGATAGATGTGGAGGTGCAGAGGTGGATGGAGGTTTTGGTTGCTGGTGCTAATGCTATCTATGGTGCTCTCAAAAATTTGCCAGCCAGTCCATTTTACTTCAGGTCCATACTAATGATGATTAGTATTTCAAGGAGTATTAGAATATTTGTACATTAAATATAAATCATGATCAGATAAAACAGCTAAAGTGACTGAAAGTGACTTCAGTCTGTTCAGAAAAGGTGCGGTCTACACTGCTGCTACAGATGTATATGCTGATTTTTGGTTGGACCTTGACATTCAGTAATCAATGTGGTATTAAATAAATCAGACTTTGGCAACTTACAGAGGCAGTACGAAGACAAGGCACCGAAAGGAAAGGAAAGGAAAAATCACGAGAATCATTTGTAGAATTAAGTCATCATCATCAGTATTTCACATTGCTTTAAATAGCACAATCCCATGTGTTTACTAGACGCTCCACAGAGAAGATGAAGGGAACAAGAACCAACTAAGAAGCCATGGGACTGTATTCAGATCAGATAATTAGGTCTATGGTGTATATCACCAGGACGGTGCAGATGGAGGCCCAGGAGTGTCTGATTAACTCTGCTGCAGCGGAGGTGTTTGTTAGCATGTGGCCAACAGATACCAGCAGCTTAGCACAAAAATGAAATGAAAGTACATTCAAACGTGAAAAAAAAAGTTTTTTTAATGACTTCAGGACATCAGATACTTTACTGCATTCCCGTGCAACCGTAACCACAGCAAGACTTCCACTATGAACCAAACCTATTAACATAGCCACAAAAGCTAATCGTTGGATTCGTCGACATGGAAACAAATTTTCTCTTTCCCATTACGCTTAGCAGGGTTTTAAACTAACCGTAAGCACCTACTCCACGTTTCTCATTCAGGGGTCAAATAACATCCAGTTAGACATTTGAATTTAAACTTGCTTGGAAACAGTTCAGGTTAGCATTTGCTTAGGTTCACACAACTTAGCTACTGGGTGTGAGCCATTCCAACTTCCTCCCCACACTGACTTTGTGCTCTTTAAACTACTGTGTCCTCACTAGTTTTAAAGTTGTCAAATAAAACGCCTCCATGTACACAAACCTACAGATTTAATACCTGTTTCACGAACTTACATATATATTTAATGTGATATGTATGCATCAGAGCCACTCCTGGGGTTAAAACAATCAAACTAACAACTGGCCACTACAATCAAACAGATGACTAATGTTTGTACTCACTTTTTTAATGCACAGCTTCCATCAAACCCACCAGTTGTTTTTAAAAAATAAGCCGAGCTATATGTAGTGATAATGTCTCAACAGGGGGAGCCACACTGCCATTACAGATTGGGTATCAGTATCCATTTCACTTCTTAGTTTGTGCCCTGATGTGTGGCGTTGATATAGTGATAGGGGTGTGTCTCAGTCAGGACCTCCCAAGAGGAGGGTGGACATCTGCTGCCTCTGAGGTCCTGTCACATGAAATTACAGACTTAATCAAGTCCTCTCCATCTCTTTCGCCCTTCTCCACCTCCTCCTCCGCTTTGTGACTTTCTCTCCGTCTTCCCCTCTCCTCTACCTCTTCCCTCTTCCTCTACACCCTCTGCTCCTACACATCACATACATTTTTACTCCTCGCTCTTTTCTCCTTGACTTTCCTCTTTACCCCTTCTCGCCAGCCCACCTCTCCATCACACCTCCCCCCCCTGCATCTCTCTCCTCTACTCCCCTGCCTCTAGGTCACGAGGAGCAGATCCAGCCTCCTGTTCTTGAGTCTTACTTAAACTTCAGTTATGTTAGCCAGCCTGCAGCAGAGCTGTGCCAAAAGCCCCGGGGATCCAGTGACCTCAGGAGCTCAGGGGGACGAAATGCAAGATATAGTGTGGTGTAAATAGATAAAGTATATCTGAGGAAGAGAGGAAGAAAGGAGAGGTGCTGATGAGGCTGAGGGAGAAACAGGGTGTGCTTGTATTGCTGAACAGTCATTTTAAATTGTAAAATAAATGGCATCTTTTCATGACAATGGACATATTGTGGCTCGGTTTATCGACTGGAACAAAGAATTAGAAATAACACCGGCCTGTTCATGTAGATATGCAGTTTTATTTCACTATGGCTCTCCTCTCACTGCAGGGGGCATTCATTCAGACACAATATGGTATTTTTTTATTAATTTAGAATTGTATTCACTTATTGTATTTATTGTAGTGTATTTATGCAGTTCATGATTGCTTTCCAAAGAATGTATCCACCACGCAGACAATGCAGGTCACAGATCTGACCCAAATTTTGTATTAAAAGCTTAAATTAAAAAAAAACAAAAACCTGCACTTGGAGTGTGTGACACCTGTACACCCCTTTACACTTTATCTTAAATTAAAAATACCAGTGATACCTCAACCTCAACCCAAGCTATGAAGACATCTGCATTAGGATGAAATACTTCCTCTAACTTCTTCCTATGTCCTCCCATTTACTGAAGCCATGAGCTGTTTGATTTACATGTGTCCATAGGATGTTACTGAATGTATCAAATTCAGAAGGAGGAGTCTGATCCAGGAAGGTGTTATGGTTGGGACGCAGCAACATTTCAGTGAAATATGGTCATTCTACGAGACTAGCTAAGTTATTCAGCCTGTCACTGTAGTTAATTATTAGTTTGGTAGTGCTGTGTACTGTTGTGGACACTAGTGTACTAGTGTAGTTGAATGTCCAGTTCTGTTCACTGATTAATCTCACAATAATATAGTTTTGGGGTTTTCCACTGAATAATTAATGAAAATGTACAAAACACAAATTATTTTATATCAACATTCATTACTTTTACTGAGGAAAGAAGCAAAATTTTAGTTTGCTGAAATCGCTACTCACTCTTAAAATGCCCATTTCCTTCAACACCAGTGTTACGGTTTTGAATATTAATGGCTTCAGAGGTTTATGCAAAATACATGGAGTCACATGCTTTGCTTACTCTGGCGCATTCATAACACTCGTTCCAGGCGTGATGTCTGAGCAAGCCAGCCAGTTTTCCTAAAAAACTGTGTCAAATAATGGTCGTGTGACACTGCTGAAATATGACTTTAAATGCAAATTTGAAACATGATGAAATGGAGTTGTATTAGGCCTTATAATGAATTCCAGCAGATTTTTTCCATATGCTCTGGAATTAGGATGTGTCTCAGCCTTGTGTTGCTCCTAGTGCTTGATATACGCAGTAATAGAGCTTATTATTAAATCCACGACACTGAGGATAACATCACTTGAAGCTCAGTGAAATAATGAAAAACCTTGCACGACAATTGAATGTGTCCTCAATGCAAAAATCACAGGGGAAAAAAAATGTGAAAACTGGCCTGACAATAGAATGTGCTGCACGAATGCAGCTCCGACATCCATACAAAAACACACACACACACACACACACACCACAAGCCCTGTTTTGCAATGACTACAATGAAGTGCCGGCAGCCTCTCAGAGGAAAAGCCCATCACAATTCTGTTAATCCCTTTCCCAATCAACCCAATGTCAGTGTCAACCCCTGATAAGCCCCTTAACCAACCAGTACGCACTCACACACACACAAACACAGTCAGTCCCACTCACCCATGGCAAAGAATGGGATCCCCAGCAGTGTTGAGTTGAACTTCCCATCTGATATAAAGAAGATCCCTGCGGCAGTCACGTTGGCGATGCAGATGGTCAGCACCCCCAGGAGGCCCAGGAACGGCTTCCCCCTCAGGCAGTCCCGCATGGAGCTGGAGATGGTGGCGGCCAGGAGCACCAGCACCAGGCTGACCAACACCTCCCCTTTGGCCAGCACGCCCGTCTGGTGGAAGTCCTGCCACAGGCTGAAGGAGGTGAGTGACTGGATATGGAGCTGGTCTGACGTGTGGGGCGCCTCGGCTGTGGACAGCTGGTTGACCAGGGCGCAGAATTCGTTCTCCCAACGCTCTGCGATGGCATCCTGCACCACGGGTCCGTGGTTGCGGAGGTAGTAGGTGATCTGGACAGCGCGGGCGAACTTGACCTGCTGATCGCGACTGTTGGGTGAGAAGGACACGCCACCCAGCTGGTGTCCGATGAAGGACACACGGCCATCCTGTAGGGGATTTAGAAATATCTAAAATTAGCTCTGATGAAGGGTAGAACGCCTTGTATAAATACATAACTCAGTCTTTTTTAAATGTTTCTAGCCACACCCCAGTGACTTGAAACCAATTATGTTGCCCTTGCCACCACCAACGATTGGGGAGCAGCCAGCTGTACCCCGTACCAGAAGGTTTGAGCCCACAGAGAGTGGTGCAGCAGCAGTTTTCCGCCCTATTTGCTTCAGCGTTGATTTACCATTTAACTTGAACTCACCTTAGAGCTGTGAACAGACATGGTTGTGAGGGTTGATGCTCCATTGTAATGACTGGCTTAATCTAATTATATAGCACATGCAAGACATTACAGTGACAAGAGTTTGGAGATAATGTAGTTGTGCGAGAAGAATTGTGCAATGCAGTGAAGAGTTCAGAAAGGCAGCCGGGACAATAAAAATGGGCCTGCCAGTCTGTCAGGAAGAAATACATAACTGTATTGCTGGCACAACCTTTTACATATTTAAGCTGAGAGTGTTGCCAAGGTAGCACTGTAGCTGTACGTTATGCCACAAGTTACAATATTTTGAAGTGGCAGCAGGGGAGAGGAACACAGAGACAAATGATGGATTAAGTCCGGTCTAACACAAACTGAAACAATAATAAATATGAAAGAGTTTGCTGTATATGTTTAGTTATTGCTGGTCACCTAAAGGTGTCTGAGGATGATCCAGAGTTACTACTTGTAGACATCTATATGTTAGTTAGGTGCCTCCACCCAGGAAGCAGGTGAAGAGCACCAACACTTCTCCCATCATTAAATTCAAACACAGTTTTGTTGTCACTGATTCTACATTTTTAAAGCAACCAAACCTTTAAACACATAAGGTGGTAATGGTCACATAATGGTCATAAGGCTGCAATGGACTCTCAGTAAGTTCAGTTTGTTTCTGTTTCAGATGGGTCAGTGTCAATTAAACCCACATGCTTATTAAAGCCCGACTGATATTAGATTTTTTTGAGACTAATTCTGATTTCAGAGGAGGAAAAAAACATCTGATATTACCAATATGGCGCCCAATAGAGTGATTTTTTGGAACTGGAATGAAAACAGACCTTTTGTTTGAGGATTGTCCACCAAAATGACTACTACTTAGACGAAGAAGAAGATACTTAGAAGCTACTTTCTCAAACATTTTTTATTAAAAAATAGATATTAGCTCTAACTTTCTAGTGACGCTAGATATTATTGATATAAAAATGTTTTTTTTTAATTATATATCAGAAACAACAGTTACAGACCAGGAACATATACATGAATACTAATATGATACTGTTATGTCTGCAATAGACAAATATTACTAATATTGGACAATATGCCTATATCCTTTGGTGCTAGCAAACCTTTCCCCTAGTTAGCATGTTAGGCTAATGACAGTTAGCTGATGTTTCTACTAGTGGTGTTCTGTCCGATTTTCCACTTTGATGGAACTCGTTAGTTTGCTGTTGGCTGTAATTAATAATATGTTAATTGTGGAGCATCAGTCAGTAAAAACACAGACTGGATCTGGCCTCACTAACATTTTAGTAGCAGTGCACCTTTTATTCTGAGCTGCAACACAGCAAAACAACAATTCTCGTTACATGGTACTGTCACATGGAACACTTGGCCCATTCCTAGCAGGAAAAAGCAAAACAGACATTCCCTAATTATAGGTACATTATCTCATATATTTCATAGGAGACTGAAATGGCTTCACAGCGTCTAGGTTGAAACAGCACAACAGGTCTACTGGCATCGTTGGAATTCTCAAGAAATCAATCCAAGTATATCTGAACACAGTGAGACCCAAAGTGTAGTCTTCAGCATGTCACCCAGGCTGTTAGTGTGGTTGAACCTCACTCCTGGTGGCTAAGTTGGACTAAACAGTTAATGTAAATTGTTTAAATGCAGAGTATAAATTAATCAGTGAGGTTAATATCTAATCAACTGAGAGGCTCCAATATAAAAGCGCCAGTCCTGATTCTTGCAGTGATATAGTTCAGTAAAAGATTACTGAGTTCATGTACTGAACACATCTAACTGAGGACAGGATTAACTCTTTATCTTGATGTTTCCCACACTGGGTTTAGCTTTGAGGGGTAGCGGCCTCCTTGGTGAATGATTACATTATAATGAATAATGCGTTCATGCACATATATCAACGCTATACGCTATAAGTCTGATTGTGCAATATCTTAAAACACTAACATAATAAATATTTTCCCTGGTCCATTTAATTAGGAAAGCAAAAACACTGCAATGCGAATGTGAACTCCTGCGTGACACTGTTGTTGCAAACCAGAACAATGTCTACTTTAATTTGCAGCTTATTGTAGATATGATTTATCTCGTTATGAACACAATAATCCAGCACAATCAAACAGCCGCAATATGCTGTTTCACAGTGGGGGCGCTTGATATAAATCTCACGCTCCCGGATAAATAAATCCCCATGAATGTTTGGTTCAATTTCTGTAAACAATTTACTGCGGTGGGAGAAAAAAAAACCTAGTGAATTATTGTGCTTTGGCGTCGCATGGGGAACAGGAGAAACGACTGGTGGTGGACGCTGCACCTTGAAACCACATAACTGATAACATTCATAGGTCAACAGCCAGGTTTCCTGTCAGACTAAGACATTTTAGAACAGGCTTCCTGTAACAGATCAAACTACTGGGCCCAATCTGCACATTATTTTTGTCCTACATTATTACTCTCAAAACACTCCCACTCAGCGCTTCAGATTTGTCATTTCATGACAGTGTACAAGTGTGTTTATGTAATGTAATCACTCAGTAATTGCGAAAGGAACTCGGAAAGCTTCAGCTCTAATTTCACTTGTGTAATTGCACAAAGCCCAAATCAATCTACCACACTGGCTTTCCAAATCCATTGAAGCATTTCAAATGAATCTCAGCAGTCACAACTTGTCTTTAAACTTCTGCATCTTGCGCTCAGCCAATACGTGATCAGGACTGTCTGAAACACATGTGCACCCTTCAAGCGCTGACATAATGAGACATGATCTGGGCAAAGATTTCAATATCACCTGCATAATGTCTGTTGGTTTGCTCAATCTTTGTTTTCTATTCTGGTTTTTAGCACCTTCGGCGAAGAGAAAATATAGTTCTCAGAGTCTGCATGTGTGAGAGGGAAGCGGGGGGGTGTGAGAGTACATGGGGGGATGGGACACCACACAAAAGCTAAATGTGTGTATGTGTGATAGCTGTGAGACATTGAGTGATATGTGAAAAGGGAGGGAGTGACACCTCTCGAGCTTTCTGAGAGGAGGTGGAGGTGGCTGGTGGAGGAGGTGGCAGGAAGAGGCTTCCAGGCTTCATGAACACATTTAAATAGAGAAACAACTCACTTCAGGAACATGAATATGCTGGTAATGATTTCTAGGGCAACCAATCTATATTTTGTATGCGTAGGTCCTTTGGTTTAAAGGAATGCTCTGTCAATCTCACACATCAAAGAAGAAATGTGGCTCTGGATGAAGATGAGGGAACTACGGAATTATGAGGTGCAATCAAAAGGTTACATGATCCTTTCTCCTGAAGAACAACCATTGCCGGAGTCATGTGATCACCAGCAGGACCGGAACTACATGACAACTTGAACTGGTGCTTCTGTTTCGCTGCCCGTTCACATTTGCTCAAACACTGGAATCTGTGTGAAACCCAAGCTTCGTGTGGAGGATCATCACCTGCTACGACCCAGAGAGCAAACATTAGAGGAAAAGCCTGCAGTGTCCAAGTGTGTATGAGTACTTCAGATCAGAAGGACATGGTTGCTGACCCCAGGGTCAAATTGTCAGCTGAGAGCCCTACAGCCCTGTTATGAGGGGTCTGAGGGAGGAAATTCAACACACTTTACCTGAACTGGTTCTCCTTGATGGCCCAGTAAGCTGACAGCACATTGAAAATGCAAAAGGTTTTTGGCTACAACAACACAACCGTGGCTGAACAACTGCCATACTAGCTGGACTTTGTGATGGCAGCTTTTCCAGAAGTGAAATTCACACTGAAGTGACACTCCAGACAGTGCTGTGCAAGGTCACTGAATGGACCTTCATGGGAGAATTATAAAGTGGGCAGATGGAGCCTCGAAGATGTGGAGGTTTACAAGATTCAACAAAAGAGTTCCACGATGGGAACTGAGGGATTTCATGTTTGATTCAAACAAGGCTTCGGTGAGCTCTACTAGTTCAGGAAGCAGTCTGAGGCTCAAACAAGGGACTAAAGATGGATTTGCATTTTCTGAAGATACTGGTTGCTGAAGTCATTCCTCCCTGTTAATATTGGCAGTGCAGACCCCCTCCTGATGTGGTTTCAATGTAGGTGCTGGAGGACTAAATCCACAGTCATCAGTGCAAAACTTAATCTCAGAATTTGGCTAAAGCTGATATGAGGCGACGGCAGACTGGGTTAGACAAATGAAGCAGGTATCTTCCACAGTTAGAGTCTTTGTGATGAAATGACCTACCTCTGTGCTTCCACGGACAGTGAGCAGCAGAGGGACAGTAACACAAAGTGAGAGTCCTGCTTGATTCGATTCAACTCAGACTGCTGAAGAACGGGGGCTTCTCCTTTTTAGCAACACCAATTGTGCAGGCAATATTAAACATTAGATTATAATAAAACATGACTGGATCATGTCTGACAAATACTATGTTTTCTTTATACAACATTCTGTTGTCCAACTTAATGAATCCAACCAACTGTGTCCAACAACAAACTGTAAAAATGACAATCTATTTTATGCTAAAGGTCTGGATTACAGGAATTAACGCGATTTCAGAAGACATCTGAGGATTGCATCGACTGTTTTTTATTGCCTTGTACCCAAACGCACCCTAGGGCAAGCCAATTATTGACACACATGTAGCTAACCCCATCAGCCAATTCATCTGTACCGCCATCCTCCAATCAGGGCCGCTCTCCTGCAGCATTTAAACTGTCACAGACCTCCCTCGGCACATCAGCTGCAGCTCGCACCTTCAATTTTATGATTTATTAAAGAGAATGGTGGGTGTAAAACAAACATTGACCTTAGCTTGACATTGCCAAGCAGCATACAACCCAAACTGCCCAATAACTTAATTCAATCCAGCACTCAATTTCACTGTCCTCTCATGAATGTAACAAGAAGCTTGATCTTGTCTAACACAATATGATTAGTGTTAGAGTAATGTAACGCAGAAGCAGCACACCTCTGCCTTTTTATATAAATCCATTTACACCATCGCTGCTTTTATCTACGGAGGCCCAGAGCAGCCAGAATTGCTCTTTAAGTAAAGGTCCCTTATTATCACAAGGCCACAACTTAATTGTGCCATTATCTGAAGGTATCAAACTGGTATCTCCAGATAATTGGCTGAAACAAGAAGTACCCACAAAATCTGATCAAGACAAATCCCAATTTTGATCACTGAACACAATTTTGTGATCCTCATTTAAAGCGCATTATCTTGAGAGATCAATTCGATCATATTATCTGAAGACATCAAACATTACCAGGCTGTAATGAATATATCTCTTTTTGGGGGGGTTTAAACAGAGGTATGGTGTTGTGCCCACCTGCCTCCCACATTGGAAAAAGGACCGAGCCAATCAGAGCTTTGTAGCTGAGATTAAAAATCGGACTTCCTGTGCCAGACTCAGAAACCAACATGCCAACCAATGTTCGTCCAAACATTCAGCTTGCATTGCTATGACAGCATCACACTTCCATATTTGTTTCTCGCACATATATGTAGGTTGATAGCTAACAAGAAATTGCAATACTGAATGAAGCTGCAATGACTATTCAGTCAATCATGTGACCAGCAGACACACTTTATCATCATTTGAGACCAACATTCTGCTTTTCTCTAGTTTACATTACTGAAACTGATAATGTTTGAACCATAGATGGAAAAAAAACCCAAAACGTAGTTAACTTAATTAAAAGGCAATGTTATCGTCTAAATGATCTATTAATTATTCGAACAAATAAACAACCTAATTCATAATGAAAAGAATAATTAGTTGCTGCCCTAGTACAGAAATGCCAATGATAAATTTCAATAAAGTATTACATAGTGTTTTTCAGCAGAGTCCACTGACAAGTTTGTATTTCATATTCCATATTTTGATCACTATTCATTTAAAAAAAAAAAGTCTACAGCCATGCTAGCATCTCTGCGAGCCTAAGCAGAGTACTTCACACACTGCGGCTTAGGCTGATTAGTTTATGGCCTAACACGTGCAAATTAATAAGGTTCGTAAGTATGAAAGTATTGAAAACTGAGTGAATGCTGAACCTAATGATGCTGCTAGTAGAAAAATCAGGGATTGCCAAAGTGATTAAAATCAATTCTTATGAAAACATGAATGTGTAAACCATATTTGGGAATGGTCTAAAGGTTTGTTTATGTTGTGACCTTCATTATATCATATTTCTGATTTATATCTCTGATTAGATCATCAAAATAACTAAGCTTAGATGTGGTTTCCACAGGTGTGGAAATAAACATGTTTAACCATGGCCTTCTGAGCTTCTATACTCAAATCCAGCACGTTAATCCGTAACATTTGGGCAACTGGAAAGCATAAGAGTCCACATTTGTGACCTGAGACAAGCTGTGGCCTGACCGTTAGTGAGGGGAAACTCAAATATTTAGGCTCTACTGGCAATCAGCAGATAATCACATAGCAGCGTTGCCATATGTCCAATCTGTTGCTGCAACAACTTTGGCTCTGCAACCAGCAATCAACAAGCTCTAATTAACCATCGGACAATAGCACAGTGATGCTGGTGGCGTGCGTGCGGGATGAAACCACAGCAAAGGAGCTTCCAGGTATTTCTCATGTTTCTCATCTCTTATATCGAGTTCACATGCTGCTTATTTGCACTTCTTGATAATGTTTAAATGGATATCCATCATACAGCCTTAATATATTGGTCCAAATGTTCATACAGCCCTGCTAGCTGTATCTTTTTTCCATCATATTCATTGATGTATTTTTATTTTTGTAATGACTGACAGTTTAAAAGGGATTACACAACTGAAAATACAGCAGACGGGGCAAAACAAAGTATATGTATTTTAAGCATTTTTCTCCTGGGAACAGAGCTAAAGTTCAGCTCAGCAAAAAGTAAGACTTTTTTTTTTTCCTAACCACGGCTACGTCTGTATAACAAGCACAGAAATAAACCCCTGGTTGTGACATCAAAGAGGAGGATGAGGAATAAGAAGTCAGGCAAATGAATTAGCCCAGACAGCTCGTCAAACAGGCAGACAGAGAGGAGAAGGATTCTGGGAACATGGAGGGTGCGGAGTGGCTGATACAGATTGAGGAGCGCTGGAGAGAGGAAGGAGGTCACATCAACCTTCAAGAGCAGGAGAACTGTAATTCACGCTGGAGAGGAGTTAATGATAATGTAAGCATGCCACGGTTTTTATATATATATGAGACAGGCACATGTCAGAATGTGCATACGTCGACACTTCGGTTCACCCAAATTAAAATAAACCCTCACCTGCAGCTGCAGGAGCTGGGAGTTATCACTGGAAAAAACGATTACTGGGGCGTCCTTCTGATAAAACTTCTCAGCATTAATTGGCTGTAAAATAAGATGACTAATCTATCAAGAGTGTACATCTGAGATATTCACCTTATCGGCTGCCATATTGGTAATCTGTGATTTCTTACCCACTAAAATCAGTGCTTCTCTTCTTCATGTGCATGAATTGTGCAACTCCAGGAGAAGTCCTTCACTTCTTCACAGGTGGAATTAATGACGTTAACAATGACTGCATTCCACTTAGAGGTAGCCCCTGCACTGAGACTCGATATTGTCTCAGATTTAGGGGTTTTTAATGTCATGTTACAACATCAGTTATGTCACTTCCTGGTTTTAAAGCTGCATTACAGTACAGTTACTGTTCTAGCTCCTCTGTTGTTTGCCTTTACCCACTTGGTCACTGTGTTCACAGTTTTATTAATTATTAATCAAAGATCTTATAGTGTCAACATTTCATCTAAGCTCTAATACTCACCCCTACAATATTGCCATTATATAGATATGGTGAAAAATGTCGCAAGTGATTTTCTTCATCCAGTCACATCACCCAGCCCTAACCCCAGGTGTCCTCTTTCTGCTGTGATAACTGAAAAATGTCTGTCTTGATTAAAAAAATAATAATCTTGCATCATCAGCATCCTGTGAAAATTACACATCTTCAAAATGTCAACTTTTATTTTATGAGATAAGCCATGTTTTTAGATGTGTGATCTAAAGATCTACATTTTCAGATAATTCAGTCTGTTCTTATATTGTTTATTGTTTGTACGAGGTAGATTTCTCTCAGCCTCTTGAGGAACATTTAATCCTTCGGTTTATCTAAATCTAATTCACCAAATCTGAAGATTTTCACTGAACAGCAGTGACATGTCTTTTGTTTAATGTATTCATTCAGTGCTGTAGTGATTTAAAATTGAATAAAAAGGTTTATTATGGTCAAAAAAATGCAAAATTCACAGGCCGTATTTGACTCCCACTGCCATCCTAAACAAGAACATGCTGTGTGTCGCTTAACCTGAATATGAGGAGCCAAACAGTCTGCAGCAGGACGATGAATGGCCTGGCTACTCCACTCAGACACTGATGCTGCTCGGATGGCTCGCGCCTCTGTGGTGGCTCTCAATGGAAGTTACATCCCACCATGGTGGAGAGCAGGCTTGTGATACATTCGATATGTGTGTGTGTCAGTTTGAGCCCACAGTGTGTGTGTGTGGAAGGGAAAAATAGCAGTGTACAGTGATGGATACCTCAAAAATCAAACCCAGTTTTCAATAAACTGCTGATTAGAGTGACTTTGTGTGTGCTCATGTCTGTTTAACATCAAACCTGCACAGTCCTGTCAATGCACCTCAAGGCCATACAATAGAAAATGATAAAAACGCTCTATCCTTTCATGAAATGCACACATCGTGTAGCAGGTTCAACCCCACGCTGTGCTCGTCTCGTGCGTGACAGTGGTGTAATCTGTTTCAATATGAAATCCTCAGCAAGTTATTGCATATCACGCATGTGTGCAACAGCTTTTCAGTGTAAAAGCCTGATCAGACAAACGGCACCAGGCTCCATCTGCAGATCTGCACTTGACGTCTTTGTAGACCTACACCAAGCGTGCACCTGCGCTCCTGCGTGCAGCATCTTCACACGTTTTTTGTTGCGTGCTGCTGCTGCTAAATGTATGTTTGTGACTGATAACGGCTGCATGCGTGCAGTCGGATACCACTAAGCGACTGAGAGGGAGATCCAGGCGAGTGGGATACCTGGGAGTCTATTAGCTACTAGAGCCATGTCATGCTGCACGTGCAGCCGGGAGAAGGCGAGAGGGAAACACTGCATCAGAAAAAAAAAAAGACAGGACATCCCTGTGTGTGTGTGTGTGTGTGTGTGTGTGTGTGTACAAGAACAGAGGGGCTACATGCAGCCAATCAATTCACCTGCACCAACAAGGGAGGGTGAAAACTGCAAAGCCGGGCTGTCTGTGTTGTGGAAAGGGTTCCCTCTCTGGTTGATATATGTAGCAATCTGCAGCCCCACATCACAGCCTGAGTGCAAACACAAGCCCACTGCGTTCATTCAGAAATTATGGCAAGCTCTGAGGGCCAGCCTGCCACAGCTATTCACATGCTGACTGCTGCTGCACTGTCACCCCAGCTCTGATGGAGAGAGATTTTTATTTTTTTTTTGGAGTGGGGTGGGCAGAGGGGTTTAGTGTGTGCAGGCCTGGCTGACACATGCATGCAAGAGGGTAGAGGGCTGCAATGTGCAAGAAAAACCTCACCTTTAACGTTGTGTTTGGATAGCTCACGGGCACCTTATGGAAAGTGCTGTTGGAAAGCACAGCCTGCCTGATGTCTTCGAAGATGGTGATGATATCATCCAGGAGGCAGCGCTTGTCCCTGTGGCTCAAGACGCAGAGGTGCGCGAACGTGTAATTGAATCCCTTGTAATTGACGCGCAAATCCAACACCTGCTTGTGGACCTGCAGGACCTGGTCGGCCAACTCCAGGATGTTCCCCCCGGACTTGGCCAGCAGGATCAGCCTGCCATATCTGCCCGGGGTGTGCAAATCCGAGTACAGCTTGTGCTTCGACTGGTCGATGGGAAACAGGCTGTTGGCGAGACTCCGCTCGATCTTGGCGAGGCTGTGAGTAGGGGCGACCAGCACCTCCAGGTCCGTCTCCGGCTTGAATCGGCTCAGCACGGTAGATCCGAAAATGATGGTGAGGACCGCGGGGACAGTGAGGAAGAAAACGGGGTGCCTGCTAACGAATAAGCCCAGCCAGTAGAACGAAGCCTTGAGCCCTCTGTGTATCACTTGCCGCAGCATCCTCCACAAAATCCAGCTTGCAGATGCCCCGTCTCCTCCGATGAAGCACATGTGACATCAGACTCCGTTCCCCGGCTTAGTCCAATTCGTAAGAGAATTACACCAGGCTACACCATGCACACACACGCACACTCACACACTCACTCTCTCTCTCTCTCTCTCTCTCACACACACACACACACACACACACACACACACACACACACCACAACACCTGGAAAAACAGCACTGCAGCAATTCGCGGCCAGACGGACAGACACACACAGACGGGCAGACAGTCAGAGAGCCATCGCGCAGCAGCCGATCGAGACGAGTCCGCGTCGTCTGCTCTCAAGCCATTCCGCCTCCGTGTGATGGGAGCAGCTGCGGGTCTCCTCCGCTGCACCGGCTGCAGTAGCAGCGACGAGCCGCGGCGGCGTGAAGTGCATGTGTGCCTCCCGTCTGCCTCTACAGCGCTCACAGCAGCGGTGGCGCCTGATTTATGTACTTAACTGTAACCATGTGGCGGGGTTGAAGGGGGAGGAGGGGAGCGGAGGGGAGGGTGATGCTGATGCTGCTGCTGGTGGTGGGGGAGGTGGGGGGTGGTGGTGGGGGGGTGATGGTGCCTGGTTATTTTAGGAACAGCCGAGGCAACAGGCAACATGAGAGTTGTAAAATGCTCCTGCAGGTGGCTGAATGATCGAAAGCAGTGACTCGCTGGGATGAGTCAGTGTTGGCTTCATGAATGGGGGAAACCCACCTCAGCGTCGTGCTACATGCTGAGAGGTTTACACAGGCCAGGCAGGGTGGTGTGACACAGCCAGGCAACACGGACCCCCACCCCCCTGATTTGTTGTTTCAAAAATAACCTGCCTGTTTAAGTGACTTGTCACTAGGTGATTATCACACACACGCACACACACACACACACAGCCACACGCTAAACCCCAGTCAATACCTCTTCTGTTAAACAAGTGCATTGTTTTAGGCACCTGCATTGAGCCTTTGTCACTAAATGAATCATTTTCACCACCAGCATTTATCACCACTGTGACAATGTTACACGTAATAACTGAATGACGTCCAGATGACGGGCATTCTGACAGTGACGGGAGACATGGTGCGTTCCCAATAAATGATCAGATTTGACCTTGAGTTGACCCGAACCTCGGAGCTCCAGTGACGCTGGTATCGAGAACAACTTTCTTCTGAAACCAGAGCATTTCAGCCTGACTCATCATCAGCGGCCCTCATCCAGCCACAAGTGGCAGCACTGAGTGCCCTGCTGCTGCAAATTTCCCGTGGTTTCATACATCAGACGCTCCACACTGATAGAGTAAATCTTGACACCAGATGCTGTTAACCTCAATTTGCGAATACTCTCCAAAACAAGAGATGTTGACATGTATCTTCTGATCTGATGTTGCTGTGGTGAAGGTTGTTGGCGTCTTCACTTAACAGCTTTTTCTTCTGTATGACAGATCCGATATCCGCTGTGGGTGTCAAATGTAACAAAAAGGCTTCTGTGTGCTGAACTTTAGAGGTCACTCACATTGCGTACCATCCATATGTATATTTATATCCTTCCTGTAACTCTTTCTATAAATCCCAAGTGAGCAAAATGCTCTGGTTCTAACAGAGTTCCATCCAGAACCAAGGTCCAACAGTCCTTCTCTGGGCTCGAGCATCATTTGAAAGTCAAAGGCTGACTTTTGTTAGAATCAAGATCCAAAAAGGAAGTGCACCAGTTTCATAATATAGCTGTGATCAACAGTACATGATAAACCCTGCAGGTACACCCAGTTGTGCTTCCTTCTCTTCAGCACATGTATGGTGTATGGAGGTATTCAGAGCTGGATGCAGGCAAAACATGTTCTTCCAAGGCACAGACTTAAGAACCAGCCTGTGCTGGAATATAACTCTGCTTTGGCTTTGTGATAAAACACACATTAGTTTATGTCATGTCAGCATAATACCAACTGAAAGGCTAAAAGGTATTAAAGGGGCACTCGAGCTAGTCTCCAGCAATAGCCATAATATGCCTTGACTGACTTAAATCCCTAAACAAGTCTTGTTCCAAATGACAAATCCTACACTTCCCATAAAGCAACTCAGTAGTTGGACCTTTCTCCTGAGTGAAGTGCTGTAAGCTCCTCACACCCAATACCTTTTCTTCTTCAGACACACAGAATTCTTTCTGCTATGACGTCTAAAATTGGTGGATTGAACCTTTACAGTGCAGCCCCATTTACAAGACAAAGCCATAAGATTAGCTGTTACCATTTCAGTTTTTGCTGTACACCAGTGGTGCAAATCACCAAAGAAATTTAATCAAATGACCAAAAAGTAATTGCCACAAACTCAACATCAAGCCTTTGGGATTTCTATGGAAATCTGGGACCCTGAGGGATTGCCCACTTTGCCTACTTGGTAACTCGGCGTAGGGATAAAACTATTTTTGGTTTTTATCATTCCTCCTAAAATCACCTCACTAGGTGGAAAATTTGAATTTGTACTAATAACAATAGGCGCTAGTGTAGTCGCCTGCTTGATGACCAGACAGGGATTAGACCTTGTCCCGGTCGAACATCTTCTACTGAACATCTCATCACAGAAAAATCAATTACAGCCCAGGATTAGGATTAACTCATGCTTGTTACTCTGTAAATAGCATTTGTATACTCTTGGGTTTACAGAGGTAATCATCACTGAATGCCCTCCTCAGTCAGTATACAGTGAAGAATCCCCCAAACCAAAATCTCATTGCATAATTGTTGGAGACCGATGTCATTGTTACTGACCCGGACCTTAATCCTGCCTTCCTCGAGTCTGATTTTGCAAGTAGCAACCCTTACTGTCAGAGCGTCAGCAGAGGAGAAGTAGCATAAAAAGTAGGCCATGTACAGTCGCTACCTCTGCACCTGAATAATTTCTTGGCATGAGTAAAACCTCATTCACTGGGCTGCCAAACAGGCCTCCTGAGCAAAAGATGCAGCAGTGTTATTTGTTCTTATTTGTTGCCTTTGATTGTCAGGAGCTGTTTGGATGAATTTGCAGATTTAAATGACAAAGCTCTGGCCCTGCTCACTAGACCTGCACAAAGAGCTCTGCAGAATTCACGTCTGTGCACTTTCGTTGAATAAATCATCAGAAATTCAAGCTGCTCGGCGTTCCAGAAAAAACGATTCTTCAGACGGCCTCCACTGCTTAGGACTGGAGATAAACAACATTCTTTTGTGGCACACTATCGGCTGGGTTGGAGTAGCCTTTACAAAAGGCCTTTATCTTGACACAAAGCATTGGTATCAAGAGCTAATGGTTGGCACGGCCATCTAGTCCATCTTGAGCGGTCCATGCTTTGCCATGGAGAGTCAGAAATGGGGCACAAGACAATCCAAATGTGTCCGAAAATCAAATGTCAATGCTTTACCACTATTTACAGTTGTCATATGCATCTGCTCATTCGCGAACCCTCACTCGTGTTCACATTTTGCGGCAACATAAATACTTTATGGATTCCGGCTCTAAGTGGGTGAGAAAATACTGTGTACTCATTCTTTTCCCATTCTAGGAGAGTAAATCCTCACCTCTGGAAGGACTTAATTAAAGGCCACACAGTGACCACATTCCATTTAGCCTCTGATTGGATGCCAAGTGCCTCCTTTAGAAACCAAAGTCTCTGGTCAGTGCAAAGGGGGTCGCCACTGGTAACCTGATGGGATTATGACAGTGTTCTGCAGTAAACCAGGGTGTACATAACAGAGCTTTTTCTTATTGTAATTCATGGTGGGTGTTGTTACTGAGATGCTGTACATACATGTTTCATGAGCCTGGATCCAAGCCAGACCAATAAAAAATGCATATATCTGACTACAGATGTTAGCAACACAAGAAATGCAAAAATATAAAAATATAATGAAAATCTGAAATGACCAGTGTGTGTTGCCAGTTATATATAAAACACAAACTAATGTTGACAGCTTTAAAAAGCCAAACGCTTCCAGGAACATGTATTTTTCTCTATGAATGCCTTCTTTATTTTGGGAAAAGCAAATGCACAGGTTTCATTTGGAGCCCCATTAAAGCCTTGCAAAGCATATTTTGAATGTTTTGAAGTTTGCCGCTGCCCTTCCTCTCCAAGTATCACAGCATACATTCATACTGCATTACTGCCACCAACTATTCATGTCCCAGATGATCATGGTGTGTAGATAAAGACAATACAGCAGCTGGCTAACAAGACTATTGCTCTACAGCACCACCAGTGGTCAGAAACTACACAGTGTACCTTTAATTTAAAAGAAAAATGAAATATTTAAAGGAAGGTAATCAGACTTATTAGAATTGGTCAAATCATAGTGAGTGAATGATCAAAAATGTATTTTTATAAATGTAAAAGTGATCTTTTTATATTTCTTTAAAATAATTTCCTTTGCAATAAAATGTAACAACTACTCTAATTTAAAGAGAAAGCACTTATAAAGACAACAACAAAAAATGGCGTCTCTAGCAGTATTCCTGTGTAGCACTGTGGACTGTAGGATTGTCCACTGGGCCAAAGCATAGGAGAGTCACATCTGTTATATTGCTGGAATTTGTGACATGTCATTAGACCCAGATGTTCTCCTTAATTGATCCAAACCCATGCCTGAACCCAACTGGCCAACCACAGCAAACAAACAAACAACACACACCTACTTTAAGCATTACAAGCAGCTATATTAGGAATTCTTGCCATAACAAAACCAAATGGCTCTCTAAAATGTGACTGTGCATGCAGGTCAGGCATAATGATGAACCAACAGAGAGTTATCACAAGAATCTGCAGCTCCCCTCAGCTTTATGGAGCTTTATAGCACGGTTGAGCTCACTGTTTAATTGTTCTGCTGGAACTTTACAGCTCTGGTTAACCCTCAACACTCTCAGAGCTTCGTGCAACAGGAGTCAGTGGAGTTAAAAGAAACAGCGCTGAAAGCAGAGTCAATATTAGGCATTTATCTAGTGACCAGAGAAATGACTCTTAATGAATGATAATATTGTTCCATTACTGCTGGATACGACGCTAAATAAGCAGCAATTTGCAGGTTTATCAAATCAATGCAGGTTTACGAAATTGATGTAAAAAGTAATTATGTATCTGAGTTATGTTCCACTGAACCCAGATGGTCAAAAACAATCAGCTGTTGCAGTTTTTGTCAACCTCTGTTGGTGTAACCTTCCAATGTTGTTAGTCTGACATCAGTACATCACAGGGAAACATTCAGTCAAGTGGACCAACCTTTGCATGTCTTTGAAAGTCAAGTCTTTGGACGTGTGTTTATTTGTGTTTGCTTCAGTCATTCAAATGAGATATGCTTCTGTACGAGTGTTGTGTCCCTTCGAGTCAGTGTGTGTTTGCGTGTGTGTGTGTTTAGTATCTGTGTCACTTTATGAAAGTGATTTTCTGCCTGAGTGGCAAATGCTGGTGATGTCCTGTAATCCTGCAGGGCGCCTCCAAAGGTTCCAGTGTCGTCCAGAGTGCTAATCAGAGCCATTTATCAGCAACTCCACAAAGACTCACGCGCACACACAAAGCAACACACACAAACACACACTGTTACATGATAGCCCTTACAACAGGATGCTCGGATGCAATTTTATGTACAGAAAATGCACAGACGGATGTGTGAGCCGACACAAATAAGAATTTCATGCAGAAATATACAAATGTGCATTGACAAAATCACACAAACACAGACTCGGGCCAGGATCCAGAAATTGAATTGATGTGCAGAAAGCTAACCAGGAGCTGCTGCATCTCATGAGTCTGGCCACATGAGCCTCATGTCTCCTGGAACATACAGGGGTCTTCATGTTGTTGGCACGGTTTGATATTTTAGAAATAACTGCTGATTTTCTTTCATGCTAGAAGATAGAGGAGCGGTTTGAAGTGTTGCCTGAAGGAGAGCTCTAGTTATTTTTAAGTCGTGCCTCATTTTCACAGCTTTTTCAGGCTAAAGGATGGATTATGTTTAAAAATTCAGAAAATCAATTTTGTCACTGCAGAGCTTCAGTTAAAAAAAGATTCTCTCTTAATGAAGAAAAATACATTCTTGTCTGTATTTAAAGAAGTTACACTGACTGGAATGAAGCTATGTTGACACACTGTACAAGTAATATGTCAATTCTTTTTTACTGTGGGTGTTTCCAGGCTGGATTGCTCACATCTCATCTTTCCTACTGTACTTTATGAATATGGGTTTACACAGAAACCGGCCAGGGAGTTTCAGCAAAGCATGGCAGTCTTCCAGTGATGACTGGACCCTGAAAACACATGGTCATAAATTCTGAAATTTCTCCACATTATGTGGAGGACTGTGATTACATTTGGGGTTTGAATGTTTCCTTGTGTCCATTAAATCTTCTAATGGTTCAAATGTGGCAGTAGTTTATCATTTGTATTGCCAGAGAGGAAAATAGCTTGGGTCTGCAATGTAGGACTGAACAGAGGATGGTGTTTATGTGTAGTGTGTGGTGTGTACCACTGAGCCTCACAGGACTGGAAATAATCATGTGCTGGGTTTAAATCAACCTGTACTGTATTGTATAAATCACTATAGCATGTTCTGGGACATGATAGGTTGGGCCAGGAGAGGTTTAGGTCACAGAGTCTCATATTCCGTTCCCTGACAGTACTGACACAATAATACACTTGTAAAATAAGACTAGACCTGCTGAGTAAAACTGTTGTAAATCTGAAGAAATGCATATTAATATACATTGATCACGAGATGCAGCAGTGCTGCACAGTTACTTGTATGGAGCAGTGGCAGAATCAGGCTGTTTGAGGAGCAGGGGCAAATAAAATACACCAGCTACATGCTGTGGGGCACTAGCATCTGGAATATCATGATACATCTGTGTTGAACCAACTCCAACACTGGTTATTAATAAAATGATTTTATTATGTGTTTCTAGTGTCAAGTATAAGCACTACACTATTATTAAAAAAAAAAACATATAGGGAACTATTTACAGTTACAGAGGCACATGGAGGTCAACTTCAAGTGCTGCATTAGGACAGTGAGAGAATAAGAAATAGATAGAGGTGTTTTTATTAATGAGGCTATGTGCCATCTGAACAGTTGAGCTGTATGTGGTGGAAGATGTGCACAGTTTTTGGTGACATGATGTCAAAAGGAGCTTGTGACACCAGGAACAGATATATCAGGGACAAACTAAACGTAGTCTCTGATTCTCATGTTTGTTTAGCAAATATGAAGCTAAAGCCAGTTAGCTTTGCTTAAACCGGAAACATGGAAACAGCTGGTGTAGCTCTTGCCAGTGGTAACAAAATCCACCTACCAGCACCTCCAAAGCCAACTAACTCCACATTTTGCTTTGTTTCATCTTACATTCAGAAAAGCAATCCTGGCTGGTTGTTTCCACCCATTTCCAGTCTTTGTGCTAAGCTAAACTAAACAAATGTAAGAACCTCCTCATTAAACTCCTCACCAGAGACCAAAAAAGTAAATTTCCCAAAATGCTGAATTATTCCTTTAAGCCCTACATGACGTCAGCTGTTTCATTTACATAATCTTCCAGGACTTTGATCAAGATTTGGATTTCTAACAATACAGAATGTTGTGGTTCAATTACTTGTCTCTTGTTAAATTTTGAACGCCATCTAACACTGATTCACCGCGTGTGATGTACAAAAGCAGCTGCTTTTGATTCAGACATCAAGAAGGACACGCACATCTGCCTCTCTGAAAATAGCTCGCAGCCGACATGAGTCACATCAGCAAAGTGTCATTCGTATTCCAAAAATACCTGCACGCAGTAAAGTTTTCAGATTCTATTTCTGTCTTAGCTCTATCACTAACTTCGGGGAATGGTGACAGTTAATGAGTGCCCCCTCCTTCCCGCATGACAGCACATCTGAATCTGCTGAATCCACCCAATTCTGCTCTGCGTGGCTTGCATAGCAGGTGTTGTCATTGCTGTATTGGGTGATTGACACCGTTAATACGCGCACGGACACAGACCCCACCTAATTATGTCAAGAACAAAAAACAGACCTTTTGTCAGTGGATTCGCGTTCTTATTCACTTCAGCTTCTCCTCTAATGACCATTAATCTTCAGAGAAAGACTTCTTCATCCAGTTTTAGCTAAATTTAGCAGCCTCTCGGGCCATTCATTCGCCAGAAATCTTAATAAGACGAAACTTTCTCATCTGCCTATTAATGTGACTTGGTGAAAAAAAAATCTACAGGGTTTGCTTAATGAGGGTTCTGTAGTGGATGTCACTGATTGATTCTGCTTGTACTCCAGTGTTCCCTGCAGACTAGACCCTAATGAGTCCTCCACTGTTCATAGTAAGCCCACTTAACCCAAATTGGGTGTCATTAACTGGCCTTCACACCCTGCTCGGCTAGACTTAAGCAATCATCTATAGTCTGCTGTCTACAATCAAAAAGCTCCATTTAGAAGCAACAAGCATCTTTTTTAGGCATCTTTCTCACCCACTTAAGACTTATTTAAATACAGTTACACCCTGGATTTGAAATTGAGAGGAACTGTTTGAAGCGTGGATGTGTTTAGCTTCAGATTAGCATAAAGGTTGCTGAGCTAGCTCAGCTGCATCAAATAAAATGACAGAAATGCACCAAGCATCAACTGTAAGGCTGACTAACAAGTTGTGTTGAGTTTGTTTAACATTTGCATTAAGGAAAATGACATCCGAAATCTTGATACTGTGATTCTGGTTCAGTGACTGCTGGTGCAAAAGGTCCCAAAGTTAAAGTCAAATTAAAACTGTTCCGAGATTTAAATCTGGCTGATATACTGTAACGTTTTAATTAAAAGGAACTGCCATCGATGTGAATACCATTACTGAGATATTGTGATATATATGTGCAGGTGGGTTATCCGTCCCTGTGTGATGCTAGTCTTTTTCTTCTGCTTTTGCTAGCATCTTTTGGAGTTAATATTAGTATGCAACATAATTATCTTTTACATCTTTTACATGATAAAAAGCTTAGAATCTATCTACTATCTAATCTTTGCCATATATTTGTTTTGAAACATATTCGTCAGTCTAAACTCCTCACTGATATGCTGATACTCTTCACCTGCGCTCACTGACCACATCGTGACACCCATGTTGTCACTGGAATTGCTCTAGATCAGCATAAACTGGATAAACCAAGATCTGTAGGGTTGCTGGTGTGCTTTTGAACCATGAAGAGCCAGGCTAGCTGGTTCCACTGGTTCCAGACTCTTACCTAAGCTAGCTAATGTACTAAAACTGATGTTAATTGTAAAAAAAAAAAAAAAAAAGAGAGAGAATAGAGTGTGTCTGATGCTAATTTCCTGGGTTCATCACTGCAAGAGATTTGATGCATTGTTAAGTAAAATTTTTGATTAATGCTGGACCTTGGCAGCATCTCACCAAGATGTGCTATGTGTACACTCTAGGCCAAACTTCCAACCTGACTTCTACGGTGCAGTCATGTTTGTAAGTTAGTAGTCTTAAATGGACCATTGGTATTTGGCTTTGGTATGTTATCACCAACTATCGAATGTGTGTATATGTACAAAATATAAACAAAATGAAGACCCACTCATAAAAACATTGCTTTTTTAGTGCTACTAGGAAGAGGGAAATGGTTGAACTTTTCCTTTAAAGGAAATTTCTGCCTAAGTAGACATTACTAACTAAAGCCATATCAGCACAGAATGTCTGAATTTGGTTGCCAAAGGATTACCATCCTTACTTGTCAGTAATAACTCCACAATCAGCAGCTAAAGATGTCTTCTGATTCACCGTATGTTTATTGAAATGCGCAGTATGTGTTCTCTCCTCCTCGACTTTGTTCCTCGTGTTGTTATTTAGAAATAAGTGTGGAAACACAAATGCGAGGTGTTAATAATTGATGTCGGAAGTGCATGAACATGCGGTAGTGCTTGCACTTCAGGACGATGCAGAGCATGTTTTATGAATCTGCAGATGCAGTACATAACAACTCCCAGAAGGACTGAATTTAAAGTTGTGCAGGAGAGTGTGGAGAGAGTGAGGGAGTGGGAGAGCTAGAGATACCCTTCTGGGTTTCTTCCACCACTCACCCACATGAAAAGAGCTTTTATTCCACAGAGACAGAGCCGCAGAGCCAGGGAGAAGAGAAAAAAAAGGGAGGTAGATGATAGAAGTCAACCGCTGCTGTGTGGGGGGATGGAGGAAACCCTGTGCAGAGTTAGCATCTTTCGGGCCCCTGAGTTTCACTGATGCTCTAACATCACATCACTGTACCTGCAGGGAGAAGAGAAAGCACTGAGCAATGTCCTTACGAGAGTGGGACTTGCAGGTAGCAGTTACATTACATGCAGGGAGGATTTTCAACTTGATAAAACATACCTCTGTGTCATACTCCCTGAGCGCCGATTGTCCTCTCCGTCTGTTCTTTGGAGGTTATGAGCAGTTGTACTGGCAGTCCCTGAATGGAAGGCTTGTCACCTCTCCTCCTGGCACTTGTGCTGACACACATACACACACACACACGAACCATGAATCACCTCCAGAGCAGCCGCCTGTCAGCGTGTCCACCCATTTTACACCGCACTCCAATCTGTCAGTCCGTCCATTTTAATTGGCAGTGGGCCTGCTCAATGGCTGTTCCATTCAGAGGAGTGACAGTGGGTGGGGGATTTACAGAACATTCCCCAGTGTTTCCCCGAACAGAAACAACAATGAAGCCTTAGGTCTTAAATCTAGAGAGTGAATGGTTGAACAAAGTGTGGTCAATCTGTTCTTTGGTGTCCAACCAAACAGCTGTAACTACACACTGAAGCCATGCTAGCATTAGTTTTTCTTCACATAATAGGCGGTGCTGTCAAGGTGATGTACGTCCCATAGCTGGGCTAGCTGGTGAGAGCGATCTGCCAACTAACAGACAACAAATTATCACTTATTTGTTGATGCATTTGTGGTATTGACTGTCCCACAACTGTACATAGACTGTAAATCTAGCTAAACTCTTGAACAGGCTGATGAAGAATGGTTAAAGCCATAGCGCAGGACTTTTGTCTTCCCCCTCTGACAGCGAGAATAACAAATGCGAATGCTGTCTCCTGCTGTAGGCAACTCCATGGCTGCAGTTGCCCCGCCCCACAACTGCCCCCCATTGCTGTCTGACATAAAACACATCACTACCAGCATGGGAATATCACACCAGACATCAGATGTAAAAACACAGAAACTTGATGTTTTTAAATCTGAACTTGTTTCGCTGGAATGTAGCTAACAGATGTTAATTTGTTTGTAAAACTGAACCTTTAAATTAAAGTGAATTGCTAATAACCTATGGCAGCTAGGCCTACCTTGTTTTTGGACTGTGGTAAGATGGTTTCCCCCTGGACAACATCACATGTCAAAGCTCACTAAAGCTGAATGATACACAACACATTTTATACATTTAAAATAAAGTAACAGAAACATTTTAAATTATTAACATCTGTTTGTTTTGAAATTCTCTCCTCAGCTTTATGATTAGCTACTGCATCTTCAGGTTCAGTAGCTTTTCAAAGCCTCATAAGTGGTGTACAGGGAATGATACTCACACACAGATCTCACCCACAGCTCCCCAGTGCAGGGTGCGGCAATAAGTCTTAAACTCAGTTCTTTAACCTTCAGACTACTAAAAACACCACAAGCTAAGGCTAAATTCTTGTTCTTATCATTATTATTATTACACAATGTTCTGCCTCAGAAAGGAAAGCAACTACATTCATTTCAGATAGCTATCTCTTAAGGAAAGTTGCTACGTAAGTCCTAGTCCAAATTCAGGTGAGAGATATAGTGCAGGCTAGAGTACAAATATAAACAAGCAAATCCAATCAGAATTAAAATAAAGAATATAATTTTCTTAACGCTTGTCTGTCCAAAGGTTTGAAAAGCGATGATGTTTTGCAGCTCTCAGCTTCAGTAAATGAATCTAAGAGCCTGGATGGCAAAGTCCCAATCACCTTTTCATAGGGTTTTTACTAGAATTCGAACTTGCCGGAATGGATCTGCTTTAGGTTCTGGCGCTATGCTCATAAAGAGTCAAAGCAGTGTGATTAAGCTAGAATCCTGCACAAGGTGCACAGCATTACTTGAACAGCAGTAGCAGGATACAGATACAGACCATGACTGTCACTGTATTCACTGCCATGAAATTCTGAATTGTAATTGGCTTGTAGTGGGTTCATTCATACAATTCATATAATTTGGTCCCAGAGCTGCAGGTTTAATGGAGGTCTGTTATACTTGCTGCTCATCTGACTCAGATAACATATGTAGTGAAGACTTTGAAGGAATGTAATAAAAGATACATAAGAGAGAGATATAAGTGTATTTTTGTCATATGAAAGTTAGAACTAATTTCTACTAAGAAACATGCTCTCTTCATTTAGAGACTGTTATTACAGAGAAGTATAAAAGACTGATAGAGAGCTTAGTCATGGCATGTCATGTGGTGCATCCCGTGCACAATTACACAGTCACCATGGAAGTCGAACTTCAGCAGAAAGTCAAAATCCCCTGCTTACGAAAGAGAGACCAAACAGCAGTGGAGAAACACACACTGTGACAGAGAGAAGTTGGTGCATTAGATGAGGAGGTCTGCTCTGCTGTACTGATCTGAGGCATCTGAGGGAGGCTATTCAGCACTGGAACTGTGCATGATGGTGCTTCAAATCACTATCATGGCTCACAGTGAGCACATAAAACATTGAAAACACAGGGTTCTTTGGCTGCAGGAGCCCAATTGTTGCTTCCCACTCCCCCTACTCACTGGATTTGGTGCCAGCGACTTCTTTCCCTTCTCTTGGGTCACCGCTTTGACACAGTGGAGGAGGTCCAGAGGACATCCACCACACATCGCAGATGGTGCGTTACAAGGTTACAACACAAAACTTCCACGGAGTGTGGCCAGAGTGCTGGGGGCGGTGTATCACTGCACAAGGTCACTACTTTTTGTTTGTTAAGAAAGCAATCAGAGAACATTTTGATTGCACCCCTGATAACATCTCTGACTCTGTGTCATTACAAAGGAAGCAGCTGCTTTTCTCGATGCTGAAGTCTCATCTCCATTGGAGGCTGGTCGCTCTCCACTGCGCTGATCCCTCTTACAGACATGGAGTGTCAAGGTCTAAGTCTGGTCAAGCTGGTGTCTGTGTCTTGTCTCGTGATTTCCTGTTTTATTTTGAAAGATCTAACTTCCCTCTCGTTTCAGGTGGCTTGCCCTTCCTCTCGTGTTTCCCGCCTGTCTGATTGTCTTCCCCGCCCTGATTGTTTCCACCTGTTCCCCATTTCCTCTTGTGTATAAAAGTCTGCGTCTCCCCCTGTCTTGTGCCAGTTTGTCGTGTCATGCCTGTACCGAGAACCAGCGTCTTTGCCTTGTTAAAAATTACCTTGCTCTCGTTCCAGTCTTGCCTGAAGGTTTGTTTGTTACTTTGTTTGCATTTTTCCTCGATTACGAGTGACTTTTTGTTGTTTACTTTGGAGCCGTTTGTTTCTAGTGTTTTTCCTCGAAAGAGTGATTTTTTGTTTGCTTCGGCCTTATTTTCCTCAGCACCGCTGAGAGATTTTACGTTAATACTTTGTGTTTACTTTTTCCTGTTCCCGTGATTTTGCTTTTGTAAATAAAACTCCTTTGAACTTTATTCTGAGTGTGGAGTCGAGCTATTGGGTTCATAGACCCGCCTTGTCATGGAGGACCTTTGGTCATGCTAACTCTTGATCTGCATGCCATTGTTTGTTTCAATTCACGAGACAGTTGCCGACAATATTAAATTGCACATGCAGCTCATAACCCACCTATTGCAACACTGTTAAATATGTGCATAAAAATGCATATAAAAAGTGACAGCCGGTGACTGTCAGACACCCAATGAGATATTGTCAGGTTTGGATAAATTGGCATTTTCTCTATTTGCTTCACTTAAGAACCCTGGGCAGAAACAAAGGCCTAACGGAGAGCACCAAGAGAAATGTTTACTTGTATTTCAAAATCCTCTGGTCTTCAAATAAGGATAAAATAAGCTCTACCACGATGTCAGAGAAGGTTTGCACCTGCCCTCTGTACGGCAGCTGCCTGTCTGTATCCATGACCCTTGATCTACGACAGATCATCATGAAATATTTCCCCACCATGAGGTGCATAAATAACACCGGTGGTAAGGAGGATCGTGTTAACTCGAGGTACAAGGTGCCTACGTATACACATGGGGAATCTAAGCACCTCCAGAATGCACTGCAAAGCGGTCTTCATCAGAAAATATAGCTACTCGTTAAATGACGTCGGAGCAGTCGTTCCCAATCTCATTAATCACTGGCACTTCTCGCAGGCGATGCGCCACCATGCTGACATAGCATTTCTGGTTATATATAGCCCTTCAGACTAAAGGGGGTTTCTCTATGCAGCTCCCCCTCCACCTTCCATCCGTGTCTTCCATCAGTCTTCTGGATGTGTTCCCCACCCCTCCTCTCCACCTGTTCTTCTGATCCTCTCCCACCCATCTGTTAGTTCCACCCTTAACCTCATCCCTTTAGGAAGAGTTGGAATTTCCTTTAACACAACCCCCAAGCCTAAAAATAGCCATCAACATCAAGCCCTGCAATTGGCCATCAGCTGAACTGGATGTCTCTTTCTCCTTAAAATGAATGAAAGCTGCTCCTTTGCTGCACTGTGTTTTGGTGTTCATTTATAATAGGTTAGCTGTCATGTTTTCTCATATCACCATGTAGATACCAAAACCAATGATGAAGTGGTCACGTAATGTGTTTTGTGTAAAGCCTGATAGAGCCATTGTGTCCAAAAACTCATTAAACCAGATTAATGTGACACAGTGTTGCACCGGGTGATATAATGTATGAACTATGTCTAAATGACCCTGAGGACACAAAACATGTCCTACAATAACAGCAACATAATAATAAATCATAAAATAAAACATAACATAATAAAATGGTGACTTAATGTGTAACTGAATGCTGTATTTCTATGCTATATGGTGTAGTCACGGCCAGAAGCAGGATACAACTACTACACACAATTGCTACCAACACTAGCTAAGAGCTGTTAGCTTGAGTGCAAATTAGAGTACAACACCCTGGATGGACTTTAAAAGGAATAAAACTACATTTTTAGAATTATCTGCATTTTTGTCCCCCAAAAAATGAGACAAGTAGATCGATGTGTTTCTCATGTCGGTGCAGGAAGTGTAGAACTGGAGCCTGGTGACAATTAGCCTAGCTTAGCATCGAGACTGGAGATCGGGGAAAACAGCTAGCCCTGGTTCTCTCCGGTCTAGAAAGTTGTAGTGGCACCTATTTCCCAAAAAAGTGTAAATATCAACATTTCCTAGCCATGAGAGACTCCTCCTCTCCTTCTTCATCCATTCTTCCATTTCAGTATTTTTTCCTCCACACTCTCTTCCCTTCACACTCCCTGAGGCCTTACCAGCCTTCCCCTTACACCGCTGCTGGCGTTCCTCTCCCCCCTCCTTACACGTGTGGGAAGTTGCTAATTAATTGACTGGGGGTTTTCCTGGGGAGGATTTCCTCCCCCTTTTTTCCCTCTTTCCTTTTCCTTCCATCCTTCTGGTGTACCCGTCTTCCCATCATCCTATCCCTCACACTCTCCCCTCCCTTTCCTTTTTGCTATCCCTTTCTCCCCGCGCCATTTTCCCTGCCTTCGTCACTGTGTTGGAGGTGACTCATTGTAGCTGAAACAATCTGTCTGGGTGGAGATCATTTGATTGTCTAACAGGGGTGAGGGCGGTGGGGGCAGAGCGATCGCAGAGTGGATAACCTTTGCTGGGTTAGCGGCGGCATAAATCCATGCTTCACTCAGGAGGAAGACACTTCATAAAAAATAAATTGTCTCATCTGGAGGGGTTTCCTGAAAAAGAGATGAATGGAAATATACACAAAATGTTTATTCATATTTACATTTGCTTTGCCTGTGTGCAAAAATCAAATGCATTTTGCCCGCTGGGCTCATTTGCTACAAAGTCCTTTTTCTGCTCATCAAGATTTATGGCAGTAGCAAATTAAGATGTATTGTGCCTCCATAATCACTACAGCAAACTGAACAAGAACATTATGAAACAAATTATGGCTCTAAATCCCCTGGATTCTATATGAATTATTTTATGCTTTCAGCTTTGACCTCTGAACCACTGCTCTGAAGATCAAATAACACATCAAGCCATTGCCTCTAGGCTGCATAACAAAATATAAACCCTGTATGGAGGCTCAGGCTGGAAAAATCTGCGCTAGTATTCCCAAATATTGAAAAGGACTAAATAAACAACACATTTACGATTAGATTTCACCTCATTGTTTAGTGTAAAGTTCAGTCTGACTGAACGTCTAAAGCCTGGTCAGGCCTGCATACAAAACCAGCAGAATTTAAAGAAAAACTGATAAAATTTCAGTGGAAAAGAAAAAAAATTCTTGGGTTTTTCTTGCAAGTGGGAAATAAACCAACGCAAATCTTGTTGGAGTAAACCTTAGGGACACACAAAGTCATGCCGTTGACCAATAGGAAACTATCTTGTCATGGCTGAACTTTTAACTGCAGGATTAACTTCTCCACAAATGACCATGGTGGTCTGCAGACACTGCTGAGAACCATTTGAAGTAATCGTCCTGATAGCAAGTTCCCCTTTTGTCCAGTAGCGCCAATAAAAATCAAATTCATCGGTAAACGGTAATTCACCAACCGGTCCTGCAATTAGTCACTGGCAAATCAAAAGCATTGTTCATAAAGAAGCGTTGATGAATCCAACTGGTTCACTTCCTGGTCTGGATGGGTCTTTACTGATGTACAGCCAATTGGGGAGAGGAGATAGGTTGACCTCACCTTCAGGTAACTGTAATAGAAGCAGAGGTGGAACTCTGCTTGGCTGCAGGCAGTGCAAGGACAACGACTGAGGTTAATGACAATAGTAATGTATGATGAGAAGCAGTAATTTACAAGGTGTGGAAAGCTGTTAGCCATCTAGCCATCTATAATATCTCCTGCCAAGCATGATCATTTTGCCTTGCTTAACCTATCCTGACCACCATCAGGTATGCTAATGTTGGTTTTTATTGTGTTTTTATTTAAACAGAAGCTCATCACCTGCGCTCCTGTATCTTTACCCTTTTACGTCATCAGGTACCAGGATGGAAAGAACTCTTGGACTTCATACAGTCTGTGACCTTCTAGTCAGCGAGTCCTGTGCGAAATCATTTAAGCTAGTGTCCCAAACCGACATGCTTACATTAGAGCTTTATGACAAAGTCCTCTAGTGGTCACAGTAATCAATACGGGAGTAAAGGAGCAAGTCAGGTGATGTTATTGTAGAGCAAAGATGCCTGTGTCATGAGGAGGAGGGCCACAAAAAAATCAGACTTCAACAGGAAGTTGATGTTTCCTGTAACCTTCTGAGAAGTCAAGCAAAACCAAAAACATCTCAGCACACAAGGATGAGGCTGGCGTGGTGAAGCCAGTGGTGGCTTCAACACAGAGGTCATAGAGTTTGGGTATATTTTTCAAACTCAGTACAGTCACTGTTTCCTTATGTGCAGTATGTTTGACTTTACAGTATATGTGCAGCAATTGTCACAAAACCATTCAAATACTATATGATTATTGTGCCTGTGTGTGTATTATTTAGCTGCATCACATGTATGTCTGTGACTGAGTAAATGAGTTCGTGAGGGAGAATGTGTTGGTGTCCAAATGCATCTGCGCCTGTTTGTATTTCCACATTGCTCCAATTCATCATAATGTCAATGCCACAGTGTGTGTGTGTGTGTGTGAGTGTGTGTGAGTTTGTGTTACTGGCTGGCTGAGCTGGTGTCTGCTCTGGATTAAATCATTAAACTCATCAGCAGAGCAGATCCCATCTCCTCCTTAGCTCCAGAGAGAGAGGGAGTATTACACACACACGCACACATACCTTATACAGGTACAGCCATGTGTCAGTGTGTGTGTTTGCACGAAAAAATACACACCATTATGTACATATGCACAGTGGAACATGAACACACACACACACACACAGCAGAGGGAAAGAAAATGCGGAGATAAGAAGATGGAGAGGAGTTGCAATGTGATTTGTAAACTGAAATTGTTTGTCACACACTGGGTTTCTCTTGCGTGACTACCAGACTGAGGGGGATTCTTCCATGCACAGATCCCGGGGAGAGGACAGGAGGAAAATATGTTGTACTAATGAATAAAAAACTCAAATTTTAGGCTTTGAAAAAAAATGGCAGATTACAAAGTAGCCAGCTGAAAAAAAGAAATCAAGAGCAAAAACACCAAAACCAGCAGAGTGAGACCTTCTCTGATAACCAGGAAGAACACCGATCCATATGCATCATCTTGTTAGCATACACTGATATCTGAGCTATTAAAAGGACGTGGTGTGTGCATCTGTTTTTGCATTCGACTGGTTTTCCCACCAAACAAATATCCATCTGACTAAACTACTTCCCGGCCTGTGTTGCAGTTCCCTAAATATATACACGTTGTATGGAAGTGCAGCAGGGTACTGTTCTGGGTCCTCTATTGTTCTCTATCAGTTTCTGTAGCAGCATCTCTTATTAGTTTATGCTGATGACAATGATTTCTAAAGCTCTTTGGGCCTACATCTGTTTGGCCAGCAGTCTGGTTGAAGTTATGAATTTTCAGATGTTTGCTATAGCACCTCCATCAGGACTACAAGCTAACAAAGCCAGTTGAGGAAGCAGATCTTCTTTGTGTTGACTACACTCCAACTTGACTATATTAGAAAAACTATGATAAAAGAGATCACAGAGTGGGTTTGAGAGACCACAGACCAAAACCTGAAAGACCACAAATACCCAACGGACAAAACCACCCAGTCATTAGCAAAGGTCAAACAAAGCAAACAATTAAAAGTGTCGAGCTTTGTCTGCACAATAACGAAACAACATCAGATACAATACAGCTGTCGGGAAAACAAAGAAACAAAGAGAACACAAGCCTTCATCCCTCGTCACATCTCACACTGCATTAATGTTTCAGGTGCAGATGACAGTACAGCTAATCACTTTAAACAGGTACATGCATATGAATGCAAATACATTGGAAAAGGCTAATAAACGGCTAAAATTTTGTCAGACAATAGCCGACTGCATTCCCCCTCATTTGCTTCACACACAGAGTTTTTACCTGCATGCAACCAGAGCTCACTCAACCATGATTGGTCAATGCAGGTGAGACAACAAACGGATGCCAGAACGTTTCCAACATCTTTTGACCATTTCCAAAACCTGTGTGGAGAAATGACCAATCAATCCAGAGGTCTGCCTCAATCCTTACTCAGCGTTTTTCCCTTTTCTTCGGGTCCAACTCAGGATATTCAAATTTGTCAACCAATCAGATAGAGCCATGACATGACATCAACAAAAAGCCAGCACTATGCAGTAAAAACTCTCCTTTTGTGCTTTTAGAAATCAAAGAGCTCACATTCTTTTATTTATTTTTTTTTTTGCCAGTATGGCTCATCTGTGAGGTCATCAGCGTCAGAGCTCCACAGAGGGATACTCATGGTGTCGACGTGTGGAGGACACACAGATATTCTGCCCTCACTTTTGGGAGAAGGATGAGCTGCCTGGCCAAGTTAATTCTGCCTCAGGCACAAACACAACTCGCTGGCACTGCAGTCTTTATGTCCAGTTGAGTCTGGAGAGAGCAAATAGAAAGAGAAGAGGAGCTGTTCATCTGATTGTTTGAGTATGATTTTAATAAACATTCCCAAAACAAATATGAGTGCCTCCGCTGAAGGTTATTCTTGCTCTGTCAAGTGTTCTTTCTGAAATCAGGCCATTGCCTGGGATTGTTTGATCAAAACCTACTGCAGGAAGTAAAGATCAAAACAAGGGACCGTTGCATCAGCTTTTCAGTGTTTACCTGAACAACTCAGAGATGGAGCTCAGTGGGAAATAGTTCAGTTCCTGGACTGAGGTGAGTGCACCTACAGCTCTACATTGCATGTTTCTTTAATCCTTTGTTTCACTAATGATGCACAGCAGAGAAAGGTCATTCCAGCATGTGTCCACTTGGGTCTGCAACCCTACTCAGTGCATACTCTGCTCAACTCAACATACATTATCTAATGCACCCCTCCACTCATGGTAGTGTACCTCATGCCCACTGCTGCACAGGTTAGGGGGTCATCAAACTAAGATGCTCACTACAGACATGGCTTTGATAACGTGAGGCGCTTCAGGAAAGACAGTTGTGCACAACCAGGTGACTAAATATGGTTCATGCCCATCTGTTGACATCTACTTGCATCAAATTGGCAGGAGGTAGTAAAGACCACCTCTTGTGTGATTTGATTGGTTGCCTGGGCCAAGCAATGTTTTGTCAAGCATTGTGGCTCTGTGCCTTGTAAACCAGCTTTTATGCAAGTTTAAAAAAAACGCCATGTGCAGCATGAGAGACCCAGCCAGGTGCATCGTGCCAGAGGAAAACAGTGGTTGTCCTGGTTGATGCATTTTAATGATGCATCTCAGTGTAATCGCACCATCAGACTGCTATGTTCTGCTATGTGTAAGCTTCCCCAATAAGTTAAATGATGCTGCTTTACTCTAAGTAACTTTCTCTCCTGTGTTGTAATATAATCCTTGCCAAATTTCAGAACTGACTGCAGGTCACTTCAGTCAAAGGGCTCTGGGATGTTTTTCCTTTTATATTCTACTTGTATGAACACATCTCTTACAGCTGCTATTCTGAATGATGTGATGATGGAACGTCTCCATCTCCTGAGACTGGCTTTTCACAGTAGCATGGTAGTTCAGTATGGGGGTTATCTTGACAGCCCTTGCATTACTTTGCCTTGTTTTTCGGGGAGTTATGGTTGTAAACCCGGCTGATGTCACCACCAGCAGAACTGAGACGTCACCGCTTTATGCAGACACAGTTAAATTTAAAAGATGTCAGAAGTTCTCCATCTTCAGTTTCCAGGGGTCATTTTGACTGATTAACACACAGATGGGACACTATCCTCAACTGAATGTGGTGAACAGAGCAGATATACAGTAGCAGGTAGTTTTATTTCAGTTCTTCCATTGTTTAAGGTTTAAGATTCTTTCATCCTGGAACTTTTTTAATTCACTTTGGAGAAACGCCATCTAAACAAACTGTAGTTTGAAGATTAGGCCCCAGCTCAGCAGTAGAAGTTCTGCAGAGTGCCTTTTCATGACTATCTTGTTGCATCAGCGAGCAATTTTGTTTTCCTGATGTCTGACACCAGCTGTGAAATCAATAACATTCCCAGATGACTCGTACTTGTATGCCAGCAATCATTTCATCAGAGCCTTTCAAACGCTGGATGTGGGACTAACGTCTCGCTCACTGCTTGTCTGCCTGTGTTCCTGCTCCGTCCCAGTTTCTCTGTTTGGGTTTTTGTTTCTGTTTTCCGCCCCCTTCCCGTTCCGTCGGCGTGGCGGAGGCAGCCTTAATTGCGGAATCTCGCAGAGCACAGATGTTGAAATTGTCAAAAACTTTTCCGTGGAGTGGAGATGATATTTGACCAAATTGAGGGAAGGCTGCTTTGATGAAAGGACTGGATGGGGAGCTAATCATGTCTAATTTCACTAATGAGGCTCTTCACCAGCAATGTTAAGTAGGGCATATAGCGCCTGGGAATGCATGAATATGAGGGGGAAATGGTGGAAATTCTAGGTAGAGCACAGATTACTTTCTTTACTCACTTTCAGCTTCTGAAATGAGGCCACAGACTCTTTCACTGTGATTGCAATTTTTCTGGCTACGTCTAATCTATTTTTCATGTGTTTGATATTTTTTCAAAATGTTGCACAGACAAGAGTCACCGACAATCACTGTTCGCATTCAAATTAGTTGTGAGTATGTTGCGCTTCGCATAGGCATCATTTGTTGTGCCTTATAGGAGTAGGTTATTAGCAAAAATTAATAATTATCTATGATAATTATTAACTGAAAGAATATTATTATTAATAAGAATTAATAATTACGGGGCACCACCCTGGTATCAGGGACCAATAACCACTCGAAAATCAGTCTCACAAACGTTCGCTTACAGATATCAGTACCTGGGAGATACTGATATGCACAAGACGAACAATGAAGGTGTGAATCCTTTTAACCAGCCTTTACAACAACACTTGTACAAACAATGCAGACAACTTCTCTTTAAAACATAACAGAATTTATTAAAATCAATGATATCAATTAATAATCGATAACACCTCAATCAATAAACATCCATCATATACCTATTCTAAATTATACAAGTGTGTGTGTGTGTGTGTGTAAAAGAGGAGGGGTGAGGTTGCGGACGTAAGGGAGGAGAGGGAGTACGTCACGCAAGAGCTTCGGTCAGAGGAAATGACCGCGAGGTTTGAAAAAGACAACGGCTAGTGGCGTCTGTGAGCTTAGCCTGTGTGTCTCTGAAAAATTAGTTTTCACCGGTGTATACCCGGTGTGTATGTGCGTGTCGGTTAAGGGGGAAAGAAGGGAAAACACAGCACATAAAGAAAACTTCTTCGGGCTCCGGTCGTTAGACCGTAGTACACCCGATCAAAGGAATTAAATAAACAAATGTGACGCTTGGTCCATTAATTCATAGTGCGGGACTTGTAGTCCGTCGACTTAACTTATATAATAAAATTTATAGGTAAACACAAAAACTACCTCTGCCCAGATCAAGCCTCTTACGTGCCTACGAAGCAGGGAGATGTGTGAGATCCGTCTTTGGGTCCGGCTCGGTTCCTCGGCTCGGATGACGACGGTGGGCCGTGTCGCTCTGTCGGCGGGTTGCACGGCGGGTTGCAAAGGTTGAAGAAAGACGCGGCGGTCCTTTCTTCCTTCTGCAGGTACTTTGAGCGCTGGCGGCGGCGGCGTCCGTGGCGGCGGCGGCCAGGCAATTCTCCGCGATCAGCGGGAAGTGGCGAGTCGGGTCTGCAGGTACTTTATTGAGAGCGCTGGCGGCGACGGCGTCTGCGGCGGCGGCGACTCTCCTTCGGATCCGTGGAAATAATGTGCTTGGGGAATCTCAGTTTGTCCAGCGGGGGTGAGATTGGCACATAGTTCAGGTCCTTATGTGGTTTACTTCCTTTTTCGTCGTGACTAGCGGGGCTGGACACAGACTGGAAGCGGTTCGAAGCGATGGTTCACTTCCTTTTTCGTCGTGCCTAGCTGGGATGGACACAGACTGGAAGCATAGTTGTGAGGGTTTGTGCAGGTAATATACCTGCAAACATCTGGCCGCACAGATGGACAAATGGAGCGGGGTGTTGGTGGTTCCCGTGCCGTTTGGGGGCCAGCGCTCACCAGGGGGGTGGCCGAGCAGGTAGGGGCGGAGGTGTCCCCCACTCCTGTGTGCTCTGGCCCATAGGTCTAAGATAAGGAGTAGCCAGGATGCTAATGGCTCCGTCCAATTGGGAGCTGCACTCAGCAGGGGGGCAGCAGAGTGAATGGGGATGGAGGTGTCCTGCATACCTTTGTGACCTGGCTCCCAGGTCTTAGACAAAGAGAGCAGCCATTTGGTTGGTCTGCAATCTTTGATCTGTATCAGACCTCAGGTCGTAAACCTTGTCGGGGGCCTGTTGTCTGTATGAGGCCCAACAATAGCTACTGGTCTGGATGATTCATTGGGCAACTGTTAGATTAGTGTTTTATACGTTTTGACTGAAATTATAGGATAATAGGACCTTTTTCTTTTTCATACAGCTATGTATATGAAACATCTGAGACATTTAGAAGACACATTTTTCCTGTGGAACTGCTAAAAACTATTTTGCGTGGACTCACTGGAATCACTGGTCTGACGCTTTTTAATTTATTAATGTAAATTATTCTGAAAATATCTGAGAGGTAACTAGTAAGTACAGTAACTATATCTGTCAAATACGTAAAAAGTGCAATAACTCCCTCTGAAACATAGATGATAATGTCCCATCTGCGTAGACGTAAAGTAATAACAGTTATAGACTTTTTTGGGTAACAGCCTCCATTTAACCAAGGAAAAATATAAAAAAACATCACACACAGTCATTTTTATGTTCCTGTGTGTGTGTGCAGAATAAACAAGTAAACTAATCAGTGAGCAGTTTGAATATAGTGTTGTTTCCCTTGCGTCCAGTCTTATTCCAAGCTCACAGCTCCAGCTCTTGGTTTAAAACATTGGCATAAAAGTAGTGGCGATCTTCTGATCTTACTCTCAGTAGAAAGCAAACAGACTTATTTTCCAATATTGAAGTATAGAGTGAGCATAGAGTAGAAAGTATAAAAGAAAACAATGTGGCCACCTGGGCCCAAGCAGGACCACATGCTCCAAGATACAATTGTTTAACACCAAAACCTGTCACACAAAGCTTTGGAAAGCAAAATACAAGGTGGTCACTGGGCACCTGTGATATGGGCTTTCCAGCCGTCTGGAGAGAAAAGAGGTGCTTGGAAGTCGGAGTGAGCGATTGGTTTGTATTATTATCTCTGGCAAAGAGGAGAGAGGGAGAGAAAATGGATAAAAGGGAGAGAGGGAAGAGATCTGCAGCAGAGAGGAAAATCAGTAATAACCAGGAGGATTATTACGGCTGCACTCTGCTGATCACAACCGCAAAAAGCAGGGTTCAGATCTACAGTGTAAACGTGCAGATATCTACATGTGCGCATTACACACTCACACACACACATTCTGGGATCGTACCAGACCAGCGTCGGCATTCTGATTGGGATCCAGGTGGTTGAGGGCGGCGTCGGGGTCACAGTTCATTCAGAGGCTCCACACCTGCACGGCTTCTACTGGACAAAGGTGATGAGAAAACATGCACATACGCAAGCATGCACGCACACACACACACACACACGCGCACACAAAATATTGCAGGCACAGACATTTTCAGGTAGGCATTTTCTCCAGAGGGGCTGTCACTGTCTCCAACAGCCACTTACTGTCAAGCTCTCTGTCCTGCATGTGATGGTACCACCACTTAAAAAGAATGGATATCATATCAGCATTTACAAAAAAGGGAAAAAGCAGTTGCTGCGGTGGTTGATCAATGCTGCAATAGGTTTGGGGAAATGCACTTATTTGCTGTCTTACTGAGAGCTGGATGGTAAGAGTGGTATTACTCTCATTTGGGCTGAAAATAGCTAATGCTTCTGCATGGAGCGTCTTATTTGAGCTTTGTTCAAGGGTGAAGAACCTCAACTTATCCTTTTTAAACTTCATGTGGTGCAGTCGGATTCATATTGACCTTCAAGGTGCTGGTATATGGGTTTTGTTATTGTTGGACTGATCCGGGCAACCGTTTCCCTCTGTTTCCTGCCTCAGTGCTAAGCTAAGCTAACTAGCTGCTGGCTAGCGCTGACACACAAATGACACAAGGCAAATGAGTGCGTTTCCTAAAAACGTTTGTGGATGTGATGCACACAGAGGCAGGCTAGCTTGTTCCCTGTTTACAGTCTTAATGCTAAGTCAGGCTAAGATAAACTAATTGGCAGTTTCATATTTAATGTGATATTGTTGTTTGTATTATTATGTCCATATGAATCAATGTAATGTTTGCTTTAATGTTTGATGCTGCTTTTGCTCAATGAGAGGGCAGGCATCACAGAACCGGATGAACCGTATTGGTGAAACATGTCAGAAGCTGTTTATTATATTTTTATGTTGTATTTCCTTCCATTTGAAGTGTATTAAGGGTACTGAAACCAGGCAGCTACATCCAGGTGTAGCTTAAGTCAACTTGAGGTTTTGTGTTTAACGCCACAGTGTCTCCATCTCCTCACGACTGCTAACCTCTTGCTAATTGTGTACAGACATTAAGAGATTGCATCACTGAAATGAAAACTGTTTCCCCCCACTTGCCGCGGTAATTCAGCATCAAACAACAATCCATTGGTGACCGGCACACGCTTTTCCTCCTGTGTTTGAGCAGAGTTTCTAAAGCGCGACGCTGACTTCAACCCATTTTGTCCCTCTCCTCTAAATATTGCATCTGTAAATTTGCAAGTGCTTCATTCTTATCTGCCGAGGGGACTGACTGATACAGCTGACTCCAGAAACGTAATCTCACTGTAAACGTGTTTGTATGTCACCGTCAGAGATTTGCGATATGCACAGCTTCAAGGCAATAACTGGCTCAGGGGAGACTCCTCAAAGCTCCCCGACTTCAGAAGAAACATGAGTTTTGGGAAGAATGTGCACCTTAATATCTAATGGGAATGCTTTGCTATATATGTTATATTTAATAGCCTTGTTGACAGCTGTAGCAGTGCGTGCACAGTAAAGATGCTCACAACATGGCCTGAAATAGATGACGTACAGATACACACATCTTGTTTTATACTTAAACTACATACATTGATAGATGACACTGTCAGATTCCCTGCCTTGACAGAAATGATGATTTATTACTTCATTAAAGCCTGCCAAAAGTTACCAAAATAACATCATTTTGGCGTGTTCAATTGTGTCGTGTGTAGACATGTTGAGGCATAAAATGCAACAACGGCTGCTGTCATTTAAGGAGAAGATTCCCTCGACCTTGGCTGGATCACGGTTAAGACGCTGCTGGGTTTGAGAAAATGGACGGTGTCAGGCGCAGATATGCAGTGACCTGTGTGATTACATTTAGTTTAAATGACACAATGTACTTTCTAATCACCTTGTGATTACAGGGAGGGAGCTGTTCCTAAAAGGAGTAATTGGGAGGGGCAGAGATGTGATAAAATTGTTGTTGGTGCCGGTAGATAAGCTGTCAATGTGTCAGCAGCGATTTGACTGTGCGTGACAAGCATGCACATCTCTGGTAATTGATTATGACACTGTAGCTGGGAAAATATCCAAAAATTGTCGCTTTCACAGTGGGTGGCTGCCGAGATATTTTCAAACAGCTGCACAGTCGTCGACATATGATGCCGACGTAGAAGCTTATTCACACAGAGGTGGCTGAGCCTCAGGAAGCAAAGCTCGTGTTCATCCTGCAATTGAGCTAATTGTGTGTTTAATATTCTTGCCAGACACATCATTTACATCTGCACTGCATGCTGTATGTTTGGTACAATCGAATGCAGTAGCAAATCCACTACGATGTACAGTGTTCAGAGTTTACAATCATTCCTGTAGGTAAATAGCAAACACCTGCCAACAATGAAAGTGATTTCTACTGTAAATCAGATTACACCAGCTGTTGCTGCAGCATCTGCTTGAATGTTTTGGGTTGCATCCTACTGGGAGAACCATGGGCCGAAACTGTGAGATCTAACTGTGGAAGAGTAGCACTCAGAGGCAGGATAAAAAATGAATCTGAAAGGCTTTGGCTGAACCATGGAGTTCTGTCAAAATCATCATCAGTAAGTGGAGAATTATAGAACCACAGAGGTGTTGTAAAGATTAGGAGGACGCCAACAACAACACTGAAGGAACTACAGAAAGTTCTGTCAGGTTCTGGTCAGTCCTGCATGTGACAACCATCTCCTGCTTTCTGCACCTCTGGGCTGTGGTCCACTGACTTTTAATTAAGCGTCTTAAGCATGAACTCTCCCTGAAGATGTTCATCATTCCTACACAGTAGTTCCAGTAGTTTGGAGCAGATCACAGACTGTACATAAAGATGACTGCTCCCCAGAAGGGAGGCCAAAACATCTCCATCACCCTTATAAACACAGCACTTCCCCGTGTTATATTTGAACTGGTTCTAGTGGGACAGAGAGACGCAAGGGACTGGTTCTTGTGGTAGAGAGAGGCTGACTGGACTGTCCACAACCTAATGACTACTGTGCTGAGTCTGGCTTAAAACAACATCACCGGTATAAGGTGGCAGGGCTTGTCTTTTGGATATCATGGCTTCTCAGCGGGAGGAAGTGCAGATAAGTCCTTTATCTTTAAACACGACCAACAGTAAGATCACAGAGCATGTCCAGGTGCTAAGTCTTGGGGCAATGTGTTAATTTTAAGGGAAAATCATGAATCCTACAAGGTAATATCTTGCTCCTACAAATTAGAGTTATGTCTACACAAAATATCATCTCTTGCTTCTGGTTCAAATGATGTATTTGGGTTGATCTTTTCATGAAAGTGCCGAATTCATACTCTTAACATTTCCCCCAAATCAAACTTTCCCTTCAAAGCCTTTGGTTCAGGTGACTGTACGTCTTTGTCATGGAATGGGTCCTTTGGAGCAGCTGGGGGAGTTAATTGCCATGCTCCAGGGCACCTTCATTCACTTTCTCAACACATGGATTTCAGCTGGAATCAAAACTAGCAACGTTCCTTCTTTACATTTCAGGTGCTGTAACTCACACTGAATTCACCGTAGACCTCATCAGTCTGCGGTGTGTGTTTTCTGGGAGCCGATCCATCCCTCGCAGCGCTGACAGATGTTTTCAAGGACACTGGCTGTTGGGGAATAAATCAGCAGAAATCCCCAATCTTAATGGTGCACTCCACTCAATCACAGGTAGATCAAATTGCAATAGAAAAGCCATCATCACCTACTCATCCAAAGGCGGGGAGAGTCTCTGCTCAGTGATTCCTGTCAACTGCAGCTGATTATGGCCGAATGCAGCTTCTTCTCATTCATCGTTTTTTTCAGAGAAACACCAGAAAGTGATGCTGAGTCATTAACACAAGAAAGTGAGAAATAGCTGAAGGTCATGTCTACACAGTCATGTCTTCTTCTGCTGCACCTTCACAGGTACCAGCAGGAACCAGTTAGTAAACTGCTTGTATCTCATTCGCCCAGCTAAATGACTCTGTAAATTACAGGCTACATTATAAAGTGTAACGGCACTATTTTCCAAGTCAATGCAAAAAAGGCATAAAATCCTCCAAACATGTTGACTGCCACTGAAAAAAAACCCCTCCCAGGTCACATGGTCCTCGCATGAACCCCATCGTATGCATAATGCATGTCTTACCCCGAGCATCCATTAAGCCTTGTAGTGCAGTATGCGCACATCACTGAAGCAGATGAAGCCGCTCTTTATGCCTGCAGAAGAGCATTTATTTTGTGGTGGTGCAGCCACTTAGAGGGTAAATGGGAGCGAAAGACAGTGAATAGAAGAAAATGGGAGGACGTTTGATGGAGATGGAGTCATTTGAGTGTCATTTGACTGAGCTAATATTGGCCTAGCTGCCTATTCAGATTAGTTTCAGTGTTAGTTCACTCTCAGTGTTAGTCCGGCCTTATTGGAGGTCTGTGGTAAGGTTTTTGGCTCTGACTGTTTGGCTCATCTGTCTTACCCATACACAGTTACACAGTCAAGCTATCCGCCCTTGATATCATTGTCATCAGTGGTGTGTGTCAGGTGTCCGGGCTTATTGACTCCTGCAAGAGAAAGCAGAGAGGACACAGTAATCGATTGGTTTGTGACGTGCTGCTGAGATTCTCTGCCGTCAAGGGCCTTCTGTGTACATCTGACGCACACGGGTTTCTCTCTGTTTCTGTTTGCATGTTTAAGCTTGGCATGAATTTCTCAGTTTCACTTCACTACACTTAAAAAAAAGCCACTTTAAACAAGCATAAATCACTTCTCAAGGCTGTAGTAGCCTTTAGTGGACTAAACAACTCTCCAATCAACTCAATATTAACAATAATAAGCTGAAGAAAACTGGCTCTGAAGAGCCGTTGAACAATTTCTGGCCAAAACAGCTATAATTATTGTTGTGTTCTTGTACAATATAACCTGTTAGAGCCATTAGCTGGTGGAGTGAAGAGTGGATTTCTGTTGCTGTCTTAATCTTTGGATAAAAGTTATTCCTGATCCTCGACTGCAGGGCTTTCTGCAAGACCATGGGCATTTCCATCACTGATAGACTGTTCAAAAACTAAATTCACTGGATGTTTTATTGTAATCATGTTCTTGTTAAGAAGAGTTAAAATAGAATTAAACTTTCTTTTGCTATCTTGTCTTTTACTTCATGATCATTTAGCAAAAAATTGATTCCTTTTTGGAAGATGACTCAAAAGTGACTCAAAGTATCTTATTTGAACATTTAGACCTATGAAGTATTTGGACAATGTTAAGAAAAACACATGTAATAGTACCTTTTATAATGTATTATCAGTATGGTTGTAGCTTTGGTAATGTCAGCATGTAAGTCTGGGAGTCGATCGATCCACCACTTTGGTCCAGGCTGAATCATTTCAACAACTATTGGATGGATTACCAGTCCCCTCTGGGGATCCATCCATTGGATAAGTCCTACTGTCTTTGATGACACACTGACATTTTTCTTTTTTGGTAAAGATTAAAATGTCCTCCCAGTTTTTGCATTGATTGTCATTAAATTTGGTTCTTTTTCCTCTAATTACTTTAATTACTTTATTTCCAGTACCATCAGCAGTACCATTAGTGGGTTACAACCACTACTCAGCATGCTGACAGGGTACACCAAGATGTTGAACATGGTTAATATTATACCTGCTGGGAATCAACATGTTAGTATTGCTAGTATCAGCATGACAAAGTTAGCATTTGTTAGCCTCAAACACTGTTGTGTCTAATCCCATGTGTTACTGGCTGTTACTCATAATTATTCAACAAATTTCATTTCAGTTTCAAGTAGATCTGTGACTGACAGGGATGGATAAAAATATGAGATATTCAGCTTTAGCAAACTCCAAAGGCACACCAGCATCAGCCTGGCACACACAAATCACATCTTTGAAAGGCTCTTTGGCCTTTTCTTTATGGATGGAAACTGTTTTGACATTCCGGAAAGAGAGTTCAACTCAACAGAAATTCTTTTAATTCATATTTTAGCAGCATTTCAAAACTGCATTTGACAGTTATATGTAAAAATAAGCCAATCAGAAATTTATTTAACACATTCATTAACTTCTTAAGCCAGATTCTCCATTCAATAAACCCTTTGGGAAACATGTTTCCACACTGCTTGACAAATGTATTCTCTGTATTTATTCTCTATGTATTATCTGTCTGTTCCAACACAGGCTCTATGATGCTTATCCTGTGTTCAAATATTAAAACATAAGCGCTATGTTTTTTTCTACTGCACCATTACATGAAATGGAATTATTCCTGAGGTCTGGTGCATTATTTAATTGTTGCATTTTCCCCAAACTTGGCCAGATTTGGCAGCTTCTTCAGACACTGTGATGTCCATTAAAATTCTAAATAAAGAATAACTCAAGCTATACACTATTGAGCCATTGTCGAGGATGATGCACTGATGGTTCATAAGTCAACCACTTTGATGCACACTGAAATATCAAAAACACTACATTTTATTCATACATTCATGGTTCCCAGAGGTTAAGTCCTCCTGACTTTGGTGACCCCCTAAAGTAACAGAAACTCATCTGCTACCTGTGGAAAATGGCTAGGTCCACCATGGAGACTAAGAAGCATCACCCTGTGTGAAATCTGCAAACTGAGGTTCCTCCTGAAATCAAGGAGGAGTTAAGGTTTCATGGAGTCCTGGTGACAACAGTGGCCGGAGGAAGGGCTGAGCTATAAACTATAACAACTTCCTGTTATGACAAGGCTTGGACAAAGGAATGAGGCAGCGAGGTGCTTAGACCTGGTTGAGGGTTGGTTTGGAGAGGAAGGGAGTGACCTCTGGGAGTGAGAACAACACATCGAGTTGTTTGTGTAGTGGTCCATGGTCTATAATATCCTTCCCAACCCATCCAACCTTCTCTTCTGGGGCTTGGAGAATCCTTTAACTGCCTTCTAAATGCTCTTGGGTAAGGCTGATACTGTTGGTGGCATGATGTTGCTCACAACCATCAAAGAGATCATCTAAAGTGCCATCACCAGCTGAGGTCAACACCATCAAAGCAATCTACAGCTTTATCAGAACAAGGAGAAGCCAAGAGCAACACTTCAGCACTGTACAGGATGGGCAACTGACAATGAAATCAAGTTCCCACAGCATTATTCCCAAAACTAACCTGAGACTTGATGTCATTCTGGTGTCAAAGGCCAAATAAGAACATCATGTTGGAGCTTACTTTGCCATGGGAGGACTGTATAAAGAAGACTTTTGAGAGGAACTGTGACAGACAAGGCTGAAAGTTGAGCTGTTTGCTTGTGCAGGTAGGCTGCAGAGGCTTTGCAGGACAGTCCCTCTGTAGGGATTACACTTTGCTCGGAATCATAGGCGAGATGAGGAGAAGAGTCGTGTATAACAACATGAAGGGGGCAGCAGAGGAAACATACCTGTGGCTGGGATTCAAGAGAGTGGCAGAGTGCAGCCAGGACACAAGCAGAGGCCTGGTCAACCTCAGCAGGGTCGCCTGACTGAGCAAGTCTGATGGCAGAAAGACCAGAAACACCGGATGACCTCAGGATACATCTCTGATGGCATGTTCTAGCTTAGCATCAGGAAAGTTCAAAACATAATGTGCATTAAAAATCTCATTTGGCACTTAAGAATATCACACAAACCACAACAACCTCACCCAGCACCCTCGTCTTCCACCACAATATTTCACACTCCTGTTTGTCAGCAGTTATGCCTCTCTTACATTCCATCGCATCTCACTCACTTCTCAAGCGTGGGACCTGCTTTGCATTTCAAACTGTGGTGTTCAATCACTAAACCGTGGTCCCAAATTATGAAAGTGGTCTCAGGTGAAGGATTGGAAAAATTGGCATGCAGACATGGGAACATTTAAATGTGTTGATTTAAATATTTGCTGCAAAGTTTTGATTTTGGGACACTAAGATAGAGAAAGTTTTATTTTCAATCTTCACAGTGATTAAAAAGCCTACACACTCAGGCCTGGAGGGAGGAGAGCTCTACTGCACAAGACATCCTGATGAGCACTGCATATTGACTTGAAGAGGAAGCAGGAGCAGTCAGGAATGACAGATTTGCATTTTGTTTCCTATGGTGAGTTTAGGTTCTTTCAGAGTATGGTAAAAGTCTATTTTTAGCCTTGATTTCACTTTTTTTTTAAATTATATCTTAATATTAAAAAGTTTTGCCCACTCTCTCTGGTGCCATAGGAGCCAATAACAGTTTCAGTGTATGTGAGGCCAGCACAATGCCAACAACCTTGACATCCTCACTGCAAACGCCTTCATCAGCACAAACGCACAGATGACCGTGATGCATGAATATTCATGGCTGTTCAGGATGAGTCAACACTGGTGTTGCGTAGCACGATAGGTGGAGCTCTGACTGTGACTCTGTGCTGGTGTTAACAATGGCTATTTGAACACATCATCATTTACACAAAACAGAGCGCATGGTGGAGATGAAAACAGTGTCACAGTGCCCGTTCTTGCTCATCCCTTTGACATTATTAAAAAAAAACTTGTTTTGTATTTGCTTTTGTGCACAGTTGAATAAAGCATTCCCATGCAGAAAAATATGAGTCAAGTATCCAAAGCAAAGGTTTTCATCATGCATAACTCAAAAACTGAGACAGACGTCTGAGGGGAAGATCTGTCTCTCTGTCTGAATGTGGGAATACTCACCCCCTACCTGGAATCTGGAATCAGTACTCCACTGCCATTTCCTATTCAAGTCCACTGCTGCTCAGTGTTCCAGGATTACAGTCATTAAGACAATCATCAGTTGCTGTTCTAGCTGTTATTTAAGTATATATTACAGTTTAACTTGAATTTAAACTCTGTCTTTTATATTGTTTTATTTTTTTAAACTTTTTATTTGTTCATTTTTCAATTAAGGTTTCACTGAGTAAACAGCACAACATCTCAGTTTCATTTTACTGTCTTTTTAATGTATTTTATTAGTGGTTAAAATGGTTCAATGTATGTATATAAGGTGTGATATTATTCATTTATAAATATTTATAAATCAATAATGCTATTTATTACTAATGCATTGACATGTAAGAAGTATTTGACACCACTTTGAAAATACTTTTTAAAATATTAGTTCTCTATGGATTGACCATAATCCAAAAAACTTCACCTGCACAGCAACTTGGAACTATACCTCCTGCATCAGTGTAGTAGAATGAAATACGCAATGGAGCAAATTAAGTACATGTCCCATTTTTCCGCCACTTTTTGTGTAAATTATAACCTGCATGATGCAATACCAAAACCAATTAGCATGCATAATGATGGTGTTAAGTGTAGCACGGATATATAAAATAGAAGTGAATAAAAACAAACATGCACTGACTTTGCGGGGTTGTGGAGTGTGCACTTTAGTTATGCAGGAGTCTAAGGGAAGCATATGTGTGTGTGTGTGTGTGTGTGTGTGTGTGTCCAGTGTGTGTGAACATCAAATTCGCTCAGTGTCCAAAAGACTTCTTTACTGTTCACTTCAATGTCAATACTGAAATAACAGCAAACACTATTGCATCAGTGATGATCACTGAGAATGGTGGACATGTTTTGGTTCAGTTTAAGTAAAGACACAATTCACAGAAAGAGCTTTGAATCTGAAGTGAACATTGTTTCATGTGACACGTCAAAACTCTGTGTATTCATCCCTGCAGCACCGACCATGAGCCGTCATAGATCAACGGTCACTGGACACGTTTTTACTAACAACACCCAGAATGATAAAACATCAGACAGTGTGTTCGGGCCTTTATATGACCCCTTGTTTTCCACATTCAGTCCCCACCCACCCACCCCACGTCCGCTCTCTGGCACGGTGTCAAAACCAGCAGCACCTTTTTCCTTGTCGATAGGCCTCCAGCTCATTGGTACTAGGCATCAAGAGGGGCCAGCTGGATATTATTACTGCTAATGAGGACTTACAACTCCGGTGCCGGGTCTCTGAGTGTGTCTGAAATTATAATGGATTAAAGCCAAATAATATCAAGCAATACGACGATATCCTAGAAAAGCCTGCCACAGACGGGGCTACCAAAGCTGAACGCATCAGGTGCCGTGGGTCCAAAACACAGTCCCTGCAGCTGCCTGCCTGCTGGAGAGGGGAGTGAATAAAACAGAAGAACTGCACAGAAATGGAGAAAAGGGCTCCGTATGCTGTTTGCGGCACTATAACGCAGACTATTGTGATGCAACCCATTTCCTCTGGCTACACGTTGCACCAGATGAGATATTCTGCTTTATCTCTAAAACCAAAGAATTGTTGTTCCTGTCTCTTTTTATCCGGGCTGAAAGAACGATACCAATGGACTGCTTTGAATCCGTCAGTCTCATTTCCACGATGTGCCTCGAAGCTACGGCAGGTCTGCAGCAACCCATTCTGCATCACTCGCCTCATTTTTCAACCTGCATAGAATTCTTTACCATACCAGCTTGTATTTTCCTGAGGAAACTAAGTTATAAGGGGCCCAGGCTGACATGGCAGCATGTTTTATTTATCTAAAAGCAGGTGGTGCGTGAAAAAAACCCCTAACAAATAGCCCCTGGCTAAATTGAGGCAGGAAAGAGCCTTTTTATGCTACATTACAGCCGAAGTCCAATAGTAATCACCTAACATATCTCTGAACATATTGGCCAGAGTCAAAATATAATTTAGATGACACAGAGGCCAGCATAAAGGGAGGATATTATCTCGAGCAGACATTAACTTCAGCTGCTTAATAGCTGGAACATTGCACGTCGGCTCAATTGTGATGAGATGCACAAGAACAGCTATCTGTTGTCATGGTTGGCAAGCGTGTGGGTAAAAGGGTGGAAGATAATTACAGGAAAATCAATCGCATGTCAAAATTGCACAAGTTGCAATACTTTATGCATCATGCAAACTATTCAAAATCCAAAGTGCAGCTCACCTGGGAAGACCTGCCACAATTACACTTTTCAAAGCGTCATTCTTTTAAAGGAACAGTTTGGCATTTTCGGGAATTGCTCCTCATTTCCGTCCTTGCTAAGCGTTAGATAAGAAGGTCAATATATCTGTCCAGTCAACCTGGAGCTAATGCCAGCAGCTGCTTACCTGAGCCTAGCTTCCTGGGGTCTCCGCCGGTTGCCTGGCAACATCATGGTAATGAGAAGCGGGAGTCGCTGCTCCTGGCTGAGGAAGAGTCACTGGTGATGAATAGCTGTTTTGTGAAAAATCAAAACATGCAATTTTAACACACATTCACAGACATGTAGTTTCCAACTGTTTCCGGTCTTTGCGCTAAGCTAAGCTAAGCTAAACAGTAGCAGGCTGCAGTTTTATGTTTACCATACAGAAGTGAGTCTTGTGGGGCATGAATAGTCATGTTAGGTTAGGATTCTCACTGAATGCAGCAACAACAAGGGTTTGGTTTACTTGTATTGTGCAGCCAACTGCACCTGTGCATTAGGTTGACGTCATGCACATAAAAAAAATCACCTTTTCCAGTCCTTGAAAAGTTTTACAAAAATATAAAACCTGCATGGATGAATAAAGTCTGTGCGACTTTATCACTGGAAGTAAAAAGTCTACACCCCCTTGTGATACTGAGGGTTTTTGGAATGAAAAGACACAAAGAACAATGTAAATGAGAGAACACTGTTTTCAACTGCAATTTCATAAAACTAACCACTGTAATTTAATATTTATTTGATTATTTATCTATTATTTTTCCCATGATTTTATTGTAGCACCATGTGACATGACAAGTGCACCAAGCACGGGGGACAGCTCTGCACTGTGGACAGAGACAATGCATTGTGTCAATTCATTTTCACAAAGACGACTGGGAAAGGCAGCTGTCTGACGCTGAAATCACTGCGTTCCGTCCTCCACATCAAACCTTGTGCCTGCATAAATTGATTCCTGTGGATTGACAGTTCATGGCTCCATAAGTTGAATCCCAACTGAGACAGGAAACAATGAAAAGTCCTGCTGAGACAGGAAATAACAGACTGTGAATACTTTGCGAATAACATCAAAATAATGATTCTTAAAGATTAGAACTTCAAAATGAAGAATATCTAAAAAGACGTGGATTACTGACTTGGTCATAGGCAAAAACAGGAGCTCTGAATGGATTAGAAGTTACATTATAATTGTTGAGTTTTCTTGTCAAATACCAAATGCAGACGCAGTCCATCAGTCACTCAACCACCAACTATAACATATGTATCGTGCACAAAATATTCCTATCTTTGTAGAGAATTATGTTATTAAAGACAAGATGTAGAGGCCTGAGCTGATCGTGCACCAATTTGTTTTAATGCACATTGTTTGCACATGTTCCTTTGCATCTTTTGTTTTAATACTTACAAACAAGAATGGTTGATTGTTTTGACATTGATTTACCTCCATTATAATTTTTGACACACTCTCTTTAAGTGCCACATTAAGAAAAACACAAAATACACATAAAACTACTCTAAGCTTTATATATAAATAATACAAAACATAATGACAACAGCATTTCTATTTTAATCAGGCGAGCATGGAGACGTCCAGCTGCTCAGAGAGAGAGAGAAGTGGGGAGGGGAGCCTTGAGGAAATACCCTGCTCAAAACACAATCACAGCTCTGAGACCCCGGCACCTGCTCCGTTATAGCACCTGATGGTGTGCCAGATAGCCTGGCTAAGCGAAAACTGACTGATGGCGCAGCTCTGTGTTGCATAAAGGGAAAGCTCATTATATGAAGGTCAAATTTATCGTGAGGAACCGGACTGAAATGGTGCGCCAAGGAGGGAGAACTCACATGGTAATGGACTTAATCAGTGAACTATTGATGAGCTTATGGAGTGCTGATAACTAGATTTCATTTCAAGGCCCGTTTGTATGTAGAATGTTAGTTTGAGCACATTACAGAGGACATTCTGATATTTCAACCAGGGTCCACATCTGCCTCTGAGGTACTTTTGACAGTGACGATGTCCCCCACCTGCTGTAAAGAACAACAGAAAAACCATTACTTCTACATTTAGATCCAATCCAATCCTTATGCTATACATTTGATTGAGCGTATTTAAAAGGAATTAAACACAGTTCGTCTTTATGTTATTTCACTTGTTAACAAACCACAGTATATCCGTTACATTGTAAAAGAAGCTAATTAAGCCTAGCTAAATAATTACATGTAGTCATATAATAATAATAATTGCAATTGCCACCTTTGTTGTAAGAACAAATGAGACTGCAGTGGCAGGGCAGTTTGCTAGACTCTGGAATAGTATTTTCAGTTTTGCATCTTGTCCAACCAAAAGTGGGGAAGATACCCTGGATAAGTCACTGAAGCTAATGGTAATTGGAGATCTGTGCATGGTGGTTTCTTTACATGCATGATGAGACATTAAATAATCAAAAAGAGAAAAACCATACAATAAATAGACAAGACATGGTTTGTTCACGTTATTATGTTTCAAGGACATCAGAAAAGTCTAGGCTAGATTGCTTACCCCAGAGGTAAATCCATATGCAGTTGGCCAGGATAGCTAACATGAGGAGATCATTTCATGTTTAGTTTATGTTTTTCGGGTGGTTCTTAAACCCCAGATCATATTGTAGCCTATATGCTTAAATAGAGATGCTCATATATCATAATCGTACCAAATAAAATGCATTATAAAGCATTATGACTCATGCTTTATGGATTTGGAGCATGGTATGACTGTGTTAGGAGAGCGCCCTTGCTCATGACTGAAGGCAGCCATTTCTGTGGCTGACAGCAGCTGCTAAGTACTGTGGCAGTATAGATCGAGGCATCTGTCTCAGACTGATGATGCGGGCGGCCAGGACTGCTGATGCATGCCGATGGTAGGCAGGTAATACAGCTGGATAAGGTAGCTAATGCAGCTTGTAAAGTGCCAGATATATGGATAGCTTTTCCTGGGCTGCGTCAAGGTTGCCAAGGTTGTTCTTTCTGACCAATGAGCTGTGCAAATGGTCATTAAGCCTTTGGAACCCCCACCCCCCGCCTCCCTCTTGTCTTTCTCATCCCTTTGTTCCTGTTTCTTTCTTTTAATCTAAGTTTTCCTGTCTCCCTTTCTTCATCAATCTCTCTCTATTTCTGTACCAATAAGTCTCCATCTCTTCAGCATCAATCTAAAAATAGATGGCATCTGGATAATCACGTCCCTCACGCCCCGCTCCCTTCACCTGATTTATGCCACTAGCCAAACTGGCCTGGCAGCACAGGGGCTCAGCACAACACCAGATCTCACAGTTTGGAACCCAATAAGCATTTCATGCTTGGTCAGCTGGCGAATGGAGCATGACGTCATCTGAGGGTTACAGGGAAGCAAGGTCAGTTGAAGTTGATTAGCAGCCAGTGAGCAGGGTCACTCAGTGAAGGGTCACCTAAAGGTTGGATCTGCTGACGTATATAAATGTTCCCAGACCGTTAAAAAAGCTCAACCGAACGTTGCGTCAACACCTAAACACGTTTGGGTTTTTCATCCAGGACACAATGTCTCAATCCCATATGACTCACTGAACAGTTAACATCTGTCCCTCATGAACAAATTTGAGTATTATGACATAAATGCTAGTTGCTTAAAATCTTCAGAAATATGAGCGCCTTGCCTATCCAGTCATGTGTCACCCAAAGTGCAACTCTGCAGTTTACCTCAACTCTGCGCAGCTGTTTTGGTGTCTTTTAGGTCTTGGTTTTACAGCCTAAAACTTTACTGTTTCAGTTTAGTCTCGCTGTCCTCAGCTCTGATGAATTCGCTGTACACTCCCTGCCTGGCCTGCTGGTGAACATAATGGAGCATTTGAAGCTAAATAGACAGATATTTCCCTGTGGAGGTGGAGGAGACTAAAATGGAGCTAAAATGAGAGCGAATGTTGGACTCCAATTCATCAGGAGCTTGCAAACACAACTTCAAATGAATGCTACTGTTGCTCCTGTAGGGTGAGAAAACAAATTAAGTTTAGTTTTAAAGTGTGCACAGACTACAACGTTTTAATCCAAATTGCACAAAGTCTGCCATTTTTGAGCAGCCCCTGTTAATTCTCCACAGCCAGATAATGTACTCACCAGTTAGCTAGCTCCCAAACTGCAAAGCCTATGAGGAGCCACGAAGAGTTTAGCTTCGGTTCAGCCTGAACACACCTTTAGACAGTAGGAGCTGCTTCCTTAGATGCAAGAATGCTTTATCCAACCAGTCCAACATGGAAAATATGAAGTCTTTTGTTGTTTTTACACTACACCAGAGGTCATGCACTAATTAAGCTGTCTTCCACTTCCTTCCAGCGACCTCACAGCACAGGACTAAATAAAAACTGCTCCCAGGAGATAACTCATTTCAGACACATGCACTTTATGTCACATTGCATATTTTTGTGGTTACTTGTGTGATGAAAATGATAAAAATCAATTGATATGTATATCTTGATATTTTCTTGGGTTTAAACAATGTTTTTAAATCACAACACATTCCATTAAAAACACAAGTAACTGACAAAACATGATCAAATTTCTCATCCATCAGAAAGGGAATAAAAAGTATTTTCTAATTGTGTTGAGTAACCTCATTGAAGCCATGAGCGTCCTTATCTTCAAACCCTCTAAATCATCCCTCCTGACACAGCTGACAGTCTCTGGGGAGCCGGACAGTGTGAGTGATGTAGTGTTCAGTTAAAATCCACTGGTGCAGTCAGTCGTGAATACAGGAATGGGGGATTGTCTAGTAATTCATTGACAGGAGGAACATACGCATGATTCAACTGGCCCAGTCGATTCTCCGGAGAATAACACGGGGCAGAATTGAGTTCAAAGGTCAAATGAGTGGTAGTGACCTCAAGTTGACACCCATCTAGAGATTGCCACTCCCATATAAGCATTCATGAAGCTCTGCACATCGCTAGTACAGCACTTTAGTGGAATAATGTTTCTGGCATCAGCGTTGGGCTCAAAGACTAGAACAGCCAGGAACGATGTAATGGAAAATATTGTTTGGAACCTTCAGGCCTTTTTTCTGCTTCAACGATTCTTCATTTCCTAAAACTCTTCATTATTAACCTGCCCCTGAATTGTCAGACTAAATTCTGTATTCAGTAACATTCAATAACATATAAGACATCTGTACAGTATTGCATCAGATGTAGCGATGTAGCAGTGGCGGAAAGTAACTAACTTCACTTATGAAAATGCTGTATTTAATTACAGTTTGGAGGTGTTTCTCACTTATTAAATAAGTATTTTGTAAAAATACTTATATAATACTTAAGTATTTAATTTCATGCTACAACATTTAACAGGGAAAATATCGTACCTTATACTTGCACTTCATGTAATGGACTGCCTTGGTTCTATAAAAAATATCTATAGATATGATAAACTTATAGAAAACTACACTTTCTTGTAGATTTATAGAGTGCTACCAAACATCTTGGTTTATGACCCATAAGGTATAAAAATTTAAATAAAAAAGTAGGCCAGTGCTTCATATCTCATGTCTCAGATCTTAATGAATGGAAGCGTTTTCACCATTAAACTTCTCACATTGGTTCATTTCAATGCCAAAATGTTGGAGGCTCAATAAAGGAAAAGTATCTCATAATTTACAAAAAGCAACACTCAGAGCAACTGCCAAAAAAACAAACAAATTAATGTCTGTATCAGTTATCTCACGACAGGTTTAGCTTCTTGCCAGCTGATGGAATTAATGGAATTTATGTTGGGAAGAGGAGAGTGTATGTAAGGAGACAGGATGATGCAGCAGTGTATATAACTGAGAGTGAAAGATGCTGCATCTTTGTGAAAAAGGACCCACATAGCAGCAAGAACCCAAATACACCTAAAGGCTCCGCAACAACCAAACAAAACCAAGGAGTCCTGACCAGCCACCTGACCTTAGCCCCATTAACAATTATGGAGAAACTGAAGTCTGTGGAGGCTAAGCACTAGTGACACCACCAGAAGCTCTCATGAACATCACCATCCACCCTTTGTGAGCTACACGATTCAAAGTGCGTGGCTAAACCAGCTGTGGCTCCATTTCTCAGCTACACCCACAAACCAGCTGCATGTTTCTCCAGTGTGGCGCCCAGCCTGTAGCTCAGCAGGTAGAACAGTCATCCGCTAATCGCTGGGTTGGTGGTTTCATCCTCGTCTGCTCCTCCTGCCCACATGTCAGAGTTGCCTTAAGCAATGCTCTGAACCCCAAATTGCTCCCAACGGTTTGGACACTGCCTTGCATGGCTGCTGCTTGTCATCTGTGTCTGGACGTGTTTGTGAGTGAAAGGAAAATTGTACAGCAGCCAGGATAAAAGTTCAGCATAAATGCAGTCAACATCCACAGTTAACCTACACAAATAAAATGTTTGAATAGTCAAGACTGGGACATTTCATAGCTCTTCTATTATTAATACGTTTAAATGCGCATTTCTCATTCTGTTTCCTGCCAGCAAAAACCCCTCATGATCATGATTACTCAATTTTAATCAAATCTGAAACGTATTAGCGCATCCTAATCACTGAAGCAACTGAAGCTGTTGCCAGCGATGCATCAGGTGTTATGATTAGTACATAATCCAGGTGGATGTGATATGTTCAGAAAGGTGTCTGATCCCTGATCAGCAGGTCCCTTTCTGCTGGGATATTTTGCTTCCAGAGGATTTGTATCAGAAGATGTATGTGGCAAATCCAGCAACACACAGTTGTTCAGGGTTGGCATTTAAAGATATTATATGAATATGAAAAGGCTTGAGCTGGAAGACAACAAACAAGAATGCAAATTTCAGCCAAGTAAACTTTGCAGGTGTTTTAGCCAAGAAGCTGTAGCTCAAAAATACAAACTGCAGACTGAAATGGCTGTGAGTAAAATGAATGAGTCTGTGGGAAGACGTACAGATGTCAGGCTGCACAGGATGCTTGCAGGTGACAGTGGTTTGACACGGGAGAAGAAATTACAGCTTCCTGCCTGTTCGAATCACTCAGGTGTCATTTAAATGATAGCATCTCGGTGCTGTCACTTAAGTGCTCTGTTTTAGTGCTTCAACACTCCAACACTGACATAAATACATGCGGTATTACTGATATTACGCTCGCAAATTGCAAGGATCAGGATTCAGACGTTTCCCCTTTTTTTCCATGCGGAGTGTGTGTAGCTGGTTAGCAGCTGGCTGGCAGCGCAGCAAAGCAGCTGTCCTAAAAGTGATGTGGCCCATGTTCAGGAGAAAACACCTCCCAGGCCGGAGCTGACCTGACCTGTCCGTCTGAACAAAAGCAGAAGCATCAACAAACCGGTCACATTGAATCAGTGTCTCATTTACACATTAGTTTGACTTACCTAGAGGCCACGACAGGCATGTGAGACACGACGACAGCTGTCTATCATACCAATATAGGTCCCAGCTGAAGGTTAAAGGTAGTTAGAGGCGGTGTGGTACTTGAGACATGCTTCAGTGCAGCACTTGAGACGCTGTCTAGACGATCGCCCCCACCGGATGTCTGCTGCTACAGATTTAGGTTGTTTTGCTCTGTTTCCAGACATCTGGGTTGGCCATTAATAGACACTGCCCTTCTTTCTGAATCCTCAGCAGGGTGGTGTGATCCCCGATCACAACCTCTAAACTGATCCGAATGTCCTTCTGTCGCCCAGGAAATAGGCCAGCAAAGGTGACTCCTCAAAGTGGTAAAATATTTAAAATCTCTCATCATCGGAAAACAGGTTTCCTGTGATTGTCTGAGCATCAATAATTTACTGTCTGGGAAGTGGATAGGATACAGTATAAACACAATGGCTGATGAGAAAATGTTTCTGAAACACTGTTTACATTTTACCACAGGGTGATAAATTATGGGAACCATCTATGGTACAGATTAATATTCTTAAAGACTGCATTTGGTTCATGCTGTGAGCCTTAAAGGTATCCAGTTCTTGACAGCTAGTGGCGCAGTGGACCAAACGTTTTGATGAGTGGGCCCCTGTTGTGTTTATATCTTGCATTTGTACGCATTGCAATTCATATTCCTGCCAAAGCTTCAAGGTATTCAAACTCATTAAAGGTTTAGTTGTAGCTAGCGGACAACGAACTATCTAAAACTGGTTTCACATTATGAAAATTACAAAATGCAATATTGCTGATGCTGTCTTCCCTTGTGAGCCTGTGTGTATGAGTCATCATGGCACAATGTGATCAGGAGGTTTGAGTAGTATCCCAGGTGTAATCTTAATGTTAAATGTCTTTGGAGAAATTTGTCAACACAATAACATCAAAATGCAAAATGCATTTGCAAGTGTAGCTGGGATCAAACTTGAGACCCATGAAAACTGGGTATTATGTAGTAATTCATTTAGTCCCTTTAAAGAAAGATCATGCAACTACTGCGATCAGCAGCCCAAAGTAACACCTGTAGAGAAGAATAAGTTACGTCATTTACATACTAAAATCTGTCTGAAGCAAAGCTGCCCAAACTGGGGCCTGAGGACCAAAATTGGCCTACCATAGGTTTGATTTGGCCAGTCAGATGTTTCTAGCAACAAACAATTAACAATAAATTTAAAAATATAGAATACAATAAGCTGCTGAGGTAAAAATGCTTTTTAAACATGGAGGATCCATAATTAGCTTATTTTTTCTTGATCTGAGCACAAAAGAATGGCGTTGGCAAACAATTAACCCATTATGTATTGCATTATAACAATACAACACAATATGTGTTGCTTTAGCTCATGGACAACCAGTTAGTTGCATTTTTTTGCCCTTCTAGTGAAAGATTTTGGGCACCCTGTTTTAAAGTTAGCATATCCTAGCCAACATTAGCTGTAATAAGCTACTGATCACAACGTACTTGATGCCGACCAGGATATAAGAGGAAAACCTCAGTTTGCTAAACTGAGAAATTCAGTCTTCTTCTGCTTTCAGGGGTGATGTCACTTTAGTTTCTGTTGCACTCATGTTTTAATGACTGCAACAGAAACTACTGTGACAACAAAACTGATTCTAATTTGATCTAAAAAGTCTTTTTCACAGCACACGCTTTGACATGTCAGAGCAGGAAAAATCACGGGTGCTACTAATCACGCTAACAATGACTCTGCTCCATTCAGGTGTCCCTGTAAGTTCCGACAGTGTGACAGTGAGTCAGCACAAACAATAGCAGGACCTTGAAACTGAAGAAGCTAAATAGAATTCAGCCATCATTTATGGGTTCATTACCCATGCTTTTCCTACTGCGACATGTCAAAACATGCGCTCTGTGGAAAAGGACCTGCTTGAAAGGGAAAAGAGGAACTTTCGGGGACAACCTGAGGTCAACCTGAAGGAGCTCATTTCGACTGATTTTCCAGTAAATGTGTGTTTTCTAGCATGTTGTCTGGGAATCCTGCAGAGACATTATGCAGCTTTGTTCGATTCTGTCCTCTTCCCTGTCTTCAGCCTGCTTTCTGCCCCCCCGCCCATACTCCCCTCCCACACCCCACTCTTCATCTTCACTCGGTCTCAGGTGAAATGATGATAGAGGCTGTCCCTTCCCAGCCCCATTCTCTATCAGCCACATATAAGAAAAAAAGGACGCTATAGCATTTAATTAGCTGAATCAAAATTTCAAATGAATCATGCTAATCCGGCCTGACATGATCTACTTTCTCCATGTCTCTGAGCACCAACACAATTAAAACAGAAAAAAAAGACATTAAGGATTACTACACGGACTGGAAGACACAAGAGCTGCTGGGCTGCATGGGGGAGTTCATCTTGGATCCATTTTAATACCCCATGTCTGATACAATGAGGAGTGCAAAGGGTGCGGGGGGGGGGTGTACCCCCAAAGGTACACTCCCACTCCCCGTCCACAGCTGTCAGCACAGTCACGGGAAGAAAAGGATTACTTTTATAAAACTTTCTTTGATAAACTTCACAAGGATGTGTTCAATGAATTGAAACCAGAGCCATGGCTGTGACTGAGGACCGGGTCTTCCTATTTAAAACCAATACATTTTGAATTGTTCCAATAAAAAGCAACACTGGATACTTGAATTTGAGCTCTGCCAGAGCAAAAAATAAACATATGAGAAGTGTAGAAACAGTGTGTAGATCTGATCTGTAGATTTGAAATGACAGACTTATTAATTAGTTATTACTTCTCTCTTTGCAGGATTCCTGGGATGCTTTTTGATTTTAAATGCAAAAATGCTGAAAATAATCATAATTCCATCTTTTAGCTTCATGATGCTCCTGTTCATTAGATCACATGGCAGCAGAACAACCATTCCCCCGAACTCTTATCTTAATCATCCTGATGCTTACAGACAAGCGTCTGACTGTCTTAGCACTGACCTGAAGTCGTAACCTGCAGGCGGATTCCTGAAAAGTGCTGCTGTGTACCCAGAGTCAGGGGTGGAGCCTCCATCCTGAATGTCTGATGAGGCCATCTGTTGGACTGCATGAGTTTTCGCGCTTATTGGTATCATAGCTGGACTGCAAGTTTCCATTTTAACATGAAAAGTAATAAGAAAAATTTGGTCCATGGCCATTATTTTTTTCCATTTGCTAATTTTGACTATTTCCAATCTTAGATTCCCAGTGGAACATGAAGAGAACAACTGATGCTCAGATCCTCTGGCCCATGGTGGCCATAGGGTCTGCACAAGTCACTCACACATTCATGAACTAAAGTTAAAACAGGAATAAAGACACCATGGGAGCAAAGTAAGCCACTTTGCTGCTGACAGAGTGTCTAAGGAACATAACTGCTGCCCAAGAAACTGATCTAATTATTCTATATTACAGCTCAGCCATTGATTCAATCAACAGGATTGTCTGTGATTGATTTAATTAGTGTTTGCTTAATGCCTGGGAAGCAGCCTTGCATGCAAATAACCGTTTTGTTTTTCCAGTTGCTGTTATTTTGTTAATTTGATGAGGAGAAGCCGGCGACGCTGTTACCGCTCCTGGATCTGGATGCTGGTTTTCTGAGGAACACGCGTCTATCTGTGCTCATCCTCACTGAGTTAAGCAGGTGGTGGTTTGAAGCAGTCTGAACTCATTCAGCTGATCTTTACAATGAGTGACTGGCATGAAAATACACAGTCACTGTCACAGCTTCTAATTCATTATATCCCAGTGTTATGAAATATACATGCTACTGATTTTAAAAGGTTTTTTAATTAGTTTCAGCCATACTTTCATAGTCAACTATTAGATGGATTGGCATAAAATTATGTGAAAAAGTGTCTTTTACAGATATCTTACGGATATGAAGCAATGACTTTGGTGATCCCATGATCTTTTTGTTGAAGCTAAATAATTTCATCAGGTTAAATTTATCAATAAGTCCATTCATGTCCATACTTACTTGGTACAGCCCAGCAGAGCACTGAGCCTGTACACTTGCTGTGTCCCAACTCGATGCTGCGTCATGATCCTGAGCGGGGTTTCACTGTGTTGCACGATCACACTGTAAAGGGGACAGAATGCAAAACTTAAACGCAGTTAATTTTTGCCGTTGATGCACCATTTTCCAACAAGGCAATGCACAAACTGAAAATGAAGAGCTGCTCACAGCTGTAAAAATTCTAATAATTTAGCAAGGGTGGTGAAACAGCTCCAAAAACAAAAAGTTTTATCATCTTAGAAAAAAACATTTCAATATCAATTTGTGAATTTGCAAACTGTAAAAACTAGGGGTTTTACGCGTTAATTACAATTAATTAATTACAAAAAAAATCAACGCGTTAAAAAAATTAACGCATTTAATCGTAGTTTGCATTCCAAACAACGCGGAACGTTTGTCAGTGCACGATTTTCGAGTACACCGATTACACTGATGCACACGTCAGAGCTCGGCTAATGGCTACCAAAAAGGAGAAATTGGATGAAAGCGTGTTGTTAGGACTGATGCACTTCAACCCTGTGGTACCGTCTAAATGCAAAGCATGTTGCAGCGAGCACAGAAACCGCCGGAGCTGTTAGCGCTAGCAGTCCTGGTCCGAGTACAAACAACAGGTGTCGGCAGCCCAAATTCGATTAAATGACTGGCTTTAGGACCAAAATTATTAAGTGCCTAATGTACAAAATAATTTGTGCTAAGAGTAAGTTTAAAGGAGATTTAAGCCTGTCAAATGACCACTTATATTTCTAGTTGTTTTACCAGAAGAAGAAAGAAGTAGAAATTGCACTTTATGTTGAATTGTTTGTTGTTGTTTTTTTTAACCATTTAAAGTCAATACTGTTCTGAAAAAGTACTTAAAATGGTACTTTAACTTTAGGTCTGTCCAGTTTTGTCCAGGGATATTTTCTATTTCTTTTTCTACTGTTTTGAATTGAAATGCAATTAAATGCATTTTTCCACACATTAAAAGAGCTTGAGTTTACAATATTCATGTCTTTATCTATTATTTGGTTCTGTCGTCCACTAAAATCCATTTAAATTAAAAAATGTTGCTTTTTGGGGCAAATATTGTTATGCGATTAAAATGTGATTAATTGAGATTAATTACAAAGCCTCTAATTAATTAGATTAATTTTTTTAATCAAGTCCGACCCCTACTAAAAATACATTATGATAATGTTGATCATTTACTGTCAGCCCACAACAATGCAAGTATGCAAACGATTTACATAGGATGATTATAATGCAGGACATAATGTATTAGCTAATATTGCATAATGCATTACTAAATGCTGTATGGCTATAGGTTAGTCTGAGTACAGCAAACAAGTCATCGAGATTATACCACATTTATTTAATCACATAAGCTGATGTTTCAACAAAGTGCATTCCTTTTCCTTATTTCAACATTTATTATCTTTCATATCCATTTTCTACCATATATGATAAATGAGACATTACCATGGTTCTCTGAAGAAGGCATGTTGTTGCCAAAACATCACTCATGGAATAACGTGCGCTGCTCCTCCATCAGATCATTTCATTAATCTTACAGTTTTTCTTTCCACGTGCCTTGGTTTGATTATTTTAATATTAATTACTGAAACTATGAACCCGCTGGTGTTGGAAAGTGTGAAGTCTGCTCAAAATAGTTTTGAACTGAGTCAGGCTCACAGCAGATGATTAGGAGTACAAAGCAAAGCAAGTAAGAAGTGTTTCTAAGTGTAGATGAGCAGTCATCAGGATATTTAAGGTCAGTATCAGCCTTTTATAGCTGCCAGTGAACACAACTACAGGGCAACATGCAGTGTTTGTATATAGAATGATACAAGTCATGATAAAAGCTGTTGTCATATGTCAGGAACATGAGTCCAGGTCCAAAATTGGTCAAATGTTCTCCAAATCATATGATACATTCAGTTTTAAATTGCAGACATTGGTCTTGCCCTGCAGAAGTCACTATCTTTCCTACCCAAATACATTTTTTTAAATATCAGCCCGACTCAGCCAGAGAAGGGTCAACGCACCATTTGTCCAGGTTTTGAAATATCCATCATTTCTGCCTCGACCCCAATACAGTAGAGGTGAATTGCATTTTGTTTGTGGTGCTCACTGCACTGAAATGACATTATTTCTGGCTTTACAGTGAAATAACAAATTCAGAGAATGGTGAACTTAACTCTTGTAGTGCTGAGGAATCACTCAGATATATTGCAGTCTTGCCCTGCAGCTATTTGGAACGTGTTGAGAGCGTAACATCTGCTGTTGGGAGCGCAGAGACTGACGGCAAATGTCTTCCTCTGATTCTGTTCAGTTGTTTCAATTTCCTTATTTTTTCATGGGGTGTGAGCATCTTTGACTGGTATGTGAAGATGAAGTAGCTGAAGGTTCATAGTGGTGCCGTGAAGTTGATGGAGTATACTGAAACATGTCATAGCAGTCAAACGGGAGTCCACTGCTGAGTTCAATCCTAGACTGGTGGAGTATTCTTAAAATGGTGAAACCTTCTTGAACCCTGCACTATCAAAAGGATTACACTAGTGAGCAAAGCTGTCCTGAATTGCCGATTGTGACACCAAAGCATCTGAGAAGCAGTGTGAGGAAGTTCTTTATACAAAAAACCTGTCTTATAGTATGATGACAACAAAGATGTGGGCTTGCGGGCTAACTTACCTCCAAAGTGAGTCAGCAGAGGTGCAACATGTGATCAGAGCAACGCTGAGTGTACAGCTTCGTGTGTCTACATGCTACATGACACAAAGAGAACATGCAAACTCAACACAGAAAAGACCCGGTCGGGAATCGAACCTTGCTGTGAGGCGAGGTGCTAACCACGACGCCGCAGTGCCCCCCCTTATTGTTAGTATTATTTTGCATTAATACAGCTATTATTAATTTTAACAGTGAACTGATGGGAAAAGTGATGTTACAGGGGTTAAATGTAAAGTTAAAATAACAAAAATAATGTCAGCAACATTATTTGTCCGAGGGAAGGCACATTTAAATTCCTACGAATGTGACAGCACTTGATCACACTGCATGATGGTCCTCATACCATGGTTACCCATTCCACGCATAGAACAATAAATGTAGTGATTATCCATAACTATCGCGGCTTTGTTAACTGTCAACCCCATCAGGGCAATGGGTGACTGTATGAATAAGTGTGAATTGGTTATTGATTGTGTCGGTTTCCAAAGCAGCCTGACTTGCGTCAATACTTTGATCACTCTTGAGGCCATTTTCCGATATTTTTAGCTACTTTAGCTATTTTTGAGATTGTCACTTCCTGTCTCACACAATCTTAAATCCTTTCTGAATCATTGCCTTTAGTACACAGTGACAGTTGACGACTGATGGGAAATGAAGGAAGGGAGGGGCCAAAGTTCCCCGGTCGGACTTGAACCGGTGACGCAGGGATTACATGGACAGTATTACAAACACCCCAGCCACCAAACAGCCCCTGTCTCTGTGTTTTAAGTAAATGCTGCATGACACGTTTGGGTAAAGTAGAATACAATACAATAGCAGTGAATAGTGGATGGTAGCCCAGATGGTAAAGTGTCTTTTATTAGTGGTAATGCTTTAAGATGAAGGAATATTAGGCATTTTACATCCTGTATGGTACTTTTTATTGCCATTGCCAGATATTCATTTGATGGTGCCCTATAAAAACTATTAGCACCATCTCTGTGCATTATGTTTACTACAATATACCTTTAAGTAAGAAAGTTACTCATTTAAATATAGAAATATGCACAATTTGAGAGTGGTTTGCATGTATTTAAAGAATGTTTATAACTAGATCCTTCTACAACACAAACTGTAAGGATCAGATAATAATGCAGAGCATTTTAGGGTCCCAAAGCTTCTGGGGCCTAAGACCCTCACATTATCGATAATGCAGCCATGCTCATTGGATAGATGAAATAGCAGAAAGTGAATTGAATAAATTCTGATCCTTCTAAGCAGACAAATACCATCCACTCTAAAATTAATTAGTGCATAAAATCAAAATTCAAATAATGATTTTGAAGCAGGCGTGTTATTATAATCATCAGCTAAAAAGCGAATCAATTATAAACGGGTGTAGGTTGCTGGTCTTGATTCTTTTGGGAAGCAGTCATTTTTGATCAAATTATCAATTTGTTGGTATGTGTGTGTGTGTGTGTGTGTGTGCGTGCGTGTGCACCTGCATCCCAACATCTGTGTGACAGGGACACGTCTGAATAATGCAGCCCCAGCACGCTGATCATTTGCACCGGAGCAGAATCCAAGATGAAGCTGAAATTAGCCGTGACTTCGTTAGCTCGGGTGCTAGCTGCTAATTGCTTCACTGAGGGGGGAGGAGTGATAATGAAAGAAAGAGGGAAAAGGTGTTAAAGGAGAAGGAGAAATGGTAGAGATAAGGTTTCATGTCAGCAAGCACTTCACACTTATCACTTGCACCTGTACATTTGTTCAGTCTTGTGACAAACATGCTAACGGTTTAGGAGTGCTGTCATATGAAGACAAACCTCGATTTACTGCCCCCTCACCCATTTTTAATGCTGCAGGTGAACCACATCATTACACCTGTCAGCCATGACGGAGCCTAACGAGCCATCTCATTATCACCAATATCTCCTTTACAACACTTCCATCCAATTAGTACTTCTAGAAATGCACTAAGGTGTGATATGTGATGTGACAACACACCTTAGTCCCTTGATGGAAGCAACGCAAGAGGTTTTCCCTCTGCAGACGGTGACGCACAGGTGTGCTGTGACCTCAGCTTTTGGCTTTTGTTGTTTTTGAACATTTATTGTGAGATACTGCTTCTGATTTTCTATTGTTTTAATATCATTTTATTGTAAGTTTCCATTTCAGCCATGTTTTTCAAGCCTGGTTCTTGTGCAGTGCAATATCACAGAGAATCTGACCGCTCTCTGTTGCAAAGTCATCACATCATCTTAATGTCATACCTCTCTTCTTGGTATGCCTCATTAATTATTAATTTTTTACTTTTTAACTTGAGCTGACCTCTGCTGTTGTGTGATTCTGTCTTTTCCATAACAGAACACTGTCATCAGTGATGTTGCAGCCATTTTCAATGATGCTGATATTGTGTATCCTCATTCCTGTTTGATCACTCTGGCTGTTCCCCAAACCTGCTTTATTTAACCTGCTTCTGCTTCTTCCCATTCTATGCCTTCATCCTTCAAATGCATGCAGGTACATGCACATTATCTGTTGTAATTATGATCTCAACCACAGCATCTCCCATCTGCTGTCATATTGTTTTAATGTCTAAAGTCACATTTTTCTGTTGTGTTTTCTGTCAATGTTCACATGTACTGTAAATTACCAATAAAGATTTAGCTGAATAGGGTGTCTGCCCTCTGATTACTATCATTACTATTCAGTTTTAATGACATTGCAGCTCCACTGCCACTGGTCACAGTAGCAGCTCTGTAATGGGTCTGTCCGGGCTGAGGAGGAATTGTAATTAGGTGTCTTAGTGTAAGGATTTCACAGTGATGGCACCACAGCAACACAAGATAATATGTTGTACATCATTAGAGGTGTAATGTTTAAATCACATATTCCAAAGAGATTGTGATTGCAGTTTTGTCTTTGAGCTTCCAAGGGTTGTAAGTTTGCAAACAAAGTGGCTTTGCCGGATCACAAAACAAGTGAAGTGTTACTCCACCGTGCCCCATGAGTGCACTAATAAAGCCAGTCTTAGCCACATATGAATGCACAGCTGGAGTGATAAGAAGCTCTCCATTTAAAACATGAACAACCACACCTCCTCCTCTAAGGTTCCAGGATTTAAGCTTTGCTCGGTTTCAAATAGGCTTTGCTATCTACTGTGGATCTATGGTCTTGAGTAGCGGAGCTTGATCACCTGCCATGTGCAGTCTTGTGTAACAGGACATCCAGGATGGCCCATTCCCATCTATGCACCCTGCTAAGCAGAAAGTAGGGGGGCAGCCAGCACCAGGCTCTGCAACTCCCACTCCCTGCCTGTCCTTCCTGCAAAACATGAGGTGAGAGGAACCACAGTCAGCATAGCCAAATTTTAACTGCATAGTAAGACAGTAAAGCTAAAAAACCTAAAAGTCTCAATGCATTTTAGAAATAAAGTCTTGCACAAGAAGTCTTCACGTTGATCTGATCTATGTTCTCAGGATGAACCTGGAGGAAGACCAGGGGCTAGCTCCTAAATGGCTAAATCAGTAGGCATGTAATGAGGGATAGCTGTGCTGAGGCATCATGTGGGGAAGCATATTACAGTGCAGGTGTGTGACTGACATTTCTCCTTCACGTGGCCTTGCCATTCCTCCTCAGCTGTTTTTGAGTTCATCACTTTGAATGACCCTTGTCACATCCAACCAGCCATGTGATCCTTTATTAACAGAGAAATATTGATTATGGCCTCTCTATGTTCAATTTGTGGGTGGAGGAGTAGATTTGTTTCCTCAAAAGATGCTCTGTGCTTTGTCTAGTAGTGGCGCTTCACATTGCTGCTCCTAATAAATGCCATGGTCTCAGATATGATATTGGTTTTGAAGTGCCTGTGGGGAGAACCAACATATAAGGGTCCGTCCATCCTTGATTAAACCTCTGTTTTTTACTTTTTCTCTTTTTAGAGCACACCATGTGGAGGTACTGCTGTCTGTCTTACATATTTCTCTGCCTGGTGGTCAGCTGGTGCCACATGTTTATCTACTGTATATGTCACTTACTGACTCCATTTGCAATGGTTGTTGGTGTGCATGGACTTGATTGGCTAAGTAGCCTCATATGAGATGATTTACAATGCGTGCTATTGGTCTGTGGGTTTCCTGGCCTGCTAAAGCAGTGCTGTGATGGCTAAAGATGGGCAACTTTCAACAAATATCAATCATTTCTTTGTTTTAAGGACTGTATAGGACAGCATTTGAGTCGGGTCGTTGACCACGGTCCACTATATTACCCATCATATGTGATGCAGAGAGGGTTGTCAGACAAGGTTATAACTTAAGTCATTCATTCACTGTAACATTGTAAAGAACCAAATTCACTTTAAATGTAAAGTGAGGACTGGTGCAAGAACGAGCATGTTTAGCTCCATTGTCATTCTCAATAAATAACAAAGGCTTATTATGTATTTTTGCTCCTGAGGATGGCTGAGCAGAGGGAAGGTGTGCGAGGCTGCTCTGTTTGTATTCTAATAGCTTGTACTTTTAAGATATTATGCTTCCATTGCCTGCCTCTGAAACTGTGCCATTGAAATAGCCAATTTGGCTCGGTTCAGTGCACACAGTAATGGCCGCATTCTCCATCGACGGCATTGTGCTTTGATTGCTCTGTCAACTTGTCGTTACTCCTTTTCGGAAAACAAATGGCAATTTAAGTTGCCGCTCACTTATATGAGACTGTCTTGACATGCCTTCTTTTCTCGTCCTGTCTCGCTCTCCCATTTGCTTTATTCTCCGTGTGACTTAATGAGGATCGTTTGTATACGCAAACAAAACCTGCACTTGCTCTTGTGCTGACATTGCTGTCACTGCAACAGCATCTGTTTGTTCTCTCGCCGTCTTTGGTCTCTCTAAATTTAGATGGTGATTCTTTGAGGACACTATGAAGGTGCAGATGTCCCAGGATGCATTTGATGCAGCAATGCTGGGTGCAAAAAGTTTATTTTCCTCCTTCCTGACAGTAGATTGTCATGACAGTAGATTCTCTTCAAGATAGACTCTGTTTTATGAAATCAATTGTCTATTAATAAACCATTCCATGACACCAGCAAAGATCCTGTTCACAGTATCTTCTTCCTCAGCCGTGTAAATCCCACCACCTCTCTCCGGCGCCATGCACAAGCCCTTAAGCCCTGCGGTGAAGGCTTTAAAAACATGCTGCTTTCAGACGCGAGCACCCGCTGTCTGTGAGGTCTGACATGCCATGTCGAGGAGATGGATTTGGGTAATGGTCCAGCAACAGCCTGGGCATTAAGCTGTCGCACAGAGGAACCCACAGAGAGAATGGGAAAGAGAACAGGACCCAGGACTCCCACAGACCTTTGAATGAGAAGAAGAGGAGGAGGAGGAGGAGGAGGAGGTATTCCTCCTCATGTCACTCTGGTGCTCATTTCACTGATGGCTGCTGAGAATGATGTAGTAATGGAGAAAGCTTTGTCACAGTGCGTAGTACTGAAAACAGCATATTTAGTCAGGAATCAGGAGATGTTTTTTCATTGTTTTCCTGTGGTACGCAGGCTGAACGCAGTGGACATCAACTGGCATTAAAGAGTTTTACATTAAACATTCTTAAGTGCATGACTAAATTAGCTTCAATAAAAATAGCATATTACTGTTCCAAATTAAAAAAAATTAAAAGTAATTTCACACTTATTCAATGGCATATCCCCAAAAACAAACTGATACCATCGTGCTCTTTTGGATAAAACAACCTGAAGGCCCATTGGACTTTGATAGTAGTAACTAGTACCTAGTAACACTAACAAACTTAGCAATGTTCCAATACATGAAGTGAAAAAGGAGACTGCTAGCAAGCACAGAGGTAAAGTATAAACTATTTAAATATTTGACAAATTTAACTCTGTTTGTTCAAAGGTGAAGGTACTCATCTCAGGTTGTCGAACTCAAAATTTCATACAAAGTCACCAAGTTACTTTTCCTAAACCAAACCAAGCAGCTTTCTTTCCTAAAACTAACCAAATCTCAAGTTTGTTTTTGTTACCATGGCGACAAACCTGCTATACCTGACTACGTAAATGGGAGGGATTTCATCACCTGCATGCAAGATTAGACTTTACGCACCATAAGCAATCCAACCAGTGTAAAGTCATGCTGGATGTGTAAACACTGTAAAGACTATGCGCTATCAGTGCTGAGCATGTGTGTCACCTCGTAATGATCTTCTGAGCAGCCGGTCCTACAGTCACCACTGCACAGCATTAGGTAGTGAGCTTGCTGCTCCAGCAACTGTTGCTATGCTACCACACATAGTATATCCAATCAGTTCTGTGTTTGAGCCCAATTCAATATTACATTATCTGCTATGCTCGGAATGCTTCTAAAGCTCAGTGCAGCATGGTCCTTGGGAACTACGTAATGCAATGCAGACCTAATCTCTGTTTTTGTCTTGTTGAGGTGATGGATTGATAGGAATGCATGATGAATTCATATATGTTGAGCACTTAAAGAAATAAGGGTGTAATGATTTAGAGGTTATATTTTGTTAGTGCAGGCCAAAATCAGGACAAATAGGTTTTGTGTTTTACTTACTCTATATTTGTTTTCTTCAAGACACAAAATCTATTGAGTGCTCCCCTAATAACTGATGAAAAACATTATTAAATACTTTTTTCAAATATATTTGTACCAGCCTGATCTTTTGTGCAAAATTCAAAAAGCTGCAGAGGCACGGATGGTTCAGCACCGCATCAATCAGCTTTCTTTTGATGAGCTGCGGACAAACTGTATGATTTTATCTCCCGGCTCGCTCAGACTTGGACAGACTGGGGTTATCTTGGTCCAGTGGACTCTTCTCACAGCAAACTCATCAAAAATGACTGCACTCCATTTAGCTGAGCTAGTACCAGCGCCCTGCTACTGGTGGTGCTGGCGGGGCTCAGTGAGGCACCTCATGGAACTGAGCCAGCACTAAAGAACTGTTGCTACTGCCTCGTCAGTGGAGCAGAAGCTCCCGTGTTCGTCTAAGTCACATGCTGCCTTAAACAATCTCAACATCATTTTGTTTTTAATCTTTGACTTTTTTAAATGCCCTTTTTCTGACATTTCTAATGTTTTTATCCACAAATTGAAATCTGCATAAAACAGATAGATCAAAACACAACTAATGGCACTCCTTAATTAATTAAAGGTTATGTATAAAGTGCATGGCTTAAGGTAACTTGCTTTTCTCCCTCAAACTGTACCCGTCAGTGTTATTGTACATGTTTTCAAAGGTTCAGCAGAAGTGGATTGTGACCCAGAGGTCATTTTGATGAGTTAATCAGAAATTGAGGCTGGGAAAATCCCCTTAATCCAGAAACGTTAAATAGCATCTTGGCAATACACCAATACTTCCAAAGAGTGTGTCGTTGTTGTTGTACACTACACCCCAGTACACTGTGAGGGAGATGTTGCAAAGAGAGCATATGGAATTCCTATGGAATACCTGCTGATGTTTAACAAAAAGGTCCATTCATTGTGACTGCTATCTCCACATTTACATTGCTGCTCTTTGGATGGATGGTTGCCTGGCCGACTGGCTAGGATGTCAGCAAGCTCACAAGGTCAATCGGTTACCTGCCTGTCTCTTTATCCTTACAAGTTGCAGGGTACACTTCATCAAGTGCTGTGTAATATGTGCATGTTCTTTTATGTGCATATACACATGGGCATGTGCAGGCTTGCCTTCCAGTGGCAGCACTCCGGGTCACCAGCTGAGTTTTTTGCTTCACACAAAGGCCTCTTTCCCTCCACTGAACTGTGAAGTGCAGCAATTTATTTTTACTGGGGCCTGATGGCTCGTGAATGGGTGTGAAGATAGCGGCTGGGCTATGATACATGGGTTTCCCCGTGCTCACCTTGGGGTCTCCTTTTCTGCTCCATATCATTACAAGAGCCTCTGCATTATCATAGCGGGAAATGGAAAATGCTTCGTCGCAATTTGGCGGAGGAGAATGCGGATTACAGAAGCTGTTTTCCAGCCGCCACGAGGAAATCTGTTCCGTGTGAGCTGCTGCAAGCGGATGTCCTTGTCCTTGTGCGACGTGGATGTGTTGTTTTTGGTTTGTTTGCTGCCCTTTATTACAGTGCATGTTCTCCTGTGGGACTGTGGTGTTTTAGTTTCTATGGGTTTTTGTTACGTTGCCCTGATTTTAGAGCAGGGGGGCTTGTGGGACCAAGGCTGCAGAAGCAAAAATCAATAGCTTTGCGAGCAACAACATTTTACCAGTGATGAGTGCATTCATCAAGTAAAAAGCAGCTCTACTCAGCGAGTGAATCTCCCTGTGTATTACTCTTCAGTGCCGCAAATGTGTTGTGTTCTAAATGCGGCCCGTGAAAATGCCAGGAGAGAAGAATGCTCACTCTGCCTGTCACTGTTGTTAACTTTATGGAGCCCTCAGGAATCACACTTACCTTTCAGTGGGTATAGATGTGCTTGTAACTGTTGTCACATGTGCCCCAGTTTTGTGAGGATGGGATTTAATGAGTGCCGGATGCTCTCGGGGGAAGTGAGTTTCAGTAAATGGAGGAGCGGCTCGCAGGTCTAATCTGCAACACGGGCAACATGTTAGTACCAATACAGAAGATTTGATGTGTAATTCTGTAAATAGAGACAGTTTACTGAACACTAGGGGAAAGATGCAATGTTTGACACTGAATCCCTCATCACCTGCCAGTAGACAATTATCCTTTTACCTTAGCTAGAAGGACAAAATGATGCTACCTTGTCTGACTTTTGGTCCCCAGAATAGACCCATAATGCAACTCAATGACATCTTTTTCAGACCTGTCCCTACAGGTTAAACATTCACACCTGCATTTAGTTAATAAAACAAGTCTTTTACAAAACTTCTCTCCAAGCTAACGCTCCATGAGCCCTGATGACATCTTCAGAGTTGTTTTCTTAGATTTGCTTTCTCGATTAGAAAACCCAACCTTATTAGCAGACAAAACATCTGGAAAACCTGTCAAATGACAATTTTCTCTTAGTCAGTGTGAACATTTTTAAAATATTTCAACAATAGCTGGAATTCATAATCCTAATCATTATTTTTATGCTGGCAGTGAATTATTATGTGTAATGTGTTACAAATGCACAGTCATCAGAATTTTAGCACTTTTAGCCTCTTTGAGCACTTTTTCTGAAGTCATAATAAGTTTTAAAGTGGTGATATGTGATGTCGCTGCTGTATGCTGCCTCTGCAATAGGACAATAATAACATTAAAGAGAGCTAGCAACTCACTGGGCAAGCTTTCAGCAGGTAAAGATGGATATATCCCTCTGGTGATGGTGCAGACCAAAACAGAGCTAAAAGGGGAGTAAACAGTGGATCAGGTACTAGATTCCAAATCAATGCTAATGTCTCTTTATATTGGCTGAATGTATAAATAGATCTATACATTCAGCACAACCCCACAAGTCAATGTTTTACTACCCACAGGTGATCAAAACTACATAATAAAGGTATACATTTAGAATACTACTTCCTGCCACCACAGTGCTGAATGTTGACATTGGACTTAAACTGTGTGCTGCAGGGTTACTGAACTATAATATCAGCTGAGTTCTCCTTTAAGGTAAACCTTCTAAATGGGCTCCCACTGGTATTTCCTATTGTACTTGCTGTAATGATACAGGCGACTCGTGACTAAAACCAAGTCCTGGTCCCCGGCCTGCTCTCCCTTAGACGGTCTGTAATTTTGTAGCTCAGCATTCAGGGAACAAAATATCTCTACACAGCAGAACGGAGGACGCTGCAGCCATGAAGATGAAACGCCACTGCCGATAGCATCGTAGACGCAGGATTACCGTGGCCTCACATTCTGAAAATTAATCTCATCAATATTTTCTTCAGCGAAAGAGAAAACACCGCCACTGTTGTTCTGCCTCTCCCGCGAAACAAATCAGAGCTCTTAGCCGCAGTTTTGATTACTGCTGCTCGGTGAAGGCTTGATGGATTTCTTTAAGCAGAGCTATTGGGCTCATTGCTCATTGCAAACAGTAAGTGAACGGCTAGGACATTAGAGGGGGGTAATTTTCTGAATGTGTGTGTTCTTTGTCTTGTACCCATTTCTTTTCCTCACGCCGGTGCAGTAGCCTGGTGGCCCTGCAAGCGGGTGGGGGTTGAAGGTTTGATTCTGCCCGCGTGTCCTTGGACAGAAAACACTTTAAGTGCTCCTCTGCATAAGAGTGTCACCTGAAATGTAAATGCGTATTCGCTCCTGTGCATCAAGCCCGGAAAGTTGCAGATGTGTGTTGTTCCTGGGTGTCATTTTTATTATGCTCAATGACTTTATAGCGGCTGTGCAGAGCGTCAAGGGCAGCCATAATAAATGTTGGGGTTTTAGCATCGCTGCTCTCCCAGTGGCTTGGCAGTGAATAATGATAAGGCTCCGTGTTGCGTGGACCTCCTGTCTGATCCACCCACTATATGGCTGACCTTCAGATGAGGCCTGGCCACCGTGATTCATATAAGCACCCGCTCTGGTCTAAAGACCAATATAGAGTTGTCCTGAAAAGGGCACTTTGAGAGTCCATTTGTAAAATGATTTGACACTTCTGTACGTGCTAAAAGCTCTGGATTTGGTTTGTATTTAAAGAGGGTGGGTTGAAAATGGGGGGCTCTGGCCCGGAACAGACCTTGAGTTTGATTTCAATTTGAATTATTTGACGGCTCATTTTTTAGTTTAATGAAGAAAAAATCTATTCAGATATCAAAAACTGAAAATGTAGTTAATTCTAACAGTGAACAGGGCTGGGCACTTGCATACAAATTACATACAGTCATTATGCAAATGAGAAACTTACCCAGTCACACCACATGCCAACGCTACAGGAGCTAAGTGTTTTTCAGAACCATCCAAACCCATGATAAATCTGCTCTCACCTCAGGACGACGTGTGTCCACCTCTTCCCTGTGGACAAAATAAAGCAAAGTATCCAATATAAATACGAGCACTGTCATCTTGTGATGGTGACATCATTTGGAGCCACACTCATGATCAGGTTGCGAAGATAGTACGTATGATGAGTGTTGCACTCTCACAACCTGTCAATCATGATGTAACTTGTACTTTTTCCTATCATTTACTCATAAACTCATTCAAGCCAAACCGACTACTTAAAACGATAGAACCCATGGATGTAATTTGATTTTTTAGTTTGGCCCATGTGAGGGGGCCGGGGCTTAAGACATATATACAGTCAGCCACTGTTTTGGCTTCACTTAGAAACAGTCGTGGTGAAACTAAACCTACCTTCAACATATTGGAAACATGGAGTCCAGTGACGTCATGTTATTCCCAGCATTGCTCTTCCAACCTACGACCTGAGCAGAGGTTGATTGAAAACACCTGTGAGGGAGTGCAGGGCAGCTTTAACAGGAAGCCAAGACAATCACTTAGCATCTGGCTAGCTTAGCTGATGTTAAAAACAGGTCCAGCTTAAACTAGAGGGGCTTTAAATCACAGCATCATAGTGGTCTGTTTAATTGTCTGAGTTGGTTTTTTGGGTTGAACGGTAAATCAATAAAAATTCAAAAGGCATGCAGGCCGATATCATTTTGGAAAGTAACTGTATTTTGACAATGATTGACTCAAATATTGATAAAAGTGTAAAAACAACCATCACCTCAAACCATTTTAAAATGTTCTCTTGGAAATACAAAACAAATTAGCTCATATATCTCCAAATTTCATTATTGGCCAGTATCTTCGCCTCCATCTCCTCTTGGCTAGATTATTGTAATCAATCAATCTTGCTTATGGTGGGGCTGATAATCCACAGCTGGTTATCAGCACTGCTTGGCTGTGATTACAGGACGGACACATTTGGGATACATTTAATATTTAACCCACATTTGCTGCTGCTGCCTCTACTAACCCTGTATCCTGACTAATTAGCAAAGTAACACACAGCAGTGACTCGCAAGTGTAGTTTGAGCCTCAGCTTCTGAAGTCACCACCTTCTTTTGTTCCAGACGGTGCAGCTTTAAACCCATCCTAACCTTTAAACTGAGGCTAAGCTAATGCCAGAGCAGCGGCCCAGATGAACCGTTGTGGTCGCGCGATGTGGGAAAAGACGACTTTGCTGTTCCGAGTGTTTTTCAGTGTTCGTTCTCTGCTGCAAAGTCACGGCAGCCAGTTCGAGCTACAGTTGAGATAAAACCCCAAACGATGGCCCACCATCTGTCCTTCTCTCATTAAAGTAGAGCATATGTTAATGCAGCCACTCTGCAGCCTCCATGTGCTGCAGCTAAGTCAAGGACAAAATTGAATTGCTCCAGGAGATTGCATCTTCCCATATGCTTGGCATTTCAGCTACATTATGCCCCCTCATGTCTGTCTCTTCTACATCTTCCCTTCAGCGCCGGAATATTCCTGGATAATTGAAAAAAAAGTCTCCTTGACTCTTCTTTCCTTATCATACTTACTTTTCTTTTATCCATGATTACCATAGGGTCATCTACTCTCAGGACACTCATATCCCTGATTTGCAGTGACACTGGCGGTTTGCTGGTGACACTATATAGTTGGATCGGAGGAGTATGAGTTTGCCTGAAGCGCCGAGTAGCTTTTTGTGAGCGTGTCAGTGTTCTCTCTCAGTCCGAGATACCGCTCCAACCCACAGGCAAGCTGTTGCTGCAAGAACTGGAGCGAACACCTGAATGAATCAGCGAACAGCAGCAGCAGCAGCAGCACTGCCAGCAATCGTGCCGCTGCCAAGCTTTGAGTCAGGCTTTCAGTATGTGGGTCAAGCAGCAACACCAAGCTCCACCAGTACATAATGAGAGTCCTGAGGGGAGCAGAGGTCAGAGTAAGCGACTGTTGACCATTGAATACAAGAACCAAGGATGCAAGAACAAAACCTTTTAGTATATTATGTTTTGGGTGTCTATTTAATTTAAAATATATTTAAAAAACTCAAAAATGGACTTAAATGCACGGACTTTGAAAGTCCAGAGATATTGGCATCTCTGGAATTTACCGAGACAGAAACAGCTGTGGACAGAGCAAGGAGCGGCGGAGTGGCAGGAGAGGAGAAGTGAGACGATCTGGCAAATAGGAACAATGAGGGGGAGAAGTGCTGAGAAGACTGACTGTTAACAGAGAACAGGTGATGAATAATGCTGTTGAGAAGACTGAACAATGACAGGATGCAAACTGTAAAACACGAAGGTAAGTAAACAAAATTAAACAGGAAGTGAAAATAAACTAGAGTCAGTGAAAGTCGGTGCACATCTGTAACAGCCAGAGAGTTTGGGTACTCTGAATTACATCTGAATGCTTTGGAGTGCAAATTAAGCCTGGTAATGTATGAACAAGGGAAATAGCATCTGATGTGACCTTAAGTCAGGTGAAGATGCATTTAAAAGCACCACAAAAGCTCATAACCTAGCTCCTAACTGGCTCCTGGAAGGTTCCCAGTGTCCTGCAACCTGAGTTCTAAACTGGTGTCATCAAGGTGGGTGTGCAGTGAGCAAAATGGAACTTATTTGTACCTGCACATTGAGCCATTGCAACAATCAGCAAACGAGACTTAAAGATAGTAATGAACAGCCAGTGTTTCATAGGAACAAACCAAAAACGGATTCTGCGATTGCATCATCACCTGCAAAGAGTCAAAGGAGGTTACATGTTGAACACAGCCTTCCAAACCCACTTAGCTCCTAATACACTAAAGTTTGGCAGCAGCAGCTGAAACTGTGAGAGAAGGAAACAGTTTAATCATCACGGCAGCAGCTCGTCTTTACTCCCTTCATTTTCCAAACTCAAGTGCCCTCAAAGCAGGAGTGTATCATCCAGACACTGAGTGACCTCCATAATTATCTCCAAACAGTGTCATCTCCATACTCCAAAGCATGAAGGTAAGTAAATACAAAATAAAACAGGAAGTGAAACAAACTAGAGTCAGTGAAAGCAGGTGCTAATGTATTACAGCTAAATCACTTTAGCTTGCAGAGAGAGTTTGGTTACTATAAATACGTTTTAGGTGCTTTAGGAGAGTAAATTAAAGATGATGATGTACTGAACAAGGGAACGAGCATCTGACTTGGCCTTAAAATCATGGACTTCTCCCTCAAACAGGTCAAGCCCCTTGGTTTGTACATGTTTCCCGATTGTTCCTTTTATGCTCTGACAGAGGATAATACATGTGTCTTTTTTGGACCTGCCTCTGATGTAATCAACTCGCTCCACAAGCAGGTCTGTAGTTCTTAACCGAAACTGTGATTTGATCGTACAACCACGTTTTAGCTTTCGGTAGAACGGTCAACTTTAAATTGGTTCTGCTGAGAGCCTGAGAAAGTATGTCTCAGCGGTGAAAACATTTTCCCACCTGTGATGTTTCGGAGCTTCGTGTGCGGGTCCTGGGCTGATGTACGGCTCCTGCTTAGCTTTCTTCTCAAATCCCAAACATCACTTGTACCAAGCAGTCCCTGCAGCTAGGCTTTAAAGCTCAGCCTGCCTTCAGATTCGCACACAAACACACAGATAGAGATGTATGTGGGTGTGTCGCTGTCTGTGGATTCACACACACAGACATACACACACACACATCTGGTCCTGGGATTTAAAACCATCAATATTCCAGTCACATTATTACCTCCCTAACCTTCAGGCTGATCTTCAGTCCTACCAGTCAGTTTAGAAACACACACGCCTGTAAATTGTGTTCAGATTTGTCCAAACAGGAAACAATGGAGCATTCTGAGCTGATATAATAACCTGTTGGTGTGTTAACATGTCCAGCACGCTAATTTCCCACCTCAGAGGTTATTTAAAAATGGAGACCACAGCAGAGGGAGGTGACAGAGCAATTAACCCCTTAATAAGCCCATCTGTGCACGCTGCACATGTCATAAATCTCAGAGCTGGAACAATATATGCCGACGGATTAAGTTATTTCCTCAACATCACACTGTTTTACCATCTGATGGTAACAAGTAATTGCAGGCCCCCTCACAATATTAATAGGTTTAAGCAGGAGCAGACAGATATGAGCCTTTATAAATCAACTGTCGTCATGTCACTTTAAATTCAAAAGTACAGTGATATGATGGTTTCCATTCTGTGCCAGATTCACTGATCTATTCATTCAGTCAAACAACTGTGAAAACACCCACATCATGGAAATAAAAATGTTTATGGATGACGTCTTTTCCTGTGTATGTGTGTGCATGACCAAAGATTTTGATTAAATCAAGTACTAACAGGACAAATAGGCCTTTAATGATGTTTATTTGACGTTTTTCATGCAGGTTAATAGTGTAAAATGTGATGAACATGAACAATGAAACACCTGGACTGATTACTGTGAAATAATAACATTTATAAAAAAGATGTAAGACCTTGGCAACAACATCTCAAGGCCCACTTCCTGAAGCTTTACTGGGCTTTTAATCAAATCATAACGTCTTCTCCAGTCTATGGAATTGGATCAGATGTGACTATAAAGATGGAGGTTCTGCTTCAGTTCAAGTCTCTGGTGTCACGCGAAGATGCATTTAAGCTCCTAACTGGCTCCTGGGAGGTTCCCAGTATCTGGCAGACCTGGACGCTAAACTGATGTGACCAAGAGGAGTGTGTAATGGGCAAAATGGGACTTGTGCTCTTCACTGTAACTCCACATTGAACCATTGCAACAATCAGTGAACAAGACTTAAAGATAGTAATGAACAGCCAGTGTTTCATAGGAACAAACCAAAAACCGATTCTGTGATTGCATCATCACCTGCAAAGACTCAAAGGAGGTTACATGTTGAACACAGCCTTCCAAACCCATTTAGCTCCTAATACACTAAAGTTTGGCAGCAGCAGCTGAAACTGTGAGAGAAGGAAACAGTTTAATCATCACGGCAGCAGCTCGTCTTTACTCCCTTCATTTTCCAAACTCATGTGCCCTCAAAGCAGGAGTGTAACATCCAAACGCTGAGCGACATCCATAAATATCTGCAATCAGTAACATCTCAGGCACACACACAAACACATGCATGCACACACACACACACACACACACACACACACACACACACACACACACACCATCACACTCTTTAAACACACTGTTTATTTCAACCAAAGGAGTGAGCTGAGGTGGCAGACGAGTGCTGTGTGAAGTCAGGGTCTCATCGTGTTTTTTGTGCAAAACTGAAAGAGCAGCACAAACAGACACACACAAATTCACAAACTCACACATGCCTGCCAGCACCTGCACAAAGACACACTCACACACAGACACACAGCGAAGTCAGAGCTGTTTGAAATGCATTGAGGCTGCCCTGCAATGTTCTGGTTTATAGTGAGTTCCACAGTGGGGTAGTGTGTTGTCCTCCAGCAACATGCGCACAGCTGGCAAGCCTCAGCTATCCAATGCATTTTCAAACAGGTCTGCCTGTCTGTCTGCGTCCATCTGCCTGTCCGACTCTCTGCCTTCATGACTGAGGCTAATACGCCCTCAATCAGCACTTTATTCTCTGTCTCTGGGGCTGAATAAAAACATGACCCAGTTTCTGATCTCTGGTCTGAAAATAAAATCACCAAAACAGTTTAGGAGGAGAGAGCGAGAGATCGGATGGAAGTCTCTTTAAGGTGCCTTCAGATGATAAGAAATGTGCTTTTTGCTCACCATGAGGTAGAGGTAGCAGCACAGTACAGCAAAGGTTTATGTGATCCCAAAGAACAACATGATGGGGTTTACTGTTGCTAAGCTAATGCTCACCCAAACTTTATAATGATATTTATGTTAAGTAGCTTAGCCTCTGAGTCTTCCAGGCAAAGCTAACAGCTAAGCTAACTTTAATAAGTTCAAAAACTACATGCATATTCACAAGACATGAACTCCCATTTCTCTATGCACGCTGTGTTGTGTGTTTTGGAGAACTAGCACTGGAACACACAGTATGAGCTATTCTCCCTTTGTTATCTACCTCCTTTGCTTGTGTGTGTGACTTCTTACTTCATCACATACAGCAGTGATCTCATAAGTTTCACTATGAAGGGTCAAACCAAGGTCAAAGTTAAAATAATTTCATCTTTAAGCCAAACACGCAGTAGAATGTCTAAGCCCAGTTTAGTGCCAATAGTCTACTTGTTGGAAAACAAGCGCAGAACTGTTTCACTGTTGATCACGTATGGTCACCTTTAAAATTGTACTGGTTCTCCTATAATTAACTGATAAAGTGAGAGACATGAGTTGGATTAGTTGAAATAATGTGACTCATTTGCAACTACTTTCAAGCATCAGCCAATTAGAGCAGTGTAATAATGTCACATGACTCCCACCTGAAGCCTGAAACTCAGGGACTGCCCTCCCTTAAACAACGAATGCATGAGTCTCTTCGGCAATGCTTTGGTTTGCTTCCAGAAATGAAAGTACAAATACACCAATAGTGAGAATGAGCTAAAAACACTGGAATAGTCCTTTAACAGCACAACGCTACTGATCATCAGGAAAAACAAAGAAAGGTCTTAAAGGGAAACTTAATGTCTCCAACTTTTTACCAGGAGCCACGAAAGCCTTAAAACTATCACATAATGACTTCCAAAGAAGGCAAATCAAGTGCCTTCACTTAACTCCTCGTCTGATGAGAGAAAGTGAGGGCCCGCATCCGTTCGAGGGCTGGAGGCTTAGGAGTACTTCATGAGAGGTACTTCTGCCTGAGAGGCACAGAGAGTGGCACATGGAGATACTGTGCAGATCTGAGTCAGTATGTGTGTGTGTGTGCAATTGAGCAAGTTGGTCCTCACTTCGCACTGTATTGTGATATTGTAAAGTTAGTAATTCCACTACTTTTGGTGTTAACTGGGAATGTAACTTAAATATTACCATTACTTTTGTCTTTAAATGAGTCTGCAGACAACAGCAGCCAAACCGTCTATTTACCAGATTACTTTTATATGCAGTGATAGTTAGTAATGTGATTACTTTTGAGAGAGGTAACAAACCGTAACTTATTACAAGTTTAAAGTCATTTGCACAACACTCCTTATATAGCAGTAATACTCCAATGTATATTTCAAAAGACATCAACCCACAAATATAAAATCAACTTAGAAATATGCCCATAAACACAAGTGTGGCTTATTCATAATTATATTAACTTAAATAATCCATTAGCAGCAGTAAGTTTTAGCCTTTAAACATTAGCAACACTTTATCAACAGTCTATGTTCATATTTAGTCAAATTTAGTCTATTTTTGCCCCAGAAGTTCATCCAGTGGTAGTGAGCAGCAGTCAAGGTAACATTTCTGGATCACTGCAGCCTGTGCTGGTTAACAGATGGACGCATGTGAAGGAACCTTACAGTTAGGCTCAACTTCGGTTGAACAATATTGTTACACAGGAACCCTGCATTGCATTCTTCATTCGGATTATGATTCTAAATAGTTCTGTGTTCACTGTATGAGCTAGCATCCAGTGACTAATCTAACTATCAGGGGTTGGCTAACCACATCAACCATCACATACAAGGTGCCATCACATTGTTCTAGGACTGTCTCAGGCAGCAGGGTTATGTTGCACAGACATCAAAGTTACAGGTTGTCATGTGACTGCTTGTACTAGTGTGTCTACAAAGTACATACATCATCACCAGAGACCTGAACCTTCAGCAGAGCGCAAACTTTAAATTCTGTCGGTAAGGTTCTGTTGAGACTTTTCAGTATTCAAGACAACACCCCATAGTATGTCCCTCATTATAGCACAGGCAGGTGATTAGTACTTACCTGCAATGAGGTTTCTCTTGCACAGTATGGCACACATCGCTTTCAAACATCTGCAGGTCTGCAACATAAAGGCAAAGTTATATTGGCATTTTATTTGGCTTTAATATTGTTGATCAATATCCAAAATCTTGATTATCTGACTTTACGATTCCAGGTTGTACAAAAACATGATAAAGTCACATGCAGTGTGAAAGACAAGCTCCAGCACCCCTCTGCCATCCTTTATATTATACATTTTTATGAGACACAGTTGGGGTTTTTGGGAGAGTGGAAGAAAGTGAATCTGCTGATAATGAAGGCCAGAAACAAGACACGATTTACTTCCTGGAGATTTAGTTCAGTGAAGGCTAACACAATCTCTCCTGTTCAGATGTACCTATTGAATAATGATAGATACGGTACAGGAATCAGCTTCATGAGCCACTGTAATTTGGGGTATCCTGGGAGGGAAAATGGCCCATATCAGTTTAGTAATTTATATTTTGCTACAGACTACGACTTCTTTGGAACTTTTACAAGTGTAGTCACAGTAAACCTCCTTTTCATCCGTTTATCCTGTTTTAGGTGCCATGCTGTTGCAGATACTGTTCTGCCTCTGCACATATTTTACTGTAAATGAATCAATATATTGGAAGAGGCAAACCAGTCTTTCAGCCAACGCATGTTTCCCCATAAATCATCATTTTTAGCAGTATAGCCATTTCTAAATTGCTGTTGAGGACATGTATGTGCCGCACAGGGAAGAGACAAAAATAAGGGGAAGGACCCATGCAAACAGAAGTTGCAGAGCACTGACTGCGCACAGGGTTTAATGAACACTAAGGTTCACAGATTGTTAAAACAAAAGCGGTCAACGCCTGAGAATCAGTCCAACTAGTTAAAAAGACTGTAAAGGAGCAGGAAGAATCAATTCGGCAAAATCCCGGAAAACAATAAAATCCAAACGTGACGAAACATAAGGAACACTGGGAAAACACAAGGAAAAATGGGAATGTAAAGCATAACGTACAACGACAAACTAGCCAGGAGCAAAAGGAATAGAACATAACATACACACACGAGGGAGTAAAGGCCAACACAGGTGAAAGTAATGAACCACTTAACACTAGTGTCAATAAGGACAGATGCAGGAAGTAAAGGAAGGCACAGGAAGTAAACCATTGTGCAAAATAAAACGGGAAGTAGCCAAACAGAAACTCAAAACCATGACATTTGTGACATTTTGGTGTATCCATTTCTCTCCTGCAGTTCCTTACATGTCCACCAGTGTGTTCTTTGCTGTCTGTATGCCTGAAAGCAGGGCCCTGGACCAGGAACACTTAATATGCGGCTATCATCTCTGTCATTCAATGCATTAAATGTCTGCATAAGCATAGATGTGGTACGTAAAAGCTTTTAAACACGTTGAAATAAACTACATGCAGAAGATTTGAGTCCATGTTGCTATGGTTACTCATTTTAGATACAGGCTGATGCTAGCCGGCACATTAATAAAAAACAGTGAACAGACAGTCTAACTGGAACTACCAGTAGATGTACATTGTCAGGATTTAAAGGACACGCTTCAGCCAATCAGAATCACCCAAACCTTGGTATAAACTGACTAAGAAAGCATGCTTACTCAGTGTTTCAATGACTGGGTCCCAACTTCTGTTACAAGAGTTATGAATCATGTCAAATAAACTCCTATTTAATAAGTGAGCTCTGTGCTTGATGTAAGTAAAAGCTTCTGTCCGTCAGCCTGTCATGTATTGCATTGACTGATGCAGTTATCCTGGAAGAAAAACCCTCGATCTGGATTTCCACCGTGTTTGCTCCTTCTCTTTTCCCTGCAGGATCCCTTCATTGCATCAGCAACGAATCAAAACATCCAGTGTAGTTCTGGGTAGACTTAGTCACCCACTTCACAGCTTCCCTCCTCCACAGAGAAACTCTAATTAATGTTAATTAATTTAAATAATTAAATAATTTCTGTTTCTTTTCCCTCTCTGCCTCACTGACTGTCCACTCCTCTTTGGTTCCTGTCACTGACCATCTTTGTCCATTTCTCTGGAGAAACTTTGAAAGCTCAGAGTTCTTCTTTTGTTCAAATAAGAAAAGATTTGGATTTCAGAGGTGACAACCTCATACCAAGGCGTGATCTGTACGTTAACCACTGAACATACAAACACAAACACCTGCACAAGTACAAATGTAGCAGAGGCGCGCACACACACAGCTGTGGTTCAGTGGTAGAACGGGTCGTCCACCTATCCAAGGATTGGCGGTCCGGCTCCTCTGGGCTGCGTGCTGAAGCGTCCTTGGGCAAGATGCTAAACCCCAAATTGCCCCCGATGCTGCGTCATTGGCGTGTGAATGGTTACAAATCCTTAGTTTCGTTTGGTGTGAATGGGTGAATGTCGACTTGTAGTGTAAAGCGCAGATAAGTACAGGCCATTTACCATTTACATCTTAACTTGACTAGATAACTGATAAAAAACCCAGTTATTCATTTGTGAATAATAATTTTCAAGGCCTTGGTGGATATTTCTCTCTGTTCATAATGAGCATGAGTGTGTGTGGGAGGGAAGTGAGAGGAGGGAAGTGTCCTCATCAGCTTGTCTCCACGTTTATTTGATGCTTCTCTTTGCGTCGAGCTTGAACAATGCTCGAACAACGATCTTGTGCAACAGGATCCAATGATAAATGCGCAAATTACACCAAATCATCTTTTTCACACATGAACTCCCTCTCTTTGTTGGCTTTTCTGAACAACAGCTCCTCTTGTTTGTGAGTTATGTGATGATTTTTCAGCAGATATTTATCTATTTATTCGTGCTGTCCAACATGGTCTGTTAGCTTGTAATTGTAAATGTTAGCTAACATGACTCGTCCTCTCTACTTGCAAAGGAGAAAGTGCAATAAGTGAATCACATGATTGTTTCTGCCTGTTAACAAGCATGCAGCAGCTCATAGTTGGAACTCCTGTGAGTCAGCGTAGTCAGTTAGTTTGCATGATCAACAGCTATAATGGAGTTGTAGGCTGTTATGTGTACTGAGATCCTGCCCATGGTGCATTTGTACAATGTCACATTGGAGCTCAAACTTCAGCCAAGAGCTGACAAGAAACATCAAATCTGTATCAAACTAAAGGTTCATGAGGAGGATCATTGCCAGGTATGAACCAGGGACAAAACAGCAGTCTCAGCGATGGAAAAGCCTGCGCTTCAGGTCACAAGTGCAAACAAGAGACTGTTGACCATTGTTGTCTCTGACATTCGCAAGTTTCTGAACCACAGATTCATCCCCCAGGGTCAGACTGTCAGAGGAAAGTACTACTGCACTGTTTTGAGGAGTCTGAGGGAAAACAATCAGCCCAGACAAGCTGAACTCTCCAGGATAGCCCTTTGGTTCTCCATCATGGCACAGTGCGCATTATTTGGCTGCACCAACACAATCTTTGCTCCCCACCTGCACTACTCACTGGATGTGGTGACTGGAACGTCTTCCTCTTCACCTATATGAAATTCAAGCTGAAGGGTTGGCACTTTGACGCAGCAGAGGAGGTCCAGAGGTCAGCCAGCTCACATTGACTTCCATGAATCCAAGTGTAGGAGTAACTCTGGGAACAGTGAAGAGGATTACAACACTGAGTAAGGGTCATTTTACACGTAATCATAATCTACCTTCTGACTGATTCATGAGCAAATAGAGTAAAAATCAATGGCAGCCATATGCTCATTTACCTTTTCAGTGTTCCACCTCACACAATCCCATTGATAGTTCAGCGTGAGTATCATACAGGCCTCTGTCGCAGCCCTTAGCCTGTATAAAAGTCACATTAACATTGTGGAATCGTGGGATATAGTGCTACAAAACATTTCATGACACACACACGCATTGACACAAAGCATGCGATTAGAGGTACAGCTGTGAAAGATTCTCATCCCATGAACAGTATGATGCACGTCACATAACTGAGATGTAAAACCTTCCACAAACATTGAGCTGCTGCTTTTACGCCACACCAAACCTATCACCTGAAGTTAAAGATCTTTTAAAAGCACAAGTGTTCAAGAAAAAGTATCAGAGTGAAGGGAGTAAAACCGGTAGAAGCTGAGGAGCTTTGTGATATCTCTGGAGCTTCATGCACAGGGGTGAACATATGCCAAGACCTCAGGCTCATCCTGATTGGATGAGAAGTTACATTAAAATTTCAGTGTGTGGAGACATAGAGAGCTGCTTCTGAGGGCAGAGCCTGTATGAAAAACGGTAAAGTGGGAGCAGGTAGGCTGAACCTGCGGCAATGTGACTGCTCTTACATTCTCACTGTATACGCTGCAGAAACAGTGCTGCTGGCTGCATTTCAATATTATATGCATATGTATACGGTTTGAGTTAGTTGGTACACACTGATATCTGGTATTTGGAAATATTTTATTTTCATGGCACTGCAAGGCACTTTTCATGGAGGAGATAACAAAAACAATGAGACCGACATGTCTTTACCAAAGTGTTGTCATTGGCTTATTTTGGATGGTTACTGGAATAGCACAAGTGCCTACACACTGGTGTTTAGGTCAAATGTGCAACAGCTCTCCTACATTACACAGCAAGCACTGTCTGACATCGTGCCCGACTCGATGGAGCTGAATGAAGAGTCCCTTCTGGGATGCCTCCAAAAACCGCATTGACAGGCATTGGCTAGAGCTGCAGCAATTGGCTCTTTCTGGGCACTGCACCTAGAATGAAGCAAAGCTATGTTTGGTGGAATCAGGTGTTGAGAGTTAGTGGTTTGCCACTTTGTGAGACTGTAGGAACATATACGCTTTCGAGCTGAGGGACAATGACAAAACTAGCATGCCCTTGATAACCAGGTATGATGTTATATTCACTGTCTTAATATAGCATGTTAGCATGAAAAGCTAAACACAAAACACAGCTGAGGCTGGTGGGAATGTAATTTATGCGCAGATATTTGTTCCAAAGCCAAAGTGTTGAATAAATAAAAATGCTTTCACCTGATGATGGTGCCAGATAAACATTCAGCAGGTCAGTTAAAACCTGAAAAAGCCCTGTAGAACAAGAAGTCTGTTCTGTGGAGACACAGAGCAGCACCCAGGTCCTGTCGTAGCTAAAAGCTCTCCTTAGGGGTATCTCAGTGGTGGCAACAAGGGAGGAACAAGCATTAGTCCTATCACCAAGATTGGGTGAATCATCAAACTGCTTGAAGGCATGAAGTCTAACATAAATTGACCTCCGAGCTGGTAATGGACCACAGTAATACTGTTAGCTTGGTATGTACAGATTGGCTTTGGAAATATGGAGTTGGGATGAGGTTTTGCTATTAGTGGAAACATTAATAACTTTGCAGCTCTTATAATTGGCACAACATTTAAATTGCTCAAGCTGTGGTTCAACCTCATCCTGACCTACTCCTCGTTCTTTAGTATAAACTACAGCTTTGATGTTTGAGGTTTGGATGAGTGAGGTTTGACTTCAGAATATAATGTAGTGTGATTTGTCAGTGCGAGCCTCCTCTGCTAATGGACTGTAGTCTCAGTTCAGCCGTCTGTTAGAAGCAGATATACCTCTGCCTGTTGTCCTCAGGCTGCAGCAGAACCAACTGCTTTATTGGCTGCACCAGTGGATGTGTGTCTGCTCAGATGCAGACCAGAGAGAAGCCAGATAAATGAATTCCTCTCGGCTAGCCGCTGATATTAACATGCATGCTTCCCTGCGTACCAAAAGACAGAGACGGCTAAGGACAGTGAGTGAGGAAGATATTGTGGATGTGTTTGTGTTGTGAGAGAGGAAACAGATGGCAACAGAGGCTCCTTCTCAATTTACATCCTTTCTGTGTCCCCTTGATGTGTTTCAAGTAAAACCTAATAGCCAAAACAGAACTCCAACAAGAGCAAGCTTACGTGGAAGGTAAGGTTGCATTGGACATGTCATGGTTTTGGGTTTTAGTTTGGCTGTTTTTTCTCATTTCTAGAGTTTCTCTGCACTTGTTTTGGTTGTTTCCTCGCCATTCTCCTTGAACTTTACTCTATATATCTACTTTGAACTGTACCAGTTCAGATCAAGGGCCCCAATGCAGGCACAGGACACAGGGTAAAGGAGAATGAACAAAAGGTGACTTTAAACATAGTGCAGGTGGTAAAGAAAGCAGGCAGGGCAATGTGAACCAACTAAAGGCAGCTGAGGAGCCAAGGGACAAAACAACCTGACTCCGACAAAACAACAAAAAAGAAATCCAGGAGGTAACCAAGGTTCATTAGGAGGCAAGAACATGTGAGGAAACAAAGAGGCACTGAAAAAAGGAAGACTAAGCACCAGAGAGATGACCTCACAACTGCAAGAAGGAAAATACACAAAAGGAACTATTTAACAAAGGAAACACAGAAAACAGGGCGGGGGAAAGGCAAAGACAGAAGGTGGAGACATTGAAAATGCATAAGAAAAAGGTATTTCAAAATAAAAAAGGAAATAGCCAAACTAAAACCATAAACAATGACAGGACAGAGAGTCAGGAGTCAGGAGTTTGTTGAATACTGCAGATACTCAAGTCAATGTGCTCACACCTGCAGCCAGGCATGGAAAGGAGCTCATTTGAGTGTACCTGGAAGTTGGGATTGTACCCAAAAGGATAATGTCAGACTCACCCAAACAAATTCTGAAGGTGAGTGAATGCAGGACCAGTGACAGACTGTGTCCCAGCTTCTGACCAGAGCTACAGCAGGAAGTTGACCAATTAAAGTGGCCCTCACATGTACAGTACACGTGAGATGGTGCAGGCTGATCCTAATAAGCAGATTCCGGCTAAAGGACATAAGCAACCAGCCGTGTCTCCAAGGTGGTGTCTGTGTAGCCCCCCCCCCAACAGTACTGGAAGATCTAAACTGTACATTCAATTCAACCCAAGATTATCTTAACCTTTTAGCTAACACAGCTAAATACCAATAACAGCTGCTAGCTTACTCTTGTAACTCAAGACACGGTACAAAATGAACACACAAATGATTTTGAGTTTTAACCTCTACATTGCGTTCCACCCTCAGCAGAACAGTCCTTCTTCAGAAATCTGTTATCATCCATATTGGTTCTGCATAAAGATATTCAGCTATTTATGCTACTTTGAGTGGATGAATGTGCCAGATGTGCTTGCATGGACTTGGGATGTGAATGCAAAGCTTTATGCTAATAGCACGACAATAATGTGTCAGAATTACATCTCTTTGTGAAATTACTTCCTTCAATTACAGACTGAATAGTTCCTCAGTGGAGACTTCAGAAGAACCTGTGGATTCTTGCTTTAAGCAAACACACACACCAAAATTCAGTCCCTATATATCCTGAGATACACACCTGGTAAACAATCTTATCTGCACGCACGCTTAATGAGAGCTATTTAAATGCATGGCTTAACCATCTGCTTTATCAACACATTGTACTGTATGTTGTTTCTGCTAACATGAGTGAACGCCCAGCTTCAGGAAAATCAATTGCAATTTTAATGAAAGTAAGGCCTGCATACACTCGTCTCCTTTTATCAGTGCCATCAATTATCTTGGGCTGTTTGCTCTCCCTCTCCTCATCCCGTTTGTCTCTCTCCCCTCATCTCCCTATCTTCATCCTTTGTTGCACAGGTCTTTGAAATGATAGGAATTAAATTGTTGTCTTTTAATATCCCATGTAAATATAGCACAGTGCTTTCTACTTGCAATGTACCTGCAATGATGGCACCTTGTCAAGTCCCTCAACTGGCAGTTTCAATAAAAAATATATAAATTCTATTTAATAAAATAAGATGCATAGTATAGCATATTATAATCCTTGCAGTACTGGCTGATTTGTTCAGTAATAAAGGACCCTGATAATGCAAATGACTTGAAGGTAACCTGCCAGGTTTTGACCTCTAGTACTGCTATGGAGCTGTTTATTTATGAGCAGTGTCCCTGTTGTTTGTTGTACACATGGCTGACATGATAAAAAAGCCTTGACAATGGTTTCACACCATTCCACTGATCTACAGGTGGCTGCTATGCACCAAGAAATGTGGAAATGCCTTAACAAAGGCAGGGGAGAAGAAGAAGACTGCATGTAAGTAGGCATGGATGCAAACAATATTAGGATTATACATGTAAAAACAAAATTTTCATGTATTTTAAGAAATGCTTTCATCAAGTTTGTTAGACGGATGCACACAGTCCATTAAAAAAATGTAATACAAGTTTATATTTATTTATATGTTCTGTACTACACTCTGCTGCTTACAAGAACATTTCAGAGATGGAGCACTGTTTTATGTCTTTGTCACCATAGATAAGGATGTTATGTAGTTGAATTTTCTTTGTCTGTCTTTACAAATAAGAGTCTGAATATGGCATTTTATTTTAAAAGTTAAATGGATACTCTATGTATTTCCTGTGTCAAACTTCCTGCCCAATCTGCTTTGGAGTTCTTGGTGGAATCAAACTATAGGTTAAAGTTCAGGTGAGAGTTTTGTCAGGTGAGAGTTTTGTCTTAGCAGTATACAATAAAATCCTAATTTGAGAAAAAAAAATTACAATTACTATTACTGCTATTACCAGTGTAGCTTTAAACCTCTGAATTAGTATTTGCTCCAAAAATCACATCAGTCAGGCTCTGATCATAAAATATAACAGTGAGTTTGATTTAAAATACGATGAAACAAAAATTTAAAGCTGTTAAGACACAATAGATTGATTAAAATGATGAAATAATAAGACGGACGACAAGTCAATTAGACCAAACAACAACACATTTGTCATCGGCAGCGAATCAGAGCCCATGTCCACAGCCTGGCGCAGATAGAAGATGAGATGTGAACAAATGAAAAGGCAGCAGGTTTAGCGAACAGACAGTCGGCCGCAGGTGATCCGTACTGTATTATTCTGATCCCTGCAGACAGAAAGGAAAACAGATTTGTTTCTCTGCTGGATCAATGGCCGACTCTCCCATGGCACTTTTTCCTTCATTTATCTTTTCGACTTTGATTTCATTGTTGGAGCAGAATGGAGGATGTCTCCTCCTGAACGCTGGAGCTCAGTAGTTCCAGCTCTCATCCATCTCTGTTGGATTCTCTATCTCTCCTCTTCTTCTTTTCGTCGTGAAAATGTCGTGATATTGCAATTTGGCTGTCAAAGCGCTGCTTCAAAATCCAATACTGTCCTTTGGATTTGGATCCAGATAACTACATCAATCGTGCTGGTCTACTGCAGAGACCATATGTAAACAAAATGACTGATCTTACAATATGTAACTTTTCTCTTTGCAAACCCAGAGAAATCAAGATAATGCTCAGTTAGTGGTTTCATTTGGCCACCTGTCAGTGGTCTCACCATGTCCTCTTTGAGCATGCTGACTGCCATTAACTTTATTATCCACATTTCTGTGACCCACTTTTAGCTGTCAGTTGTTTTTAATTCTTTGTTTCAAGCAGATGAAGGATTTTAGTCATCAGACATCTGGATCTTAAGTTATCAGAGAAACAAGCTGAGCAAACGTTAGCAGCAGCTCGGCTCGCCGCCCCTCCAGGACATCCCTGGTGCAGCTGACAGCGTGGGAGAAACAGTGGTTTTTAAGGTGGAACTGCTTTATTCAGTGTTTCTCTGGGTTTGTTTTGGAGAGGAGGAGACGTCTGTGGAGAATTCAGCTCCCAGTAAAAATCTCCTGAACCATCAACACTGAAGGAATCCCAACTGGGAGAAGCTGACTGACATGAAGACATCATTTCCCATCATCCCACGCTGCTTCACGACATCACCAGACTTTTTTTGTTTTGGCTTTGTGTTGATTGAGAGACAGTAAAAAGCAAGCGGGTGTCAGCGTCTCTCTGCGGAGAGCTTTTGGGCAGGAATCGTACAGTTTCATCAGAAAACAAGAAGGTGTGTGTACATGTCTGTATCGGCAGTTCATGTGGCGTTACACTGAGCTGAAGTTGTGTTTGTTAAGATGTATTTTAGCATTTTTGCTTTTATGAAATATGTTGCAACAGATGCACTGGATTACCCTACCTGCACTGCACTAGACATGGTACCAGCAGCGTTGAAGTTGGTGTGTGGTTTGTTGCATTTACTGTGTTTCGGCCATGAATGTTTGCAAGATCAATACTGAAAGTATGAGAATGATTAGTGTTGGTTTCATTTTACAAAGACAGACCAAATGAGACTGAGGGTGACTAACGCTCCCAGCCCTCACACTCTGACCCAACACAAAAATACAATGGCTGTGTCCAATGCAGCAACAGGCTCCACCAGGACCCGCCCTCCCTATTCGTCCTAATCATAGGGAGCGACCTCTCCAAGGAGGGCTCTTACCTTTTTCTAATGGCCATTAGGAATTATTGTAATTGCTTGTGGACTCATCGCTCCGTATTATGACTGTGAAGTGTTACCTGCAGCCCCCCCCCCCACACACACACACACACGCACACACACACGCACATCGTTATTACATGTGCTGCTTTAATCGGCATACTCAAGAGAGGCTGCAACAAAGTGCTCATCCTTTACAAACCACAAGGTACTGGACCTAAAGGCTCAGTTACTCCCCCCCTCCACACACACACACACACGCCCCACAGGGAGCTGGCAGCAATTTTAATGAATATGGTGCTGTGTTATTACCTGTAATTTGCCACTGGATCGCCGGGCTGACACGTGCACCCAACAACAGGAGCGTCAGAGTCACTTCGCTGCCTTCTACAGGAGAGTATAACCACGTTTCCTGTCGCCGCTCAGCTCTCCGTCTCCTGCGCTGAAGCGGAGAGAAGGAAAACAAAGGCCCTGGGCCACGTCATTAAATGGAGTTTTATCTCAGAGCACAGCACGAGGACGTCTGTGGCCAAACAGTCACCGTCCTGCCAATACAATTACTATTATTTTCAACAGAGGCAGCAAAGCATGAAGGATTCATTCATTTAGCAAAAAGAAAGCCCACTGAGGTAGAGCACAGGAGCAGAGAAGTCTGTCAGCGAGAGAAACATTGATCCTCTCTTCAGATGTTACCCACAAATTACTGGGACTGAGGCGCGCGCACGCACACACACACACACACACACACACACACACACACACAGCCAAAAGGTAGAGCTGCCTTGGTTTTCCATTTGAATGGTGTTTTCATTTTTCATATGAAGTCACAGTTACTGAACGTGAAAACAATCTAATTTGTGCGTGTGAACAGATAAATACCGTCATTTTGCGAGAGCAGAGGTGACCTGTGGGATCTCTGGCAGCCAGTGGTCAGTTTGACTTCCACTCCAGGTGAAGACTTTTCAGTTTCAGTCCCATTTTAGTCCGTTTCATCCTTCTTTCTAAAACAAAAAGTCTCTTCAGCCAAAACGTTGAGACTGCTACAACTGTCAAAAGAGTTGAAAACTGGAACCTGGTGCCAGGATCATGTGTTAATTAATTATAATTTCAGTTAACGACATTAACTCTAGTGGCAGCATTGTTACAAGAACTCGACGGGACAGGAAGCAGAACCAGTCCAGGCTGGAGGAGCAGGATTGCCACTGATGGGTTGGAAAATCTGTCAGTTTGCTGTTTTTAAAGAACGATACATGAGCAGATTAATATATTCCTACACTTACATGAGATGATTGCCAAAAAACCATAATGTAAGTAAACATCTTAATAAACAGTGTCTGATCATGTGACGCTCATTTCTTTCCTAATCTCATGTTCCTACATATCAGACGTGAACTTGAAGAAGAAACTGTTATCATAACTCATGAAGAAATTATGACTAGAGCTACAAAAATATGTGTCATAATCCAATAATTCAATCTCTTAATCTCCCTTAATCTTTTCTAAATTTCTATTTGTACTGATGTGCCTTGGTGACAAAAAGCCCAAAAAGTAGATCAAACATGATGTAAAATGAATTTACACATAAATCTTGATTTATGAATTATTGTTATGGGCAAGTCAATAAAAAAAGATCTATTTAAAGAACAAATTCTCTCTGTTAGAAAGATGAAATATTCATGTTTGAGGTGATTATCCGTAAGATCATTAAAAGATGATTTCCATCAGAGTTTTCGAGCAGCTGTGATGCAAAATGATTCCAAGTTTTTCTAAGAGAACGACAGAAATCCCGTTGAATGTAGTCTTATTATTCAAATCCTTGTGGTAAAGAAGCGCGCCAAGAAGTTCCACACACGCTCGTTAATCACTGGCTTTATGTGGTGGCAATAACAAGTGGAACGCTAAGTGAAAAATGATGAGAAATATCCAACGTGAGCGCCAAATGCATCAAAGTGTGCTGATTAATACGGAATATCTGAAATTAACTGCGATTCACAGCGTCTTTGTGGCTGTGAAATGAATGTTCGGCACGCGATGGAAGGCGTCAGTGTGAAGCGGCGTGGCACATCAGCCTCTCAGGGATCTGTTTCAGGGGAACAGGTGCGACCTCCTGGATGAGAAATATGAAAAGTGGTGGGCTTGGCGTGTGGTGTGTTTCTGATTGAGGGCACATGATGAGATGAGTGTTCACAGCTTTTGAATCCCACCCCGCTCCGTTTAGAAGGGTGCTGTGCGCGAGCAGGCAGCTGTCAGTCAAAGTCGTTCGGTGGGCAGGGTGATCTAACCCTTGGCTCTTTCATCGCAGCAGCCATCAGCTGCACACAGACACTTTGTAGAGATCTAATTTCCTACTTTCTTTCTCATCAGGCCCTGCACGATCAGGAACACTGAGGTCAAGTCCACAGGGTTTATATTTGTGTTAATTTCACAGGGGTTCAGCAACGTGGGAGAAATGTGGGAAAAGTGAAAGATCTGATGGAAAAGATGAAAGATGGATTAAAACATCAGTTAAACCGTCATGTTGGGAATGAAACTAGGAGCACTTAAACACCTCTGAAATAACTCAGCATTTCCTGAGGCAACTTCATCAGAACAGGAAGGAACTGCTACTTCAGCATTAACCTGTGACTGTGACACAAGCTAAACGCTAATGTTGGAGTGCTAACATTTAGGAAGTCTGTTTACCTTTTGCAAATGTTCCCTGATGGCAATGCTATTGGTCATGAGCTGAAATGTGAGGGGACGGTGTGTCGTGTCTGCACAGCCCAAATCAGGAGGATTCATTCTCAGGAACTGACATTGACACACATCTGCAGCAGAGTGTGTCCATTTTCATCAATTGGAGCTGCTACTGACCACAGATCAGGCTGCAAAGAAAAGTCAAATCTGTTTAAAAAAGACTAAAATAAACTCCTGCACCAGAATCTTGTGAGTGCAAACTTATGTGCATCCATGATCATGCGTTAAAAGAGTTGAATTAATTCATGAAGCTGTTAATAGAACCTGTGGGTCGCATCACATCAGTGTAGAGATCGGCGCTTTGGCTTCCCCTGTGCTTGGAATTCTGTTGCATGCTCAGTGCTGTGAACCCTCCATGTCTCTGAGGTGTTCAGCTTCTGGCCTGCTTCCTGTTCCCGCACACAGCAAATCAGAGAGAAGCAGCTTTAAGTTTCACACTCTTCAGGTCTTAAAATCCATTCAGGAAGTCCTTCAAATCACAGTTTAAATGAGAAATCCAGGGAAACGCTCATCTCAATTGTTTCATGTTTAACAATTAATTAACTTAAACTCCCTTTGCAACATCCTTATCTTTTTATCCTGTGAATCTCTTATCTGTACTTTTGCACTTTTGATTTTATATATGTGTAAATACTCATTTACTTTTCCTTTTTTTAAATAAAGCACTTTAAATTGCATCTTTATACAAAATGCACTGTAAAAATGAAGCCTCCTTACTTGCCTACATGCTTCCACACAGTCATTTTCCAAAAGATTTGACTTAGATTTAGATTTAAAGATTTAGAACAACTTCAGATACTGTGAGGTTAGCCTGGCCCGCCTTGACTCATCACATTCATGCCTGATTTATTTAGAACGGCTTAAAGATCCCTCCTGCCTCCAGGTGCACAAACTGAAGTATTAAATTCTTGAGTTTGGTCTCCTGTGGATAACTTGAACACCTAGATTTCTAAAATCTTGATTACAGTCGCCCTTGGACTACAAGCAATATTTGGTGTCCACATACAGATCCAAATTCACGTCCCATTCACAATTTCTGAATCGCAAACCACAGCTACATTCCTGGGGCCACAGGGCTCTCCCACACTCCTCCATGGATTGCAAATAAGCTGATTGTTTTGATCAGCGAAACAAAATTAAAGGCAGAGGAAAGGATCCGACGCTACAAACCACAACTTGCAGATCTCGGAGTTGTTGAAACGGGCCCCCTGTCCCTGGTTCAAATTACCTGCTGCGTGCGCTCGTCTTCCCCCTCGTCCAACGCGGTGTCCGTTTGGCAGCGGATGCCGTTATCCGGTGGAGGAAGAAAGCTGAGATAAATGGCTGCATAAAAAGAGACAGACCTGCATTAGTAGATGGGTAATGGATCTGAACTGCCCACTCAGCGCTGGCTAATACATCAGAGAAGTCACCGTGCCATTATATAAAGCACAGATAAATAAATGAACAAAAGCCATTAGGATGATTTGACTTACAAATAAATATTATTAAAGATATTGCCTCTCTGTGGTGGCAATATCTCAGCCACACCACTAACCTGGAGTGATTTGTCAAACGGCTCCACAGACGTATCAAAAAGTTGTTTCATCAGCGCGCTGTGGAGAGATAATAGGCCGCGTGACGACACACTGGCAACCTGTGCCCAGCTTATTGTGCCTAATTGCACCTGCAAAGACACTGGGAATGACACTTAATGCTCCTTTATTTGAAAAACACACATTTCCTCTGCTCTGTTATTCGTGTGCACAGGTTTTTAAGACATCTGCCTCATAAGCTCTGCCTTTTCATACATTCGCCATCACACTGATGCACTAGAGGGGAGCGGGATTTCATTTGTGGCACCCACAGCAACATCTCAAAATCTTAAAAATGCTGATTGCCTTCACCAAATTAGATCTTCAATTCCTCGGACCTTCCTGTTTTCGTTTGAACTCCTCTCTACGTGAAACTCGTCAGAACCTGAACTCCTACGGCCTCCACCACTGTCTCCATCTCTGCCTCCACCTCTGCCTCCATCTCTGGTCAACAGATGCAGGTTGTTCTCCTCCGTCACCTGTGCATCAGCTGGTAAAAACCCATATTAACCTTAACGTTCTGCTTAATGTTCTCCAACAGACACACTGCAGCTCCTCGCCTCTTTACTCCTTTAATGTGTATTCTCTCAGATGCTGTTGTACCCAGAGATACCTCATACAGGGACTTTAGTTTAACCTGCTGTTTACAAATGCTTGGCTTTTCTTGGGGATCCACGGTGACAGGAGCTGTCAGCGTGCAGGCTCGCGGAGTTAAGCTCTGACTTGCAGGAAGCTGCTTCCCTTTAATGCCACAAACAGCCTGCTTAACTTCACTCCGCCGCAGAACCTTTGATCTCGCCTCTGACAAACACCAGGTTAGAGAAAATTATTTTCACGCCCGGATCCATCACACATGATAGATCACCTGCTAAAAATCAGGATTAATAACGTCTATTGTGGTGGGTTCTTTTGTTGTTTCCCAACAAAAACGCAGCTAAAAAACACTACAAGTGAAGTTTTTCCTCCAGATAATTTCAAGTTAATATATTATCTCATTAACAGCTGCACAGCTAATACCTAATGACAAATGAGCAGGGCAGCACTGAAACTGTACAAAAACATAAGTTTTGTTTCACTTTCACTTTATTTTTTCAAGATTTTCTCCTTTTCACTCCCATCCTTCCTCATTTCCTTTTAATTCTCCTCCATCCTTCCTTTAATTCGATTCTGACACAACTATTTCCCTCACTCCTCAAGTGTCACACTGAGTCGCAACATCAGGACTTTGTTGGGGATGACCGAAGACGATGTGTCGCCATGGCAACCCATACATAATCTCAGAAAAATACACATGCGGCACTCAGACGCACACTCACATGCCATCTGCTTGTGTGTGTGTGTGTGTGTGTGTGTGTACGCACGTCAAAGATGAATTAGCACAGGAGGGCAGAGACAAAATGAACATGAATGGAGGCGCGGCAGAGAGCGTGAGGAGGGAGAGGGCTTGTGTAAGGAGCCAAATGTCTGTGTTTGACAGATTCTTTGAGTGTGTCTGACGGAGACAGCCGTGAAAGCAAGGTCACTTAAAACGCCACCGTTCGCCCTTGTAATCAGAATGAATGAAGGTCTCTGCTTTCAGCATCACAGCCAGCTCTTTCAACCAAATCGCACCCCCACACTGAAATAACTGACACCTCGAATGTATCTGAATGTTTTTGTGTCTTTACACTCATCAACAGCGATGCTGCTGAAGCAGTGTTACTTCACCTCACGGCTCTCCTCCTCCACTCAACCTGCCACAGTGTTCTGCAAAAACATGAAACACAGCAACACATTCCTCATGGATAAGTGATTAGTTATATTACAGGCTTTCCTTAAAAGTAAGGAACACATTAGAGCACAGAGCAATGCAGCCTTATAGCATCTCTTTGTTCTAAAGTTATATTTTAGTCCTGCAGCTCTCAAACGTCAGCAGCAAACAGATGATTTCAGTGAAAAAGCTTTTGGCAAGAATCAGGTGAAACAGTATGTATCAGGATACAAGGTGTACAATTCAACACAGTATGATATATTATAATACAGTAAGAGAGGTGATGTAGTACAATACTTTAATTCTAATTTTGGTAAAACTGTAATAGCATAAAAAAACTTAACATGTGAATAAAACCTGAGCAGATCTCGCGTCACGGCCTTGTCATTGTTTGCCTGTTCCAGCCAGTTGCAAGCAACCTTGACCTTTGACCTGCAAAACATGAGAATTTCATTACTGCATCCGAGTGGACAACTGTGCCAAATTTTAAGAAATGTCCATCAAGATAACATGTTCGCAAAAAGAGTGCATAGCTAGGTACGGACAACCCGAATGGCCGGTGGAAAGGCTGGAGATTACCACACTGCTACCTTGTCGGGAATTCAAACACAACACAAAACGAACCACTGCCACGAAAGACTCCATTTGGCAATGAGGAAACAAAGTATCAAAGAACAAAGCAAACAAAACGATAACCTGGCAAACAACGAAGGCTTGGACATGGACGTGACGTGAGCGCTGGTTCCTTGACATAGAGTACAAGACGAACTGGCACAGGACAGGGGACGCAAACAATATATACACACTGGGATTAGGGGAACAGGTGGAAACAATCAGGGCAGGGAAGACAATCACACCGGCAGGAAACACAAGAGGAAGAGTAAGCCACCTGAAACAAAAGGGAAGTTAGTATTTTCAAAATAAAACAGGAAAGCACGAGACAACACAGACAAGACAAGGGACTAAACGCGGCTGACTTGACCAGACATGACAACATGTTCGCAAAAAGAGTGCATAGCTAGGTACGGGCAACCTGAATGGCCGGTGGAAAGGCTGGAGATTACCACACTGCGACCTTGTCGGGAATTCAAACACAACACAAAATGAACCACTGCCACGAAAGACTCCATACAGTATCACAAAACATTTTATCACAATCTCAAGCACACAGACAAAGTTAGCAACTAGCTAACAGAGCAGTAAGTAGCTAAAGGGCCAGATATTTCCCTCAGGAGTTGGTGGAGACCAACTGCAGAGCTAAAAGGAGAGTGGATATTGTGCTAACATTTGTTCAGTGGTGAGAAGCACCAGATGAATGCTAATGTTGCTCTCTGTGTCTTCTGGTTATGTAAATATGCTGCTGTTTTGCTAATATATTCACCATATCAACTGTGTAAGGTTATAAGACACAATGTGACAATGTGGTGTTTACAGCTTGTTTCTGTGCCCTCAGGCGACCGAGTAATTAAAGAATTTAGGTTTTAAATGATGTCTCTGTTGTGAAGTGGAAGGATGTTCAATGTGTTTCTTTTAAATATGTCTTAATTGGTAACACTGAAACACAGGAATCTCCTGCTGAATGTCACAAACATGTTAAAATTCAGCGTCCTTTGTTGTTGTTATTGGTAAGAAGACACCGTGTTGTAATGTTAATAAATGTGAAAGTGAACTAATTGGACTTGCAATTTGATATTTTTGCCTTGAGAGAATTCTGAAATCTTCATTTGCATAAGTGTGTGACTGTTTTTTTAACCATAAACCAGGCATGATCTAAAACAACTGCTCATCTTTTGTCCCAATGCTTCGACCGGGAGAATTTCCTGCCCATACAAACCTTAGAAAAGCTCCCACTGCAGGTCATCAACCATTGTCTCGACAGAACGGGGCATTATTTTTCCTGAACCCTGGCCGAAATATCTCCCCTTAGTCTGCTTCTCTGTTGAAGAAGCTGCTACAGTTTTTCAAGAATCTGGGTTACTCCAGTCAAGTTCATGCTAAATTATGAAAAAATACATTTTCTATGTACTGGAACTGCAGTAAATTATTGATTTTTACCAAGCTTTAGCAGGGCTCCCTCTGACCTCTGAATGCTGAAACCATATGTCTGGTCTGCAGCCTGCTTACAAAGAAGCTCCAGCCTTCCCAGTCGGCAATATTCTTCTTTTGCATCAACATGCCACAATTTGGCACGAATGGGGAGATCACAGAGCACAGGCTCATGTGAAAAGCACTGCATCCCTCCCTCGGTTTCTATCTGGAACAAAGGAAGTTTGCCTTGAAAGCAGTCAGCACTTTTGCTTATCTAAAGTGACAGATGGAATGGCTGCATTAATTAGCATGTTCAGCTGTCAAATAGCGGACGATAGTAAATCTCTTTGCACAGGGTCCGATGGTTGGAGAGTGGAAACGCTGACTGGAGTGTCAGTCTTTCTCCTGGGTCATATATTTTTAAAAAGTCTCTCTCTCTCTCTCTTTCATGCTGGTACAGACACAGAACAGGGAGCGAGAGACAGGAAAAAAAAAAAGAGTGAGAGTGAGCTGGAGGCAGCCATCTTGGACTGGGTTAAAAGCGTAATCCTGGTCACGCTGTATCAGCAGCAGAGGAGAGATAAGAGAGTGAGGGAATGCCTGGGCTGGGAAACCCCTCTGCAGAGAGAGAGAGAGCGTGTGTATGAATACTGCAGATAGTGTTGCAGTCAAATGAAAAGCCTGGGCAGGAAGTGGAATAGAATACAGTCTCTGGGGCTACTCTGCTGCTTTATTAGAGTGGCACAAGTCAGCAATCCTGAACGACCACGTTGTGTTGTATGCTAACAAATTAGCACCAATAGGCTAAATGGTGACAGACAGTTTGCATTGATTTAATACCACAGAGGCCTGAACAGTGTTTGGCACATTTACTCAAGTAAAATTTGAATTTACCTGTACTTTACTTGAGTAATTCGACTTCAAGTGACTTTGCACATGCTCCTAGCAACTGCATATTGTTCTTTCATTCTCAACATACCAGCTTGAGTCAGTCTTACACAAACCATATGTTCAGTTTGCTAAATAAAATTAGGTTCTCAACAGCTCATAAAGTCATTAAAATTAGCTCCACATCCATTAGTTTCATTACTAAATTGCTACTTTACACATTAATTTGTGTAGTGCTGATATAACTGTTAGAAGAAAACCGAACAGCAAGTAGCAAAATGGTGAAAAGGTGTTTGCTAATGAACAGAATTCAGACAGCCATATGACAGAACCATAGCAAAATTAATGAGTTCATATTTTAATTAGGTTTGGATTCTCACAAAAAGTGTAATATTTATTCACATGATAACCTCACACCTTCAACATGATGGGCTTTCACAGGCTCTCCCCCATGTTTATTATGTATTTACATCACATCTGTGACAGTGAGCGCGGGATGACAAATGTTCATCGATTTCTGTGGCGCGTTTTCCGATCGCGCAACTCACATTACCTCTTCAATATCTACCTCCTCTGTCACGCTGTAACCACCACAAACACCAGACAGGATCCTGAGATCTCTGCTTTGGGCCAAGAGGCAACAAATAGAGCGTGTTTTGATGCTTCTGGTAACGGTGCTGGTAATGGGAGGTTTCACGGAGATAAGTGCCCGTGGCCATCGTGCCTAGAATGGCTAATTAGCTTGCTGTTTACTCTGCAGCTTCTTTGATACAGAGGGACATTATATCAATGATGTGGCACTGATGCACTGGTGCCTCATTTCGGATGCACGGTTTGTCATATGATGTCATTAGAGCTTCATATGTTGTGGACAGTCTGATAGGACAAGAAGTGAGATCATGAATCCCCACAGTGCAGAGATACAGATTAAACACACGCACGAACCCGACTGGTTGAGTGACAAAGTGCTGTTTGTGCTCTGGAAATTTAAAGCCATCACCACAGGAAACAGTGTGACAAGGCAGAAGGAGCCTGTGATCATTTTCACTCCCTCTATTTCAGGGATTTGAGGCACGTCTCTTGTATTCCATTTTTACCCACATTCTACCCTCTTTCATCTTCCTGCAGCTATTTTTACTTCCTCCCATTCGAACAGTGCAGAGTGCAGAATTGCAGGCTGATGCAAACCGGAGGGCGAGATGAGATAATGGTGTTTGGCATTGTTTTCTTGTACCACTCTGGATTGTCTGCATTAGTGCTGTTTACCTCTGCCATTTGAATTTAGCCTTTTGTGCAAGTGACAGCTCGAGCCAAGCACCCTGATGAATATATTCCAGCAGTGTAGTGGGGGTAAAGTATAGAGCTGGGACTTGCAAAAACTGTGCAGCAAGGTGTGATGAAGGGTCTTAGAGCAAGGCGATGAATCCCCAAATCTCCAGAGTGTTTGGTGGCAAACAATCTCATTGCAGTGACAGGGACTTTGACCTGATTTTAAAGCTGAGCTGCAGTGCATTTTAGTGACCTGGTGTTGACTCATTCTGCTCAGCTACAGGGTGGAAGCTGAGAAAGGCTCAACTTTATGCAACTGTCTGCTGATGCAATATGACGGGTAATAAGGTGAGAGCCAATCATACTCATACCAAACCAAAACTAAAGCAGAGTTATCTACTCAAGATTAGTGGAGGTTGCTTCAAGCAAAGATACGGAATCGCAATACAGATCAGTCTTACCCAGCCAACAAAACGGAACCTAACATCTGTACTATCAACATGTTAACATGGTCGTGCTGACAACAGTAACATGTTGATGCTTTGCATGTACACCGCGTTCCACATTATTATGCAAATTGTGTTTAAAGGTCATAAAGGTCATTTTTTTTGTCTGTCAGTTTAAACACATGGATGGGAATGTGCGTCAGGGCTCTTCCAATCACTCCAATCAATCTCAGACACCTGTGCCAATTAGTTTGCAGGTGAGTCCAAATAAAGGGAAAACTACTTAAGAATGGATGTTCCACATTATTAAGCAGACCATTATTTTCCAGCAATATGGGGAAGAAGAAGGATCTCTCTGCTCCCGAAAAGCGAGAAATAGTTCAATGCCTAGGAGAAGGTATGACAACTTTAGATATTTCAAAACAACTTCACCGTGATCATCGTACAATAAAGAGATTTGTAGCCGATTCAGAACACACACGGGTTCAAGCAGATAAAGGCACAATGAGGAAGATTTCTGCCAGACAAATTCGTCGGGTTAAGAGAGCAGCTGCTAAAATGCCACAGCAAATAGGTATTCGAAGCTGCTGGTGTCTCTGGAGTGCCAAGAACATCAAGGTGTAGGATCCTCAATAGGGTTGCAGTTATGCATAAACCTCATTCAGCCACCCTTAACCAAAGCTCAGAAGCAGAAACGCCTGCAGTGGGCCTACACGTACATGAAGACTAATTTCCAAACAGTGTTGTTCACTGATGAGTGCCGTGCAACCCTGGATGGTCTAGATGGATGGAGTTGTGGATGGTTGGTGAACAGCCACCATGTCCCGACAAGGCTGCGACGTCAGCAAGGAGGTGGTGGCATCATGTTTTGGGCTGGAATCATGGGGAGAGAGCTGGTCGGCCCCTTCAAGGTCCCTGAAGGTGTAAAAATGACCTCTGTGAAATATGTGGAGTTTCTGACTGACCACTTTCTTCTGTGGCACAAAAAAAGAACCGTGCCTTTCGTAGCAAGATCATCTTTATGCATGACAATGCACCATCCCATGCTGCAAGGAATACCTGTGCATCATTGACTGCTATGGGCATAAAACAAGAAAACCTCATGGTGTGGCCCCCATCCTCCCCTGATCTCAACCCTATTGAGAACCTTTGGAGCATCATGAAGCAAAAGATCTATGAGGGTGGGAGGCAATTCACATCAAAACAGCATCTCTGGGAGGCTATTCTGACATCCTGCAAAGAAATTCCAGCAGAAACCATCCAAACACTGACAACTTCCATGGATGTAAGAATTGTGAAGCTCCTATCCAATAAGGGGTCCTATGTCAAAATGTAATTTGGCCTGTTAAGATATTTTTGATTGAAAGAGCTTTTGATTTCAGCAAATATAACCTGCAAATGCTTGCAGTTTAACTAATGACCATTTTCAGTTGTTTACAACAATAAAATGTTTTGAAACTCTATTGTGCGTAATAATGTGGAACAGTGCATTTTAAGATTTTGATTTTTTTTTTTAAAAAAACGTTATGATTTGGAGGTTCGTTCAAAAACAGTCGAGTTATACTCTAATGCTTGATGACATGAAAATTATGAGAACTATCATTTTTATAGATTATTTAGGAAAAAGAGAGAAAAATTACATTTGCATAATAATGTGGAACGCGGTGTATAACGCTTATACCACTTTAGTTTAGTGTACTGTTACCAAGCTAGCTTTGCTAATTAGCAAATATAGCTGGGGCTAATGGAAATGCCATTAGTTCTGCAGGTATTTAAGGTTTGTATTACAACAAGACAAAGACATCAGATCATCAAAGTTAATACATTTGCTCCTGTGAGAACCATGACCTAATAATAGATGTTGAAATATTTCTATAGGATACCAGACAATTGTCATTACCAAAGTCCCTGAAAAAATAATGATAATCCATAAAAAGTTAAATCATGGCTCTGGATGTTTTTATGACAATCCATCCAATAGTTGGGATTAGTTTATAAACACAAAGAATCAACATTAAAAGAAGAAGACACAGATGGAGGAGTATGAGGACAGAAGATCTACAGTAGGTAAATGGGACAATCTACAAGTAAGTTACATTTTATACATTTTCTGTAGACAGTATGCCAGGTTCATCATGACCTCCTGAGGTGAGTGGTGAGTGCACTGGTCAATAGTCAACTCTAGCCACAAACACTGGTATTGGATGACTCAGCAAAAGCAGATATCACCAATCAACAGTTGTCCAAACATAGCACGTATAGTGAAGATATGGTGAGGGATGGGCAACTAAAATACGAGGTCTGGGTTACACAAAGGTAAGTGAGATGCATAAATGTATTTTCTTGGACTAAAGGGGTGAAATAATTTTTTTCATCTATCCATCCTTTTTATACATTACTTATCCTGTTCAGGGTCACAGATGGCGCCATGCATGCAGTGATGGCAGTTAGTTGCTGTCAAATGTCATGTAAATGAGAAAGCTAGTTTCCAGTTATTTTCTAGTTATTTGAGAAACCAGGACTCCCCAGCTTGGTTTCTTTGGTCACTTGATCACTATAAGATGTCAGATGGGACAGCAGGACAGACAGATAAAAGTAAAGATACAATGGCACATTTACATTAAACATGAAGATCTAAAAATTGTGGGGTCTTTTTTCAAACATTTCTGTAAAAATTTGTAAAATTGGGTCCTACATTCTGATTAAATTCTATTAAAAAAAAACAACATTTTCAGTTTCATTTCATGAAAATCCCACATTTGTGCAGATGATCTCTGCGCATCTCTGCTCTTCTAAGCATCACTGGACAAGAGTAGTTCCAATCAATAAACCAACAAAGGCCTTGCAGACAGTATACAACCTTGGCAGATGTCTTATAGGGTCTCCGATTGGAGGCGCAGGCCATAGCTCCGGTACTGTCTGCAGCCTACAGTAGCTGTGTTTATCTCAGGCTACAACAAGGCATGCAGTTGGCAGAGTGGGAGGTACAGCTTGTGAAAACTGCATGCTGAATAATTGATTGTGTACATAAAGCATAGATGAGGAAGAAAAGGAGGAGGAGGAGCAGAAGGAGGAAACAGAGATGCGATCTGAGGGGAGAGGAATAAAGGAAGGAGGGAGGAAGGAAGGTAGGCTACTGGAACAGACAGATAAATAAATCCACATATTACCGACAGTGAGGCCTCACTGCAGTAGCCAGTTCCCTGCTTTATCTTTTCCTCCATTTCCCCTCACTTGTTCCTGTAATGCTTTCTTCACTGACCCATTCATTTAACTAAATTAGCAGAATTACTTTTCCAATACAAAGTTTTTATAACACAATAGATAGCAGAGAATAATTGTGGCTGTTTAAAAATGCATTGGACTGGAATGTCACATCCACCACAATCCTTCGGGGACTATGTAAATGTGACACAGTTTGCAGAGGGACCCTGGCGTTGCTTCGGTGACATAAATTATGAAAGATGTGCCTGAAATTGGATTTTGGATGCAGTTGGATTTTATTTGGAGAGCGTGATACCATTAATTGCGGAGCTGGAATGGTTTTCTCTCATTTGTTGGCTGAGAGATCCATGGGTAAAGAAGTTTGTGGAACAACATGCAGTATCTGAACACATTTGTGCTGATCAATATTTTAAGCCCAGCTAAAAGACCTTTTAAATGCATTTTCCATGTGTTTTTGTACAGTGTGGGGTGCAGTGCAAACAGAGAATGTTGGAAGTAACCTATCCATTTCAGTCCAACAATAAGGTTGAGATCATTCTCAAGTCCTTCACAGAAACATCTCAGTTCAGGGACGTGCACTGGCTTCATCAGGGGTAGGTGCTCAATACATATAATACCAATGTCTTATTTAATGCCATAAAAAGCATCTCTTGTCTATTAAAACTGCCAACTGTTTGTCTTATGCAGACAAACATACTTTTAAGAGGCTAATGTATTCAAGAACATACAGTATCCATTTTTATGCAGATGACACAGTCCTTTATATATCTCTCTCCTCTTCTAGATGTTGTATCAAGATGACTATCTTAGTCTCCTCTGCAGAATCTCATGCTTGTATTAGCAAGATGTGGGGAGTTTTTCTTTCCTAAGAACCAGTAACTCCAGTTCACTTGTCTCTGTCATCTCTGCACTGAAAGGTACAAAAATTAATACCTTACAGTCTCAAAAACGTCTTGGAATTTGGTTCAGTCGTGACATTAGTCTGCAAAGGAGTTCTTACATCATAATAAGGCATGTTTCTGTACCAAGGACAAGAAAATGTACAGTCAGCCATCATGTCTGTGCTTAAATATGGAGATATCTTTTCCTACTGCTAAAGCTAACTAATCTGCAATGTATCATTTTGTTTAACAATCAATGTAGGACCATTATCATTAGCCACCACATGTGAAGAATCAAGACACTTATACTCTGTAGTTTTTATTTATTTACAAATTTACAACCACTGCTCACCAGACCAGACCTCTGGACTGTTTAACTCTAGTTAACCCTCATTTAAATGATGAAACTGGGAGGACTCCAGTATTTTGCACATAATATTATGTTGTTATAAATCGTACTAACCCAAATGATCCCACTGGCAGATTATAAACATTTAACTTTGAGTCTATACAGTCTGTGATTGTCTATGCCGTATGATGATTTTTGTGTTTTGTGTATTTTCTCTGCTGCACTCGGGTCACTCTTGCAAGAGATTACCTGATCAAATAAAAGTTTTTATACATATCAATATAAAAAAAATATATAGTAACACAGTCACTACAAGGGCGATCATAAAACTCCATATGAGAAAGAAAGCTCTGTTAATGAACTTGTTAACTGTCCAAGGTGCTCTTAGCCCTGGGGAATTATACGAAATAGCAAAACACACACACACAGCAATGTCTTAAATAGCGTATGTGACAGCAGTTTGGATGCCCACTCACCTGATACTATTCCCTTAACAACAGCGTTTTATTTGATTCAATAATAATCAGAATAAGTGCAGCAGCAGCAGCCAGCAGTTGTTGTATTATTAATAACTACAATATTCTGTTAAATAGAGCTAGCTTGACAAAATCTTAACGCACATAAAATGTGAACAGCAACCCTGCTTAAACGCAGGCAATCTGCCACACAATCACAGAGTTTAATTTCCCTGAGAGGCCAGGCTAGTGTCTGATAAAAGGAGATGCCACATAAAGCTACACTCATCGATTAAGTATAAACATAAAACAAATCTGCACCATATATAACTGAGCTGACACTAAGCAGAGAGCTTTTGCAACTAATGGAGTTCCGTGAGAGGTTTATCCAAGATGCTTCCCGGGAGAGGGAGAGAGCAGACAACAGTCCATCATTACTTACAGAGCACAGGCCTGGGAATTCAAAGTAAAAGGCAATGTATCACTTAACAATACAGTGCATTAATCGAGTGAGTCACTTAAAATGATGGCTGTGTTTTTTTATGGCTAGACAAGACTGCCGCCAAAAAGAAACAGGACTAACAAAAAGAATCTTCCTTCACATTTTCCCTTAATTTAGGAAACAACTATGTGCAATGAAAGGTGTCGATCATGGTAACAAACCTACTGGAGAAGCATGACCAGCTGTCATTCCCCTCATAGCATCTTTTAGCTCAACGCTGTTGAGCATCCAGCTTCCAAAAATATTTCCTGTATTATTTTGTTTCTCTAGTGCATAACCTCCACTCTCATCACATTTGTTTACAGCTGCAGCACAATTTAGCACAATTTCCATCAGCCCAGAAGAACAAAACAGCATCAGAACAAGGTTAGTAGGTAGTTAAGCTATATTACTATCAGGATTTATGTTGTGCTGTAAGTGCAATGTTTTTAAACTGTGCAATCTGTTGAAGTCCGCCTTATTTAAATCTCTCTGGACATTACGTGTAAACACAATTTGAATGTCTGAAGTAAGGTTAAAGTGTGTTCCAGCAGAGAGAGGAATTGCGCTGCTGCAGAATCAAATCGAGATAAGGTGACATGGTTGAGGGCAGATTCATTGGTAGCTCAACACTTTTCATAACTGTTGCTCAACAGAAATAAGAGTCACTTGTTATTTTCACTGTTTGCTCAGGCAGAATGCTATCAGTCGTCTCCATGGTAACAAGATAGCCCTTGTGTTTTTTTTATGATGCACAGTCAGCTGTTTAAATCACACAAATATCAGGCTGTATATGTATTAGAAAACTTATTAACCATATCTATCATACTGTATCCATAATTACAGTGCAACCAGCTGCAAAGCCATAGAAAATGTATAAGCTAATAATTTAAATAAATGGATACATTGTATTTTCATTGTTCTGCTGACCCCAAGTGGCTAAAAATCCATCAAAGGTCAGTCAAAGTGGGTAGCATATCTGAACATATGAGTTAATACCGTCCTTGAAATACAGTCAATTCATTAAATCCACAGGTATGCACCGGATGACAAACAGATGACATATACTCAGCATCAACTCAGCTGCACACATTTGAGAACATCAGGGATCTAAAAAGGAAATTTGAGCTTTTGCAACACTGTTGGTTAGTTAATCAGAGACAGAGAGTTATTTTATAATTTTTCAATGTATTAAAGAAAAAAAAGACAAAAATGAGTCTGAATCTTGCTTTAATATTGCACACAAAGATGCCAAACTCACTCACATCTTTCAGTCTTTCAGTAGTTTGGCTTCTGACCCCCATCCATGCTTGAGCGCTTTGGGAGGTTTTCATGGATACAGATTTTTTTTTTTTAAATGGTTCTAAAATTCTGATATAACTGTAAAAATATGTGATTATAAAGTAGCCAACAGCCAGTCTCACTCTGGGTGTTTCAATCTGCCATGTTTGAATGTTTCATTTGCATAGAAACTGTAGACTTGAGTGAGCCAAATGTCAACACGAGCAGTGACATGATTTTAAAGTAACTGGATGAGAAAACCCGTTACTGTTGGGAGAAGAAATCCAAGCGCTAAGGTTTTAAACTTGAATTTCTTTTATTTCATGATAGTTTGTGAACTGTACAATCTATAATATTGATGGAAAATGTTACAGGTATAAAAGATATGAGGGTTCAGACCAGACAGGCTTCTCCAAATAGATTTTCTCAATCTGTAAACCTCAAACAGCATGTTGGTGTGCGTGACCAACCGGCTGCCAAATATCAAAACCAACAGCTAAGAATCGTCGCCAAGACAGCTGGTACTGTGTATGCAGCTAAGGACTGATCCTGGGTGAGTTTGAAGGACAAGAGTAGCTCAAGGACAAGTGGCTCTTTCAGGTAGAACTCTATCTGTAATGTTATTTGACTATAAACTATCACAAAGTCAGCAGGCATGGAGCATTAAAAGCAGAAACATTGAGATTGAAAGATTCTGAAACATTCCATAGTGTTGCAATTTCATTTTCTGCTGTCTGCTTATGTAAATGATTGATTATACCCGCCTTAAACATACTGTATTGCGCCTGATTTGCCAATAATGTGCAGTAACAGCAGTTAGCAGCAAGCAGCATATAAAACATTAACAGTAACTGTGAATGGCAGAATTCATTTACAAAGCCATAGGATACATGCTAATGCTAATATCTTGTGTTTCCATTGTTTAAAAAGTATTAATTAGATTAATTATATTTAACACACGAGTACATTTTATTAAGTACTGTACTTAAGTCCAATTATGACATACTTGTACTTGAGTTGAGTATTTACATCTTCTGCTATTTTCTACCTTTGCTGCCCTGCATTTCAGGGAATTATTGATTGATATTTGATATTTCTAGTTACTTTATCCACATAGAAACTCATGATACTCACATATGACTTAAAGCAGCTCTGCTATTCTATCCATTATACAACTTATGTAAACTTCGTGCCACACTGACAGACTACAACATGTAGATACTCTTACATGCATTTGTTAGCAATAACTGTGTTTTAATTCTCTATGGAATTACAGTGCTTTGAAGGGAGTCATGTGTTGAGTGTGTATATTGTGCTGATAATACTGATTTACTTTTACTTAACTAACATTTGGAATTCAGGGCTTTTAGTTTTAATGGAGTATTTTATCAACCTTGGTATTTCTACCTTTACCTAAGTAAAGGGATCTGAGTGCTTCTTCCACCACTGCCTCGATGTGCAGTGTTGGACTTATACCATAAGGCTACAGGCAAAAAACAGAAAATGTCCTTTTTAAAGCTGATTAACTGTGTTTACCTAGTAACATTTAGCACAACATAGCACACATCTGTTGCCATGGCTACCTACAGTTTAATATATCTGAATATAACTGTCTCAGTGATGATTCAAATAGGTCTGACATGTACTTCTATACATGTTTAGCCAACACCTGCAAGCCAATTAGACACAGCCACTGTAGCCAATATATGTCGGTCAGTTGCTGCTAATGTCACAATGGTGAAGAAGTTTTTCATTGCACACACACATATAGGCAGATGTATCAAAAAAGACCCACTCACACACAATCAAACGCACTTGTTAATGTAACACATATTTACTCAGTGCTACACTTTCATACACACACTATTACCCCCGCTGACGCATCACATTTTTCATAGCAATCGATCTGTGGGAGGGAGCGGCGCATGCCACAGTCTGAACACACACTGGGGCATGTGTGCACCTATTTTCTGCTCCACCGTGATTTGTAAATCATTGATAAAGTACCGCGGGAGGCTGGCCAGTTTACTTTGACTGCTGCTGAAATTATATATTTGACGGTGACAAATACGAACGTGTTGTGCGCCACACGGAGGAATGGATGGGGGTCGCACACTGCAGTATTAATTCAGCTGAGGGTGTTTGGGTGCACCAGGTTAACAGATTCAGACAAACCACGTTATTTCTGCCTCCGTGGTTTCCCCTCACCTGCCTGTGTCGCCCAACTGACTGATTTAACAGGTAATTTCGACTTGTTCAAGTGTACATTAACATACATGAGCACATCCATCTACTGCTGAATAAGTCTGGTCAAATAAAGGGATTTCTCTCTTCATCTCTGTTTCTCTGAGCCACACACATGCACACACACACACCCCCAACCCACCCTCACACGCACACACAAAGTCATTAGTCATCCACCAGAGGAACCACCCCCACAGCCAACACACACTAATATATATGCAAAAATACACACACACACACTTACACACATAAGCATGCTTAAACACAAAGACTGTAAGCATTTCCTCTTGAATATTTCCCCAGGGCCCAGTATAATGTTTCTGACTAAGGTGGAACCATACATTATATATCCGGGTTGGTCCCTTTATGGCTTGTTGCTGATGGTTTTTGTGTAAATAACAGCCCATGTTACCTTGATTACTTCAGCAGCAATAACATGATCATGTGCAGTCAAAGCAGATATAACAAATTTGACAAGATGCCCTAAAAAAATTATCAAAGAGAGCTCCAGACTAATCTAACAAAACTGTTGAATGTTGTCATGTGATGCTGAGGCTTAGGTGTGAATACAGTCCGCTGAGTTGCTTTCAGTGTCCTGGTATTTTTCATTCTTAGCATTGTTCAAATATAACACAATTTGGTTCAGTAAAATAGAAAATGATCTTATACTGCACTTTTAAAACACGTATACCATCTGGCCCAAACAGGACAGATGAGTAGCTTTCATTGGAATGAGTGTCCCACCTTCTTGGGAAACAGGAAGTTCACTTATGTGTCCAATTTGAATAAAAGCTGTCTGACCAGAAGGTTGGGAACCAAGTCCATGAATTGGCAGACATAAAAAACTAAAAAGGCCCAAAAGAGACCAAAGCAAGTATCCAAAAAACCAAAAGGATGACGGCCAAGTCACTCAACCCAATGAGAAATGACGAACTGAAAGCTAAGAGAGTTGCACACACAGGCTGAATACACACAGGAAGGAAACTAAAGGAATTGCAGGTGAGTTCCAGCACGGACAATCACAAATGGAAGGAAAACACACAAAGATGGGACTTGAACTTAAAAGGACACATGGGGAAAGACTCGTAAGAAGGCTAACTCTTAACCCAAACCCATAACAGAAAAAGGGCAACATGTCCAATGTTTTATGTTGCATTTCAACATATTAAACATCTGAGTGATCCCATGGTCATCTGCAAGACTTCAGAAATACTGAACATTGTTGAGCTTGAAGAATAGCTAGCTTAGCTGGCTAACGCTCAACAACAGGACACCAACAGTTTTGGATATATTACCCCAAATGAAAACGACGTGTTCTCGTGACTACTCGATGCAACTTCCAAATCGATTATTCACTGTCCTTCTAACCTTTTTTCTCCACCAACTTCTGTGGAAATTTCTCACTGTTTAACTCAACAACTAGTTGCTAACTGTCTCCATCTGCTCTTTGCTTGTGGGCAGGTAGCATACAGCGCATTCATCAAAGCTTATTTTAATGAAAAAGTCCCCTGCTGTGGCTGCGAATGCTGAGAAAAAATGAAAACCCAAAAAAGATGCCTTAACACTTCATAGAACTGAGGGAAATTGTACAACTGGATATTAATTCTTTTGTTTTTAGCAATAAGCCACCCAATTTAAATTAATTCAACTGCTTCTTAATGTAAAATCATCTATTAGTGAAGCTTCAATAAAACAATTTTGTTGGCAAATGATCATGTTGCCATCTTCTGACCAGGAAACACCTGCTCTGTGTTGAACACCTACTGTACAACCCCCTTAACACCAACAGTCGACTGTTAATCTGTGTTCTGAGCACAATCCAGATTTAAAGTGACACTTGCAGGTTGGACCCTTCAGTTGACTTGGACTAAACCTCAGCCAGGAATTAATTTAAGAGGAGAGCAACAGGACCTTGTTACCAAGGCAATGAGAACCAGCTTTGGGGGAAATGTGCTTTGTAACAGTATATGAATAAATGGTGTGAATCAAGGTAATGTGGGGAAAGAAATTAGGAATCCTAATGAGCACTTCTGGGCTGTGAAAGATATTTATAGACAAAGAAAAGATTAATCACCCCTGAGATGAATTAATGGCTGCTCATGATATCATTTTGCAGCACTTTTGTCTGATGAGTGAAACTGGCTCATGCAGTAATGTGAGCCTGTGGTTATGCTTTTATATTGACAACCCCACAGCTCCCTTGCATGTGAGCAGTACACTGCATAGACAAATTGATAGATGCATGATACAAGAGCTAAATGATCTTCGCCTGGGGAATGTCAGAGTGCAGGGGCAATTTTATGGTTATCGATTCTGGCCTCGGTCGTACCTACCGCCTCAATATTGTCTACGACCTCTCCCGCAGGTCGAGCTGGGGTAAATCTAAGGTTCCTTGTGGCAACAAACAGCTTCCCCGGGTGCGCCTACACAACAGCGCTCCCCAGATGGTGCGGTTCATTAAAAAAAGGGGAGCCAATTTAGGTGAATTTAGGAGGATTAAGAGAATGTATGAACTCCACCAATGGCTGCGTAGGAATATGCGGCAGAGCCAAGCTTCCTCCCAAACTGTTATTCAGAGATCAAAGAGAAGCGAGGAGAGCTGAGATTCCCTTTGTGGACATGAGGAGAGAAAAAGAGCAGAAGAAGGAGAGATGTTCTAATTTAACAGGCTGCACAGATGAGAGAGTCATTGGCTTTCCTTTGGCAGTTCATCAAAACAAAATCACAATCTGCTGCATCACCACTTCTGAAGGTCATCCAAGAGCAGCTCACAGACCTGAGACTGATTTGCCTTTTTTTTTTTTTTTTTTACTCGTGAGCTAATGCAGAGTTAGACAGCCATATCGTAACTAGGCACAAACAGTTCTGAAATAGTTTTGAAGCTAAGCTAGGCTAGGCTCTACAGCAATGTTGGTCAGTTGGTGGCTCGGTAGGTAAGTCAACCACAGCCACACTGTAATTTACCACTTATGTTAGCATGATACCAAGCTGATGTATACATTCGGCTAACTGTTTCACTGTGACTAACAGAGAGACTCAACAGACTGCTACAGCCTTTTTAAAAAATGTATTTCACAGGTCGTTATATTTGAAGAAAAAGCCCGAGATTAGGGCGAGGAAGATCAACAGGTCACAAAAGAGGTCACACCAACCCAGATGTGTATTCCAGGTTGTTTTATCTGTGAGACAGTCAATAAGAGGTGATTATGCACAAAGCTGAGTTTGACACTTTGGACCAGTTGAGTGTATCATCATGATTTCTTTGGAGGACAAACTGAATCAATAATGAGTGCTTTCTTTTATCCAAGTTTGCCCATTTCCAGTCTGATTGTATCTGATTTATCCAAACTTAAAAATAAGAGTTGGTGTAGGTCAAGGACATGTATGTATATATATGTATTAATAAAACATAGCTCCTCTGAATAAAGGCATCTCTGTGCAAGTGAGGCAGCTATGAAAACATTAAGCTTTCCTCCCTGCTCCCACTTCAGCCCTGACACAATGATGTTTAAAGAAAAAGACAACAAATGTAATTTAGCGTAACCATTTCACAGTGTGCCATTACCATTTAAAATTATTAAAAATTATAAAAGTACAACAACAGTAAACATGTTAGCACATTAGCTCAGTGCTAGCTTGGCCATATGGACCTAGTCTCAATCCTGCCGCTGCATGGCTTTGGACTTACAACCAGCCGACGTTCAATACATAGGCAATGAGTTAGTGTCCCAGTCAGTCAAGTTAAAATGTCTGAGCAAACTCGATCCAAATCAGTCCATTAGTTAGTAAAATTGAAATATTCCAATGGGACTGAGAACTCGTTATTTTGTGGTGAAGGACATCAGTGATGAACATCGCAAAAGCAAATTTGCTCTGGGCCTTTCATAATTCATCTCAGTGGTTCCTTTAGCAAACATTTCTCTCAGCTCCAGCATTAAAATGCTTACATTCAGGCGAAGTAAAGACAAGATTGATGTTTCCCCTCCCAGATAGTTTCTTTCTACAGTAACTCTTGAGTCATTCCATCAGTCTGCCTCTGTCTTTCCTTTTGTTGTGGCTCCCCTGCTGTGCTGATTGCCTCTGGCGTAAAGTTGACTGTATACTTTGGAGATGAATGTTTTATGAGGAGAGGAGAGGATGACACCGTGACTAAAAAAAGGCTCACTGCCATCCATTCCTGTCATCCCGGCACATCATCCATAATAAAGTACGTTTAGCATGTGTGAAATAGCTTAGTGGAGATGAGAGGACAATGACTGAGGCTATTCTCAGACAGCGGGCAGATCCTTCAGATACTGTATTTGTTACTTTCCACGTGACCAGATTGGATTGGTGTGTTTAGACAGTGTGTTCATTTGCTGTCATTTCGATATCCATCACGGTGATGATGCACACAGTGTGACTGCTGTGGACCTGTGTGTGGGCCTGCGTAAGTAAGAACTTTCAAAGAACTCCAGTTGGATTATTCATTATGCTTCAGATCCTTGGTTGTCGTCTTTCTCACTCTTATTACATAAAAGAGAATCTGCAACATTTCATGCATGGATGCAACTTTGCTACATTTTTTTATCACTTTTCTCCACCATACTTGAACTTGGTTGCTTTTTGGCCACAAAGACTTGATTGCCATCTTTAGACAGAAGCATTGCAGTGGCGGAAGAAGTACACAGATATAATACTTTAGGAAAAATACCTCACACGAGCAGCATAATGTACTTAGAAGTACAAAATAAAGCGCTCATTATGGAGTATTACACATTTCAGAATGATGCACATTATATTTTGTTGGTGCATTCATGTGTAACCATCACTTAATGCTGCAAAAGTACAAAGATACTGTTGTAAAGGTGCAATAACACATTGTAATAGTAGTGTATATCGCCTTTATACGTGTAGAGGAATGAAGTACCTCAGAATTGTACTTAAATACAGTACTTGAGTAATCATGTACTTTACAATCCACCACTGCACCAATGCTGTTATTTTGCGGTTTGGTCCAAGTTATTTCTGACACATAAATAATGAAAATAATGTTTCCAACTACTCACCCACAGCAGGAAGAGTGGTGACTGTATGACCCTGTGGTCAGGAAGGTGAACTTCTCAGCAACCTATCAGGAGAATGAAAAGTTGATTTCAGGTGAGTACACAGTGACATCTTTAAGAGCAGGTGGTATATGTTTAAATTAGTAAAACACAAAAATACTCAGACAGTACATGGCGTCACTTCTTCCTTCCGGGCCTGACTAGAGTGCAGCTCTGCAGCACAGCTCCCCGTGCTTCCTCTGGTCGCCAGACACAGACAATACCGATGAGGGAGCAGAGACTGTTACAAAATAGCTGAGTTAATATTTGATTCATTCTTCCGTTAACATATTTTATGAAGACTGAATGGGTGGGTTAGCGCTGCAGGACTGTGATACTTAGCGTGACAGTTTTAGAGGGATTTTAATCAAATGACTGCTTTGCTGCATTGGGTGATATTTTGGCCACCAGGGGGTGCTGCTTTTGCAATAACCAGCAGCTGATAAAGTAGGGTGAACGTGTTGACACCCAGGCCAAATAGATCCAAACATTTCATTTTTGTACATAGATTAAAATCATTTGATTTCCACTCCGGCAACCTTTGTGCTCATTTCCCTGGTGTTTTTAACGCACCGTTTTTCATTTTTACTTGCTGTAATTTGTTGTTACACATTTTTTTAGTTCTATTTCTATTCCCCTTTTTATGAAAAGCAGCAAAAACATCCTGCCATGTGTAATGTTCTTGTACAGCATGTCAGTTTTTCCTGCCCTGACCTAAATGAACCTTAAAGCTAACAGACCATTTGCACATCATTCCGCTCCTATGTACTCTACCTTGTTATGACTTTATCAGTGTCAAACAGTTAATTTTAAGGGTTATTCTCCAAGATCCCCACTCGGAGAACCTATAATCACTGCCATTACTCTGACAGCCATTAAATAGCTTAAAAGCAATAATAATTAAAGGAAACCCACCAGGTTGAAGGCACTTTAAAGGCACAGCATGTTCAGGAAAAGGCTGTGCATAAAATTACACATTAGCATTTAGCAAAACTAGGCTGATGAGGGCCACAGCTGTTTTTGTGACATTTCCCCCACACATTTCCATGTTGCATTTTCATTTTCATTCCACACTGTTAAAAGATGTAGAAAAAAAGGCTAATTCAGAGAAAAAGCTTAAAAAATTAAACCTGACATACTTTTTTGTGCTACGCAACCCTGCGTGTAGTCAAAGCTCCTCTGTATGCACATCATATCTGGCCACCTCTGTGCCAATGTTATAGTACATGTACTGTCAAAGAGGGTTCAGTGGTGCGTTTCCATGTGTCACGCAACACAGATGCAGAGGTGGTCCCATGGCACGCTATGTCATATGGCACGCTAACATATGTCACACAACCTGTTTTTAGCCTGTCGGAGAGGCTGCTCCAGTCCCTCTGGACTCTCCTTCCAGTTCAGATTTATATCAAACATGCAAACATATCAAAAGTGGCGTTACTTCACCTCAGAAACATCCCTCAGTTGCTCCTTGCTGAGATCTTTCACCACTGTCTTTACATTACCTTTATTGCTCTTGACATGACATATGACAAATATTACTTTATCCATTTACATAGCCACATTATACAATATTTACAAGCAGTCTACAAACACTTAATTAATGGTTTATTACACACTAAAATGTAGCACACGGAGGGATTACTGAATGGAATAACTAGTCACAGACCCAGGGCCCTCAGGGGTCAGGGTAGCTGGAGCATCTGTACAAATGACTTGAAGTGTGAAAGTCAATTATACAACCACAAAGAGACACAGATACCACGGAGACACAAAAGTACCACAAAGAGACGCAAACACACCCCAGCAAGACAAGAAAGCATCATTACAGTGTGTAAATGTACCCTCTGTGTTTCTTTGAAGACCTTTGAGTCTCTTTTGGTAAAGAACAAACAATGTCGGCATTTTATTAGCTTATATACTTGTTATGGCTAACATGTTAGCTTCTTCACACATCTAGAAGACAGACAACAACATCAGGATCCATTCAGAGTTGTTTTTTCAGCCACATGATGAATGTCAGCCAAATAATATTCCCAATTTTCACTCCGTTTTTGGTCTCCACCACCTCCAACTCCAAACACCTGGCTCTTTAGCTGCTAAACGCTCCACTATGCCCACAAACTAGTTGATGACTTTGTCAGTCAGTTGTATGGCGCTGAGCGGGAGTGTTTATCACAGCTGATCACTGGCTAAAAAACCAAAACAAGGAGCTAAAAGAGGCTAGAAAGCTCCAAAGAACTGAAGGAAACTGCAGAGTTGGACGATAATGCTTTTATCATTTTTTATCTTTGTTCATGCAGAAATTCTCATTAGTGCTGCTTTAAACAATAGAGCAGACCCGTTAATAAGCCATGGTCTCTGTCCTCTTTTTTTCCATCTGTTTTGTTGCCATCTCATATCCTTGGGCAGTTATCTGTTACCTGCTTAGGAAAAAAAAGGAAGCAGTTGTTTCTCTTTGGATGAGCACAGGTTTATACATTAAAGCACTTTTTTTTGTTTTTTGCTCCAGGCAATCTTCCCCAAAGACTGAAACGCTTGATAATGAGGTCAAATGAATGAGAGGGAGGGGAGGCGAGATGTGCTTAACATAACTTTACAGCACATCCTTAAAGAGGAAGAGTTGGCTGCTTTCATTTCCCACCCAAGATTAACCAGCAGAAGGGAAGCAAAATTAGCGAGGGGAATTACAATCGTGTCAAAGCGCGTGCAGATGTGTATGAAGGTTTAGAGTCTTAAAAGTCATCTCTAAAAAGTCTCCCATTGAGTCTTTTATGTGGAAAACGAAATACGAAAGAGATAAGAGATTTCTATATGACATGTAAAGGTACAATTTAATATAGTGCATCATGGCACTTTACAGGCTACTTTTACGAGATAAACAAATAATGAGCCAATACCTAGAAGATTTGCTAAAGAACACTACAAAACCTCAACGTATAACTCTTGATTCTTTACACAAGGAAACAAAAACTCAACGTACAAAAAGGTAACACAGTCTGCACAGCATCAGGACCAGATTGGGAAGCTAATGAGTGAACGAGAGGCAGGTGAGCAGCTGAGGTGACTCTGCTGCAGGGAGCGGCAATCACTCAAAGACCAGTTGGCTTGACTCTACTCTTCTTTTCCTAATATCCAAACATCTCGTGACCTTAACAACTTATCGTACGAGTTCTCTGGGGATCCCGACCTCCATTCTGGAAACCACAGGTCTAACTGACCTCCGGTAAGGTTTATGTAAACAGGCTTCACTGAATGCCATCTCTCCCAAGTTTGGCGAATACAATCCGCTTCAGAGAGAATCATGAAACATCTCATACTGTAAAAACTCAGGAATGGGATACTTCTTCTATCCTAACTTCACCAACATCCATACAACATCCGTTCACTGTCCAAATAGGGCATACAGATAACGGATCAGCTCCATTATTGTAAACACAGTAAACCAGAATCACACAGTGCAATTTGTTTCAAGCAGTCAATACAAGGGCAGTGCATGTGTGTGTGTGTGTTTGTGCGTGTGTGGACGTTGTTGCTTGACTAATCTGTCTTCATTAGCAGAATGGGTCCTGAGTGACTGCTGTCCTTTTGCCCTTTAGCCCGGTGTTGCAGTCTCCGGCGCTGAATAAACACCCCTGATACCACTTTACAAAGGAACCAAGTCAAATTAGAAAAGGTGAGTCAAAGTCAAACATGCACCGGCAGCCCTCGCCCGCACAACTGATATGGGCAAATTAGTCCAAAAAAAAGATGGGGAGGCTGGGAGACAGCGGTGTTGTTTGTGAAAGATAGAGAAAAGGGGAGGGGAAAGAAAGGAGAGAGACAATCTGAACTTTTTTCCCCCAGTAACAAGAGTAAAGTAGCACAACTGGCAGCAAAGGAGCTCTTAAATAAATGAACCCAATTCCCTTGTGTGCCTTTAAAGGGGCAATTTGCCAAGCCTATTGTTACTGCTTTAATGTTGTGTATTGATTAGCTGCACATTTACATCAAGGTGAACTCTTGGAGCGATTTCAAGCTATGTCGAAGTGGCTCTTATACCCTCTGCTTTCCTCCTCCTCTTTTTCTGGCTGGCTCCCAGGGCTGTATCTGACACACTGATGTAAAGGATGCTGACTCCGCTGCCGTTTTAAGTTGAATTTCGCAAAAAAAAAAAAAAAATAGGAAGAAGAAGAAGAAAGTGGAAAGCTTCTGATTTCATGGCAGGAGAAACTCTTAGTGAAATGAGAAGTGATATGGATGAGAGTGGAGGGGGTGAAAGGAGGGATGGCAGAGGAGAAAGCTTGAGCAGAAAAAAATAAAAATGGAGTCTGAGAAAATCTAACACAATTAAAAGAGGAGAATAACAGGTTGAACAAAGGGAAGAGACTCTGTGAGGCCTGAGCCTTGTCTCTCTTTGAACAAAGTGCTGATCCGGCGGGCTGTGCCCTCCACAGTTAGGCCCTGATGCTAGCTGGCACACTCCTAAAGGCTGTGCTACGCCTCCTCTGTGCTGCTACACCCCCGAAGGCTCGCATACTCCCAGCCGACAACAATGGATCGTTGTTGATGAGAAATACAGCCCAGAGCTCAGAGCGGCTAAACTGATAGATATTCAGTTGGATGCAACAAACCGTGCTGTGTGTCTCCACGTCTCTCCCTCTCTCTCTCTGATTCTCTCTGCTGGAGAGGCGAGATGCTGTGACTTTGCAGCAGAGCTCGCTCGCTCAGGCAACACTTCAGCAGGTCACCACTCTCTCTGCCAGGGCCCTAATCGAGTTCTCTATAGTCTGTCACGTTGTGTGCAAACAGCAATGCTGCAGGTGATACAGAGGAGCTACGCAGATGCACTGATACAAACATAGGAGCTGCATGCTGCAGAACCAGTATATTACAGCACTATGCCTTGATATTCATCTGCCGGTGTGGCTCACCTGTCTTTGCTTATCCTGCAAGATGCATTAGCATGCTGTGTGAAGTACATGTTGGCTTTTATCTCAATAGTTCATGTTGTGTGATTTGTACTTATTTCAAGGTACGTTTGCAGGGCTGATGCATGCACATAGTGTGGAAAAGACCCGACTTATGTCATATTACAACATGACGATACCCAAAATCTAAGATAATATCTCATCTCATGTTATTATATTGATATAATATCGATAATATCGACATATTGCCCAGCCTTAACTCAGCTTGCCTGTAAACCATCTGTAAAGTAACCCTGATGTTTGGGCATGACGATTCTTTTTGACTTTTGAAAGTTTGACAAAAACACAAAAGTCTTTCAGTCACGTCTGGTGGCCTTCATCACTGGATGGAATCTGCCCGGTTGCCATGGAGATGGTTCAGTTAAATAAAAATATAACTCCTAGGTTAACAATTGCAGGAAGGTCACGAGATAGACACCGTCTCATCTCCATAACAACAGAGCAGACTCTGTCTCCTGAAGGCCACAGGACATGACCGAAAGCTCTGGAGGAATCAGGAAAGTGAACCTTGAGTTCAGAATTTGCTGTGAACCTGAGTTCACAGGCGTCAGATTATTGAAATACACAAACATTGACACACCAGGAGGAGTCTAATTACGGAGTTTCACATCAGGAAGTCAGTGATCCAGCACTTTTGAAACTTGACCTTAATTAAGGAACACACATTTGGTTTTGACCATCTGTGTTTCACAAGATCCTCAAACTTAACCGTTGGAGTTCTTCTGCACTGACTACAAAAAACTGACCGAATTATTCAAGAATGAATTAAAAATCACATTAATTATGTTATTTAGTCATAAATATCTACCACTGAATATACTGTTTTCAACCCTTAAATCTCATGTTCCTTAGAATTAACACTGGCTTATGATTTATGTTAAATTATCAGGAAACTGTGAGGTCCGTCTGTACACACAGTATGAACCGTGTGCTGCCTTTGATTTTCTATATTTATATAAAGAGATTTTTCTCTCATGAAAAAAATGAATACTTTTAGCTTCAGGGCTTTATTGTTTCTTATAAAAGCAGAGTAAAATAAAGTGAAAGGGAAAAACAAAATAAAATGTGCTGGTGTCAGACGCCACTGCTGCACACGTTTCTGCCTGCAGCAGTGAGCAGAAGCATTTGGCATCAATTTTACACAGGCAGTAAGACCCCAACAGGATGAGGAGTGCTGCTTCAGACAGCACCGTATTGATCGGTGATTCATCTTAAACAAACGGTAGTGAGGGATCCTGTGTAGGCCTCAGTGCAACATGTGCTTATGGCAGAGTGTATATACCCCATACCTGTATCCGTGCTAACCGGCGCTTGTTTTCCTCCATACATCCTCCTCGCTGGATGGCTGGAGATGCTGCTGGAGACGGTTGATAGGCAGCATGCTGAGAGGGCAAATTGTTAAGATAAATCCATCAAGCAGGAGAGGAAGGAAATTAAAGGCTGCCATCTAGTGGCTGAGCTGGAGACAACCTCTGAGATGGAGGATATGAACACATGAACACCAGCTAACTGGATGGAGGGTGAAATGTTGGCTGGGCTGCATCTGATGTATGTCATATTTAGAGATGGAGCTGGATTAGGGAAAAGAAAAAAAAGAGAAATCGTCAACAAATTAATAATCTGATGATTTATATTAAGTAATTTTATACATTAGCAGACTTATACAACTGCCTTTTTAAGTAAGAGGCCCAGTCCCCTAGGTTGTACCTTTGGGGATGTTCCTCTGGTCTTCAGATCAAGCAGGCATAATATCATAAACAGAGTTAAATGCGTTGATGATCACAGTACGGTTTTAACATATGTTATAAGAGGTTATTACTAAAGGTTTTTACTTAAACAAATCCTCCAAAAGTCCTTCAGACCAATCAGAAACTCTTAGTTGCTGTCCACTTTGAGTGCCCTAGATTAGTCAGAAGAGTTATGTATTAACATTTATTAGCACTGAGGTCAGGTAAAACAACATTTAAGTGATTTTTGGTAACGGACTGGTGCAGAAACAAGTTGAAGCCAAAATCACTTTGTTATATAGAGTTTCAAACAGCATCACAACATGAATCTTCACTGCACTTTGCTTGTGACCATGCTGCTCACATTTAAACTTCACAAACACACCAAAGTCAGTCATTCACAGCGTGCTCTGAATAACTGTAATATAAATACTGAATATTCCCAACTCCTTACTGAAGTACTGCACAGGTGTCGGGGGTAACTGCAGCTTCCCAGGTTTGACTGAAGATGGGAGCGCTTGTTGATTGTCACCCTCATCTGTTGAGTAGAACTGGGGTTCATTTAGGGGAGAACCATTTTCCCTGCAGTCAAATCTGTGACAGCTCCAGAAAATGAAAACACAGAATAGTAGAATCCTCATTTGACCTGAAGGTACTGCTTTAAAAATGTTTTAAATATTCAAGTTTTGTTTTAATTTAATCATATTCGTCCTTAAGTGAATCAGGTTGATGGGCTTGTCATTACAGGGCGCTGCTGGTTCAGCTGATTGTGAACCCATGTGGGAAACACATGCAGGAGATGGAGGCTTCTGTACATTCTCATTGTGCACACACTGAAAAGTGGGCTCTGTCAGCACTTTACATGCAATGCAGTTTCAATGGCCGCATTTTCAATTTCATTGTTATTGGACCCCTACAAAATCATTATTCAAGATAGGCTACACTGGTTTGATTTGCTCTGGTATTATACACCACACTATATAATCTGCATATCAATTTCCACACAGTGAATACAGGGTTTCATCCGGTCCTTGTATGTGGAGGCAGAAATGCTATTATTTGTGGTAATAGGTCTTGCTTTGGAACAATAGCCATGGGCAGGGTGGGGAAATGGTTTCCACACAAACTGTTTGTAAGGGTGCGCCTCCACCTCCCGCTCGAGTTGCTTATTCTCCCTGCATGCAAACATTTTGCTGGTTGTGATTCACCTGCTTTTCTGTTTTGGATGGATTTATTCCCACAGCTGCAGTGTTTGCCAGTTGTTAACCCACAAACTCAGACACATGGCTGCTTTTTCAATTACCCATAAATTACCATTTATTTTCTTATTGCTAGGTTAATAGTAAAAAATCACCAGATTCCCAAGCCCCAAAGGACATAATGAAATTCATTATTTTGTCTGACCAACCGCCCAAAATTCAGAAATGTTCAATTTAAGTTCATTGGAGAAAAGATTCATACCTGTGAAGCTGGAACAAATGACATTTTTGCTTGACCAATAACCTAAACACATGACTTGAAACATTTCTCCATTAAAAAGACGTATGTTATACATGGCATTGAGTTGTGTTATATATTATCTCATATGTTTCTAAAACCCACCTTGTTTGTTTTTCACTCTATATTTGAAGCAGTTGAAGGGTTTTAGTCATTGGGTGTCTGGCAATGGGAACTGCATCTTCTATGTTTGCTTTGCTGTTTTGTTGAGAGACCCCTAGTGGCAGAAAATAATTTATTGTTCCTTAATCATTTAAGGATAATCCCAATACTTGACAACTAATGTTCTGTTGAATGACAAATCAATAATTTGCCTATTCATTGGTGCAGTAGATAACTTTCAAAGTCAGGTAATCTATTAATTATTTTCCTGATTAAAGGCTGGATGAGTAATTTAAAATCAGTCATTTAAAATGAGTAGTTTAAAATCCAGACCCTGTGGTAGAAAACAATGGAAGTCTGTTTCCCTCTCCCTGTTTCTGATGTGACTTGGCCAAAAGCAACTCAAAGAACAGTGAAAAGTACGTGTCACAAGTTCTTAAATTGATTTGTCTCATAACAGGTTAAAGCCCAAAGGTTTTTTTTTCATTTACACTGACAGACATACACAAACTCGCCTCTGTAGTCATAACTCAGAGGTGGATGTGTTCCTTTAACCGACTCTGGTCACTGACTGTCTGGTCGTCATTGTCATGGTATAACTAGATGGTCAAGCTGGTTTGTTTTGGTTTCTGTCGTGTCTTGTGACTTCCCTTTTATTTTGAAGGAACTAACTTCCCTCTCGTTTCAGGTGGCTTGCCCTTCCTCATGTGGTTCCCGCTTGTCTGATTGTCTTCCCCGACCTGATTGTTTCCACCTGTTCCCCATTTCCTATTGTGTATATAAGTCTGCGTCTCCCCCTGTCTTGTGCCAGTTCGTCGCGTCTGTAAGAACCGAGAACCAGCGTCCTGTCTTGTCAAGTTATCCTGTCCTGAGCAAAATCTAGTCTGTGAGTTATTTTGTTACTTTGCTGTATTAAGCTGAACCTCTTCTTTAAGAGTGATTTTTTGTTTGTTAGCCCATGTGGCGTGTGATTTTGTTTTTTGCCTCTTTCTGGAGTGATTTTCTGTTTTCCTTTTTATCGGCCTTGATAGCCAGTTTCGCTGAAGCAGTTAATTTGTTACTTTGTTGTATTCCTCGCTTACGAGTGATTTTTTGTTGTACTTTGCTAATAAATTGTATCTTTGAATTTTGGCCCTGAGTCCGAGTTGTGCTATTGGGTTCAAGAACCGACCTTGTCAGTACGAACTGGCCAGCATGAACCCAGCCGACTCCGGAACTCTGGAAGCGGCCGTTCACGCCCAAGGCGTGAGGCTGAACAGTCAAGAAGACCAGCTCTCCTCACTTCATCAGGGAATCAAGGAGCTGGCCGGCAATCAAGAGCTCTTTAAAGCAGGCATGTCAGTCCAGGTGGGGGTCCTGTCAACCCAGGTGCAGCAAATCCTGACTCTCCTCACGGCTGGAGCCGCTCCAGGAACGGAAGTTGCAGCTGCGCCGACCACCGTCCAAAGTGCTCCATCCCCTCCTTCGTCTGGAGAATGTCTACGCCTAGCCCCACCTGAAAAATACTCCGGTGAGTCTGACGATTGTGGCTCATTCATAACAGACTGTCAAATGCACTTTGATTTCTCGCCTGCTGCATTCCCCTCAGACCGAGCGAAGGTGGCCTTCATGGTCTCTCATCTCACTGGGAGAGCAAGAAAATGGGCCACAACGGAGTGGGCTCGGGAATCGCCTGTCTGTGAGTCTATCCAGGGATTCATCACGGCTCTGAGGGAGGTTTTCGACCCCACCGTGGTGGACAAAGAACGGGCAAGGGAACTAAGTTCCATTCATCAGGGCAGGGAACCAGTAAGTGACTATGCAGTTCGGTTTCGTACGCTGGCTTCAGGCAGTGGATGGAACGAAGCAGCGCTTTATGACGTTTTTCTGAAAGGTCTTTCAGATCAGATCCAGGACCTTTTAGTTCCTCTGGATCTACCACCACGGCTCGAGGCGTTAATGACCCTAGCCATTAGAACGGACAACCGCTTGCAGGCACGCCAGAAAGCTCGGAGCAAGCCGCCCCGGGAGTGGTTCAGGAGCCGCACAGGAGAGGCGGGGAAGGAGCGGTGGGTTCACGGATCTCCAATCACACGGAGAACCAGTTCCGACACACCAGCCGCAGAGCCCATGGAACTGGGTGGTGCTAAGCTGTCTCCGGAGGAACGCCGACGTCGACTACAAGAGGGGCGGTGTTTTTATTGTGGAGAGTTGGGACATCTCAGGTCGAAATGCCCAGTAAAAGACCAGGCTCGCCAGTAGACGGAGAACTACTGGTGAGCCGCTTTGCCTCCTCTCCACCTCTATCCCGAGCCTTAACTCAAGTGAAAATTAAATTCCAAGACGCGATAGTCACAGTATCGGCGTTGATAGATTCAGGGGCGGACGAAAGTCTGATGGACTGGGAGGTGGCCCGCCAATTGAGAGTCCCCGCTAGACTATTACCGCGACCGCTGGTGGTCAAGGCATTAAACGGCAGCGAGATTTTTAAAATCACGCATCAGGCGGGTCCCATTGAAGTACGGGTGGACACCCATCAAGAATTAATGAATTTTTTCCTATATGACTCCCCCAACCATCCGCTGGTTCTGGGTCTTCCGTGGTTACAGCGACATAATCCAACCATAGACTGGGTTACCGGGGCGGTACGGGGGTGGGCCGAAGCCTGCTCCCATGAGTGTAGGAGTGAGTTGAGAGAGCAACAGGTGTCGCTGAAAATTAACACAGATACTGTTCTCGCTTCAGGTTCTGCTCCACCCGACCTGTCCTTGGTGCCCAGACGTTATCACGACTTAGGAGAAGTGTTTAGTAAAGCCAAAGCCACTTCTCTCCCTCCTCACAGACCATATGACTGCCCCATAGATTTGGTCCCGGGCGCACCCATCCCTAAAGGGAGGGTTTACTCTCTGTCAGGTCCCGAGAAAGAAGCCATGAAAGAATACATCGACTCATCGCTAAAAGCCGGGCTCATTCGTCCGTCTTCCTCACCAGCAGGAGCGGGGTTTTTCTTTGTAGCTAAGAAAGATGGTTCGTTGCGCCCGTGCATAGATTATAGTCCGCTAAACGAAATTACCATTAAAAATCGGTACCCCCTCCCGTTGATGTCAGAGGCTTTTGATCAGCTGCAGCAAGCCAAAGTCTTTACCAAACTAGATCTTCGAAACGCATATCATCTAGTTCGGATTCGGGAGGGGGACGAATGGAAGACGGGTTTTAATACGCCTAGCGGACATTATGAGTATTTGGTAATGCCGTTTGGACTCACGAATGCCCCGGCTGTGTTCCAGGGCATGATTAATGAAGTGTTACGGGAATTTCTAAACCAGTTTGTTTACGTTTATCTAGACGACATTCTGATCTTTTCCGCCGACCTGGACTCGCACGTACAACACGTACGGATGGTTCTTCAGCGATTGCTGGAAAATCAGTTGTATGTCAAAGCGGAAAAGAGTGAATTCCACGCCGATTCTGTATCTTTCCTGGGCTTCATCGTAGCCCCCGGGAAGATTCAGATGGACCCGGCAAAAGTCAGCGCTGTGGCTCAGTGGCCGGTCCCGGATAGCCGTAAGAAAGTTCAGCAATTCCTAGGATTTGCTAACTTCTACAGACGGTTTATCCGGAACTTCAGCGCTACAGTCGCCCCTCTCACCACCTTAACCTCCCCTAAAGCGCCGTTCCGGTGGTCCCCTGAAGCCGCCGCGGCTTTTACCAAACTAAAACAGCTTTTTACCTCAGCCCCCATATTAATTGTTCCGGACCCCGCGCGGCAATTTGTAGTGGAGGTTGATGCATCCAGCGAAGGGGTGGGGGCGATCCTGTCGCAACGCGCAGAAGGAGATAGTAAACTTCACCCGTGCGCATTTCTATCGCGCAAACTTTCTGCAGCGGAGCGAAATTATGATATAGGTGACAGAGAGCTACTGGCGGTTAAGATGGCTTTAGAAGAGTGGCGTCATTGGCTAGAAGGGGCGCAGCATCCTTTTGTAGTTTGGACGGACCACAAGAATCTAGAGTATGTTAGGAAGGCAAAAAGGCTTAATTCACGCCAGGCTAGATGGTCACTTTTTTTTAATCGGTTCAACTTTGTCCTGTCATATAGACCGGGGTCGCAGAATGGGAAGCCGGATGCTTTGTCCCGTCTGTTCAACCCTGAACCACCTGCCAAGGAGCCAGAATCTATCCTACCACCCGACCGTGTGGTAGGAGCTGTCTCGTGGCAGATAGAGTCTGAGGTACAGCGAGCAAATGGAGTGAGCCCACCACCTAGAGGATGCCCAAGGAACCGCTTGTTTGTTCCGGCGGCTCTGCGTCCTCAGGTAATCCACTGGGCTCATACCTCGCTCCTTACCTGCCATCCCGGAATCAAACGAACCGTGTGGGTCATTTCCCAACGGTTCTGGTGGCCGGCCATGGATCGCGAAGTACGGGAATATGTGGAGGCATGTACGGTCTGCGCCCGAAATAAGACCGCTTCTGGGGCACGGATGGGTTTGTTACAGCCACTTCCAGTGCCAACCCGTCCGTGGGCGGAAATTTCGATGGACTTTGTCACGGGGCTCCCAGTGTCAGACGGACACACCACCATTCTGACAGTGGTGGACAGGTTTTCTAAAATGACACATTTCATTGCGTTGCCAAAGTTGCCCTCAGCCAAAGAAACTGCTGAAATTATGATGACTAACGTGTTTCGTATTCATGGTTTTCCAAAGGACATTGTATCGGACAGAGGGCCCCAATTCGTGTCACACTTCTGGAAGGAGTTCTGCAAGCTCATAGGCGCTACAGTGAGCCTGTCTTCAGGATACCACCCCGAATCAAATGGCCAGGCTGAGCGGCTAAACCAGGAATTGGAGACATGCCTGCGGTGCTTGGTGTCACAGACTCCGGCTTCCTGGAGTAAAAACATGGCCTGGGTGGAATTCGCCCATAATTCGCTTCCTACCTCCGCCACGGGAATGTCTCCGTTCCAGTGCGTATTCGGATACCAGCCCCCTCTGTTCCCGGACCTAGAGGGGGAGATCTCAGTGCCGTCGGCTCACGCCATGGTTCGGCGGTGTCGCCGCGTCTGGGCAGCTGCGCGTCGGATGCTGCTACGCAGTGCAGCTCGGATGAAAAGGGCGGCCGATCGCAGACGGCGCCCGGCTCCGACCTACCAGCCGGACCAGAAGGTGTGGCTGTCAGCCCGGGATCTTCCTCTGCGCATTGAGTCCAAGAAGCTGGCCCCTCGATTCGTGGGCCCGTTCCCGATTTCGAAGGTCATCGGACCCTCCGCTGTTCGGTTGCGTCTGCCTCGGTCCCTGAGGGTGCATCCGACGTTTCACATGAGTCGCATTAAGCCTGTTAAGGAAAGTCGGATGGTTCCAGTGGTCAAGCCTCCACCACCCCCCCGGATGGTGGACGGGGGTCCGGTATATTCGGTAAAGAAATTACTGGCGGTGCGTTCCAGGGGCCGGGGCAGACAGTTTCTGGTAGACTGGGAGGGATACGGGCCGGAGGAACGATCTTGGGTTCCGGACAGTTTTATTATGGATCCAGACCTCATCACGGAATTCTACCAGTCACATCCACAGAATCCTGGGCCGTCGGGAGCCGTCCCTAGGACGGGGGGTAATGTCATGGTATAACTAGATGGTCAAGCTGGTTTGTTTTGGTTTCTGTCGTGTCTTGTGACTTCCCTTTTATTTTGAAGGATCTAACTTCCCTCTCGTTTCAGGTGGCTTGCCCTTCCTCATGTGGTTCCCGCCTGTCTGATTGTCTTCCCCGACCTGATTGTTTCCACCTGTTCCCCATTTCCTATTGTGTATATAAGTCTGCGTCTCCCCCTGTCTCGTGCCAGTTCGTCGCGTCTGTGAGAACCGAGAACCAGCGTCCTGTCTTGTCTAGTTATCCTGTCCTGATCGATAATGAAGTCTGTGAGTTTATTTGTTACTTTGCTGTGTTAAGCCGAACCTCTTCTTTAAGAGTGATTTTTTTGTTGTTAGCCCATGTGGCGTGTGATTTTGTTTTTTGCCTCTTTTTAGAGTGATTTTCTGTTTTCTTTCTTAGCGGCTTTGATAGCCAGTTTTTGCTGAAACAGTTAATTTGTTACTTTGTTGTATTCCTCGTTTTCGAGTGATTTTTGGTTGTACTTTGTTAATAAATTATATCTTTTGAATTTGGCCCTGAGTCCGAGTTGTGCTATTGGGTTCAAGAACCGACCTTGTCAGTCATGGTGTCACCAAGCTTCCAACACTATCTCCTTCACTTTGTCCTGAAAATGATCAAACACAACGCACACCACAGAAACATCTATGGCCGCTTCAACCCAAAGTTGCTGTTGATGTTTGTGGCCTTGAAAATGAAAGGTAATGCCGATAGCCTACAATGCACACACACACTTACACACAAACACACGTTCTACTATCCAATAAATAACTATCATGCAGATGCGCTTTGCATCTCAGTCCGCAGCAGGAGTTTGCTGGTGCCCGTGCTGGCACTGCTATGAATGTGGAGGCAACAGGGTGGCTGCATATTAGCTTATCTAGCAGGGCCAGGCTCTGTACCCTTGCACCTCTAATTACATGCAAATCTCCACAGGGGTTTGCAGCAGTGAGCGTGGACGTGTCTCAGCCATGTACGTGGTTTTTGTCGTTGCCAATGTGCAACATACAGTAAACGTCAATTTTGGTCAACAGCAGTCAGACATTACAACTTAGAAGCTCTGATTGGAGGAGGAGGAACGGGTTCATCTTGTTTATTAATTCACTGATGATTTCCTGCACAGTTTAAGCTAAATTCGTCTGCTCGTCTGCTCTCTTCCTGCTACCATATAAAAGGTTTAATGGTAAGAAACCGAACATTCTGACATTTATTAAGAACAGTCTCAGTTAAGATCACAAAGGATTACCTCTAAGATATCAACAATACAGAGCAGAATGCCAAAGTAGACTGGTGTAGCGGAGTGGGGTTGGGTGTGAATGCCCACAACCCAGAGTGGTAGTTTTTGCTATTTAACTTGCCATTCAAAGCCAAAGAGCATGTATTCGAATGCATTGTAAATGGACTGCGCTTATATATAGCCCCTTTCTAGTCTTCTGACCACTCAAAGCACTTTACGCTACATGTGGTCAATCACCCATTCACACCCCATCCGTTCATACACTGATGGCAGGTGCACTCCCATTCATTCACACACCAATGGAACAGTCATCGGGAAAGAAACATACATTTTCCAAATCATTTAAAATACAGTACTTTAACACCAGAGCTAAATACCATGATGACACCACTATGAGGCATTCAAGACCTCTATCTGTACACATTTACTGCATTCGCAAAGCTGAGGGCTGAGGACGGCGCAGCAGCAGCAGCTGATCCGGCGGGAACTGCTGACTCCAGGGAGGTAACAGTACGCGCAGCAGCACAGGACTCAAGATAAAAGCAGTAATTCTGTTTTATTTGGTTGGCTTCGGGGCCCTGGGACTCATTGATTAACTCATTATCACAACATTGATTGGCCCAGATCACAGAAACAACCAGTACAGCACTGAGGGTGGCTCTGCTCTAACTGTTGCAGTGACCTCGTGGTATTAAATGAGCTGTATTGAACTGACCTAAATGAGTATTACGCTAATGGTTTAAAATAAATGATACTGAACAGTTATTACACACGGAGAGGCCTTTTGTTCATACACTAGATATGGTGTCTGCGCTGTGTAGTTCAGCAGTAAGACTGATCATGACTACCAGCCAACTTCTACAAGGACAAAGTGGAAAAATGCAGTTCAAGATAAAACAAGTGGACCTCAGTGCAAAGTTTTGTTACAATCACTGATGTCTCACATTAGTTTGAGGCATGGCTACACACAGCCTGAATACTGTGTATTATATATAAATGTACCTATTAACAGAAATAATTGAAGAAATCCTTAGAGCTTAAGTTTCAGGTCCTGGCCTCTTTGTTGGTTACAGCCTCTACATAGGTGAAGAACTCCAGCCTCCTTCACAGTAAAGGTGGGTGTTAGCAGCCGCTTCGGCACCAACGCCACCCTCACAGCAACAACAGAAGGTGTTGAATTGGTTTGCCTTTTTATGTCCAGGCAAGACATTATAACTGTTGCCCTGTTCTTGTGTGGAACACAGGCCATGGTTTGAATTCCCTGTCGTGTATCTCTGGGATTGCAGGAAGACAGCGAGGCCTCTATCCCCCGTTCAGTTCTGGTGAACCAGTCATTTCTAGTTGATACAAAATGCATTCCAGATTGCGTTGGCTCTATTAGGCTTAACCAGCAGTGTGTCATATCACTCATTTAACAAACAAGACAAGTTCATTTATTTGTTGCTGTTCCACACTACAGCTTTACAGAGATGAAGTTGGGGAAGTTTCTCTCATACGGCATGTTTCTTTATGCATCAAACCAAAGTTTTCTTTCCTTACTGATCTGAAAACATGAGAATCCTGTCTTAAATATACAACAGGTGGGGAAAGCAGGTGAGATTCACAGGAACGTGTTCAGAATACAGTGCTGTAGGGAACAGGCTGATATGAAAGATCTCAAAAAGTACTGGAAACGGTTGAAGGAAGTTAACTTCAGATCCAGTTGAACAGCTGCTTGCAGTGCTAAAGCTACACTACTGGATATCCAGACGCTTTGAGGGTCATCTTCTTAAGAAGAAAGTCCAAGAACTGAAATATCTGAAAGAGCTGCAAAGGCGAAGTAAGACCAGGAAGTTGAATTGTTCTACTGTGTTGAAATGCATGTTGCTGTTTATTTGACTTAAATCAATTTAGGATAAGAATAAGAGTGCGCGGTGGATGATCTGCTAGCTGGCTTTGTCATCTACCTGCTTCAGCACCGCTGTCAAGATGCTGACAGCCGGCTTCCACGCATCCAGCTGCTTCACCTCCTCGACGTCCTCCTGTTTGTCCTGGAGCCTCTTCTTCTGAGTACGGCACCCTGGCAATAGAAGCAATAAGCACATTTGAGGAGAGTTTTCTTATTCCCTCTCTCTTCTCTCTTCTTCTCCTCTTTTCAAATGTTTTGTAGAATTGTTTAGTTTCCAATTGAAACACATTAAAGTCCCACGTAGCTGCGTGTACCTGCTTTGGGGAACTTTTTTAAAAAGCAATTATCTGAAATACAAACTGTTAATGTTTAAATAAAGCGCTCTGTGGAGTATAATGTCACTTTTACATACTTTAGCTTGTCAGATCCCGAGCTACCTCTCAGCAGAGGTACAGGTCCAGCTCTCCATTTCAAAGGGTTAAATCCTCATATTCTCAACACTAAGGTTTAATATAGAAGATGAAGATTGTAGCTGGTGTAGGGGACTCGCCTAGCTTCTCACTACCTTCATCCGAGCGTTTACCCTGCTTCCTCTGAGATAATGTCAGACTGACTAGCCCTAGAGACTAACTTTGCCTCAGCCACGCCCGTTCACGGCAGCTCCCCTAATTCGGATCCGGGCTCTTGTTACTACAGCTAGGATGTGATTTAGTGGCCTGGATTAACGGCCCCAAGGGTCAGATTATACACATTGACTAGAGTAACCTACAAGAACTAATAAGATGGATTTCACACTCCCCATTAAACTTTACCAATACTCATAATAAACCAATGTCCAGAATTCTTATGTCTTTCTACTTCATCATATTTATTCAGCAACTTTAGCAAGGGCAAGCAACAGATTTAATTATCAATCACTCTTAACAAATCTTCAGAATATAATCTCTCGCCATAATAACTGACTGTTACTAATCAATACAAATTATAATCACTGAGATGGAGTGAAAAGTCATTTGGCCAAAACAACTCATCCTTGTCCACTCGTCCTGGCATCCTAGAAAAAACTTGTGGACTTGCTTAATTCCAGTAATCCTCAGGAATGCACAGTTCTTGTAGACAGTGTGAGGGAAAACGACATTTCTCCAGAAACCCCTTCAGCCTTTAATCCATGGCTTGTCCTCGACTCTGCACTCCTTTGCTGTGGGCTGAGGTGTTGGATCCTTCTCCTTTCTGGTGTCGAACCGCTCACAACTCCTTCCCCAATTTTGCAGTCTTCGGTCCGGCTAGTTCCTCTTCTGGGTGTGGTCGCTCCAGTAGCCAGCTCAGGACACGGGTATCATGACGGGGTGAGGTCGAGTCGGACTAAGCAACTTCTTCCTCTTTTACCCGTCTTTTTATACCCTTTATCTCCGTCTTCGTACGATCAACACTCCACCCATTAGTAGAAAATTCCAGTAACTTACTCATAACCTTCTGACCATTTGACTTCTCCTTTTTGTCCTTCTGTCCTCACTCCACCCTGTCCAGCTTGAGGACATCAGGAAGCTTCTACCATCTGTTTGGTTCATTGCTTAATATTTCTCAATACTGGTTTCTCTCCTAACTTCAATACTTCCCCATTTTCTTATGATTCACATTATGATTTTTTAAAACATTCTTATAATCATTTTACAATCAGTGCAACTCAATAGAACATTTTTGTATGTCATATTTCTTCTACACAATCACAATTATTCGTTCATTCTTAGGTTACTTATTACAATCAATATTTCTCATTTGGTTGTTAGTTATACATTCATTGTTAGTGCTTTTACATTTCTTAGTGCAGCTGTTTTTAGAGTCCTGTGTTCTCTTCACACTGGAAAACACCCGACTATCTTTTGTTAATTCCTTTAGAAAGTCCCTTGATTTCCTACTTAGACACCGATGGCAGGGAGTGACTTTCAACCTTATTTGACAAGCTATAATGATAAGGCAAACTATAGTAGCTTTCCACTTACCGTGTCTTGGTAGCAGGAAGAATGGAGGTAACTGCTACCGTATGTGACATGGTTCTGTAAGAAGGATCAGTTCAGTCTGAGCTGTTTGCTGTGAAGCAGTTAGTTAAATGATTTTACATGTCATATGAAAAAATCCCATGCTGATGACCTCAGCTCTTCTCCACTTCACTGATAAAAATGGAAATGACTCCATCTGCTGGACAACTGTCTCCAGTTCCTCTGGAGACATCGGTCATGTAGCTGCACTCACTTCTGCCTTGAAACCTGACATCCACTCATCAATCAACCTTTTTCTTTTAGTGGCACAGAGCTAAGATCAACCCTATTTAATACATCATGATACTGAAGCCACGTGGTCTCAACATGAGGTTTCATCTGGACTTTAACTCAGTTGCACCAAGGGTTTCAAACACCTGCCACAGGTCTCAGCTCTGTGATGGACTAATTGCTCTATTTAGTAAATCAGTATAAATTGTACTTATTAGCTTTCATAATTGATCCATTCAGCACACTGAATGAACCCTGGCCTGCTCTCAAAGTTGAAAACACAGGTCTACATTTATGCAGAGGTCATGTGACCTGACACAATCACATCCACCACAGATTTCACCTTACAAACCCATTCTTTGGTACAGAGTTACCTTCAGCCTGCTAACTTTGTGCTGTTTCTATCATGGAACACTTTAAGAGTTCCATTATTTAACTTAGCAGCACAATGACGCATGTTATTAAGTTACTCATATTCATTTGCATCTCTGCAATCAAACGATTTGGTGTTATTAGCCCATGTCCTGTAAAACTGGGCTGATCATGTTTCTATATTATTTCTGAGGTGTTATGAAAATGAGCTGTTGCTCAGGAAAGGCTTTGGTTATATCACAAATATGTTTGAATCATCAGTGAAAGAGGGTGATAAAGAAAACACTGCTGGTGTGGTGCGACTGATAATACCATAATTACTATAATTATAGATTTTGTTATTTGTTAAAATTACTATGAATTTGCTGTGATACTGTTAACTGTTGTTATCACATGTCTTTATTCTTAGTCTCTAACACAGTAATCTATGAGGTCTTTGAACAATTAGGCAGGCTCATATTAGCATGTGATCATTTAGAAGAAGTGTAACATGCTGCTAAGTAATGATGACACTGACTTGTAGAAGTCGGGGCTGTACTCGGGGGAGCAGAAGGGTCTGGCTCCAATTACTGCATGACAAGGGGACGCACCTGTAAGGAAGAGCACAGGCAGTCAGATATTAATTGCAGCACATGTATTCAGTGATAACTATTTGTTTTCCCCAAAATTATGAATTTATCTAAAAAGACTCCAGGATCTTACCGTGTTTCTTCTCGCTTTTGAAGACTCAAGTGCTCTCATGTGGGTAGTCCTGCAGAGGGGAGGTTTCCTCAACTCGCACTGAGCTCCTCGTGTCAGTGTGGGGCTTCCTGATGCTGGGCTTCAACACCAATCCATCCTGCTCCTTCCACTCCATGGTGGAATCTAAACAGCGGTCTAATATTATTTATCTGAACCAGAGTGCATAACATATTCATAGAGGCTTACATCACCACCCTGCTCCTCCACGTACTCTGGACAAACCCAGGAGATGTTGAAATCCCTTTACAGACACACAACCAGGTGCTGTTATTGAGAGTCAGCTACTGGCAAGAGCCTCACAATGACAATACACTGTAATATTCTACATAATTAAGGAAAACCATAGCTGACAATACGGCTTTCTGAGTACCACCTGGGTCATATAATACAGACAATTCATTATAATGATAACTCAGAGAATAAACTGAATCAGAGTTACATCCAGTGCATATCAAGTAAGTCTTATTTGTCACTGAACGCACTAAACTGAAATGTAGATGACATAACATAACAGCATATGAAAATGAAGTGAGCTTTAAAGCCATGTGTCTTAATGGATCAACGGGTCTGGAAGTTTCAATATAGAGTTGTGACAACAAATATTGCAAAACTCAGCTGTATTGATTTCTTCATGACCATAATTAGTAACCGGTTGCTATCATGATGCTTGCTGAGCACTGACCAACACTGTAACAGAGGAAGTCCCAGGTGTGACCAGTACCTACTGTAGGCGCATATCAAACAGCTGCTGAGGGGGAACGCTCAGTAAAGCTTCCCCTTGGATAAATAACGATTAGAAAACAGTGCGGGGAAAGAAAGCTTCTTGATTGGACAAAAAGGATTATTAGTTGCTATGCAACACTACTTGAAATGCCTACTGGGAATTGAGCACATTATGGCCTTGGCCACTCTCCAAACCAAAAATTAGAGCCTATGCCAATTTCTTGCAAAGCTGCTTTCACAGAGAGTGCTGTAAAAAGGCCAGCACTGACACATATAGCTTATCAGTGCTAAAAATGAATCCCCAGGATGGCTGATACTGATGGTCCACTGCTCGCAAACACGGTGGAGGTGCACAACCCTGGAAATTCATTTCAAAGTGAACAGTGAAGCGGTAGATACTCTTGAGAGCAATCAGCGTATCATGGGCCGACGGCCTCAAGGGAACCAGTGAACAAGGTCACAGTGTCATCATTTAACCGTCCAGTGTTCATTATGAATGATGGTGAATGCGTATAATCTCCTGAAAATAAGAATAATGTTGTTTTCCTTGGCATATGCACTTATATTGACATAAGAAGTGATCTGCTTTGAGGGAGTCTGCCATGCTGCATCGCCAGTTTCTACAGTTGCCCAAAAGGGACAAACTAAACACTGGCTCTAGAGAAGCCCTTTGTGTTTATTCACAGTCAGTGGGTGCAGATCCAGTTGGTTGTAATCTACAGCTTCACTGCTAGATGTCCCTAAATCCTGCAAACTGCTCCAGTAAAGTGCTGGATGAAGGCACATGTAGTCTGAGGTTACCACAGAGAAGGGGTCTAAAAAAATGTTGATGTTGCATTATGGGAATTGTAGGATCTACTATTTAAACTCCACGGCAGTGCTGTACCAAATTTAAATATGGAGTTTCCTTTTTTTTGTCCAAGCTAAACAATCATAAAGCACTTCAGTGTGTATTTGTGTGCAGCTGCCACCACTGCGGTGCTCCACACTGAGTCAAGAAGGAGTAGTGAGCTAAGTCTGTTCTAGTTTCAGGTTGTTTAGATTCAGTTCAGGACGAAGCTCACCCAGTGCTGTTTATAAGGTCATCAGCTCTGCATCCACCAAATTATTGTTTCTGTTGTTTTCATTGACTTTTAACCAGGAAGCAGAATGTTTACACTGCGTATCTGGGCAGAGCTGACAGACCTTAGATGCAGAATCAGAATGTTTCAATACATGGAATAAAGCAAGCAGGCATATGTCAAAGAATGCCAAGCAATGACGCAGCAGTTTCTTTAATCCGCTGCATCACGGGTTGCCATGCAGACTCCTCAGCCTGTCTGTCTGTCTTCCTTATGGGCCACCTGTCTGTCTCCCACTGATGCTTTGACACAACAATCTCTCGAGGCCTGACCAAGTGGCCATCAGTGCTGTCATGTCGTCATATGTATCAAGGAAGAAGACGACTGTGACAGCATCACGGTTAAGTGTCAGTGCAACAAAGATGGGTCTTGGAGTGACTTAGCAAAAGTGTGTGTGTGTGTGTGTGTGTGTGTGTGCGCGCGCACAATGAGGTTGAAGGGGAGAATGAAAAGCTGCACTGCAGCAATTTTTCTGTGACATCTCAGGAGGTGTCACAGCACATAGTTCTAACGTGAAGATGCTCTGAAAGGAATAAAATGGCAATTTAGAGCCCAGACTTCTTTTCCCTGTATCTCACGGAGCTCTCGCCATGCTGTGGAGGAAACGGGAACATATTAATGATGTAATGATCTGTAAAATGGCCCTCTACTTGCTGGGATTTTTTTTCACAGCTCTTCCCAGTATATCCCCACACATGCCTTCAATTAATCCTATGTTTAACTGGAGCCATTAGGCCTGGTTTGTTAATAGGTGTGGGAGTCAACACACCTGGGAAGTCCTAAAAGGAGTCTTAACTTATAAGTGACACTTATTATATTCCAATTTCTATTAGGTCTAATTAAACATGAGGAAAAACTTCTCTCATGAGGGAAGTCGTCATTTGTTGCACCTGGTTTTCCAACTTCCTGTTTGCTCTGGCTCGGCCGGTGGCCGACCAGTGCGTTTTATAAATCACCCCCGGAAGTTGGAGTTATTACTCACGACACTGAGGTTTGTATCTCTGTTGTTTTATCAGCCCAACAACCTGTGTCTGTGGTGAAAATAATAACGCAGCAGTTTAGTCGAAAGTAGCAGCCATTGGTGCCGCAAGCTGTTGCTAGGAGACAGGGCGCGAGCGTCAAGTTCGGCGGAGTGTCTAGGTGAAATCCGGTTTTAAGGTGACTTTCAAAATAAAAGTCTGTGTTGTGTTTTTATGTTTCCTGTGATTTTTTAAAATCCATTATCATAAAAACTTTAATTTGCCCCCAAAATGAGAAATACATTATAGTCAGTCGCAACTCAAGTCACTTGTAGCTTCAAATCAATAGTGGATCTGACCAGCTTTACAAGACAGAACTAAATGTCTCCTGAAGGCTGTTTGCTGCCTACTCCACACAGCTTACCTTCTTTTAATGGTGTTGTTTTAAAGGCCCTCACAGCTGTCATTGGCTTTATTTCCCTGCCTCTGGAAAACTATACTATACTATAAACTATACTGCCATCATCCACATTGAATTACCCTCAACTTTATTGTCATTAAACTTAAGTACAAAATAAGTTTGAACCTAGCAGAGCTTGCTAAATAAAATAAACCATATGCTGTATGAAAAAAATATACACATTTATGGGAAGTTTACTGCCTTGTTTACAATGCACGAGCTGCACACTTAAACAGCTGAAAACTATAAAAAGGTTTCAGTTATTTTGCAGAGCAGGCGTACCTGTTCCCCAGGAGTGTAGACGCCGCATTATGCCTCTGTGAGGTTCTGATTATTGCTCTGTTATATTGCAATTAATAAAAGCGTCAGACGGTGGCGCCAGTCTCACAGTTTAAATGTAGACTCAGACCAAGTAGATGGTTGAGTGTCTCTGAAATCCTCAATGAAACTGTTGTTTTTCACTTAGTTTCCCTCAAATCTAAACAGTCACTGTGGAATAAGTAGCTATATTTTGATAGAGGAGATCATTTTGCGCTTACGACAACGTTTCAGTTATTGTGGTCTCTTTGCTGCCTGTCGGAGCCATGTGCGCAGTGCGTTAAGGGGTCGATCCAGTCCTTTTGCACAGGTGACAATAGCAGCTTCCATTGGATACAGACTCAGCAGCCACACAATTAACACTCAATTAACCCAGAACCACGCGCAAGTTCCAATTTCTCTTAACTGATTAGCGCCCAAAATGAGCCAAAGTACCCCGCAGCAGCCAACCTTAATTGATTGAGTCCTCGTAAAGCTAGAAATATAACCACACACACCTGCTGTACACACGCGCGCGAGCACAACGGGCGCTGCTCTTTTAAATCCACCTGTTCACGCGCCTTCCTGCGCTCTCCGCTGCGCTCTCTGATAGGTTTGTCAGCGAGAGAAAACAGCATTTATTAACGCCTTATGCATGAAGTGACGAAGGGCTCCTCTCACAACACCGTGACAGCACAGACACGGCAGAGCTCCTGCTGCCGCGGCTGAATGGGTTACCTCCAGATACACCTCAACCGGATGGTTTGGCGCAGAACCTCCGCGCATTCAGTTGCCACTCGCCTGTGAGAATACCCCTGCCTCTCCATGATTGCGTGGTCACCTCAACAACACTGTGGACTCTGAGCGCTGAGCATACCAAGTGCACTGATCTGAGAGCAGCTTTGACTTCAGAGTCGCATCACCGCTGCTGGGTGGACGCACGGCTGATCTCCTGGAGAGGTTTCCTGCAACAATTTGTTGCAAACAGTGTGAGGGGCGAAGTCATGGTGCCGGTACCGCATCGGCTTCTCATGACACCGTGAGAACTTTCTTCCTGACTCCCCTCCTCCCCCCCCCCTTTTTTTTTAGATGTTTGTCAGCGGGATCGTGCTTCTTTGGGGAATTATCCACCGTTTCCCTTTTCAATTATGTTCACTTTTGCTGCCTTCTGCTACATGCTGTCTCTGGTCCTCTGTGTGTCCCTGATCTTCTTTGCAATATGGCACGTAAGTATCTTGAGCATTTCTTTCTTTTTTTTTCGTGTGTTATAAGCAGGGGATCTTCTTATCATTGCATATTGGACCCGCAGGTGTGATATTGGTGCGTAATAGTGCTTGATAGCCCACGGCTCTGCGCCCGCATCCAGCTTTTACACTGTTCAACATGATGCAGGGTCGTTTTTGTTTTGCTTTTTCTTACCTAGAATTTCCTCCACACCTGCCTCGTGCACTCCTGCTCCATCATTCACGCATGCATTTTACCACTTTGTCACCATTTTAACAGTTTCCCCTCTTATTTAGCTACTTTACACATGCATGCTGACCCAATTCGATATGCAGAAACGCTGGCAAATCTGCGCAGCACCCAAGATCAATTAAACAGCCTTCCTTCCAGATCAATTAGGAAATCTTGTAGAGTGTAATCTCCCCCCTCTCATCTCCCGCTCTGCTCCCTCTGCCTTTAATCAAGCCTCGGCTCAGCTGTACACCAGTGCCAATGTGACTGACTGCATTATGATATTTGAATAATCTAATTATTTGCTCCCTGAGCAACATCTCCATCATGCAGGGCCTTATGTAAAGACAGATTTGGGTCAGGTCTTTCAGCCTATTGCCCCCAGTCTGCCTTTTGCATGGAAACAGCAACAGACCTGATGCACTTGGGATGACTGATCCCCTGGCAATTACAGCTAATAGTCGGTCTGCCTGTCTGTCAGACAGTGGCCCATGTGTCTGCCCACAGAGCAGAAATAAAGAGACCAGGACAGTGTGAGTGCAGACACCCATGATGATACAGTTAAAACTGAGCCATGATGCAAAAAAATGCAAAACCGCTCTGACTAACCATCCAGCATCTATGTGATGCTGCTTCACAGATAAGGACAAACATCTCCGTATGTTGTGATTCACGAGAGAAGGACAGAAAGCACAACACCTCTTTCAGCTCTGTCTGTGATGTTAGCACTGGTGGAGGGATCACAATGGACCACATTATTCCATAGCTTCAGCAATAATCCACATCGCACCAGGCTTTATTTTGCATTCTGCTTAAGATGGCAGAAACAGTGGAGATGCCTCCTCTGCCGATTCCCGTTCATGGTGACATACAGACATGCAGCATAATAAGCTGGGGCTCCATACTGCGAGGAAACATAATTAGGAAGAGGCTGTGAGGTGGAAATATGTGGAGCTGTGGAAGCGTTCAGCAGAGCCAAGGCTGCACATTAACACCAGCCACCTGCCAAATTCTGGGAGATTTTGGCTGCAACTCTCTCACTTCTATGCTCGGCGCTGGCAGGTGGCCACATCTCCATCAGTTTCAAGAACTCATCTGGTTTCAAAGAACTGCTGAAAACACTGAACCCCGCTGCCACAGTGGCCACTTGACCAAAAGGTTAGTCGTTAATGCCCTGAGCAGCAGTGCATTGCTAAAAAGAGCAAGTGTGCTGAGTCAAACTACCCAGGGTGAAATCAAGCTATAAATAAAAACGAGCCAGTGTAAATGAATGGAAAGAGACAAAGGCTGTGAAACAGGCCACAGAGAAAAGACAAAGGAAATAAAATGAGTAATGAACTGCTCTGACTCAAACATATTACCAGTGCTGTCAGCAGGTAACGCGAGCGCCTGAGTCACAGCAGTCAAGAATGACTAATGACTTCACAAAGATGGACTTGTGTTATTAATTGGGCATAATCAATCAAACCGTACACTGTCAAGTTAATTAGCTCACACGCATGTGCCTTATCTGGCCCACGGCTCATTTTCAGGTGAAGATAAATTTTTCATTAACTTGTTTTGAAGTCAGGAAATCTCACTGAGCCGATTCCTCTTCCATTCTCCTCATTTACACATGAGGCTGTTCTATAGGACGTCTGCGTGGAAAAGAAAGGAGGATGTGTCGGCTATCTTTGGAAAATCACTTTTCCCTCTGGCCGTACCTGGACTCACCGTGGGCTGAGGTGTTGAGTAAGACCAGGTCAGGTAAAGAGGAAGTAATAGAACTCCACTTTACCAATGTAAAAGTCCATTAAAGCCACTACGTATATATAAGATATACATTGATGATACATGATACATGATAACTTTGAGAATTTATTGTTGATGAGCTTGTCCAATCATTGTATCACTAATCCCCCATATAAACCTTCACTCTAAAGTACTTAGAGACAACCTTATGATAAATAGCAATTTACAAATGAATGCAAGAATCGTCCAACAATACACATTTCTGCTTATGAGCAGCGTGGAGAATGCAGTCATTTCACTTGCATCATTGGTTTCGTGAAGGTTCAGACTCTGTTCAGTACCCGCTCACACTGGCAGCTCTGTCTTGACACACTTTAACAGTTGTGCAAGAAGAACTGAGCCAGAACATCAGTGACGCTAATGTTTTAATGTGCTACAAGCAAGCTAATGGTTGCTTAATGATTTAATTTATTTCTTACAGGCTCTAGTCACATATATCATCCACCCATGAACTTCAGTCAAACTTCAACATCAGTTGAGACAAGTTGTATATGCTGCCTGATCTGCCTGCTTCGAAAGATTTGACCAATAAGTGTTTAATAAGCTGTCCTACCACATCTTTCACCCTCCAGGTACATTCAGAAACATGAATCAGCAGAAAATTTAAGGACCATGTTCATGTAGTTTTCCTGTAAACAAGCTAGTCATATGATCATTTAAGATTTTACACCATATTTCATGATGGCTCCTGTGTATTGCATCGCATGTTTTCCATCATTTCTCCATCTTTAAGTGGAGTTTCTAGAGAAACTTCTAGAGACTAACTCTTTAAATGATTTTGGCAACTGGACAAGACGCATTTGTCCATTATGGATTACATATATACGGATATTATGTAACATTGATGACATAGTATTCTCACTGCGGGATGTTGCGTGGTTCACAAACCCGAAGCAGCAATCGGCAGAATCAATCTGTTCATCACATAAAATGCAACATCACAGTGGCCCGTGGGAGCACTTGCGTAAGTGATTACGAAGCCATTTTAATTAACATACAAGGTGAACTGCGACCTCCCCCAAGCTCCGTGGCTCAGTGCTTCGACGGTCAGGCTCTGCTTGAGTGATTCTCCTCCCATGTAACCACAGCCTCTAATGTGCTCTAAGTGTCATTAAAGCTGGGAGCGAACTGCACGGTCCACTGGTGCACCTCTGATAGATGGGAAACCCCCCCGTGGTGCAGATATGATGTAGGGGCTATCCTGGCACTGTGGCAGAGGGTAGAATCTCAAACTGACATCATTTACACTCTCAGCAGGGGTTTCCATTGTGTTGGGGCGTTTTTTTGTATTTAGTGCATGAGTGGAACGGTGAGGTATAACAGCATGTTTCTATATGGATGGAACAACAAGTACCACCTGAGTACTGCAGACCAACAGAGGGCCCTAGGTTTAGTAGTAAATTGATATATTTAAATGATGGTGCTTCTTATTAAGCAAATTTGTTTTAGTAATGGTAAATCAATACAATAGCTAGTTAACCAATACTTAGAACTTATGTAAATAGTTTACCTTTAATTAGTTTGGGAAATATGCTTTTTCATTTCCAAAATGCTACAGCCTGTCGACCGTTAGCTTAGCATGCTCCAGGAAGTCAGCGGTCTGCCTGAGAAATAGTGCTCCCAACCCATGTAAAACAATGGCTTACTGTCCAATAAGGAAATAAGGTTTTTAAATAAGGCATGTAATGTGTGAATTAGTAACCTTTAGAAGTGTTAAGCCTCTAAGCAGATATTTTTTTATCTTTGTACAGAGTCAGGCTAGCTGCAGCAGCTTCCAGTCTTTATGCTAACTCAAGCTAACCCCATCCCTAAAACACTGTATGGGCTAAAACAACAGGGATGATGGGGGGCAGCTTCTTCATTTTTACTGAATTATGTTGTGTCTTGTCAAAAAGCACCATGTCAAAACCCAGGTTCAAGGTCTTTCTTATCTGAGTTGATACTGTGCTTACGTGTGACATACATTTATGTTTAATAAGATTAGCACAAACTAGCTGATCCCCTAAACTTGTATCCCACTGGTTGTTTTTTGGGTCTCTGAGCAAAACATAATGAATTGGCTAATTTGTAGTCCTAACTTTGCTCTGTACCCAGTCGGTTTTTCCACAACAGGATACATACACATTGCATAGCAGGTAGTGGTACTGGGATGGCTACCTTTGGCCTGCCTATTTAAGGTCAAGTTCAAGTTAAATCATAGTCTAGGCAGCAAGGGAGAAATGCTTTTATTCTAAAACCTCCTCTCTTGTCACCCGCTCTCTTCTACCTGTCTCCCAGTTATTCACTTAAATAACATCACACAAAGCATACGCTGGTTTAAATAACATTGAGGCGACACTACACATCAGGATTTCATGCACACTTCAGGATGAATTTGGAGGGGAGCCGCTCAGCTAGCCTCGCACTTGGCGTCGCTCCCTCGCCGAGCGTGACTTTGCATCACACTGAGATTTCTGACAAGTACAGGGCATTCACAGGTTTAACAGAGGTGTCGAGTGAATAATCATTCACACCGAACAGCCATAATGCTCCCTCATCTGTTACTGTCTCTATGGTGTTCTGATGATGGAGCAAAATTAGTTTTGGAGTTGCTTGTGCAGGAACAGTGGAGAGACACTTTGAGCAAATTCATCAGGAAGAAATGTGGAGGATTTGATTTTCAAATGGCAGAAGGTTGATTTAGCTTCAGACATGGCTGAGAAAAAGGGGGAGATTTAAACTGAGAGCAATAATTAGCCAAGCATGCTTTGTTCTACTTCCTATAGCCTTCTGGAGGCCTAAGCTTTCACCATAGAAATCTATTGGAGGAGTCTTCTGGAGAAAGACTGGTCAAGCCCCAGAGGAAAGGGACAGACAAAGTCACAGCAAGATAGATGAAAGGGGGATGTGGCAGAGTCGACTGAAGGACAGAGAAATGACAGGAGCTGTGGGAGTGATGGGATGATGGAGAAGAAAGGGGGAAAGGGCAGATCGACTACAGATTTCTCTTACTCGGAGTTCAGACCAGGACAGGTTGGACTGCTCGATAGATGACTGGAGTAGAATAAAAAATGATGATTAGACATGAAAAGGAAGGAAAAGGCAGATTCAAAGCTGCGAGCAGGCAGCAATACAGATATCATGATCAAAGAAAGACAGGGTGATAGATTATAAACTTAAAGTTTTGCATTGGAAGGCTGAAGTTTTCTGGTAAAGTAGAAAAAGTCCCGAGATGGATCAAGCTTCTCTAGCAGACATGCACGTGACAACATGGCACACAAAGAGAGATCAAGAACAAAATAATTAACTAGAGACAGAAGAACAGACCACTTTGTCACAGCAAGTATAGCTCTGTGTTGTGGGGAGGGCACTCAAAGTGCGCACTGTCTTCATCTGGATTATTCATGTCTTAATAACAGCAATGAAATAAAGATGAAGTACAATCAGCTTTCTGCTTAATGTTCTTGTTACATCTGTCTCCCGCTTTGTCCAAAATCATTTACTCAGAGTTACATGCTGTTGTGTGACTGCTCGCACCACGTCTGCGATGATGCACACGATTTTCACCACAGACTTCAAACTTCAGCAGAGAGCAAAGATCGAAATCTGTGTCAAACTCAGGCTTCGTGTGTAGGGTCATCGCTGGGTGATCAGCACTGTCATAGAGGGAAGTAGGTGCATTGAATCAGGAGGGCACGCTGGTTGTTTTCTCTGGGGTCCACAGGGTCACTCTCTTTGAATTTGTCCCCCCCAGGGTCAGGGACTGTCAACAGAGAGCTCTACTGCACCATACTGAGGCACCCAAGGGAGGAAATTTAGCACAAATGACCTGAACTGTGCATGATTGCGCTTTAGTTCCCCATCATGGTACAACCGCCCTACGTACTCACTAAATTTGGCAAGGGTGTCTTCTTCCTCTTCTAAAAAATAAAATTCAAGCAGAAAAGCTGCCACTTTGACGCAGCGGAGTAGGTCAAGAGGACATCCAGCACACATTGCATTGCGCTTTATTAGGTTACATAAAAGGTGGAAATGCTGGGAATGGTATATCACTTCATTGGGCGACAGCTTTGAGGAGATCATCTTCCTGCGTCACTTTCTTGCTACCTGCTAGCTAAATCCATGGAAATTAGGGGCAGAGAAAGGCGACAAGAGTAGGTGGGATCTTTAACACCTCATCAAAACATAGTTAGCTGACCTGAGCGACCACTGCCACATTTTGAGGGTACGTCACCTGCTACTCATTCAGGGTAAGCAAGAAATTGTCTCACATGAACATGATGTCAGGCTGAATAAATTCATTAAAACAAAATGCTAAAAATGAAGTCCGCTAGGGATCAAAACATGAGCAGTCAAGATGTTTAGACATGTTGTTAACAAGATGGCCCGATTATTTAAATCACTTTCGATTTAACCTTTAACTTTCGAGAGTTTAACCAGGAAGTAAGCAACAGACCAGTGTTATTCATCATGAATTAAACATTGATTGCACAATGTAGAGGCTGTAGAATACTGACACAATCCATTTTAATATCTATGTATATACGTGTATATGTGAGGAAAAGGGGGAATGGCATTTAATAAATCCCTGATTCTGGGTACATACAGAATCAGGCCTTGAAGTAGAATGAAAGCAAACACATGCAGGAAAAAAATGTGAAAAGAAATGTCCTTAAAAGTGAATTTAGGACTTCAAGGTTTCACCTAGCAGTATCAGTAGCATGCAGAGCCACACTGATTTTCCACCACGCTCCCCTGAACTGCATAAACTAGGAAGTAGCTCGGGCTCAAGGTGCCCTAGTAAGACATCAGGGGGAAGAAATGCATAGGTGATACAATTAACTGTAATCTCAATGAAGCAAACAGTCAACAGGGCTTTCTGGCACCAGGCACCGGAGGCTATAATGGAGGTGGCGTTCAGTATATAGCTAGGTTGGCTCAGCATCGATCCGTGTTCATTAACCCCTGCTGGCTCCTCATCCATCATCCTGACTCCGCTGTTTCTATTGTTCCACTGTACAGTGCATACACTGTGGGATTAAATGGGTGATCCTCATCCTCTCTCCTCTTCCTTTTCACTCATGTCTTTCTTCTTATTTCACCTGCCACCTCACTGGCTCCTCACATTCAGACAATGACAGACAGTTGATAATGTCAGCTCTGTAAAGTGTGTGCTTTTTGATTGCTAGCCTGCTTTCTTTTTTTGTTTTTATTCCTAAGCTTTGTTGCCGATGATGTTAAGAAAGCCTGATGGCAATTTGACTGAAACCACAGTGCAGGTCTTATCACATTTCGAATGTCTTAACACCGGGCTTGATTAGAGATGATCGAGTTTCCAAAGCCCTGACTGTTCCCATTAACCAGCCCCATCATAGACACAATGCTCGCAACATCAGACAAATCACCATCCCGGCTTTTTCTTTGGGGGTATGTTTGGTTCGTGAAAATTTCTCCAGGCCAAGTGATCACAATTGATACGCTGTTGAGGATTTATGGATTTAGAATCAACTGGATTTGCATTGATTTCACATCCATGTTAAGATACTTGAAAAAATCCACTGTCTCCTTCCGCTTGCAGTTGTGGATAACAGTCAGTGCAGGCAGGAGGGCCAAAGGAATAGCAGCATTAATGATAAGCAGGTTGGTGTGAATGAACAGATCTCTCTGTGGGATTGTTAAATAATTAATTAAATCCTCCTCTTTTTTATGTATCAACATAACAGTCTTGTATGTTCGTGCTCCAGTAATGAGACCAGAGTCACATTATGTTTTATTGCTTCCACTTGAAAACTTGCATGCAGAGGGAAATATTACAGATTACTACTGGGATTGTGATTTACTTTAGTATAGCAATGTCCTACTCTGTCAGACAGAAACATATTTAGCAGATATTTACATTTATACATTTTTTATTCATGGAAATGTGAAAAAACTAATAGCAGGGTAAGGAAGCTTATAAAGAGAATGAAATAGCATGTACTTTTCTCTTGCGCTCAAACTTGTAATTTGTTTTCCTCCAGCACAGCAGAGACCGGTCACATGTTGTGGCTACAATCCAGCCTGTTAGCAAAGCTAGCAGCTCTGTTTTGATAATGAGATGCCTACAGAGCTGAACTAATTCCTCCTTAACAATGTACTGTAATGATATTTGCTACATTCTACTGTGGCCAGTTCGCATTCTCTTATATAAAGTTGCAAATAGCTAAAGACATTGTTTCAGCAATCCTGACATCTTCTAGAAGTTTTCAATTAGCTGCACATACACTTCATTGCAATTCAGCGAGTTATTAAGCCATGGATAATGAAATCCAAAAGACTTGGTTTAGCACAGATTTTTGACAATTTCGGATAGAGATATGTAATAATATGTTGGAGTTTCCCCTGTTTTTTAACCACTGTGGAGCGGTGGAGAATCCTTTAAACTCAAAGTTAACATATTATCAATTTGTTTTGGTCAAGTGTAGTATTATCTGTCCTTTTAGCCCTGTTTTGGTTTGCACTGTTTGGCACTGACCGGGCAGAGTCTGCTGTACCCATATGAGGTTTTCACTGTGAATAGCCACCTGGTTTGGTTGTGAAGGAGGTTAAAAGCCAAGCAAGTTGCTCCACAGACCTCCACAGGGTCATGTGTGCATTACACTGCTGTGGTGATACAACATCCCCTTTCTCATTACACACAGTCATTTGAATGATTGCTAACCATAGTATTGTTTAACATAATGTACTGTTCATTTGACAATATACCAGTCTCTATATTAAGCCACAGCCACTATTCTAGTTCTTTCAATCATTGGATTGTTGAATACAGTTGTCTACCACTTCAGTTTGTTATGCTTACCAACTGCCTTCAGTAACCTCAGTATGTAGGTAGGAAAAAAAGATGAACCTTCACATCATTGTCTCACTTACGTAAGGTTAAGGGAGCGAGCGCTGCTACAATCAATGTTTCCATGGTAATGTAACTCCTGCCATTGATTTCAGTATTGCCCTTCTGTAATGTTACTGCAGCATCATTCCAAAGGTGTGGTCACACCAGCCTGTTCGATGGAAACAAATGCACATGTGTTGACGAGGCTCAGTTAATGTGTCAGTCTAATAACCATCACCCTGGCTGTATATGTGCTTATCATTTAGCTTCAGGGCCTGGAAGATAGTCCTGACAGCTGAATCATGCATACAGAATGCTGATATAGACATTTTCTGGAAGGAAGAGATTTATTTCATTTGATCTCGTCACAGTGCAGGGAGGGGTTAACCGTGCCAGAAGTGTTTATTAGCATCAGAGAAACTGCCTTCTCCAGCTCTCTCCCCCTGCCAAGGTGTTCAAAACAGATACAGGCCGACACTGACGGGAGCATGTTAGCGATTAAAACACAAGCCAACTCCCAGCACATGGACAGCCAATGACTTCTGGGAAGTCTGCAGGAGAGGAGATATTTTGATGTACGGTTGTAGGATAAACGGATCTTAAAATCCAGGGATAGAGACACCCAACACATTCAGTGTTGTTTTACACATATAAAACAAAAATGTAGCAAAAATGGAAGCAAGGTTTCCCTTCTAAGCTCCACTTTTCAAAAAACAACATCAATATGTGAAGCAGGCGATCCCTTCCCTGGGCGAGAATCCTTGCATGTGGATTTGTCTGTACGCCGTCCAAACTGAGCTGGACATTGCCAGCCATTTTGAATGCCTTTTCCCTTCCCTAACATTTGATTATTAAACCTTACTAAAAAATGAATCACACGCAATGAGGACAAGCACAGGCTTGCTCACACCAGACCCATTCTTGGTTAGCCAGGCACTGCATTTTCCTCTCTGCGTGGGCTCAGATGAAATTTTAATGCTGCTTGTGGGGCAAATTTGGCAGCCCATGTTGTAAACTTTGCATCACACCTGTTGGTGAATGTATACACAGATTACACGAATTAAGCCCAGCACCGTTCAGATGTCAATTGGCTGGTTCATATTAAACTTAGTGTTCGGCCCAGGCTTTATTGGGTTCTAAATTGCACATCGGAGGTTGGTGAGGAATGGTTGTGCAGAAAATTAACCCATATTGAGTGGGTTTAAAATCCCAATGAATAATTCAGACAGGACTTTGAATAATTAAAGTGGACCTTGTAGTCTTTCACATTAGAGTGGAGGTTCCTCTGATTGCTGTTGTTGTTTTTAATCTTGTTATTTCCATATGAATGCCTTGAAGGCTGCATGGTGGGAAAAGCATGTTTTCGGTTGGTCATAGCTTCAACCGACTGAAAGACAATGAAAATGAGCATAAATTTGCATCCACGCTGAAACACACAACAAATTAGGCTACATCCATCTCTCTGCTCCCGCCATTTCCCTTGCAGACACACACAGCAAGGTGTCAATCGACTAGCAGCCACTGCCTGCATTGAAACACACTGTTTATGCCGAGCTCGGTGTGCCAAGAGAGGAGCTGAGGGTGCCAGTTTGTTTGCTGTTTCTGCCAGCCAACCTTGACTTCAAAGCAGTCTGTTAAAGTGAACTTCCACATGAAAATAGAACTGTGTTCGCAAAAAAAACAAGCCACAGTCATTGCCAGCAGCTCTTCAGCAGGAATCACCCTCTGAACATGTCACATATTCCAGTTTTTGGTCGTGTGGTGTACAGCTCAAGGGCAAATGTTGCCTCTGATCATGAGTGACTGAATAGCCTCAGATCAAGGGATCGAAATTTATTTTAGGGTGGATTTTCCCTTAAAGGATAACCCACTTTTTACAACGGGGGTCTTATTTTGGCAGTTTTAGCCATCATCTCTGGTAATGAAAACACTGTATTTGCCAAGGTAGTGGATAATATTTGGAAATTTGGTGTCCTTGCTGAAAAGAGATTTGATTTGAAGAACCAATGGTACTCAGTTGATTAGACAGGTTGTATACAAAGCTCCACGTTATACAAAGCTATTAGGAATGAAAAACAAATTATGAAATTCTACATTACATGTAATATTATTGATTTAAAGAGTACAGACGGACTTTGAGGTTCAACTTTCAACTAATCATATGCAGTTTGTTTGAACTGTGCATTGGGGTTTACAACCTGGCTGCCATGGGTGTACCTGAACTGCCCTCTTGGCTACAACAAAAGGTCCTGGTTTGATGCTGATCTACAGCCAAAGGTGTTGGGTAATACCTGTAAGATCACGCATCCATGCTGCTGACGTGAGTTTCCTTTCCGTGGAGGCTGGGTTCACCCGCAGAGCATCCAGCTGGATCTTGGTGTACAGTCTGTGTTTCTTCAAGTCAAAAAAGCCAGTTGAGATGATTCAGGAATCTAATTAGGATACTTCTTTGACACCAAGCTGTGGAGCCATGTCCAACTAGGAGGAGAACCCGGGGCAGACCCAGAACACGCTGGAGGCATTAAGTGTCTCCTCTGGCCCAGGAACACCTCAGGATGCCCCAGGAATAGCTGGAGGATGAAGCAAGGGAGAGGGTGAGGTAGTTCATAGACTGTTCCAACCTTTATTGCCCACTGCTCCTTATAACTATGTTTTAGCTGTATTGTCGTTATTTGATATATGGGCAATTACACACCAGTTTGAGTACAATACATTGGTCAGAAAAGTGATGGCAAAAAAGATGAAAATAACAGCCAGTGTGGCAAACTGATTGATCCCATAACCCTGACATGATCCACTTCCATCACGTCTATACTGTTCTTCTCATATGGTACAGATAAGGCTGTATAGGCGAGGTATTTCTACTTCACTTTTATCTGTTGTCTCTTTGGAAAAATGTGGTCCTGAGCACAAATATGTACAGTGCTTCACTGTATGCTTGTATTTATGCACCCATGAAGACTGTGTGTGTGTGTGTGTGTGTGCGTGTGTGTGATAATTCCCGTTGCCCATGAGGAACAGCCTGGGGGAGGCTAACACACTGTAACGGAGCGAGGCAATGAGCCAGGATCACTGTTGGGATCCACTGGGAAATAACATGTAAAGAGCTGCCTGTCAGTGCGGGGGCGAGCCCAGGGAAATAACCCGGGATTGGTGCGAACCTCTGCTGTCTCTCTGATGTTAATTCCCCATACTGGGGCTAACACACACATTCACATGTACAAACTCACATGCCACGGCATTTCTCTGTTTCTTTCTCATGTAGACCACAATGCATGGATAACGTTTTCGTACCACACAAATAGTAAATCAATTTTTGCACCCAAACACACACAAGCAGTGATATACCCACTTTGCTCTCACATCTTACTGTACCCTCATGGTGCACACACCCTCGAGACACACAATGTAGCTCGAATGCAGATACACTGATGGACACACTCATATTCGGCAATGTTTCCGCAGCTTTCTCATACGCACACTTCCCTCCTGGGGCCCAACTAGTCAAGCAATGACATCTGTCTTTATAGTGCAATTGCCTCCATTGGAACACATGCAACGCCAATGGAGCTGTTGCGTAGTTTCTCCGCAGTTCATCATTTCTTTGACGTTATTACTAAGAGCTTTCCCACAGTGCAGCAGTGGGTGAGCAGCAGGATCAAATGACACCATTTCAAGGAGTTCTGATTTCGAAGTCTCTTGCATGCAAATGTTTTGCCTCTGGGCAGATCTCATCCAACATTTCAACTGGAGTGGATCGTGTTAATGATGGCAAGGATGGAGAGGTGATTCTGAAATGGAGGATGTGGGTGCAGGATGGCTCCTCTTAAGAGCAACTTAAGAGAAACCTCAGTGTCGTACTGCGTAATGTTCCTGTCAAGGGCTGTTTTTGCCTTGTGCAGCAGGTGGATTGCTTTGTTTGGCACATGATACCAGCATAACACATGCTGCAGTAAAACATGTAAAAGTCATGTTTGAAGGAAAACTGAAATTGATTGGTCTGTATGATCTTGGTCTTAAAGGATAGAGCTGTTTTTATGTGATCTTATTTTCAACAATGCTCATAAAAATACCAAACTCAGCTTTAGCCTCTCTATCAGTGTATAAATATAATATATTATAAATATATTCTTTCAGAAAAGGCTTTTCAAATAGCTTGGTACTGAGCTCTGTGGATGGCAATGATGCTAAAATTGGTAACATGGTATGTTAACCTACCTCCACGTGGCCTCACAAAGTGCAACTCAACTTTATATTACTTTTTTCAAAAATTGATAAAAATGACTTGGACTTGTTTCGCTGGTGGTTTTTGGCTTTTCATGGGATTTGTTAAAACGTGAATATCATCAAGTTTAAATGTACAAATAGTTTTTAGTACTGTCCCTCTGTTTCATTGATTCTGTTGTCATCACGTCTTTCCTCTCTCGCAGATAACGGCTTTTGATGAGCTGCAGGCTGACTTCAAGGTGCCGATCGATCAGGGCAATCCACTCCATGCGGTAGGTTTCGCTCTCCCTACTCATTTTTCACAGACATTTTCCCCACATGTTCCTTTAGATTGTTGTCTTATTGTTTATGCGTGGAAGCCAATTGATGGCACGTATGGAAAACAATTCCAATCCATTTGCTGTGGGGCGTATGAATTACTACAGCACATTACAAGGGGAAGATTCTCCATCTCATCTTTCACTCTCTGTCTGTCCTGGTCTCCATTCCTGTACGTTCTCTCCTCTCTCTTTCTCCATTAATTTTAAATCAAGCAGCTGTCAGAATGCTAGTCCTGGCCGCCCCCCTCTCCTCACTTCCTGGCTCAAAAGCACTCCTATTACAGGGCTCCGGGCCAAAACATCAAGTGCGAATGAATCATCTTTTACAAACAATGAATTCATTTATAAATAAAATACAAGCGACACTCTACAACCAAATACAATCATGGAATCTACAGCTGGTAGATTCCTTCATGGAATTCCTTCATGGAATCTACAGCTGGTCTAGTCCTGCAGATACTCACCATTCACAGTGCATTTATAACCTTCTACTGAACCTGGACTATCTAAATTCTCAAAATTGCAGCTATGGGAATTTCATATAACTAAGCTGGAAATCAACAAAAGGAACCCTGAGATGTCATGGCTCTGTGGTGGACCTGCTCTGAGGTCCCCATTCACTGTGGAAGAGGTTGGATTGATCACACACTGGGAAATGGGTCTGGAGGACATCCAGCTTTACTTGTGTTAGCTAAACGTCTGGTAAGTCATAGTGACAGAAAATAGAAAATGGAGAGAATCACAAATTTTCCATTCTATGATTTATACCTTAATATATTTAGGAAGGAAATATTGTATTTTTACCTGCACTATAGTTATCTGGTTGCTATAATTACATAGAAAACATATGATAAGCTAATAAAAAGTGGTGGTTTCTGAACATTCTTGGCTTTTGATTGAAAAGCAGGTTGTGGCTCCTCGTCATGGACTGACGAACAGGGAAAAGTGTCTAATAATTTACAAAAAAAAACAATTAGATAAACAACAAATGTGGTTAAGGCTTGTTAACAGTGATGTTATATGGTCATCTATTGTTGAATGTTATTTTAATTTTATACTTTTCAGTACCTTTTACTAATAATACTGATTAAACTGACTTGATGAAAGTGGTTTGGATGTAAAATTTTAAGTTGTAATAGAGCACTTGAAGTTGCTTTTACTTACATAAAATGTCTGGATATGATATGAAAAACCTGAATCATATAGTCTGTGGGGACCTCCAGGGTCACCTTGAAAGATGCTCACAGACTCACTGCTTCTCACACTGTTCGCCATTTGGTTTCTCCCTGATATGATTTAAAGGCTGTTTCAGTTTAATGCAGGGATTTTGGCTTTTAGCGATAGTGTGTATCTAGCCTGCTATTTAAATAGGAACATTCATTTATTTCAGCTTACAGAATATTATGATTTAACAATAGGCAATTCACAGGTTAATACACTGGATTATACGTATATCCTCAACTATCCCAGGCTGCCTGGTAAACAAATAGGACATGCAGTGAATATTAAATAAATGCCCCGCTTTAAACGGTGCTCTGGCAGATATGCATTAATGTATTTTTCCATGTAAATGAATAAACATGTCTCTTTTTAAGCTGTGAAAAGTGACTTTTTTCCCCCTCACCCCAGCCCCGCCACCTTGTCTAATACAAAAATCTTCACAGTGAAGAAACAGGCACGTATGTTCTGCTCCGTCACTCCTCAAAATTGCCACAGCAGCAATCAGGAGACGTTGTGGAGAAAAATGTACATTAGCGTTGGCCGGCGTGGGAAAGCTGCCCCCTGGTGAAGTTGTTTTAGGATGGATTCCAGCCCTCTAAATCCCTCTCCCTTGAGTCTTTTGGGCTTTTACTAACACAGCTGGCTCTTAATAATGCATGGTAGTATAGTACAGCACGAGCAGTTAGTTTGGAGGTGACTTTGACTTAAGAGCTCTGGACTGTATAGCTTCTCTGGAGTATTGACTTCTATACATCCTTGGGGATGAGTGCAAGAAAGACGGGAGAAAAAGTTGGAGAAAGAGACAGAATGTGGAAAAAAATGGAGTTAGAGATGGAGACAGACAGAGAAAGAGGAAGAGATGGCTGAATGAGGATTTCTTAAGAGGCAAATGAAAAGAATTCTTCAGCTTGAAAGGCATTTTCAAAACTCTGAAAACAGTGCATTAGACCAGATTTTCCTACTCAGTACCACTTTCATATTTTGTCATATTTGCATATCATTATGCAATGCAGAACATATCAAAGAATCCAGCAGGGGAATGGGTACAAAAGGTTCCATCTCATTTTCTCTTCCTTTTCCTTTCTTCTCTCACTCTCCCATGTTTCTTAAACCCATCCTTCCCCTTTTGCCTCTCGCTTCTTATATGAAATATGCCACTGTTGCCCATTTGCAGATGAAAACGGCGCCCTAAGATGCACGATTTCTCTTTCAAATACATTCATTACACACATTCTCAAAGTTGTAGTTCTTTTCGTGACAGGTTCAAGTTAATGTCTCGGTTCCCACAAGTCCTGAGATCCCTAGAAAGTTTGTGGGTTTAGGAAAAGTAATAATTATGGACAGAATCAGTAGATTTATGTGGTGGAAATTTATTTTGAGTTGTTTTAAAGCAGCCACAGTTTTACAGGAATTGTCCAGCCTTTACCAAGCCTTTCCCACATAGCTTAAGTGTTCGCTAACAGTTGCTAGTGATTTGATAGGTGTCCAGTCAACTTTCATGAGGACTCTTATAGCTGATCAGTCCATGTTTAGAAAGTGAAAAGTCCTTAACAAAGCTGCTAACGTTACAGCTGATTCCCACTGACCTCACTTTTCATGTGTGTTTCTCAAGTTTCTGTTGAAGTTAAGTACTCTGCTCTGCCCCCATAGCATATAACACCTGATGCCATCAAAATCCAGCAAAAACTCATTTAACTACACAACACATCCGCAGACATGACAGATATACAGTACAAGGGTGTAGACATTCAGCTGGAGGTGAAGCTCTTCCTCGATACAGTTGATAGTCAGACCAACTTGTAACTTGTTCCTTTATTACATTTTATTTTGTGTTAGCAGTTATAGCCGTCAAGCAGCATCTTGGCTAGGAATGAAATTCAAAAGTTTATATTCAATTTTTCCATTTTAACCAGCCATCATTCTCCTTCTTATTCCTTCTTTCTCATGTCATACACTTCCAGAAATGATCCGTACTGTATGACCTGTCTCTCAGTAGCTCTGGCATTGTCTCCCTCCCAGCTTTCCTTCCTTTCTGTCTTTCTGTTGCTGTCTCTCTTTCTTGAAACCAAGCAGTCTAATTAGCAGTTTCTGTCAGTTTGCTCCCTCAGGCAGAAACCTCACATTGTGCTGACCCTTCAAACACTCACACATACACATACACCGATGCTATCCATCTGTTCTCGCTGTCACATTTGCAATAAACTATGTAAAACTTGCCTAACTTTCTCTGTTTTTGTTTCTCGCTTTCCAACTCTATCTGTCACACACACAATATATTGGCGAGTTTTAGTCTGACAGTGTAGAGGAAATAATGCAGAACACTGAACAAGGAGCAGAGTTGTTTTTGCCCTCAAAGATTTTGTTGATTCCAAGAGAGGTAGCACTGCTGTTACTGGAGGAGTTGTTCCTTCTGGCTGTTGGTGTTGTTGATAGTTCATTAGTTCATTGATTTGATGGATGTGTTTCATTGGGTGTGCATGTACTAAATTTCGTGTTTGACTGCCTGCATTGCAATGCCAATTGTATTGGGAATTCAGTCACCAGTTTAACTCATTTTAATTTTGCTTTCAGTGCTCTTAATTCAGTTAAACTTACAATTCAAATCTTGTAGTTCTCAGGTCTATAACTAAACCACACTTCTACTCCCACAACTTCCACTATATATCAATTTCAATTCATTTCAGACCTCCAACTGACACTTCTATCCATTCAGTCAGTTGAATGACAGTATTTTCTGTCAGTTGAGGTTTCTTCCTCAATTCATCACCCATGTTTAAATTGACATTTTAACTTATAACTTTTAACTGCAAGCTCTTTCATTTATACTGACACTTCAGCTTCTTTCAGCCCTTCCATTTGGTCTGTTATTTCTTTCAGGTTTTTGATTTTGATTGCCAAAGCGTGTTCCTATTTCAGATCTGGATCTGTTTGCAATTTGACAGTTCCATTTTTTTTGTAACATTGAAACTGACAGGACTGTGTAGTTGATGCCAAATTTAACAGTCATGTTTTTATAGTCTACATACCAACTTTACAAAAATTATGTGTTTGGCAAAAGCATGCACTGAATAATCTCTATATTCATTGTTGTTTTTATCCTATTGCCAACGCTGGCCAGATGCTGCAGAAGAGCCTACACTTTTGTAGTTTACAAGCAGCAGAAGGTCATCAGATCATGTAGATATTTAAAACCAATTTAAAAAAAAAACATAATATATGATATCTGTTTACACAGAAAGAGTTGTTGGTTGCTGTAATCATTCTTCCTGCCTGAATTGCCCGTGAAGAATTGCCTTCATAGCATGCTGTATAAAATGTGGGATAAAATCTGGATAAAATTCCTCCTTTGCAGAGATGCTTTCTAAAGTTTGCCTGTGAAGCTAATACAAGGAAACAGCACTGTCAGAGTGGGTATTTTTGTCCTAGTAGCCCCCTGTAGCTGTAGTGTTCTGTCCCAGCAACAACAGCAGGCAAATGCCAGGGTGCATCCCTTATATCACAAGAAAACCCAAAAAGGTAGTTACAAAGTACATTTCCCAATCATTTATCATTCTATAACACAGGGTTGTATGTCTAAGTGCAAGCTGGATTCCCTTTATACTACTCCCAAAAAAGGAATTAAATAAAAAGTCATAAATTAGACTATTTTGATGGTGGAGTATACAGGAGGAGTTGTGGAGTCTGAGGAAAGAAGTTATTCCCTAGCAGTGGATACTCCTGTATCGATTGTCAGACGGCAGCAGTGTGAACAGACTGTGGCTGGGATGTGTTTTGTCTTTCAGTATCATCTGAATTCTGTGCGAGCACCTGTAACTGCTGCTTAGTAGTTGAGGAACACTGTTGTTTGGTTTTAAACATGTGCCGCATTGCAAGGACACTAAAACTGTTCATCTGCTCAGCTGAAATTCCACTGATTCTACATTAGTATTTCTTTCTTAGCTAGCTACAGCAGTCCACCAACTGCAAGTAGTCAATACATCATCAAGTTTCTAGCACCGCCACCGCCACATGAATTCCCCTCAATTGTTATTTTCTCAAGTCAAGTCAAGGCAACCATGTCTCCAAGCACACATCATCATGCATGTACATACTCTTTTCTTAGTAACAAAGAACATCCACTTGCTTTACATATCTGTCATGAATTCACACATTACTCCATCATGTAGGCACACACAAACAAACGCACTGCACTGCAATGAAAATATATTTCAGTTTTCCACAGTGCCCAGGCTTTATTGTGGAGTTCCCCTGCCTGTGGCATCTGTTGCTTGTGTGATTGTTCCACACATGAACACTCTGCAGTCTCCAGAGAGGGTGCAACACTCTAACAGTACATATTCATATGCACACATCGCTTTAATATGAAAGGATGAAGCCATAGCCAGGAGCACTGATAATATCACGAGTCTAACATCAGAATGATAACTAGGGAGGATAAGAAGAGAAGAGACTGGTGTTTTTCTTTTACTCAAATGTTTTATGAATGTGAGTTTTAGCAGCGCTTACATCAGCATGACTGATTGATGTTCATCAGCGTCCCACCAAGGACACAACGCCAGCGATGGAAGTGACTGTAGCCTCTACACACCGTTTAAATGCTCCTCTCCACCCCTCAACCTCCTGTATCACTCCATCTCCCTAGCTGCTCCACGCCTGTCTCCCCTGCTTAAGTTCAAGCTTTCATTGAGTCAAAGGGGGAAATTCATTTCACAGCATTTAAAAAAACTTTGCGCCAGTGAAACATTAGCATTATGATCACCCTCGTCTACTCTATCTTTGGGGGGGGTCATTGTCCAATCATGCTTACACAATCCAATTCCTGTAAATGAGAATTTTCTCTTAATTGGCCTGCCTGGTTAAATAAAGGTCAATTTAAACCCCCCACCATACCCCAGCCCCACCCTCCACCTCCTCACTTCTCGTTTCCCAGCCCACCCTCCCTTCTTCCAACTCTTGTTTATACTTCCACGCGGCTCTTGCTTGTCAAGCCAATTCGCACTGAGTAACATTTCAAAGAGGCATCAGCCTAATTGCTTGCTAATGAGTAGACAGTTGCGGGTGCACGCGTGCACGTACCCCAACAAACACACGTACAACGCCGCTTTTGAGTGGAATATATTTGCGTGTCCTCATTCAAACCCGGCAGGAGATGAAGGCGAGGGGAGATGGTGTTGTGCGGGAGTGAATCGGTCCAGTCCTTGATGAGGTGTGCGGTCTCAGAAACCAGAAATAGACATTAGCGGTGGAGATAATTGGCTATCAGACCGGGCCATTTATGGCTGTTGTGGGTGTATGCAGACTATAGAAGTGTATAGGGGTGTGGGTATATGTGTGTGCAGCAGGTGGGGTCATAATGAGGGCAGAGGGAGAGTTAAATATATGAATTTTGAGGAACATGAAAGACTTCCTGAACACGAGGCAGAAATCTGTAATCCACCACTGTGAATACACATTCTTACCCCAACCACACTTTTCCACTGTACCTCCTCCCAATCACGGATTCCCTTTTTTGCCTGTCGCACCGCTGCCATGTGCTGCACTTCAAAGTCCAACTTCCGTCAGCTGCAATGGCTTCCTCCCTGTGCTTTGCAACATTTGAAATAATGAAAAGTTGAAAGGCATCACAATGTATTTTTCTGCGTTTTTTTCCCATGCTTCCTGCCATGTAAAATGAGGTAAAGTCCCACGAGGCGCTTTTGGGGAGATGAGAGTAGAAATCGTGATACTTTAGTTGGCAAGTCTCATCACACACACACACTGACACAATAAATGAATAAATAATACAGTGGTCACCCGCATTTCTTTTACTACCTCTCACTTACTCTCCCCCCGCTCGTCTCTCTCCATTGTTACAGTGGTGTTACCTCAGACTTGTTTCCAGCCTCCTACCCAGGAACCTCTAGCTTCATTATTTAGAGCACAGGCATAAATTAAACATTTTCGAGGAGAAACCTCTGTAGCAGACTGCACTTCTTAAAAATAGTAATCAAATATGAATGTTTATATCTCCATCCATGTATATTTTAGGGAATACTATAGAGGCCTTCAGTGTTTGAAGAGAGTAGACATCTGACCTTCAGATACATCAAACAACAGATTTTAAAGCAGAATCACTACTGAGTCTGAGGAGTATTTGATGCCTTCTCTCTTCTTTTAGATGTTTTGGCCACTTTGAGGCAGCAGAGAAGGCTAGCTACATATTATCCACTTCTAAAGTTGATAGCCAACATATTATACTGTACCTGTCCTGTAGACTCAGAGGAACGCTAGCATATGTTTTACGTTTTTGGTCACCTCATAATTGACCTCTTTTAGCTTTAGTTTTGTCTCCACCAACTCCTGAGGAGAGTATCTGGCTCTTTAGGTGCTTAATGCTCCACCATGTTCACCCGCTGGTTTCTAACTTTGCCTGGCTACTAACACATGGCACTTACCGGAGAATCATATCGGAGCTTTTCCTCAGAAATGCTGCTGCCTGCTGCTCGAGGTAGCTAAGGTAACTGAAGCAAAAACACGGTTTTGTTTCTAGCAGGAAGACCAGTTGATGATATGTGATATGTATCATTGATTTGTACAGCGTTCAGTACAGAGATGGGTGCCGGATGAGGTGGGCCAAGCTTGGAATAAAGACTGGAAATATAGTGAAGCAGCTAGCAGCTAGCTTGGTCTTGTCCAAAGATAAAATGTCAGCTTCAAGACTGAAGACCGCTTCAGATGTGTTACGAGAACAGGAACACTGTCTCAGGTAGAACAGAACCACGCTAGTTGCTCCTCCATGGTTCTAGCATGTATGCTAAGCTAGGCTAGATTTGTCCTGACTTTATCTTAAAGGCAACCGAGCCTGACATCATGTTATTGTACTCGCTGCATCGTGTCAGCTAAATGTGGTCAATTGGCTTTCGTAAGTGTCAGCATGTTTAAGGTTAGGGCCAGAATATCAGAGTTAAGCCTGTCTGATGCCTTCAATCTCCCAGGGAAAAAAGCACTATAAGTGTGTCTGAAGGTGAACTCTGTCAGTTCATGAGTGATGTACCTGAGTTAGTGATCGTGCTAGTGCTGTGACTCACTGAAATGCTATAAAGAAACACAACAAGTGGACCCAATGCATTTAACACCGCTGAGCAACTCATTTCATGTCAAATGGTGCACTCAGGAAAAAAGCCAGCTTTTGTACTAAAATAACTTCTCCTGCTTCTAGTTCTGTTATAATGTGCTTGGTCTGAGCTGTGGTGATGGGTTTACTGTGTGACTGATTAGCATAAATTCATACCTAGGACAGTAGATGGTAGCATAGAAGTAGACTAGCAGAGACGGCCCATTCATTGCTACCCAACACAACAAGCGTTTGCTAAAGTAGCCAGCTTCAGTGTTATACTTCAGACATGAGTTTTGAATCAATCTTCCCAAAATGTTGCACTTACGTACATATTTACATGTTTAAATGTAGCATTACCTAATTAAAGAATTAGATTGTGCAATTTGCACAAAAAAGCAAAGCATGATGGGTAAATCCATGCATTCTTAGCTTGTTCTCAGGAGAAAGAGAATTTAAATAAATAAATGCAACTGCTGCAGTGTGGCAGCATTTCCTGTTCCGACCGAAAGGAAAGGAAGAACCAACAAATACCAATGAGGCTGTGATGTGCATTGTACAGGAAGTGATGTAAATACAAATTGCCTTGCAGATCTCAAAATCAGTTACCCAATAACCACTGCAATGTTGAGTTCAAAACTCCCTGCTGCTGCCGCCCAGGCCAGACCGTCCGCTGGGCCGACCACTTGTTTCAGAACAAGAAATTCCATAAACATATACAACAAATACAAACAAATGTGCATAAAATGCAATATAAACATTTGAAAAGCATTGATTTAACATATCAAAAACTGGATGCCACTCAACGCGAGTTTCACTGTTCTTTTAAAACAACTTAGTCACTTTAAATCACAGTGTCAGACTCTCTCTTGCGCACACACACACACAAATGCACACAGACTGATAAAGAAGGAGCTGAGCAGTGCTGGAGGTGTTAAAGGCTTCCAAAAAAGGCACGGTGACTCATCCAAAAGTGGAAAGTAATCTGTAATTCCACATACAACAACAAACACAAACAGTCAATCAAGACTGCGTGGCCCTGCAGGTCCCCTATTTAGACCTGAATTTGTGCTTCTAAATACAGTGATGCCGTGATTCCAGCCTGCCTGACAGAGAATAAACCATCTCAGCCGGTTGTTTATCACTGACTCATTTAGCTCCAGTATGGGCTGGTTTTTACTGATGCACTGTCTAAAAACTCTCTTATAATTCTCAACAAGAACCAATAGTGGAGTAAAATTAAATACAGTTAACTGTTCAATTAAATTTAACACTTACAACAAATTACAGTGAATTAAAAAGTCAAAGTTAAGCCCATGTGTGAATGAAAATCGTAGTTTATTAGTTACTGTGTGGCTGAAATGCTCTCAGTGCTCACACACAGTTGTGAATGGGCAGAAGCTGCACACACACATAAGCAAACATAGCACATCCTGTCTGTCTGTCTCTCTCTCTAAAAGCTTTCACCAAGTCAGCACCTGCACCTGCTTCTGTGTCTGATTCACACACACACAAACTGTAGAGGTGGAATCTCACTGGTACATTTTCACACAGCAAAACTAAAACTGCGGCCTCGTGCTCACACTCGGCATCAAACGTGGAATAAAAACTGCACAGGTAGGTTTAAAACCACAGAGGCCTTAAATGCAGCGACATGACAGTGCATAGTATACAGATGGATATATATATAATATATATGAGTCAATTACAATAAGCAGGACACTGTGGCACTTCAATAAGACTCATACATGCAGCATTTATAGGCATCAAAGTGTGTTTTCACGCCAGCAACTTCAACACATTGCCACACATTCTAATCCTGTTTATCTCTTGTGCAGACCCTAAATATTAGCTCAGCTCCAGACATGCTGGCTTTGACACTCTGTACAAGCCTAAATACTTTTTATATATTCCATCGTTCCCATGGCGCCTGGGTTGTTGACGTCTGCAGCCAGCTTATGAGAAGCAGAGATGAAGTCAAACTGACTGTCCACAAGCACAAACAGCGTGACGCCCCAATCAATATATGATTTAAAAGCAGGCAGAGTGATGCATCGCCCCCGGTGGAACACGCAGCACTGCCAGTCAAGTCCAGCTTGCGTCTCTATAGGAATGAGTTAATATTTGATGACGATGTTAAAAGCTTTTGGGAAAACGGTGGCTGTTAGAGTCAATGTTGTCGCGAGTGCTGATTTAAGCATTTTACAGCTTATTACACAAGCTGAGAACACTCACATATTAAAATATACCAAGTTATATTCACATAGTCATACGTCTGCTGGAGAAAAGAATTCCATAAAGTGGTCCTGAATTTGTCCCAAAATTTGGAAAAGTTCAACGCAATAGGAAGAAATATATAGAGATTTTTTTCCGAAGTGATCTAAAGACAGTCAGACCTGATCTTACAAATGCACCACGATCAGCAATAAATGACATGTTTATGCTCCCTTTACATTTTAGATTCTCCATATTTATTGCAAAACTCTATCAGAGCTGATATTTAATTCGCTGGGGGTCCACTCAGGTGTTAGACATATTGACATGAGTGGTGGGACGTAACTTAGTATATTTACTTAAGCACTGTAGTTTGAGTAAACCTTTGAGTATTTCCCATTTTCTGCTATAGTCTTGTCTGCTCCATTGCATGCCAGAGGGAATATTTAACTTTAACCTCACTGCAAATATTTGACACTATCTACAAAAACAAATTCATAATGTTTCCATGCATGGCATAATGCAGTATTATTTAACTAATCTATGCAGAAGTATATAAAGTATTTGAAATTAGTGCCATGTTGACACGTGCTCTGACAAGTGCTCCTACATGTACTTGTTCTTAAAAAAGCAGAATGTTATTAGCAGAATATTGATATTATAACACTGTGAAACGAAATATTCTGCCTAATGAGTACTTTTAAGTACTTTTCTGAAATTAGTAATTTACTCCTAGAATTTAGGACTTTTACTTGTAATAGAGTATTTTTTGACCACAGTGTTTCTTATTTTATTGAAGTAACAGATCTGAGTACCTTTTTCACCTTTGAGTCCCTCTGTATAGACCTTGGAACAGGCCTGATTTGGGTCAAGAGCTGATTCTCAGATACCAGTAGCCAAATGGAACAATGACTTATACCTATAGATGATAAAGTGTTGTATTGTATTTTTGTATTTCACATGGTCTGAACTTGACATACCATTAGAATGAAGTCCAGGTTGTATTCATGTATATCTGGCTGTGGTCTCTGTCCCTGTGGCTTCTTCTGGAATATATGCTTTAGCATACAAACATCTCAAATGTAATCAAACCCGTCATCACCCCATTTCATCTAGATACAATGCAAAAAAAACCTACACCATTTCTATTACGTTATATTTTTCACTCATCTGAGTGAGTCATCAATAATGAAATGTTATACCTACAATAAACGTATCATTTTCCTGTTTGTCTTCTTGCAGAGGGAGAGACTGCGGAACATCGAGAGGATCTGCAACTTGCTGAGGAAGGTAAGCAGAGAGGGACAAACTACATTTGTTCCTGCCATTACTGTTCTGAATATAATCAGGAACTGGCCCGGAATTGTTAATGATGGACTAAGACTAGTGTTTTAAACATCAAGAATATCATACATGCAACCCAAATCACATTATTTCTATCCTATAAATGATTCTACATGGCATCTTTCTCCTGGCAGCATTTTTTTTTTTTTTTTTTTTTTTTTTACAATTTTCTCATCACTTTCTAGTGTTTTTCTGGGAGTTTTCAGAGCTGCATATCAGTATTCTGCAGGTTCAGTTTCAGTAGTTGAGTTTTTAATGAATTTTTGATTTGCACAGCGATGGTTTCTTTGTCTTCTTGCCTCTTGTTGAACTCACATCAAAGGGGAGACAGAGATTGAGAGGTTATGTGCTGTGCTCTGCAGAGCCATACAGCCTGTTTGTGTGTGAGTGTGTGTGCAGACGGTTTGCCTTGAGGATTTAGTATGAGGATGAGAAGCGGCCTCCTCTCCAGTTCAATGTGACATCTGTTTCTCCCTACACTTCTCTGAAACACACACTGTGTCTGTACGCCTCATGAATGTGTCCATATAAGTGTATGTGTCTGTTTATGCTGGAGGTTCATTGGCTGAACAGCTGATCTTGGTTATCAGTGTTGTCAACTTGAGCCCCCCAGGCCCTCCTCTGGCCCCTGGGGAGGACATCCTCCCTACAGTGCTTTTGCAGAGACAAATACATGCATGCATGAACACACAAACACGCACATGCAGCAACATACAGTACATGCACTGGCCTGGCAGCTGTGACCTACTGTGCAGAGATCATTGGAGGTAGCTGCAGATGTGATACCACAGTGTTGCAAGCAGCATCTTAAGGTGAAATGCTGTCCAATGCCACTCCAATCAATATTGGTTTTGATGGAAAAACAGAGACCTTCTAAACCCATGATGGAATCAAGATATCTTCAAAATCTAAACAGCTGCATGCAATATATAAGTAGATTGATTGTTGAGATGCATACTTGTAATTTTAGCATCTGTATGTACATTAACTCTGCAGCATTATCAGTCAATAATGAGACACTAACGTAAAACTCATAGTTGGGTGTTCATATGCTGCTTTTCCCAAGGCACAGAACGGTATTCCAGCCTGTGCCTGGAGACAACCATGCTGTTGTGTTACCTGTGTTACTGAAGACAGACAGACACTGTACGGATTTTAACCCTGAGTTGGTCTGCCGTGACTAATTTTGGAATCTGGCACAACATCTTTTGTCGTGTTGTCTAGTTCAGTCGCAACATATGATTAATTGCCTCAATGATTATCTATCCAGCTCCTGGACAGTCGAATGGATTTTTGGCAAGTCAGGAGTTTTGCTTTTACAGTTTGAGAAGTTCCACAGTCTGATTTCCAAAATGGTCTCTGTCAATAAATCTGTTATAAATTATACAGACCTCAACTGAACATAACTGCAGAACACACTGCTACATTCTGAGTAATGAGTATTGGTCTAAGTAAATCTATTGACTTAAATATTGTGACTTTTAAAATATGATATATAATATCCTTTTGAATATGACAAAGGAATGAAGAGTAAGAGCATAGCCTAATCTCATCTATTAAAATAATTGTTTATATTGTAAATAACTAGATATGATTACTTATATAGTGAACTGAATAACAGAAATCAAGTGATGGATATATCTCATTAATCCTGCTCATTGATTTGCAGCATCACTCTGACAGGCCTCAGACAGCCACGGATATCTAAAACCGGCGAAAGAGGCAAACAGCAAAACAAATGTCCATCATCTCACAGTGTATATCATTATATTGTCTAACACTGCTCTGGTGTATGATGCGGCTGATGAATGGCTAGTGGCTGAAGAGCTAAAGCAAACAGGAGTGAAAAGACACGATATCCCTGCCAAGCGCCACAAGTGAACATTTCCTTTTTCATACAACTCGTCAAACTCCACATCTTCTCACACTTTATGAACTTCATGCACACAATTTCTGAGCTATAGTTCAACTCTGTTGTATAGTATGCCTGTCAGCATACATGCCTGAGGTCCTGATGCAGGAGGATCTGCTACATTGTGAAGGTTTTTTTTTCCCTCCTTTCTCCAGAGCTCCTCTTTCTCTACTAAAACTATTCAGCTCACTCCAACTGGCACAGCATGGTGGTCCTGATTGATTTGGTTAAAAGCTTTGGTGGCGTTTCTTTATGTTGGCATACCTTTTTGATAGTTTTCACTGCAGACGCACATACACATGCAGGCATATGGACACGTGCCAGTTTTGTTCTCAATAGAGTGTGTTGTGTTCTGATGGGTTTTGGACGCCTGGAAACCCATGCAGATGACAATAGCTTGAGGGGACTTACTGTGTTCTGTACTCTCAACTGTGTGTATCTGTGTGTTGTTCATTAGATATGCAGTCTTGTGGCTTGAAGCAATGAACTGGCGCGTTGTCACAGCAACTGAGCAAACCTGAGTGTACTCATTAGCACTCTTCCTTCCTTTATTTTTGGACCTGTCTTGCCCCTTTTCCTCTCTCTTGTCCTCTTTTTCAACATCTCTCTCCCTTTTTTTGTCTGTCTCCTCCTCCTCTCTCCATCCCTTCATCTCTCTGCACCCTCCTAAGTATAGTAATGAGTAGGTGAGGGAGGATGAGCACAGCACGTTATAGACGCTGTTTATTATGTGGCGCCAACAGGATTTTTTGGCTGCCTCTCACTTGTGTCATCAGGTGATCAATTCAGTGACTTTTAAAATAATTTCCCTGTGGCAAACGACTCACGAGTTGTCACAAAGAGAGAGAACTACATAGCAACCAAAGCTGTGAGACTGGCATCTTACCATTGGAGATTATTGTCTCATTGGTGTTTTGGTTAAACTTGGTGGTTGTTGATAGACCTACATTAGTATCAAACCATTGCAGAATCAGTAACCACAGGGGTCAGCTCTTTCTCCACTACTGTTTACATTATGTATAAATAACGTCATGCCTCTTAATAACTGATTTAATGTTGTCTTTATGCAGACGACACCCTTGTGTGTGTGTGTCTGGTTCCACTCCAGTTTAAGCACTTAATGTCCACCTCTTCTCATCACAGATTAAATGCAGATTAGACTGGATCCAAGGTTGTGTCTTCATCATTCTATGTCTCTTACTATCCTGTACGCAAACCTTTAAATTGTACCTGCACTCGTTGTATGCTTTATGCACAAGTGCACTATTTATTGCTGACTTCCCAGCCGTCTTGTGTTCTCATTTCTCTCCTTGGGTTTTGTATTTTTCTGCTCTGTCATTTTATATCTTATCCCCCCCCCCCTTCTGTGTGTGTGTGTGTCTCTCCGCACATTGGAAAGAGATGAGAGGAGTCAGAAATTGAGTGTTGCAGTGCTGAGCTGTGATCTCTGCTTCTGTTAGGCACAGTGTGCGTGTGTGCATAAAGTGTGCATCTTTGTCCATCATTGTTGTACAGTTGCCTCAGTACAACTGTGCTGTACATATATGTGCGAACTGGTGATTGAGTAAATGTTTTATCTGGATGACTGATTTTGCGAGTCTTGGGTTTCCATGGCACACCAGCGACTGCACTAACTGCCATTTATATTGTTGCAAACTCATTAGCATTGCTATCAGTGTCTTTACAGTGGTGGACTACAGTGGTGTTCTTGAGGGGAAAAACCACAATAAACTCAACAATCACATGGTGGACAAGAGATAAGACAAATAAATTGTGGAAATAGACTGTGGATCTAATCTACAACATTCAGGCAAGAAGCACCAGTAAAAGGGGAGAAACTGATGAAGAACTGGCTTCAAATACATGAAAAATAAAACTCAAACTCAAGCAAACTAAACTGGAACAGATTCCCTTTGAGTGTAATCAATACATCTGTTTACATGGAACAACTCTGACATATTTTGGACTTGCAAACCCAAGTGTTTTTAGGCTTAAAGTGTATTTTCTTCCAACTTATTTTTGTAACTCTCTCTCCCCACTCTCCGTTTCTCTCCGTCCAAATTTCCTCTATTGTGAACCATGGCTCAATCCTCTGCATGGTAGACTCTAGACTCCCCACTTCAGGATACATCCACAACACTATGTTTTCATGTAGGAAATGCATAACTTTTACTTTTGCTAACTATCAATATTTTAGAGCCCTGAAAAAAAGAGTTTTTTTGGAAACTTTGTTTCAGTTTGAAAGCTTCCATTTTGGTCTGGACAAGCACAAAGTGAGAGTCGTGGAAACGATGACGGTCACTCTCTCATTTAGCTCCCTGAATGGGTTTTTTCAATCTCAAAACTGATGGATGGATCAGCATGGATCAGCATGGAATCCAGCTAATTTAGTTTGCAAATGCAATGCATGGACTTTGTCATTCATCATATGTCATGCATTAGTTAAGCATTATGTAAGTTCATGTTTCATACCCTTATAAAGTGTTGTCAGTGCTGTCAGATGCAAATGAGACAGACAACTGAATGACAATGTCTTGTGTGTTGTGTTGACCCGCCTTTCACATAATCCAACACCTGAGATACAACAGGATTCACTGGTACTCCTCGGAGGAACACCCTGGTGCTGCCCGCATGAGGTTCCAAACTCGGCACAACCTGGGGAGATTTAGAGAGGTTTAACTTTCCTCAGGTGTCCTCTGATGCTTGATACAACAGGACTGTGTCAACCAATCACATACATCTCTTTGAGAAAGACCAGATTCTTTTATCTAAATGACACAAAACAACTTAAAACAAAGGATGGAAAATCTGATCAGCACAGTACATTGGCAGATTCCACATCCTGGACTTGCATAAGGAAATCATAGAATGCATTGCTCAGCAGATGAACAGCTTAATTCTATTCCTGCATAGTTGCAATGAAAATAAATAACCAATCAGAGTTGAGTTTGTGAAACTACTTGTCCATGTTAACATGTCCCTGCTGCTTTGATTCAGCTTGTGTGAACAGAGGTGATAGATTGCTGCAGCTGCAGGTCTGCTGCAGATGAGGAGCTGATCTGTTGTCAGCTCTTTAACATTTAACTGCATTTTGCATGTTTGGTTTTTCATCCATGTGAATGAACAATTTCACACATTGACCGTTGTATGTTTGCCCACTCAGGGAGGCGTGACACCAGTTCACACAAACACTGACATCACATGCACCTCCTGCATATAATGCACCTACATGTTTAAATGAAGTCGCCCTATTTGAGGCACTAGTTGGATGAATGTGTCTGTGAAATGGCTTCAGCGTGGCTGTTTTAAGATCCCACCAGCTACACGGTCTTATTAGCATCTTCTGGATTTACTGCCAGAGGTAAGCGACCATCAGAATCTATCAGTCAGTGGAGTCACAGAGGAGTGATGGCACTTTCACTGCAGAGTGCTGGAAGGTTGAAGTGAAGTCCACTGGGATCCTGTCTGTCCGAACAAAGCTCCTCCGGCTGCTGCACACAAAGGCTGGAGCTCATTAAGAAAACCAAGCTGAAGACTGCACTCAAATGTGAACTTCGTCTGAGTGATGTGATCAAAACACTTGATTTGGTCCAAAGCAGAGGCATGATGTGATAAAAGTGAGCTTTATGTGACAAATGATCTGTTACCATCATTCATCTCAGGTGCCTTTTCATTCAAATACACTAGTGTGAGCTTGTACAATAGAAGGGTTTCATGACATTGGGGTCAGAACTTGCAGGAGCCCTGCGTACCTCCAGTGATGACATCACGCTGGACCAGTATTTCTAACTAAAAGTCCAACCAACAAAAAACATGGCACATTTTTTTAAAAATCCTGCCCTTTTGCACTTCCTGTCAAACAGCCATTCCCCCATAACTGCCTCTCTCATGGGTGATAGACCACTGAGCATGCAGCAATGAACAGGGAGATCAACAAACCACTCGTGAAGAGCACTACAGGGATTACAGTGAGTGAGGAGTGAGCGCTGCAGAGAGTTCTTTTGAATGAATTGTAACCTGGAAGGTGGAAAATCGTGGTTTAATCATGGTAAACACTGACACCTGACATCGGTTTTGTATTTCATGTGTGCGAATAGCTGGAATTAAACCTGGTTTTTATGCAGCTCCTTTGGACTTGGCGACATATTAATATTATATTAAGACATCAACATCATTATCATCTCAGATTTTGGGTATCTTAGCATACATAAGTGTTGTCTTTTGCTGGTTTTGAATGCTTCATTACAGTAAAGTGATTTTCTATACTTACAAGTATCATTATAAAGGTATTTCATAAATAATATTGTCACATTTGATTTTGTCAGTATGATCCAGCCTGAGTCATCCTTTATCCTTATGCCCTGCCCAAACTTTGTGCTTTAGCAGAATCCACATGTTAAAGGTAACTTTAGAGTTTTTGATCTAGCAGCACAGCAATGTCATCTTTTTGCTTCTTGCACGCATGCACAAGGAAACCTGATCATGCACAACTGAGATGCACATTTCAATCAGTGGTTTCATGTCACTCCACTGATTAACAAACAGAATGGTAGCTAGCAAGCATGCGGGTATCAGACTATTCAAATAAACTTAGGTTTGCAAGTATTCTATTAAGAAACACCAATATGCCTGTTTGCTGCAACTGGGTTTGATTACCACCGGGCACCTTTAACCTCCTAAGACCTAAACTCTTGCATGGCATGCTTTATTGATTTCTCTTTGTTATTTGGGTTGATTGGGACCTGCTAAGTGTAAAAACAAATAATTATTTTTTTGCATTCCCAAAATGTGTTGTCCACATATGTGGACGCCAGGTCCTAGGAGGTTAAAGGGAGCAGAACCCACAAGAATCGCACATTCACCTTCACATGGGTGACACAACCCACCCTCTTGCCAAGGATGTTACATTATTCCACTAACTGACAGGTGATGAGGGTGAGACAACAAACAAAGACAGCGAAGAAGAAGAGTGTAAAAAAAGCAAAGTTTAAGTGGTGTTAACGCACAGAACTGCATGTGGCACAGAATGAAACCACTTCATTGTAATGACTGATAATGTGTCAAAGACCATGCAACTCAGTTTTTAGCGATGATAATGAAGGAGCAATCAGTCAAATCAAATATATCTTAGGTAACTGTCCACCTAGAAGGACAAGTTAGATTTTAAAACAAATGTAGATTATAAATAAGTAAGCTCAGATATATAAAGACTGAAATCATAAAGCAGGTATTCTATATTACCTTTACTGTCAGCAAATCCCAATAAAACTCCACCAATCCACCAATGAATGGACAGTCTACCACTAACAGGTACTGCCTATGTTTCACAGCCTGATGCATCTTCTCCCTCTGTGCCACAGAGCCCCATCCTTGTCCAAAAACTATTAAAAACACATCACACTTAGTTGCACTGGGTAACAAGTTCCTTCATTTGCATGAACACACACACCCTGTATTTTATTTAGGCAATTCCTCATATACACACACACACACTGTCCTGCTGCCCTAAATAGTCACCAGAGCAACAAATGTGTATTAATCCACGGCAAAAAATAGTCTCTAACTAAGGCATAGCATCACCCTGTCGGACCAGGGTGGAAGACACAGGCACATGTTGAGTCACAGGCAGGTTAGAGGATTAGCAGACAGGCTGACACACGGTGGGTTCTCATCATCACTCCACTGATTCATAATTATCTATTTAGAACTCTCTCTATCTCTTAACAAATGTGTGCGTATGTGCATGTTTATAATGACATATGTTGTCATAACGGAGGCAACAGATGGAGGTTAAATATGCAAAAGCTAACTAATGTTGCCTGACTTTAAAAATCCTTTTACTGCCAGGCAGATGCCTCAGATGAATGCTGTTACTGTTTATTAATCAATGGTTATGCCGCCGCTGCCTACTGTGCGTATGTTTCCAAAGCCAAACCCTCATGGAGAGCCAAAATATGAAAGACATTTCTCAATATATGTAAATTTTTTTTTACTGTCAGTTTCTCAAACAAAAATACTACAACTTATCACCGTGGGACAAATCTATTGTGATGGTTATAATTTAAAATTTGTGTCTTTGGTATTCTTTGGTAGTCTGTGGTATTTAAGGTTGGTCAGAGCTAATATATAATCAGCTTTCAGCAGCTAAAGCTTATTGCTGAGGACAAAATGAATGTGTCTAAACTTAGTGAGTCATGAAACATTTCTCCGATTTACTTGCACAAATTCAATTAGCTCCAAATATGCGCAAGCGTGACAATGAAAAACACAAACTATGGGTTTATTCATACTAAGTTTAGCTTTAAAAGTCTCAGATTATGAAGGAAAATTATGCAGCTACCAGAGAGCAAATAAACCACAACAACAACAACAATGCAGCTGAGAGAAGACTGCGTGTGTTTTGTGTGATTTGTTCTGTGTGATCCCTCGCGCGGGAACACTGTAAGTTCTCCGTCAGTCACAATAATGAGCTTATGGGCACGAGCGTGGTGCTTCCTTGATCCCACATGCTGTTGCCAGGAAGAGGAGACCTGAGAGGTGGAGAGGGGGACGGCGAGGAGAGATAACAGGGAGAGGGAAGCGGGGAGAGGAATTTAAAGGGAGGGGAGGATGGAGAGGGAGAGAGACGAGGAGGGGGAGGGGAAACTCTACTTTGACAAGAAAACAGCAACCACTGTCAGGCTCAGCAGGAAATGAATATTAATGGTGTGCTGCATGACTTCCAGTGGAAGGAGCCCAGATTTCCGTGGTTGTAGTCATCAGGCACAGACTGCATTGTCTCCGAGAGGCTGCTCCTCTGCAGCAGCTGGTGTTTGTGATGGTCTGGAAGCTGGTTTGAGTTGAAGGGACTTGCATATTTGTCACAACGGTCAGCTGTTATGGTGAGAACTTTATCAAACTGCCTGCAGCAATATATGATCTTTACCTACAGTCGGTGACCACTTTATTAGGTACACCTGTACAGACTAATGTAACCCAATGCAGCTCCTCTGCCCTAAAGTCGACTTTTGTGATGCCTGTGTTGTTCCTCTCTGTGTTAACTAGTCTTCATATGCTCCACAACACTGATTGTGCTGTGATGTGGCCAATGCCATATTTGATCTTCATGAATAAACACATAACAAACATAACTGAATCTGCAAATTTCAAACATCATCACTGAACTTCCTAAACGTTGTTGTGGTGAAAGTTCGACTTGGAATGGTGTGTTCAGGTGCACCTAATGAAGTGGCCACTGGGCGTATGTAACACAGAGTGAGTTACAGTGAAAAACATGTAAAGTTGTAAAGAATGGCTATTAAAAGATAATTAATCTCATTTTCTGTGCAATGCATATATATATACATATATATATATATATTCAAATAGCTCAAAATTATAATATGTTATATATTTTTTATATTAAACCCAAACCAATGGCTCATATCGGCCTATATCTGTCTGTGCATGTGTTGGCTGATATCCAATATTCTGCTCACTGTGTATCCGCCACAGTTCTTAAATAAATCTATAAGTCATATCCATATCAGTGTCAACCACAAACATCCAGCATCAGTGATGCATCGTGTACTGTGTGACACTGATGTAGCAGGTCAGCGATAGTCACCGAACACAAAATTAATTAAAGCTCACTAATGACAAATCCCGGTTAATGTCTTGTGGTTGCGAAGAGGACGTGAGCTCGTTTTCCGCCAGGATGCTCACTGGAAACCGCACTCACGTCCTTGGAGTTCGCATTGCCGTCATCGTGCTCAAATTCTTCCCAGAATTCATCACGTGGCGCCAAAGTGTCAGCCCTCGTGTTTGCAGCTACTGTCATCAATAATCCTACAATATTACAGCCCGGCGTTTGTCCCTTTATCAGCACCAACTCATGCTCTGAGTCACACAACATGAGGGAAAAGATAATTTACAATAACAGTCTCATTACAGACTTTTTGAAGAACAACATAAGAAAAACAATGATTTTTAAAAATAATTTATGCTTTTTGACAGCAGAGTATTGGGAAAACCGATTTAAATGAGGGATCACTGAATCTGCAGCACTGCGGATGAACTGGATGAACTTGGTTTAGATGCTTTCAAAGGTTCGGAAAGAAGCACAAATATATAATCTATTTATTGTATAAGATTAATTCAAAAAGCCCACAGATGATAATTCATCACTGCAGTCACACATGATGAACACATATGTCAGGTATAGTATCGTGCATACGTCCACCCCTCCAGTGTTTTTAACGATACAACGTGTGACCAAGGTGTTAAAGAGGACAACTGTTCGCACATGAAAGCAGAGGTCTTACCCAGCACACCTGCCAACACCTGGCTGAGCATGTGTTAACAGCAAACAGGAAGCAACACACGCAGTGATAAACATACTAATGTATGCACATCAGTGGGTTGCTGTTGGGTTTGGTAGCAGTAACAGTAAAATGTAACAAGTAGCAGAGTAGTCAAACACAGTCCAAACACTCCAGGAGGTGCTACCTCCAGCCAACCGTCTGTCCATCCAGATGCCACGTTTAGCACTTTATTATCAGTCCCTGCCTATGGACAGACACTGTATGGGTATTTATCCACACACACACACACACACACACACACACACACACACACACACACACACACACACACACACATATACACACAAACTGTCACGAACTAGAGATCCTCTATAGTGGCGCAGGAGCGGTTTTTCCAACCTGGAGCACTTGAGCATCACGGTGTGAACTCTGCCGGTCAGCCTGCCTGCTGGAAGCTAACTCACTGTTGAGTCCAGCCCAGGGCAAAACAGCACTCAGCACTTCATGCATAAGCATGAGGGTGGACTTGGTATTAACTGCTTAGCTGACATGTGGTGGCACAACTCAGACATCTGCAAGATGACATGAAACGGAAATGAGTAACTCTACCTCGTGGACTCCTTCTGTGCTCGAATATCACAAATTGTTCTAAATGAGGACGATTGTGATGGTTTCATAACATGAACACAGCGCTCTCTTTACATACTGTCATAAAACACATGACTCTTACTGTTAAGGACTAATTTCCTTAACAGTAACAGTAAGTGAAAACAGCTGAAGCCTGATGCTAATTACACCACACGCTAATTTGCATATTGGTGACATCATAATATATTTAAATACATGCAGGATTTTAAATAAAAGTTAAAACTCAACCAACTGACTGCTTTTCCATTAGCTATAATCCAGTGTAAAGCTGCCATCACCACATCGATGTGCATCAAACCTCTAATTTCAAAAGGCTTTTATGAAGCCTTCAGTCACAATGAATAGACGGAGAGGATCCAAACACTGGAATACACTTGCTCTCGTAAAGTGCGTGTTTGGAGAAAATATGATTTAGAGAAACACAGAGGAAGAAGGAAAGGAGTTCCCCAGACAAACAATGGGGGTCAGTTTACGTTCCTGTCTGATTGCTGATTGGCTGACTGAATGTGCAACTCTTTTTTTCTCAAATTGTTGCTTAAAATGAATGTTTCTTTGAGCAGAAGCTCATTTGTATCATTTAGTATAGGTATTAAAGTACTTTCTCCATTCATTTTGCAAAACGACAAACCAACCAACTGATCTCAAATTAGTCCAAAGAGCCACATGAGAGTTACATTCTGGCCTAGTAGCTGGGTGCTTTAAAGGATAGAAAATGTTGCAGAGAAAGTTGCAATGGTTGTAGAAGCTCGCTGACACATGCATGGTTTGTGAGTGAACTAGCAGCTGGTGAGCTAACTGCTAACACGCCTGCTGGCCAGAAGCATGCAGGCTTCTCTCTAGGTTCTCTGTACTGTGCCCTAAACCCTGCTCTGCCATTTGGTTCTCATGACCCACTATCGCTACATCAAAATGGTCTTTCAGCTAGCTCGCTTGTTTGATGTATGACGTCTTTGGTCCCAGCTGTCTGAAAACCATTTGTCTTTCAGCGAGCAGTTTAAGTTCTCACACACCAGGTTATACTAATAGATGTTGCAGCACAATAAGCATCCTCGCTGCCGGACAGATCGTTCCTCTGTTTCCTCCAAGGTCAGCGTTGTCAGGAAAGCTTGTGATTGGTCAGTGGCGCCAATTTGCAGTTAATTCACCAAAGTTGAACATAACACAAAAGAATCCACTTAAATTCAACCTCATGAGTTAATTTCACTGGACTGTATTCACTGCAGAAACATCAGAAGTGACTAATTTCACTTCCAGCACAGTGAAATATGCCATATGTGCACCTGGATCATATCAGTATAGACGAGTTGGTCAGTGCTTCTCTGACTCTGCTCCTGTCTCTCTCCCACTTGTCACTCCTCCTTCTCCTGTGTCACCGTAGGTCGCTGTCTCTGCTGCTCATGCTGCACCAACTCTCACTTCCCTAAAAGTCCCTGTCACTGGAGCTGCGGGCTCCGTGGAACCTTTTCCTCCACACTTCGGAGACTGGTCCTGCTTTAACACAAAGTAACATGAAGCTGGGTTCACAGTGATCAGCAATGAATAAGCTGGAATATCCGTAGCTTCTATTCAGAACCGAGTGCCGTCATCCTTCCCTTACTGACGGCAAGGTGAAGTCTGCTCCTCGCTCCAGTTACAGCCAATGAGATTTGAGGATGCAGAGGAGTTGGGTGGGGAGGGATGGAGATGAAGAGGGGTCCCCTGTGGTTCCCATAATGCTTTTGAAGTTTCAGTACAAAGGTTCTCTTTGCCTCCCTCCCACCCCTCCCACCTCCCTCTCTGACTCACTCTCGTTCTCTGTGTCCGTCGTGCGGGTCACATCCATCCCCGCATCTCCCTCACTCAATCTGTGTCTCATCCTCTCTTTTGTCTTTTATTCTCCCTGTTACGCACACACACACTCTTTACATATACAGCAGCTAGGCATGCAGGTGATGCAGTCTGTGTGAAGTGCATTGTCTGATGTGGGGCCACTGAGGGCCTGTCCTGCATACTTTGATAAAACTCTGTGAAGTTTGCCAAGACACAGGACACAAAGGGAAGCTGGCTGCTCTGCACAGATGGTGCTTCTGTTTGTGGGATTATAACTGTGTGTGTGTATGTGTGTGTGTGTGTGAGAGAGAGAGAGTGAGAGTGTGTGCACGACAGACAGACACATGTGATGATAAGAGGGATGCATTTTGACTGTAAATGCCTCCTCCAGATCGTGGCGGCAGATAAATATTTGGCCAAAGGTGCATGCCAGTCGTGCTATTTTCTCGACTTAATGTATTCAGTGTAGATATTTATAACAGCAGAGACAGAGTGGGACACATTTAGACTGGATCAGTGGATAATATGGATGTTATATAATTGTTCATCTCAGTAGTAGCGTGGTTCGGTTCAGCGAATCTGTAAGTGGTTTCTGGGGACCTCCTGTGGTCCCGGTGGGTTTACTTTTTTTTTTTTTCCAGGGATACCCACGATGGGTAGTTTTATTCCACAGCAAATGATTTCACTAGAAAAACCCCAGTTGGTGCAGGAAACCTAATCATGACTAATGGCGTCCTAGTGTAAGACACAGTAACAAGAAAGAAGCCTCGTGGAATATATGTAACCATTTGACAAGCTCTGACTCACTGGTTGGTGTTGATGAGGTGACCGTGTATATGACTGACAGTCACCATGCTGCGCTTTGGATTAAGCACATATGGGTTATTTTTGCGTGATGGAATACAATGGTTATTGTTGTAAAATTAGATAACCTAACCTGATTCTGGGACCATTGTTCTCCACAGGCCTGCTAAGCTGGAAATAGTTGATTTGACGCAGGGAAACCATGTCTGTATTGTAATTGCGTCTTCTCCTCTATGGCTTTAACCTGTTCCTGTGTTATTCCTCTCTGTTCTCTTCACAACCAGTGTTTCAGTCCAATTTCCCTGTCTGAGGTTTTATGGCTGTCAGTCTGTTTGAGTCCTGTCTTCAGGTGCTTTCAGATAGCGAGCATGCACAGCTGCATCTGCTGCTCAGCAACACTGGTGTTCTGTATTTTGAACAGCAACTCTGCCACTGCAACCCACAACTTAACACAATCCAAGGCTGCTGCCATTCAAATGCTTTGATCGCAACCCTATTGCCAGAAAAACATAAATAGTGGACAAACTTTGATGGCATCAGTTCAAACATTATAGCTTTCTACAGCACCTGGAAACTCAGTTGTCATGGAGGCTATGGCAAATAACCTATTGTTAATGTACGTTTAGGGTTAATCAACTAAACAAGACAAGATGCAAGCTCTTGTCTTCTTAAAAGTGGATTTACTCCATCGTTATTGTCATCCAGGACATATTACTTGATGTATTTACACTGAATGTTGGCATTAGACAAAGGTCGTTCATTCTATTTGTCTTTATACGAGCAGAGTTCCTCTGGATTCTTACAGCCAGTGGTCAGTGCTGGTGAGGAGGAGGATTATCCAGCTAACCTCTGCAGCAGTTTGCTTTGTAACATGTTTGTGCGCTTCTTTCTGTGATGTTCTGTACAAGCTCCACCAAAGTCAAGGCAATAGGTAAATAATCATGCACTTGCACAAGAATGGCAGTTGCCTCTGCGACACTGCTAACATCGGGGGCAGGGCTGCCATCATGGTCACAATGGAACCAGTGAAGGTGTCGACGGTAACACCTCTCGTTGAAAGACCTTCGCGCAGAAGCTGTCCTCTATACAGCGTACACAACACAGCAGCTGTGTCTCAGCTGTAGGGATTCATATTCTAAGGCAATGTGTATATTACTGTGTGTGTGTGCATTTGCCTGACTGTGTGTCCTCTGACTGTTTAACTCAGAAATGACACCTACCTACAATATACCAGGTGTGTGTGTGTGTTTCTCTGAGCATTGTTGTATTTGCAGATCTCTGCTAGCTGACGTGTGCTTCCTTCCAGTTCCAGCTCTGTATCCGAGTTCTGAGCAAAAAGAGTTTCTCTCCAGGGATTCCAGAGCGTCACACGTAGCTGTGGTGTGATATATAGTCAGTTCCTCATTAAAGGTTATTATTAAATACAAATATTATCACAAATAAAACCACTGGAACACTAATAGTAATGGCTGTGACACACGCTGTATTTCAGCTCAGGGTAAGAAGTCCAGTGAGGGAGGCATAGCTGTGTTACTGCTGCACCATTTCTCCATTCTAAACGCAATTGCTCGGAAAATTTAAACAGCATCCACTTCTTAGTCATCCAAGGGCACAAGCACGAGCACAGTTAGGATATCTGAAACAATGTTGCTCCGGGCCCCCGCTTAATTACTGTAATTTGTACATCCTGGTTGAATCTTCATAGACTGCCCTCAGCACTGGATCCCTATAATCACCGTCACTTTTGACCCAATTGGCGACAGCACTGGAAAAGGGCCAACGAGTTATTCTAGACCTTTGTCTCTAGGGGGCCAGTGACAACATTTGGGACTGGGTTCTGTTTATTTCCATGAACAAGAAATGAATGGATATTGCTATTCTTACAGTTTAGACTGATTTAGCTGTTCTTAGCCTTGATCAACTAAACTGAAATGCAGGGGATAAAAATAACCAGTTGATCCAGTTGGTGGTGCTCAGGACATCAGAGCCGAACCATTGAAATTTATAATAACTCAATCGGCCTGCTAATCATTGTTTACTCTATCTTAATGTATTGCTGATTAAGTCAAAATGTTTTCCACATTGTGTGTTGGTTGTGCTCCCTAAGTTCTTATTTTAACTTTGGTCCATCTCCCCATGGATGCAAACACCTCATAGAGCTGGACCGACCAAATGACACTATTCAGAAAACAGTGTTTCCTGAATAGTAAGAGCTGATGGATAGAGTGAATGATATCAAAATAACAGTGGAAGAGAACAGGTCCCCTTGTAGTCGGCCTGAATGAGAAAAGCTGGGGATATCTTTTCAAACGCCAACATCCCCAGTGGCTACCAGGATACACTTTCCAAAATGGGACAGGGTACAATCTAATGGAATGGCTTGGCCTGCCAAAGGACAAGGAGGAGGAAGAGGACTCATTAGCCAGCTTGTGTGGTGCTGTGCTAAGAGGCCAAGCTGAAGAGCGAAAGGGAGCTAGAGTTAGTAGAACACTCAACACATCACTATCCTTATTGCTTTGTCTGGGAACTGTGTTCTCGTGGACATGCCAGACCTGATCACCTATGTTCAATGCCAACACTTAGTGCCAATGTAGGAAGTATTGGGGTGAGGTGGACCCTTGGTGGTGCATTGACAACTAAGTTTAGTTGTCTAATCATGTCTCCTTCAAAGCTTATTTGCCATAGGCACAATTTTTTACCATGCATAGTTACTGGAAGGGGATTTGAGAAAACATTGGCATTGACATATTTTCATTGAAAGCAATCCAGGAGTTTTATGGAATCTTTCAGTATCCTCATCCATTTTGGTGATTAAAACAAGTCCCGTTGGCAGAACAGCTAACCGCCGAATAGCTCCACCTTGCTAATCTTGTTGGTGCTGCTGCTTCTGTTTCTTTATTATTTGTGGCCAATCATGAATCATAATGACTACACGGATGCTAGTGAGCCTGTTTGCTAGAAACAGACACAATGATTGAATGTGTATTGTTTGTATAGAAGTTTGCGTGACAGTTCAGACTCAAAGCTACCCATAACATCTTTATCTTCATCTTGTACCTATATCTCAATAAGGTGGCATCTTATAGCCTCCAGATACTGGAAGTGATACTGGAAGAACATCAGGTATCTTCTACAGTAGTGTTAACTACATGTGACAAGGCCAGGGACTGTTCTTCTACAGATTACTGTGATTTAATTGACATTCTGAGAAGACTGGAGGATGCGTCCTGCTGTGATGGGTGCCCCAGTTCTTATTTGTTTTTGTCAAAAACACTCTTTCTACAATTGACAAATCTCTCAGAGAGTCTAAGAGCCTGTCACATGGTTTCAACACGACATTCTACTGTGTGACTGTGGATGTGTGCTTGTCAAAGTCAGAGTGATAGTGACACTTCTCAGATCGACACCCAGCTGAAGCCTTTCAATGCTTCGAAACCAGACATCCCAAACGTGACTTAGGTGACCCCTGCAAAAACAGAATCCATCAACAAAGCCAAACTGTGACTGGAGAATATTTCAGTGACTGTATTTATATTTTTAGTGGCGTTGTCAAGAACCAGAGTGTTTTCCAGTTGAAATCTCTAAGTGATTTGAATAAATCTCTGAATTACTCTTCACGAAGTGTTTCCTTTTGACCAGCATTTCATCCCAGCAGAGGGTAAAACTGCATGTCACCAGTCTCAAACCTCCACCTGAATATATGAGGGACTGTGGAATACACTGGGGCCTGGAGAGGCTGTCTTCACCAACTCATGTGGAAAGCAAATTTCATCAACTCGATTGCAAAAAGAAGACACTTCCAATTTCATGCCTATCATTCCTGCCCTCAGGGTGAAAGGGCATCAGCAGAGTGCTGCTGAATCCTGCAGTGAGCTCAGTTTATTTAAACTGAATATGAGGAGCCTTTGATGTTGCAGCTCAAGGGAAAGAGGTCTTTCAGTAGCTCGGCAATCAATGCAAGCAGTCCTAAAGTATGTAATATCTGCTGTTGTCCATGATCCCTATATCTTGAAAATATAAATATTTAGTGATTTGGCAAGGAATTTAAAGAATACAGCTTTTAGACTGAGCTAATTTGGCTAACTCTTGCATGATTGTCTGACTGCGTATGACTGCTGCCCTGTTGGACCTAATTTCAGTCATTTTAACATGTTTTGTGATTTTGGGATTCAGTCATTTAGTAATAATAATACATTACATTTATACAGTGCTTTACAGGACACTCAAAGATGCTTTAGCAGAGAACATGAGAGATCACAGTTCAATTTGCTAACTTTACAATACTTTGTACTTGCACTACTGTCGCATGACGTTTCAGCATTTATCCTCATTGTTGTTTGTTAAGGCCATAGTTATACCAGTTTAGCAAAAGCTAATACGCTATCATAAAAGTGGCAGTGTTAGGATGTTTTATGGTTTTTTGTTAATATTTGAAATTATTCTGATTGGAAAAATATATAATTGCAGGTTACGTGGTGTTCTCTGCCCATTTATCACACTGTTCTCAGATCAGATTGGTGCACTGCTGTCAGCACAGATGCTACACTACCACAAGGAGCCGCTAAGGAGGGAACATTTTAGATGCTCCATACAAGGTCTCTAAATTACAGGTGTTTTTGTCCAAGCAAGGTCCAGCATTATGGCAGTTCCATTTCTACTTTAGTTCATTTCTGCTAATGTAATTCAACTTCTAACTAAACTACATCAAGGTAATGAATATAATATGTTCCCCACCTAACAGGAGCCTCCTTATTATGCCTTTGTTTCATCTGAATTCTGTTTGAACAACTAAATGAAGCATGTGGGTCCCAGCTCCGCGGCATCTCTGAGGAATATGAATCATCTAAAAGGTCGTAAAATATGTACAATTATTTTTTTGCCAAGCTTAATCACAGTTGCCTGTTCTGAAGGGGTTTGAGACAGTAATTGGCGACTGGGTCGTATTTGATGTTAAGCAGGCAAGGAAAAGGCTGCTGCAGCTAAAACGAACATCCGAGCTTCATCCAGAGTGAAAGAGTGGACCCAAATGAATTAGGTGGAGGGGAGTGTGGTGCACTTGATGAGGCTGAAAGTGGGAGATTGGAGAAGGACAGGGCCATATGTTTCCTGGTTGGCAAGGTAACTCCTGTACATATCTGGTATTCATCTGCAGTCAGCTTGCTTACCGTTTTGAAATATAGCTATGTGTTTGAAAGATACAGGTAGCTGTCCATACTCTGCGGTTCTATATGCTTCTACTATATTGCAGATAATTTCCTTTTTTATATTTTGTATGAAAAATAATTTGCATGGTGATGCACACTGTACTGTCCCCACATTTAGATGCATGACCTTTTTACACTGTAGGTCAGTTTACTTGGCTGTTCTACAAACTGGGCATTTGCCCACGATGTTGTTTTAGTGCCTTATAGCTCACACACTTTCTGGCATAAATACACTGAAATCTGTCTTACAGTTCAAGCATAATACTGCATACAAAGATTAGGATTAGTTCAAACACCTCACCTCATGCTGCTCTGCTGAGGCAGCTCCGCACCTCCCTCTCCTGCACCTGTGAACAATGTCTACCTTATTAGCTAGTAACCTTAGTTTTAGCATCATCAAACTGCATGAATGACCTTTTATAACAGGCCAATTCTAACCCATTCTAGGGCAGTGTCTAAAACTGGACAGTGGGGTGTTTCACCATAATTAAGGGGTTCTTGCAGAAATCATCTGCATTAGCCAGCACTAGCACCAGGGGAGTGTTGGTGTTTAGTGCAGACGCGTGGACCCAGCTGGGAGAAGAGGGTTTTTAAGACGTGGAGTGGTGGGGAACCAGCCGGGATTGCTGGAGGGGAGCAGGACTATGCTCAGCAGCCAAAGAAGACTGTGATGGAGGACGCTAATGAGAAAAAAAGAAAGGGTGATCGCACAAGAAGCTGATCAGGACCTATATCTGGAGGTAATAGAGTGAAATAAAAGGCTGCAGACACAGAGCTGGCATCTAGCGGTGTAAGTAGTCTTAGTATTGTTAGCTCACCAACTGAATGTCTTGTTACACTTGCTTGATGCTTGGCTGTGATTGCCAAGTTGTCAGCTAGATTTGGTCATCATATAATCATGGCAAATGCAAAGCATATAGGTGACCATATTTAGGACTGTGTATAAGAATCTGAAGGGGTGCAAATTGCAAAAACTGCTGTAACAGAATAATCATATCAGCAAAAAAACAAACTGTCCTTTTAGTTTTTAGTGATTTGCAGAAAGAGCTTCCCTCATGTGGTTATGCTTAAATTAACTTTGGGATTATGACTGTGATAGGTGGAATATTAATGGCTGCATTCCCTGTCTACCCAGCTATTGAAGGTTTGAACCCAGGTTTCTCTGAAGCAGCCAAATCAAAGTCTGGGAGTTCAGTGAGTGAGTAAACAGCTAGCTGCACTGCTGGGATGTGTGCTTTCATACCCGCTGCTGCTCTGCAAGCTGCACAGCCTGCTGGGTGACAAACCAGGAGGCATCATGTGACTAGGGCCAGATGAAGAGTGGAGAAGGCTGTGAAACCGTGTTCTGTGTGCGGCTCAGCAAGCAAAAGCCAAGCCTTTTCCAGATCTCATCCTCCTCTCTTTTATTTTCCATTTCTTTATTGCCCCTCATTAGTTGTGAGAGTGGCTCTGTGACCCGGTGTTCTTACCCTGCGTCCCATCAGAGCAGGCCCGCCTGAAAAGTCAGATTTGAAAAGCTCTCCAGTCTCTTTTCAGCGGTGAGTGAGCACATTCTGTGGCGGGTGGCCTCACTAATTGGACCTGGAGAGGTTGAGGACGAGCCGAGGCGGTCCTGTCAGCTTCCACTTGGGCTCTGAAAGGAGCGTGGGCAGGAGCTCTCATTTACCTTGCTGGATAGTGATTTGCAGTAAGAGGTCTGGGAGCTGTTTGCGTCAGCACGGGGGTAATCAGAGGAAAAAAGAGCAAGTGAAAGTGAATAAGCACAGGTACTTCTTTTTGGAGAGAGTGATGATTGAAAACACAGGGTAGATGGAGGAAAAATTCAACAGGTGCTGAATTTCACACAAAAATGTACAGGTGTGCACAGAATGCTAACTTACACTTATAGCGGCACATAATTCATGCTTTTTATAGATCATTTTTACAGTTTAGACTTTTTGGAACCAGAAAAAAGTTCAATCTCTCAAATCACCTGATGTCATGCAAGTGGCTGCATATCAGTGCAATGCTTCAAGAAGCTTTAAGCCTCTAACATTTTTGCATTATATACATTAATAATGTATATATATATATATATATTGGTCACTTCTCTGTAGTTATTCTTTATTCACAGTTTGTGGTAGTTTTCTTTCTCAAACGCTCTTTGTTATTTTACATGCATTTACACATAAAGTGTCATCAGCAAATAGTTAAAATTTTTAACATTTGAACCAAAAAAATCTAAAAAATATTTTGCAGTTATATAAAAACATGATTTTTTAATACTAATTGCAGAACAACTGATATTGGTTTTGAGACCAATACAAATTCTAGAGATTAAAATTCATATATGGCATATGGTATGCAAAGGTACTCAGAAAACTGCTGTCTTCAACAGAAACTATTAAAAAACAGATTTTAGCTGAATAGTCTTTATTTAACTTTGTAGAGACTAATATATACCAATATATTACCACAAGCATTTTTTCTGTATCATATAATAGAAATAACAGTTTACATATCAAGAACATATAAGCCAATACTGATATGAAGTGAAGTACTATAGCTGGCTGTCTAATCTGTATGTAGAATATCATCTTTGGCGCTGCTCATTAGTGCTATAGGAGAGGATTCCTGCATCTTGCCTGCAGACGGAAATATGATGCAATGTCATCGATATGCAGCGCAGTAATGGAGCAGCTCAAGAGCTGCACTTCAGAGGAAGTGCTGCTCAGAGTGAGAGAGAGGGTGGATGTGGCTTCAGTCATCGTCAGCTAATGAAATCAAAGGAGGAGGAGGCAGATGATGTGCATGTAACCTGTTGGTCTGAATTTACTTTTCACCTGAAACTGTCATTAGGCAGATGCTTTTATCCAAAGCGATATATGCAATATGGAATAGGTACGACACAAGGTACAACTACATCCTCAATGCTCCAGGAAGTCACTGCACCAGCCACTGATCATTAGGACAGAGCATAGAAACAGTGTTGTAGCCTTGATGGTAAGCTAAGGTAAGGTAAGACTTGTCACACACTTAACGTTTTGGTATAAAATCCATCATTCACTCCACATTATTTACCAAAGATGACCTGTCCCAAAGGTTATATATCTTACAAATATTTTCATACTGCTACTTCCTGTATCCTCTTATTGATTTCTGCATGTCACAACCTTTTACAAATGTCTCAGAGAACACAGGAGGATTAACCCAAGTCTTAGGGGGAGGAATTGGTGAACCAGAACAAGAAAATATGTCTATTTAAAAAACGATGAACAGTTAAACCTAACTAAAATCTCAGTTGGCCTGCAGAATCAAACAGAAGGACTATACTAAACTCCCAGACTGACTGAAAAAGCAAAATATAAGGCTTCCTGCAAGTTGAACAAGACATTTGTAACAGCAACTCAGCAAAGACAAAGAATGAGCCAGAATAACAGAACTGCATTAGAAAAGCAGCAGTCCACCAGCTCCAACAGCCTGTGTTTCAAATAGACCAGGAGGTTCTGAGGTGATTTACGCGCTCAGAGGACACTGCAGAGATGAAACACAGCGAGAGGCCAGAGGAAAGTCCTTGGACGCAACACTCGCATTTCCCTCTTTCCGCACATCACTACCTTTTCCTTTTTCACCCTTTCCCCTCCTTTCCACTGTACATAACACAGAATTCATTCATAATTCATGTTAAAATACTGGATTTTACAGAGTTCACTGGTAACTCAGTAAACCTAAGATCGAGCTGAAATTCTCATGTTTGTGGATTTGGATCTGGTTCTCATGTGTCACCTTCGCTCTTCACCGTAATGGTTCCTGTCACTCAGTGCTGCATGCTATCTATCAAATGTGAAATGACAGGACAGTCTGAAACTGTTGGAAAACACTGGGAAAAACTGTCAGCACTGACTTGAGCCTTGTTTATTTTTTATTTATTTTTATTTTTATTTTTTTGCAAGTTCCCACCACCACTGGCTTTGCAGGATGCATGCATACATAGATGAACAGACAGTGGATTAGTATGATACTGAGAAATAACTTAAAAACCTGAAGTTCCAGGGTAATAAGGAGAATTTCAGATTGATTTGAATTTTTTGAATTTCCATGTGTTTCTATGGATATTTACTAACAATTGTCATGCAGTTAAGGACATTCTGGAGAAGTGCAGGTCATACCTGTATGTCAATATGTAATGTCTCTGTGTTTAGATTAGACTGAGTTAGTAAAATATAGATCGTCACATAAATGAAGCTCCGTCACAGTTGCTGCTGGGTGGATCAGATGGGTGCGAGGGAACCCCCGGGGCACCGCAGCAAGAGAAACACATCTCAAGTCAAAGCCAGACACAGTCCCAGATGGGTCCCTCCATCCACACACACACACACACACACACACACACACACACACACACACACACACACTTAACAATCTGCAGTAGAAGGAAGAAAATGGTTTGTTGCCCATTAGCATTGGAATTGAATGCACACACACAATCCTGTTTACTGTAATGTGAACATTTTCACTGAATGCAAAGAGTCCCAGCGGGGTCACCATCAGTGCACACGTGCAGTAACGATTGTATATAACTTTCATTTTGCAATAAACATGTCTCTCTAAGTGAGCCATGAAATAAAAAGATCCAGGAGGACTGCAAGGACAGATGTGCACCTGACAGAGTTACTGTGAAAAATACCTCCAGTCTGTGTGTGACAGTAAACAATAAACACAGCCACTGTCTCTTCACACAGTTTGGTGTAAATACAGTGATCACATATAACGCTGTCCAACACAGCTGTTCATACAAGTTGGCCTGACTGCTCACCGGAGCCTGACTGAATAGTTTGCAGTCAGACCATTGGAGGGAAACTGCAAACAGGACCGAATGCACTCTGCTCGACTTGTAAATAGCCGAAAGGAGTGCTGCGTCCGATTCCACGACAATGGAGCTGATCTTGAAGGGTGCCTGCAATTACAGAATCATGGCGTATGCCTGTGAGATTTACATATTTTGCCACAGTTGTATGTATGAGGCCTCTTGCTGATGATTATCTCCATAGTGTTTAAGTAGCTGCTGGTAACACGGAACTGTGCTGTATTTCTCGGCACATAGTTTTGATATTTCCTCGCCCTGCATCTCAACTTGACACAGCTTTGTGAATAAACTGCTGACCGTGTACCTGTGTCCATCCATCGGGGACGCTAGAGGAATGTTGCATTCACTGCTTGTTTCTCTTCTCAGTCTTTATGCAAAGTCTATTTCTGCCAGCTTCAGTCTGTGAAGTTTACTTTTGAATTATTGACAATTATTTAAAATGAATATTTGAATGCCCTATTCATTATTACTTTACATACATATTGCGATGCTAGTTTTTCTTGGTATGCAATGTGTCACTTCTCAGATGAATTCAGTGATACAGGAGGAGGCATGGTGCAGTTTTCCTTCCTGCATAAACACAGGGGCTCTCATTCAGCCAGCCAAAACAATATGATCCCTCACTGGCTTCCCACCACCAAACCAAAATTTGTTAAATGGACTTTTTCAATAATATTTTAATTTGGTGTGTAATTTGCCAAATTACAGCTATTTAGGAGTTTTAATTTTAAAAGATTAACTGCTTTACTATCATAATGACTTAAGACATGACACCCTGATCGTTCAAACCATGCAGACTGCAGAAATCTAGCATGAAATCGTGTAAGATGCAAATGCTAAACATCTATTACATTGTCGTCGTTGATCTCCATTCTTTACCAAGGCCACCGCAGGGACACAAGGCTGTGATTTTGTTCGTGTTTTCGTGTTCACATCGGATTCTCGTGTTGTTGTCAGTAAAGTTTCATGTACTTCTTAGCATTGCGTGGTTGCCGGGATGACGTATCATGCTTGTACATTCGTCTGAGTGCGGTCAGCCAGCGTTCATTAGGGATTTGAACAAGGAGGGACAGAGGAGGGAGAATGTAAAGCTCAGTGTGACTATTTGTTTTTTAATGAGCTTTTTGTCTGTGGGGGGAGGGCGGTGAGCGCGCGTGTGTGTCCACGTGCTGCATGCACGCTGCATCGGTGTGTGTGCTGAGCTTCCCTGCCGTACGTGTGAAAGCAAATGGATATATTTAGGTTTTGTCTTAGCAGCAGTTTTCTCGTCTCCTGCTGTTGAAGAGCTATTCAGTGAAAATGTGTTTTTCTGTTATTAGGAGGCATGTGGCTGTCTGAATAATGCATCCCGAACCCTGCCTTGTTATGGCGGTGTATACAGTAATGTTCAAGGCCAGGCGGTTCAGAATGGCTCCGTAATGCGTCGCCCTGTAGGCTGTTAAATATACATGAGCAGTGAAGTGGCTTTCTTTGTGAATAACATTAACCGCAGCAGCGAAAAGCGAGTGCAGTTTTCAGTGGCCTGAGACATTTGGGTTATTCAGGTGTTCATGAGAATTTGCATTGCATGCGATTTCAACCACCCATGTTGCGTTGGGGAGCCGGGCTTTGTTGTTTGCATGGCAACTAGTGCTGTAGTCAAAGATTAAACATGTGTTTAGGCTGATCTGAAGTGATAATCTGTAGCACCATCCAGCTTTAGGAGGTGGCAACATCTGGTGCAACAAGAATCTCCATCATGATTGTTATCTTTTTAAATCACCTTTTATTAATTAAATAAAAAATGAATAATTTGTCATTTAAATTGTGTTTTTTAAATTAAATGAATGTATTTTTGATATTCTATTAATGATAAAATAATAAGAGTGTGCAGTTGGTTCTCTCTTTATTTTTTGCTTTTTAGAGGCAGTGAATCATAATGACCTTTAATTTTTATTTTTTTATTTTGAAATTTAAATTCATCTGGAGTTAGCTCTCCTTTTAGATGTGTCTTGATTTCCACCACCTCCTGTGGAAAATGCTAGGTCAGAGTTCACTTCCTTAGCTGCTAGAGCTCCACTGTGCTCACATGCTAGTTGTTATATTTGTCATTTGGTGCTGAGCAGATCTTCACTAAAAGCAACCACTCACACCTGGAAATCACTTTTTATTGGAGTGCAGTAAGAGCCAACCAAAAGTAGAGCTGCAAAACCAAAACAATGAGCTGAAAGGCACTAAAACATCAGATATGTGTGATAATTAGCTACTGGTGACCATGTCCTGACCATGTCCACATACACTTGGGTCCAGTGTTGATATAAAAACATTGATTGGTGCAACTTTAAAGTAAAGTAACAGATAAGCAGAGAACACAGCTTGGCATAAATTTTGTAGAAAACCATAATAGATGACATGTTGCACATCTTCTAAGGAAAATAATTGGTAGTTAGTTAGACCTCACTTTTTACACTTGTAACTACTTCCCCATTTCTTCTTCCATGAATCTTTTTCTTCCATGAGACTTTTGTTGGTGACAGAAACGTAATGCCTCATATTTGCCATATTTGGTGTCAGAGCAAAGCGTCACGAATGCAGTTTAATGTATGAATGAGTATGAATCAGCAGTCGACATGTGTTGCCCAGTCAAACAAAAGCAGACAGTGAATAGGAAACGGTGAAGAAATAACTCCTGTAGAGATAAACATAAGTGTTTCACCAAGCTATAATATAATGCATGATGATAAGCAGCAGACCTCTCCATCATTGTGCTCTTTTCAGTTTGCTTCCTTACTGTACCTTTTTTTGTCTGACAAGCTTATTATCCAGATTTCTTGCATCTCTCTTTCTTCTTGCTCTCAGCACTTCAAAGGCTCTTTTCCTGTAATGCATGCGTTTCTTTGAAAGTCTATTTCATAGTGATAAGGACTTGAAACACTGCTTTTGCATCCATTTCTCCACAAGACAAGAACATCAGTGTTTTGCACCTTGTCATTAGGTGTGGTTACATTTCCAGCCGCTTAAGCTAAGAATATGCTGACTGTTGTGCAAGTTAGTTACCTCAGAGCCACACTGTGGAACATTAATCCTGGTCACCACTTTCAATAGCTTTCTCACATGTATGTTAAACCAATTGATATCGAGTCAGTCGCCCTGGTCTTGACTGAGAGCGAGTGTAACGTGTCTCCTGGTGAGGTACAGTGTGACCTAATTTTCCTTTTGTGAGTAAAACCTAAAACTAAAATAAACAGTAGGAGGAGCAGAGAAGAGTCATAGAGTCAGTGAACTGATTCTAATGTCTAATGTTAGGGAATTAGGATGAGACCGAACCATTCTTTAGATGTCAGGACTGACGGGGTAAACCTTGTGTTTAAAGCGTGAGGTGAGGCTATAAACGTTAGCCTACAGCCTTTGTCCTGCGCAGAAACAAGCAATTCCTGATCACTTGCAGTTCCTACTGACCCGTTAAGAGGGTGAGGACTCTGAGTACACTGTCATGAATATGAAAAAACATTAGCTTCATGTGGACACATGATCATGTTTTTGTCTGCATCTCTCCCTGCATAGTCAATCTCACTTGGCAATTAATCCAAACCTACTTTTGTAACATGCTGTTCAGCCTGGTTTTAAATTAGCCAATCTGGCTGCAAGTGTATCAAATTCCAACTTTTTGCCATGGATCATTATAAAACTGTACAAATATAAGCTCCTTTTAACTTCCCTCAACTTTTTATTTTGGAGAACAAAAGCGGGCCTGTTGCTTAAGGGGGGAGATGGGATTGGCGGAGGATTGGTTTTGAGGATATTCTCACCCTTGCGGTTTGCCAGGAGGCTGTCTTGCTTCCTGCATTTGCAGGGCCGAGCCCTCCAGTTATTATGATAATGATGGAGCCGTGCCATCAGTGTGTGCTGCCCATTGTGAAGCTAAGATCTCCATAATCTAGATGGGGGCATTTAGCCATTTGGAATGCTTGCAGATAGACAGATTTGCAGTGGCTAAATATAGGCTAGGCTAAGGATTTGAATGCTAATGACGATACTTGAGGTGTTTTCTTACACCTGTGGGCATTAAAACGATAATGTGGCATCTGCTAACCAACTGCCCTTTAGTTTAGTTAAATATAGTGTTGGTTCATTCATGCAGCTCTTAAATTAGAGCAAATGTCATTCAAGCAGTATTTGCATTTAGTGAGACTAATCAGCGGAGATGCAGTGAAGGAGTAGAAGCAGAAAGACACAAACTCAAGTGTTGGCGCCAGACTCACGGCTTGCTGACATTAAAGTAGTTTCATCAGTGATTGAAGTGTCGATAATCGAATGCTCTTTGCTCCACTCCTTTTCCTTTCTGACTCCTCCTCCCTCTGTCTTCTACAGTTGGTGCTACCAGAGTACTCCATCCATGGACTCTTCTGCATCATGTTCCTGTGTGCCCAGGAATGGCTGACTGTGGGCCTCAACATCCCCCTGCTCTTCTACAACACATGGAGGTGACTTACTAATCCATGATAGGGTGTGTGTGTAATTGGGTGAGTGTGTGTGTGTGGTGTTGAGTGTAATCTTGTTGCATTAGGTTTGTTTTTTTGCATTGGAGGTTAAAATTAAGATTAGACTAGCAGATTAGTGGCAGCAGTGTGGAGGATGGCGTGTTGTATGGGTACATAGCATATCCCATTTTTCTTTGCTTTTATTGTTGTCTTCCGCTAACCTTAATGAAGAGGTTTAGTTGACTAACCATAACCTTATATTAAACATATTATTAAACACACATTTATTTACTAAAAACATGCAAAATACAGTCTCTTGCTCACAGTAAGCAGCCTGTTCTCATTCTCAGTGCATCAGATAAAGCAGCTTGGTCAATCGCTCTATGTTTCAGACAATGACTCAGTAGGAAGTCCTGTGGTGTAACATCTTGTTATGCCAGTATAGGAGGTCAGTCAGTAAAGAGAGAAAAGTCAGAGGGAAGAGGCTGGGGTGGATGGATCAAACATTGAGTGAACACAACTGTTTGTTTCTCATGTGACAACAATAATCTGAAATGATTTCTTTTTCACTTACGCTATGTAAAATAAAAAAAAACTAAGTTTCATGACCTAACGGGAATAACTAAAGTGCCATTGAAACCAAACCATGATCTTTTCTGAAACCCAACCTACCATAAACCTATCCAAATGAGAATCATGGTCACATGTTTTCAGGCTTGTCTCCAGGTTGAAAACATATAAAATGTACATTTTTCTTAGCAAATTGGATTTTTTAAACAAGATGTTGCATATTTATTATTGCTAACTTGATAGCTGAGCCCTGCATGTGTAAAACTAATGCTAGACGGATACCAGGAGTGATATAAAGATCATGCAATTGGACAATAAATGCCATACAAATGTATTAAGTTATTCTAGAAAGACAGAATTGTAAGAATGTTGGCACAGAATGTAATTTGGGGTTATCTTGAATTGTCTGATATCGACTTTGTTGTGCTCCAATAGGGTTATATAAACTTTCAAATCCCTTTTTTTTTAAAAAATGCTTAAAACTACAGAAGAAGAGGGCGCTAGGGTGGAGCCCTGTCAAAAATTACTTTACATTTTTGATACAGTTGACGGTTATTTCATATTTTGTGCTTTGTCTTGTTTAAAAATGTCATGAAAAGACCAAAGCAACAGTCCATCTTTGATTTGATGATTTAACTGTTCAGCAGTGTCTGCTTTTGTATTTTAGAGTATCTTCTAAGTATGTATATCCATTTCTGAAAAAAGCTAAATATTCAAAACTAACTGCTCGCTGTAGTTTTGAGGATATATTACTTAAATAAGAGAAATTAGTGCCTTTGTCATCAGTACACATTTGTTGCCCCAATGTATTATAGCAATGGAAAGGGGTATGTGTGCCAATGAGGGTGAGCGTTCATGGTAACAAGTGAACATGTCACCAAGTGCAACAGTGTGTATCACTGTTGTGTGTAATAGATTTTGGACAAGAAGACAAAACTGAGTAAGAAATGCATAGTCAAAAGCAAGTGCATCACAGCTCGAGCCTCTGAAAGGCAGCGTCTGCAAACTGGGTCACCAGTCACTGATCTTCAGATTTCCTTTGCTGCTCCTGCTTTGTCTGTTCTTCCCACTGGTGCAGGTTAGAAGGGGAGGGATGGCAGCATGATTGGTTTAAGATCATGTGCTCAGCGGGTGAAAGTTACAGATAGAGAGGAGAGAGGGAAGAGGAGAGAGGAGAGGAGCCAAAGAGTGAAAAAACATCTTGCTGTCTCAATTGGAGACTGAGCCAGATGCCCACCAGCTACAGATGCTGCTTCCTGCATAGCTGAGAGATGAGAAGACAAGGAGAAGAAGAGAGAGAGGGAGATAGAGGGGGGAAGACAGAGATGGAGGAGGGTGGAAAATGAAGGAGGAAGTAGCAGGAGGAAGTAGCAGGAGGCAGGACAGTGAGGCGAGAGAAAAGGCGAGTGAGTGATAGGAGAGCAATCTAATATTGACAAGGTGATTCAGAGGAGAGTGAGAGAGAAAGGCGGGGGCCCTGAGGGTGAGCTATTTAAACACATACTTGGTGGATACATACAGTATGTGATCACACCAACATATATGTATGGGTGTGTTCATATATATGTGTGTGTAAACATATGTGTAGCCTCTTGCTAGTGAGTCCCCAAGTCCATGTGATGCTCTGTAGAGTTTACATCTGTTGATGTTGAAGCTACTTTAAGGCTAGATTGACAAGTTGCGAACAGCAAAGCTTGAGCAGTTTGTCAGTATAAAGTGTACCAAGGGACGTCTTGTAGCAAGGAAAGCCATTAGTTCTTCATTAAGGACTCCATCTAAAGGTTAGCTCATAGTGGCCTTTGCCTTAAGGCTTTCCCTCTTATCTCCATGTGCTTTGCAGCCATGCAGATATTTTTATTGTCACAGTTTGTCACAGCAAATTATTATTTTCTTTGATATTTTTCCTCCTTTGATCCATTGAAATGTTTCTTTTCACCATTTTCATCCTGGTTTCACTAATATGGGTCTATAATTGTAGCAAAACTATTTACAAACTTGCAGACAAATCGGCAAATGTGTACATAGATGTGCATATACATGTGAAAATCTGCAAATGCGTGTGAAGATTTGTAAATGTGTAGACAACTGTAAATGCACACATTGATCTGTAAATGCATTAAAAAATCTATAAATATTTAGACAAATCTGTAAATTCGTACACTGATCTGTAAATGTGCAGATAAACCTTTAAATGCACACATAGATCTGTAAATGCGCACATAGGTCTGTAAATGAGTACATAGATCTGTAAATGTGCTGATAGGTCTGTAAATATGTACATATATTGTAAATGCACAGATAAGTCTGTAAATGCGTAGATAGATATGAATGGATGAAAAGTATAAATACGAGCATAAATACTGCTGTGGCAGATGAGTGTAGAGATTTGTGGCTGTCAATGAGACAAATGAGGTCAAATTATAGGTAAAGGCTTTATGTTACACACCTTCATTTTTGAACTTGTTTGCCAAAGTATGAGTCCTAACAGGCTGTTAATCAATCTTGTGTGCAGTTGTCTACACTGTTTTCAGTTTTTGAGAGACTGTAAACTGAAGCATGTTGCCTGTATTCTCTTTACCTCAGTTATTAGTTACGAAGCGATGCAATAACAGCTCCATACACTAGAGGCTACAGCGAGGTTTGTTCATTTTTCAAGAGAGTTGAAGATCAAAGTCAGTTATTTTGGTTTGAACTTCTGATTTGCTTCAGTCATGAACACGGTCAGCATTTGGAGCCGCAAACAATAACAGCAAGGGTAGTTAGTGCCACATCGGCCCAATTCACATCAGATTTTGTCCTTTGTACTCTAAAGCTTGCTACAAACTCATCAAAAAGTCTTGAGTATCAAAGTAATTCATTAGTAGCTGTGCATCCATCCATTATTATTGCAAATAGGGCTGGAGTACTGACAAAATATCACAATATTTTTTTACTAAATATCACAATACCATTATTTCAACAAATGAGATTTTTGATAATCATTAATCAGAAATCTGGATATGATGACACAGGAAATAACAGAACAAGACCATCCACTGTCATATTATGACAATACAACACAATCCAAAACCACTTCTATTCTCATATCTTTGATGGCATATCACAAACAGGAACTAGCAATAGTTTAGTCAGCAGATATTAAAAAAAACACTGAATCCATGGCAACATTATATTTCTTTTATATACCTTGAACCCTAAAAATTATGGAATGCAGTGCACACAGTGTTAGACTATGAACAGACATGGTTTCTGGAAAGAGTTTGCTGCTATGTGTGAGTAAGCACAAATTTCATTAACTACATAACAACAGAGTGAAAAGTTGTAACCTACATTACATTACATATTTCAGTACACACAGTGCTGAGCTAATGGGAAGCCACTGGATGCTCCATCATTTTCAAGTCTTGTCTTTTTGCTGTAATCAACCCTCCATTTCTACTGGCTGTCAAACGATCCCTGGCAGCTTCCACTGTAAGTGATGGAGGGGGCAGTTCACGGGGGGGGATCTTTCATGGTGACAGCCTTTTAGTGTAAAATCATCTCTTCATAAAGAATAATGTGCATTTGGTTCCACCACTTTCAGTGGGAAAAGGTTATACTGGGTTTTTAATGGCCACTGTGAACGAGCCAAATGATCAAAACAGGCAAAAACTGTTTCCACATACATCCGTGCATGCCAGTGTGTATGTGCATCAGCGCATTATCTATATTAAATGTGGGATGATGGAAGTAACTGGTCCATTCATGGGAGACGTTTCCTTATTTATTAAAAAAAAGACGTTTTTGCCAGACTAAAAGCTCTCACAATATGTGAATGTGGGGGCGCGGAGGGAACTTCCAAGACGTGCTGGCCGTGTAATGCTGCAGTTTCTTAAAATGCTCTGGTTGCCAGCTGAATCCTTTTCAAGGTCTGTCTGTCTGTCTGTGTGTGTGTGTGTGTGTGTTTTGCTTCACAAACTATGCAAGATTTGTCCAAACTGAGCATCGTTAAATGTCTATGACATTCAGTAAAGCAGGAAGTGCCTTCTGTTCTCTTCTTGTCTTGTGTGTTACTCTGCTCTGGGGAATTGTGGAACAAATAGTGTCAATAGTCCTTATTTATTATTGGTGACACTTTATTAGCTCATATGTAGCTATATAGTTATTGTTTGGCTAAACTCGTCTCATTGTGCATGTATCTTCCATAGCAATACATGGGAGTTCTCTTCATTGACCCATGACAAACCCTTCTGTCACACTCAAAATACATCAAGATGCATTTTCAGCTGCATTATTGAGGATTTTCATACATGCATGAGTCATCTGATGACCAGCAGAAATGTGAATGTGTGAATGTACATTGTAATTAATTTCTGACAACCAACCCAGTCGTGAACAGCCAATGTACATGATATAACATGCAGTCTGGATGTGCATAAACCATCTGTTAGCCTGGGTTGTGACTGAACAGACCACATGCATATGGTTGGCAGTTTCTTGAATGGACTGTGTTACCCATCATGCCTTCCACTGCATGACTTCATGTTTAAATTAGTGAAATTATCTGTGGTGGGCTCTGTAGGCTAAAGGCACCAGCAGTATCTTTATGCAATTGGTCTGTTCCATTAATATACGGTTATCCATTGTTACAGAGTCCTGTCATTTGTATCAGCTCTGGGGTCCAATGAAGGCAAATTCCCCCCTATAAAAAGTAATGAGGCAATCATGTGTTAGTACATAAACAGCCCTCTCTCAAAGCAACAGCAGTCCGCCCCCCATGTTTTCTCGTGGTGACTTTCCCTGTGTACTCATTTTCTGTATGACACACGGTATTATCTTTGTCATAATTCTAACAGCCCCGCTGAAATAAGTCTCACTGGGATGTAAAAGCTCCAGGAAACATCCTACAATTCCCCAAACCAACTCTGCTATTAATCACCGGCAGGTTTTTGTGTTTTGGTGACACTGTACATCTTCATTTTACACAGCTTTGCGAGAGAGAGCTGTTTGTGTCTGCAAATATTGATTATGCTAAAAGCGTAGCAAAAAAAAAAACACATGCAGATTGTATTATAGGGTGGATTTTCTTTTCAGCTTTTAAATCAGTCAGCGGGTGATAAATGCTTGTAATCTGAAAGTGGAAAATTCATTTGAAGTTTTATTGAGAACGACTGTTTGGTTCATTTTAACGCAGGCTCCAGCAGTTGCTGTACTGAGCTGACTGGATTTATGAACCCCAGCCCTGATACCTTTAGAGTCGCATAACTGACGTGGGCGAAAATATATTTGAATACCAATTCAAATATTTAATCATACTTTGTTTATCTTGTTGGGAATTGTAACATTTTGCACCGCAAGATAAGTTAAACAAATTGTTCCTTTTTTGCTAAGCCCCTTATCCCCTCGCTCAAACCTCAGGCTTTCAATTTCAGCATAACACATATGCAGCACTCAAAATGTATACGAACTTTCAAAACAGCATATGATCTTTCATAGAGTCTGATTATCAGGCATTTCATTTTCGAGCTATCGCTATCAGCCTTAGCTTGCTAATTAACATTAGCTTTAAATAACAATTTGATCAGCACGCATGATATCAGGCTAATAGCTCCAAATTGCAAGGACTTGGCTAACTTCTGCGTTGCTAGCTAATTCCATGTCTTTAACAGAGATGCTATGTTTCACGTGAACAGGAGAAAATGCTACACATTCAGAACTTTTTCACACATAGCCCAAAGCCCCACAAAGTGGCACACCTAGCTACTCAAGGATAATAGAGAAAGCACTAAGCTAGTTGCTAAAATGTTGTTTATTTCTTATACTTTAACTGACTATCAAACATGGTGAAATCCAATGCTTGGCATGCCTGCCTTATCTAGTTCCCCTAAGATATTTATGGTCACTGTTCAGGGGAGGGGGTTTACCAAATGGACAATTTCCAAACATATTCAGCTACTATTTCGCCCATGTCTGCTGCATGATGGTGTCCCCTTAACTCATCATGCCATCTTTTTCCATACTATTTCCCTCCCCATTTCCTCCCATCATCTCTCTGGACTTTCTACCTCTTTCCCTCCCTCCCTCCCTCCTTCCCTCGCTGTCTGGAACGGGTCAACTACCCGCGATGTGGTCTTTGCCCTCTGTGGTAGGTACTTCCATTCCCCAACGGACACTAAGGAGCTGCTCTACGACCCAGCGTCTGTGATGAACGGTGACACGCTCAAGTTCTGCCTGAAGGAGGCCTGGTGCAAGCTGTCCTTTTTTGTCCTCTCCTTCTTCTACTATCTCTACTGGTGAGCACATGACAGGCAGTATGGGGAGATAATTGGATTACATGTAAAGAGATTACATTAATCTGATTACAATAGTGAGAGTAAAAAACTGAAATGAAGCTACTTAAAAATATATTTTCCATTGGCCAGTCTTTGAAAGGAAATGGTGAAAATGCAGAACTAGGAACCTGTGAAATCGAACACTCACACCTATGTTTGATTTCAGCCATATTCCTTATTTAACCTGATTTGATTTCCCAGCTCCAATGTAGCAATGTGAGTGCAAATCACTGAATAAAGTAACCATTTCTCTAGCAATCACATGCAACTTCCCTAGCATACCATAAATCCATCAGGTCATTTAGGTTGACTGTTAGGCACACTACAGCTAATGCATGTGATGTTGAGAGAATTTGATTCTTTACTTCATTGACAAGCACTACAAGAAGGTGGGCAGCAGAGAGATACAACTTGCTTAAAATGTTCTTTATTCTGTGTTTTTATGAGGTAATTCTGTAAATTAATGTATTGTTGGACCTGCACATGTTTTGCACCTTGCACTGTTGTTACAATATAATAATAATGCACACTATGTTCCTGTCCATGTCTAATAATGCTGTTATTAATCACTCCGGATTCTTGTTCCATGTGTCATGTGGGTGCTGCAGTGTGTGGAACCTGGACATATCCCTCTAATAGGTCTTATCAATGGAAACACTTAAAGGTACTTAAAGGTTTTTTTACATTTTATTCTATGCTAGTAAAATGAGACAGAACGGCATTAATGGTTGAGGTAATTGGACACTATTGGTTTTCCATATAGCCCCTACAGTATTTGATAGATTCTCTGTATAAGGGCCAAGTTTGCTCTTCGTGGTCCGTGAGAGACTGTTGCGGCTGTATGGATTTGGGCTTTAAACTGAGCTTAAGATTTGTAAAGCCATGTCGATTTTTAAGACTGAGCTCCTGGAGTTTTAATCAGCCAGACATAACTGTGTTACCGCAGACAATGACCATCCCGTAACCGAAAAAGGATTGCAACTTTAACATGGAGTTGTTCTTGAATGTGTGTAATAATGCTGCGATGAAACATTTAAACACACTCTTTATGGTCCTGCCTTTGTAGAGAAATGACGCCCTGACGATGTGTCCCACAGGTGCTTTGTTAACAGTGATGTTAATATGTTCATCACAGCAATACCACGCAGGTAGAAAAGCAACATCATGAGCAATGTGGGGAGTGCTGTTCTGTAACACAAGATACTTTTTTTATGAAAATCTATGTCTCAGTTAACACAACGTTACATCCTAAAATCTAAATTTGCCAAGGAGATGAGGAGATGCTTCTTGATAGTTCTCATATTTTTTAAAATTATGCAAACTGTTTTTCAAAATTAAAACTACAACAAACATGACCTCATACCTTTGGCAAAAGCACCTCAGTCCTAAAGCTACAGTACAGCTGTAATATTACTGATATTATCATGCATTATGATAAGGAAGATGTATTTAAATTTCCAGCACATGACCTCGAGTCATTCAGTTAATTATATATTTCTCCAAGTCCATCTTGAGTATTTTTGGGTTTCAGTTCATAGAGTCTACAGACAATAAGACGATAGCATCCTCCCTCCTGGCATGGTATAGTGTTAGAAACTTAGGGAGTTAAAAGAGCTAACGTTTGATGCTCATATGTACCTCATCCATTTTCACACCAGTGCCTACTGCACATCGATCAGTAGGTAAAGCCAGTCAGCAGTAGGTTGTAGGTGGGTCTAAATGGACCATACCACCACACTGGTGACTTTTAATATTTTTGTTTAACAAAAATATGCACTTTAGATTACTGCTAACTATTTTTCCAAAGAAGCTATGTTATGTGGAGAATATATGTTTATTTGATCCTAATATGTTAAAATATTAAAACTATTGGTATGACTTGATCTTGTTCGCATAAGAGGAGAAGAAGAAGACGACGAGCAGGGGAAGGCAAGAGTAGGGGACAATAGCTATTTACCCTCAGCAAGATTAATTGGGTTTCAACAGGGATGTTGTATTGTTATAGATTAAATTGTCAGTGTAAGGCGAGGTAAAAGCAAATGGCTTGTGTGTTTTGGGCCTGCTGTGGACACCGAGCGTCTGTGGTTGTAAACTTTGAGCTTTCATCTTGGACCTTTGTCATCTTGCTTCTCCATCTCACTCCATCCTGTCCTGCTGTAGCTCATGTTGGACTGATCTGCTGTTTTAGAGAGAACCAGCAGCGGCGGCAGCAGCAGCAGTGAGGTACTATTCCACAGAGCAGAGCGATGATCCATTCACTTTCAATTCCATCAAGTTCAAGACAGCAGGCTTTTTGAAATTCTTACAGAAAATATGTAAAACTTCCTGCGCTTCCTGGCCATCAGCAGGATAATTGGGTTCATTTTGAAACTTCACTCTGTTAATAAACTATTATTTTAGTTTAATGAAGCTATGGATCTTACTGCATCAGTTGGGTCTGAAGGTCTGTTCAATGATGAAATAAGTCTGCAGGTGTAGAGTGAGAGAGAGGTTTCCAACCAGACACAATCTTTCCTAGACCTTACCCAGAGTGCTTCTCTTGCCCAAACCTAACCACCTAAGAAAGCTCAATTACATTCATAACCACCATGTAGATATGACAAGATAACATAGAACCATGATTTCTGGGAAACAGGGTTGTAAATTTTGGTGTTTCCCAAACTGTCCGGCAAACCTTTGGAGCAACATTCTGGTTGACTTTGTTCCAATGGAGCAATGATGATAAAGTAGAGCCTTTTGTGACTCACTGACCTGCAGTGAGCAGTCTGGGGGGCGGTGTTCAGTATAAACAGTGAGCCAACAGTACTGATAGAACTGGTGGAATTGGAAGTGAAGTGGTCTGAAACCTGCTTCACGAGGCCTGTTTCTGTTTTCTTGCCCTGTGACGCCCACCCATCTTTTTCTGCTGCCCCCCCAAAAATCCAAACACACGCCGGCACCGCTCTCCTGCATCTGTGACCAAAAGATCCTTCACAGCCTCGCAATAAATCTTACTGCACACGCACGCACGCACGCACGCACGCACGCACGCACGCACATACACACACACACGCACGCACGCACATACACACACACACACAAAGCCCCATGCATGCACATAATGCAATTGTGCATGCCCTCACAGACACACACATCTCCACCTGATCGCTCACCTCCACACCTGGGTGACGGGCGATTTAAAATCCTTTTTGGCTGCTCGGTGGAGCTTATCTGGTGCAGATGATCCAGTGGAATTACTCTATAACTCTTGATTTTGTCCAGCCGGGCACAGCGGGAGGACAGAGGCACAGGCTCAAAGGGCATCGAGCAGAGCTGGGCTTCATAGGCTTCTCACAATTCCCACATTTTTGTGTATTAACTTTACATACTCTATAAATAATTCAAGAAGAAAATTAAACCAGTGCACGATCTGTTGTATTTTGGTTCAGCAGAACCTCCCAGCTTCCACCCTGGCCCTGGTGAGCTCTGTGCTGTCTTCCCCTCCTTGGCTGTAGCTCCCCTATCATTAATGCTAATGACAAACAGAGATGCCCTCAGAATGTGACCTTTGACCTTTACCCTCCAACCTCTTACCTTTCCTCCTCCCTTTCTCCCCTGAACCCTGTCACCAGGATGCTGTTTGAAATGTGCTGTTCTCCATTAACAAATGCTTTCCCCCTTGCAAGAGACACGCAGGTTTACCCTCTCAGCTTGTGTAATCTAAAATTCTGCTCCGCAGCATGTTCCTGTGAGCTGCCACCCGCGTGCTGTCCTCCTGCACATTTGAAGATCTAACCTTTCTACCGTATTTGTTGTTCTTCCTGTCTTCCCGGGCATGAAAATCTGGCATTTCCATTTGTTCACGCACGCACACACACACACACACACACACAAGGTTAACCTTGGCTTATTAGCTAGACAGATGTTCAAAGCTAATGGAACATGAAATAGTCGACATCTGTCATGAAAGCAGAGAGCTTGATTTGAAACGGCCTTTCCATAAATTATGAAATTCTTAATTGAAGGAACATAAAGATAATCATTATGTAAGTGTGTTCTGACATTCTTCTTCTGCATGTGGGGCGAGCCACCTTCTCAGGAAATCCATCCGTTATGAATATTGTATTTTTTTTTTTATTTTTTATTTTTTACCAGCGGAGCTACTGCACTGCACAATGTGTGGTCAAGAAAACACAATGCACATTTCAGTGAAGCAGAACCAAATGTGTTCAGTCATTGTTTTCGCTCGTATCACAATGTTCAGCCAAGTGTACGTGTCTGCCAATGGACCTGATTAGACTGTGAATGCATGCTGCTGTTGGCTTTTATAGGTTGGCCGGTTGGAAGGATAGTCGGCTGCCAAAAAGCAACAATATTACAGTAACACAAGAAGTTAGCAAGCATGAGATGATGATGATGATGATGTAATGCTGTCAGGCCAGCAACAAATACAGCCTACAGCAGCTTCTATCAGCAGTAGTTAATTAACATGGAAGAGTGCAAGAAACTTTCAAAAAGAACAAACTGAAACTAAAACCCTGTCTAACACCAGGAGTGTGATTCAGAGTCCTGACCAACGGAGTGGTCAAGCTTCACTGGTAAAAACACTTTTTTGGACTTTTTAAAATTAATATTTCTGTTCATTAACTTAATAATTCTGAATTTGGACCTCCAGAATATGAATAAACTAGCTATGTCACTCTGTTCACCACTGTGGTCCAGACTAATTGCTAGACTGCTTCAAAAATATCGCACAGATATCGACTGAATCCGAATTTCATTTGACCTAATATTTTGGTTTACGGCTAAATACCTGCAAACTAATAACATTCCCATCAGCCTCGGCTGTATTTTGTGGTTATTGTTAGTTTGTAATTACTACCAGACTTTGACCTCATTACATTGGCATGATGAGGTGAGCATTTAGCTCAGGTGCAGATTCACAGTGCTGCTAACATTGCAGACTCCGAGTACTGTTAAACTTGGAACGTCTGCAGTACTAGATTCAAGAGTGATAAAACTCCACCGGAGCCCAGCTAGTTATAAATGAATAGCCTTTTAATGCCAGCATTATTAAATCCCTGTCAGTCTGTGATTGTTGAGCTTTAACAGTCTGTTTTCTCTCATTTAAAAGGACACACACACACACACTCACACTCACACATACACACACACACACACACACACACACACACACACACACACACACATTACTCAGCATTCCTGTAAACATGCCAGTGTTAAGCTGTGGGCTTATTTTGGCAGGACGCTCTACAACCAATGAAGTTACAAGAAATGCAAACGCAGGAAGCATGAAGCTACTGTAGCAATACTATAACAACAGTGTTCCCTATCCGGTATATGCAGCCATGCAATATGAAGCAACACAATGCAAAGACTGCAAGAGGCTATTAATCACGTAGCTGCAAACAATGAAATGTAAAACAAGCAGTCGTATTTAATTTTAATTTGTTAGTAGACATAGTTTGTGCAGCATGCTTTATATGTTTGGTAACTAAGAAACACACACATTAAAGATTATGACCAGAACAGAACACACACGCTCTAACAGGAAACTAGCCCAAGATGATCAGACGTTTATATTTAACGTGGTTTGGACACAGCTGTTGCCCTCCTTTAATGACTTAAAACCATGTGGTCACCAGTGTGACCGCACAGTGTGCAGCGGATGTCGGAGTTGCAGGGCGGTGTTCGGTGAAAACGGCATCGCAGGTGAATTGGGTTCGCCTTCCTTTGTGTTTCACCTCACACATGCATGTGCTGCGCGACGCTCTAATTAGAGCTACAGTAATTGGATGTTAGCATGCTGATGCACATTGTTCCTGTGTAATAAGGTGTCATGTGAAGGCGTGCATTCGGCGCTAATTCACCTCACGCGAGGAGAACCGCCTCCCACCCTGACTGGGCATACGAAATCAAACAAACTCAGAGGTTCTATTATTGTTCTGGCGGCTCCATGTCCACGAATGAACATAACATAGCGTTTTGAAAGCAAATTGATTGGTGTTTGTTTGGAAAATAGCCACTTCATTTAAAAAGGTGAGAAACTGTACATACGATCACGTTCAAAAGCATTTTCCCCCTTTAAAATTAAGATAATAAAATTATACTTCATTGTGCCAGTATTCCTCTTTGCGGCAGCACCTCACATAACAAGTCATATTTTAGCATATATTATGTTTAGCTAATGTCTAATTAGGCTGTGAAAGTGAAGGAGCTGTAATTTAAAGAGCTACAAGTCAATCTAACCACGAGGAAGGTTCTAATGGGAGGAGGTCAGGTCTCTGAGGGGGTAGCAGCCTTTCACTCTTGATCTGTCTGTCTTTCCCTTCACATATCCACTTTCCTGTCTCTCTCTCTCCCTCTCTGTGCATCATATTTTCTCCCTGTCCATGGATATTCATGAGTCAACAGAGTGAACTTGCAGCCTTCTCACCAGTGGGGATTAACAGAGGTGTTAGGAGCGCGGAGAGGCCTCAGGGATGAATACAAACGTTTGGAAGCATTAGTTACTGTCAGCGAGGTGCTGATCTGTTCTTGTCAAGTCACAGCTCAGTGAGACAAGTGTTAAATCGCCAATCTGTGATTTTTTGGGGCTGCTGCTGTTTCGTGCAATCCTTTATTAACCCCTTTTCATTTTTCCAGGTAAACATCATGCGCCTCAGGTCTGAAAGAGTCAACCTTTACTCCGGTGGAATCGCTTTGTCGCTTTTTGCAGCAGTGTGTGTTCTGTGTGTTGTTTTGCACATGCTCATTGCATTACATGATGCTCATCAGCTTCTGCTTTGTTCCTTTTTCTTTTGCATTCGGTGGCAACGTTCCTGCAGCTGCAGCCTTCTCAGAAAAACAAATAAAACCAGCATGAACATGCCAGGAAGGATTGTTGTTTTTACACTTTTAGGTCATGGTAAAAACCTAAAAATGTAAAACAGACATTTAATGTAGACACGGGATGTCGGTGAAAAGAAATCGCTGGGACAATTTCACGTGTTAATAAACATCTCTGTATTTAAAGACGCTCATTCTGATCTTACGATTTTAATTGGTGCTGTTTAAACCCAGGTGCAGATGATTCTGCGCATTTTGCATCAGCAGTGAGTCAGGACTTCTGAATTAGGAACATCAAAGATGAATCTATTAAACAGCTCTGTGTTGCTATAGCTGCAGATCATAATAGGCCTTAAAAACGTAGCATTGTCAGTTCACATATACGCAAAGTGCGTTCAAACTGAATGAGATTTCATTTAGTTTTGCTGCTCGAGTGTTTCTGTAGCCACAGACATGTACAGACATCGAGACGTCACTTTCATCGTTAGCAGTCTTAGCTCGCTAGGCATTGTCCATGTACACGTCCGTGGACTTTCACGCGATCCAAACTGGCTGCAGACTCGTGGCTATGTTCACACGTACTCCTTCACTTGCACAACAAAGCTTTGTGGAAGCTTCACGTGGGCTTCTGTGCTCCTCTCCCAAACATATGATTCCACTGTTTGCTACAGACGCTGCAGTGTTTAACAATACCCACGTATTAGAATAATCACTTTGTACATTTTTGTCTTTTTCTTTTTTTAACAGTCATGAGAAACACTAACCCCCGTTACCTTCTGTCAGTGGCTGGCTGTGAAAAGCAGCAGCTATTTGTCTGAAAAGATGAACTGTTCCAAACTTCGGGATGTTCTCATGTGACCTAAAGCTTTAAAAAGCAGCAGAATCTTGAGCGCTTTGTTGTCGTACTGTTAGCTCTGTGAAACAGGCAGCAGCAGCCTTATGCTACCTCTGTGTCAAGATGTTACCGTGGTTACAGTCACTATCAATGTAATTACAGAATAATGCTTAATGCGAACACATCGTAACGTGGCAATCAGACTGAAAACAACACTTTATTTACTTTTTACTCAACTAAGGACACTCGCACAGGGCTGATATGTCATACTCAGGTAATATTATCCAGAGAGGCAGGAGTGTGAGGGCTTATCATAGGGGCTGATGATACAATATGACAAGTCTGGCAAACTGTCACCACAGTAATCCTGCTTCTCTGACCATCACAAATATCATTAGGAAGAAGAAGGATTCACATCCTCTATGGAAGCAAATGTGCAGTGTGACAGTGTTAAAATGTTAAGTTTTAAGTAAAAGTATTAGCAACAAATTTACTTTAACTTCCGAAAATAATCATAATGCAGAAAAGCCTATTTCATAATCACGTATTTAAAAGCTGGAGGATAATTGTTGATGCATTAATGTGTGCATCAGTTTAATGTTTGGGCTCAAAGGATTGGGCTCAGATTAATTGATTTATATCCTGCTGGAGAGCTCAACCTATGATAATAACATATCTACAGAGAAATGTGATGTCTGTTTGAAGTTAACAATCCAAATCTGCAAAGTAACTATGAAGCAAAGGAGTTTTACGTTTAGTAAGGTAAAGACTAGATTCACTATTCATGTTAAGTGATTACCCTGAATTCCTGCATTAGTAGCCTGCATTCCTGCATGCCTGTGCAAACTGTTTGGTCCCACTGAAATGAATGAGGCAGCTGCAAAGTCGGAACAGCAACTCCATGTTTGTGCGCTTCACACAGCTTAACACACGGTTTGATTCATCGCGGTGGGATACCTCAGAAAACACCACGGGCACCTTTGGTGTGGAGCCATAATTCAATGCAAACAGTGCGTGTGAACACAGCATTAATCTGATTAATGCAGAAAAGCTTCAAAGCAACATCACATATACTGAAGTTCTGCTGTCAGCAAATAAAATGAATAAGCCCGCCTCTGAGTGTCCATCTTCCAAATGCACAAACAGGCTCCCCGTGAAATGTGCAAGCAGTTGACACAGCAGTGTTGAGGTGAATCAGCCGAAACACTTACTGCGGATGAATGAAATGCTTGAGCACGCACAAACACACACAGCGCTCGAACGCTTTACGTGATCGCCTCAAACAGGCCACAAGATGATTTTAATTATGTAATGTTTGACTTCATCACCACCTGCCCACCTGTCCAATCAGACAAGTGTCGACTCACTTCCTGTTTCCTGTTTTTGTCTTGTTGTGTTTCAGTATGATCTACTCCTTGGTTACCTCATAACAACTGATATATCAGCAACTGGAGAGAAACAAACCAACCTCTGGATACACAGACTGCCGCCATCTCGGTGTAGAATTTAAAATACAGGAAATTTAAAAGTGAAGAAGAGACTGAGTTAGGATTTTCTTTTTTTTTCTGCTGTGAAGCCAAACGATGAACAGGACGGAGGACGGAGCTTCTTTTGCCGCTTCGTCCCTTTAAAAAGGACACGTTTCATGCTGAGCTGTACATAGAAATTGACTAAAACACTCCGGTTTACAGTTTGACTGGTCATAGAGAGACCTGAGTTAATCACTGCCTGGCCAACGTTTGTACCACACACACACACACACACACATCCACAGCCTCCTCTGGAGTGGTACCGTACTTACTGTACAGTAGCAGCGCCGGTAGCCCAGAGGACGAAGAGCACAGTAGCGTTTGCACAGTTTGTCTCAGGCACAGCATGGTGAAGCACTGTCCGGCCCAGCACAGCTCACCGACCCTCAGTCATTCCCCTCTCCACGCCTCGCCAACCGTAGCTTCACCGGTGAGTTGGAAACGAGGGACAGATGGACAAGTGGATGGACGGATCGCACTGTACAGAAAAGAGAAAGCTCTGGACATCACATCCGGTCCGTGGCCTGTGGGATTTTCTTTCTAACATTACGTGAATGGCTTTTGTGACATGTGCATTTTGGTGTATTCTTTGACGAAAAAAGGCATTTCTAATTGAATTATGATCTACAGCCAAAAGGTATTCTATATAGCAAATGCCTCCTTAGTGTTGTCCTAGTGTCGTCCTATTGTGGGAAACTTTTCTAAAACTCAAAAAACCAACAGCTGACACCTGTCCGAGCTTTTTTAGTAGAGGAGCACACATTCTTTGCACAAATAGCGTCCTTGATCTTGCACAATACTTGCAATATTTGGCTATATATTAGAGATCGTATATGATAGTCTAGCCACACAGGTGAAGGTCTTCCAACATGAAAAGAACTATCCAGCCCTGTTTGAAGATGGGGAGACAATGTGAATCTTTTCTAGCTCAATTTACACCATGGACCAAAAGTTGTCTTTTCAGTATTTAAATTGATTTCTTTCTGTCTATCTGTGAGATACCAATGGCTTACCTCCACGCTCGATTTTCAAAAAGAATATGTTTTCCGATGTAAGCACACCACGAGCTGACGAATACAGCAGAAGGCGCGAAAGGTGCCGAGCATTTCTCTCTGATTGGCCTGTAGCAGATGGTGGAAATCATATGAGGGAGGTGTCTGATGTTGAGGTACTTCTGAAGGTCAACGGTGAGGCTCAGCGACAGACCACCATCCCTGCAGCTGGAGTGAACTAAGCGTCTCGCTCGCAGACTCTCGGGGCTGCATCTTCCACGTGTAGCACAGTTTTCTAAGCACCAGGCCACTCCTCAGATCTTCACCGCCATCCTTACACGATGAGCTCACTTCGTAAGCCGCGACTCAAGGAGCAGATAGGAATGCCCAGTCCTTGTTGTTTTCTCTTATTCTAATTCAAGCATTTTCTATCCTTACTGTGTATGTGACCGACCGAGTTGAATTTAGATATTGTTTATGAAATAAAAGTATTTTAAAATCAAAGCTATGGTGTTGATATTTATAGATATGAAAACTCACTTCACTCATGTTTTATCTTTTAACATGTTCCTTGTGTAGAAGATGAATAATCACCACAGCAGAACGTGGGAGGAGAGAGTTGGGGGGTAGATTTGACTTCTAATGCTCAAAGGATCAACATGTATACCAATGCTATAGGCCGAGGCTGCTGGGGGACATCCCATGATCGTCTCCACACTCCTCCTCTTCCCTCTCTCTCCTTAAACTCCATTAACTCTGTGTCCTCTCTCCCCTAGTGCTGTGCTTGTTTCTCTCTGGTCTATCTCTCTCTGTACCTCTCTACAGATACCTGTGGCTCCAGAGCTGAACATCCCTACCTGTGGCTCCACCGACCTGCCCCGTGTCCTCTGCTGCCTATTGCTGTCATTTGCTGTCATTATTCTATATTGTTCTCTCTCTCTCTCTCTCTCTCTCTCCCCCCCAACCGGTCAAGACAGATGGCCGTCCACCTAGAGCCAGGATCTGTCCAAGGTTTCTGCCTGTTAAAAGGAAGTTTTTCCTTGCCACTGTTGCCAAGTGCTTGCTCATGGTGGAACTGTTGGGTGTAACTAACAGTAATGAGTGTGGTCTAGACCTGCTCTGTTTGTAAAGTGCCCTGAGATGACTTTTTGTTGTGAATTGGCGCTATATAAATAAAATTGAATTGAATTGAATTGAATTGAAAAAACAGTTAAAGCTCATTTACAGTGTGCTACTTGACTGATCATGTACTATCATGTACTATCATTTACTGTTATGAAAAGTGATGCCAGATAATTATTGTCATTAAAAACAAAATATATAGGTATGCATTTAAAATAAAGGAACGGGTTTTCCTCAGTTTCAGTGCAGGATAGAAATATTTAGTTAGTATAATATTCTCTTATAATGACGGCAGAAGATGGCCTCGTCTGTACACACGATATTTAATGTCACCGCATGCGCATTAAAAAGCTTACTAACAACTTCAGTGATTGCTAATGAAATGTGGTCTCTCAGTTTGGTCCAGGCGTTACAAACTAGGTTCACATATCTCCAAATACAGTTCTTCACAGGCAAAACAGAAGCCAAGGTGCTTTAAAACACTCTTGTTAGCACTGACCACGAAGCAAAAGATGGAGAATGTGTGATGGAGGAAAAGTCCAGATGTTCTCCTTAAACCTGAAATAACTAATGTCTGGGCCACTTGGGAGCAGTGCAACAACCTTTGTCGCAATGGCTAACATGTTAGCAACATAGAACAACATTAGTATTAGTCTGGACTCATGTCTCTGAAGTACTTTAAGTCTAATATTTACTGTTTTGGTCTCCACCAGTGCCTTTCTCTCTCTCTTTAGCTACACTATCTTCAACCAGCTGGTCTCCAACTTTGTCTGTGTGCTGTTTATCATGGATTTGGTACAGTGGCAGAGATGGGCAAACATGCTGCAAAGGCCAATAACATGATCATAAGAAAATACACTGCATCTTGAGAAACCATGCAAATTCAAGAACAAGAAAAATTTCAAAGCAAATACAACAACATAAAAATGCTGCAAATGAAAAAAAACATGCTGTGGAGAGCTGACATAGCAAACAATGCGTGCTGCAAACATTGCAAAGTCTAAAACACACTAACTGCAAAAACAAATGCAACAGATAAACACTGCATGTCCTGTCAACACAACAGGCATTCTCCAGGCCACTAGGGGGAGCGCTGAGAGGAACGGCTTCATTCTCAACCACAGAGAGACAAGACAAAAGTGAAAAGTTTGTTTACTCTTTCTAGGTTTGTCACATCTTCCAACTTGAGGCATATTGCTTACCTACCTACTTTTAATAGAAAAATATTATATACATCTAAGTCACAGAGGGTATATATAGAGTATAATATGCAATCACCAGTAGAAGTCCGGCATAACAAAATAGTTAAAGGTACAGTACATTAGTATTACTGGTAACATGCAGCAGCGTCCACAAACAAGGACATGTAATCGTTAACCATGTCATATTATTATATGTTCTACAACTGGATTAATATTACTGCCAGCATACAACAGAAAGCTGAGACTGTGAGCCTTCATGCTTAATCTGACCACTGTCTATGGGACTGATGGCAAAGTTTCACCTTGACTCTGTGTGATTGTGAAAGACAGAGTGTACATTTGTGTGTGTATGTGTGTGAGCGGGCGTGCATGTGAATGAGTGTGTGTCTAAGCTGTGGCAGACCGTTGCTGACAGATTGGTGACAGCAAGTCTTCCCAGTATGCACCTGGGTGCTGTCCACATCGCTGCCATATATTTCATCATAATTAAACCAGGCACACACTGCTGACCCTTTGGCCCCTCGTTTTGTGTGTGTGCGCATGTGTGTTTGTGTGTGTAGCCTGGCAGTGATGTAGCTGGATTAGTCCCCCTTCCCGTACCTCCTCCTACTCACCTCCCTCTGTTTCTGTTCTCTTTCCCAAATCCTCACCAGCATCCAGCCCTCCCTCTTAAAGCTGTGAAATGACATTGAGCTCTTGTCCTGCGGCTCTGGCACACTGCACTCAGCCGTCTGGAACCCGAGGTTTGTCTGTAAAACTCTGTTTCTTCAACTTCTCACAGCGAGGGATCCGGTTTTAATCTCACTCTGCATGGGACTGAAGCTCACTGATGCATATTGGTACTTTCTCTCTGTAAAGGCCCAGCAGACGCAGGCTCTGTGACTCATGTTGAGTTCAAACGCATACTGTACTTTTCCAAACTGAAGGCAGGACGGAGAGTGAACTTCAGTAGAATGGACTGACATGGGCCACAGGAGACATGAAGCTATAACTACAACATGACACCAAGTCTACAAGCGACAATCTAAACTTTTTAGGCCTCAAATCAGTGAGTGAACAGTTGTTGAAGTAAAAACCCCAACATTCAACAGAAAGCAGCATAAAGCGACCATGAGACTGCAGCACGAGCACATCATTATGCTGCTCTTTATGAAACCAGGTCGAACATATGATTTGCTGAAATGAAAGTGAATATAATGCTTATAATGGACACAACAATGTAGCCAGCAGCAGCAGTCAGCAATGAAAAGCACAAAGCACACGCTCTTACAGCAGTTGCTTCACAATAAACGTGCCAGGGAGCGTAGCAGGAAGTGCTATCTGTATCTCCTCCTCAGAGGCGTTTCGCAGGCAGACTGTTCTCCTTGCGTTGCACTAAACACCCGGACCAGCGTCTGGCTTTGTGACTTTGTGTTAAAGAGACAGTGAGTCAGCTTTTTTTGTTGTTGTTGTTTTGTTTTGTTTTTTTTAATCCAGCTCACTGACTCAGCCACTTTGTCCCCAAAACACCTCTCAGCTCTAACACCATCTGAACACTTCCCAGGGAGCTGGGTGCTTTTCACCTTATCGCAGAAACTTCTGTCTTCTACTGTTTTGTTTTGGGTTTTTTTGCTGTCACTGCAAGTCCTTCACCTTCTTTCACTCTGATCCTTTTATCCTGTGTGTGTGTGTGTGTGTGTGTGTGTGTGTGTGTGTGTGTGTGTGTGCGTGCGTGCGTGCGTGCGTGTGTGTGTGCGCGCGCGCGCGCATCATGAGCATTGACACGTGTGGTTGCGCCTTCCAGCAGAGCGGGATGGGCAGGCCTGTCGGTGTCCTCTGTGCTTCAGATGGCTGTCCTGTCAAACTGCATTACCCACAACGCCGATGGTGAGGAGGAGGAGGAGGAGGAGTTTGCCGTCTGGCCGTCTTTGTCAAGATCAAACAGCTGTGGCGTCCTGCCAGCAGTTCAGAAGTGCACTAATGGATTTGCTGGTTTTAAATGAAGAACTGCAGTTCTACTCTAATGATGTTCTAATGATTGGGCAGTTGAATGAGCGCAGTTACTTAATAGAAAAAGACAACAGAGATTTTATTTTGCTCATTCTCTTCATTATACACACACACACACACACACACTGTTTTAGCACCTCTCTCTCACTCTCAATCTCCTAGTTCCATTTTCCACACCCTGTATTCCTATATTTACCATTTTTCTGCGCCCACCCCTCTCTGGCAGTCAGTGCCCCCTCAGGCCAGTCTTTTTCTCCCCCTCCCCACAGGCAGATACTATCACCCCTCACTGTATATACTAACTTTCTTATTACCCATAGAGGTGTTTTACACTGTTTTGCTCATGCACGGGCATCTCAAAGCTATGTGCCCTTGAAACTGACCATGTATATGCACTTCAGAGTTTTACTCAGGAGATTATCAGGCCTGTTTGTTGATCTTCTTCTGTTCCTATCCCTCTGAATGATATTTCTCAACATATTTATATGCAGTTTTTTGTGCTCTTTGTGCTCTTGCACTCTAGTCCCAATGTGATTTTCAACCACAAATGTTAAATAAACTGACTCTGACTCTCTGTCTCTCCCCCTGTACAAATCAGTTTTTATTAATCAGACATTGTCTTTAATGCAACTATGATGAAGTCGTGGTGTCCTCAGTCACATTGGTTGCAACTTCTCACACTTGTATACAAAAGTATACAACATAAAGTGCATCAGTGTCCAAGAACATGCTCAACATCTAAACAACAATAGCAATAAAAGTGTGTGGGATGAGTGATGTGTCACCTTTGGTTTAACTATAAATGTAAATACACTCACAGCAGGTGCACTGATAAACATTTCAACATGAATAGTTAGATATACAAGAAAAATGCCAATACAAAACCAAAGAGCACCATAAGAATGACAAAAGCTGGCTCATCTACACATAAATTAAAGGAAGCTGTCTAGTAATGCTCACTCCAGGAGATCCTACTCTCTAATAAAATTCTGCCTTCCAGATGCATAGTCATTAAAGAGTGGACTGATTGGGGTGTAATACAAGAGGAGAGAATTCATTATGAATCCCTTGGCATCACGTTTGATCTATCTGCCAAAAAGTAGAAGTAGAAAAATGGGCGCCATGGCGACCTACAGCAGGTGTTTCCCCATTTTAATGTGGAGCTGCTGGAACCCGCCCAGCACTTAAATATCATTCACTGTTGTTTTACTGGCCGCCTTCGGGAATCACAGCCAAATCATTTCCCATTCGCTGACAAGATGAGCCTTCTTCAGAAGTTATTCCATCTCATGTTCCTGGACTCAGGTGAACTGAACAGCAGCCATATAGCCAGACAGTAGCTCTGTTGTATCCTCTCCACATAGTAACAATATTACATTGCAGCCATTTTCCCATTCACTTCCCATAGGAAAGGGGTCTCACACTCCTCAGAAACCTTTAAAATCCCAATTCCTTCCATTATAGGCAACCCAAACATTAATATTAAGTCATTATAAGAGCCATGAGAGGGGTTGGTTATCTGGTATAGACCCTCATCATATACCGCATCGACTACTGCAACTACCTACTTGCTGGTCTCCCCACATGCAGATGATCCAGAATGCAGCAGTTCGTCTGGTCTTCAACCGACCCAAAAAAGCTCACATCACGCCTCTCTTCAGGTCCCTCCATTGGCTCCCAGTCGGTGCTCACATCAAATTCAAATCCTTGACAACTGCTTACAAAACTATAACTAAAACTGCTCCTGGTTACCTGAACCCCCTCATCCAGCTAGACTTTTCTCCTCTGTTGTTCCTCAGTGTGTGACTCAATGAGTCACCTAACGCCAATCAATCTGCAGAATCACTCACAACCTTCAAGAAACTGCTTAAGACCTCATCGTTTTCAGAACACCTCCTCGCGTAATCATGCGCTATTAGTTGCCTCTCCCACCTAGATCGTTGCTTGTGTTGCACTTATAAATGTACATTGCTTTGGATAAAAGCGTCGGATTGTAATGTTTGATTGAACGTTCCTTTTTTCCTTTTCAGGTTTTATGTCTCCTACAACTACCAGGTTACTGTTGTGCACCTCCTGAGTCATAATATGTCTTTACAGTGTCTTCAGAGTAATGTTGAACACGTTTGTAAATGAACCCGGCTCTAAAGAGTACTTGTAACTTCACAGCCTCGAGCAGAGACTCCAGTGACACAGAAGAATCAGCCTTTGCTGCCATTTGTACCAGTCCTCTCCTCATTTAATGCAGCAGGGAGGAGTGTGTCCCTCTGAATCGCTTCTGAGTATTGAGTGATAATGAGCACAGACTCACAGCTGTTCAGTTTTTCCCGTCTGAGCCACTGGAGATCCTACCAAGGAGTAGAGGAAGAGTAGTTGGCATCTTTCTTTGTGAATTTAAAACATTACCACTAATGTTTCCTTCATTGATACAGCAAGATGACAAATACAGTGACTAATGTGTGTAAGTTTAATCTGAAAGGAAAAGATATTTTGAAAAAGGTTTTGCAAGACCAAAAAAGTAAAAAAGTAAAAGCAGTCCAAACCGTTCCAACAGGGAGCAGGCTAAAAAATGTCGAAAAGGCAGGTTCTCTGTAGGAAAACAGCAGAAATCCAATGAAAACAAGGAAAGAAATGCATGGAATACTCGACACAACAACAAACTGGGAGCAAAATGGCTAAATACCCTGGGGAAATACGTCAGAGTCACAGTGGGAAACATAACTGCAAGTGAAGAGACCTGACACACCAGATAAGCACATTGAAAGTAAAACAGGTAATAATAAATTAAATCCCAGAACAATGACATTTCGGATTCTAAAGCCAGAAAAGCAGTTTCCATCACACACACTGTCTGTTGTGCCATCATAAATGCAAAAGGACACAGTGTTCTAACAAAAAGCCCTCATCCCTCCATCGTCTTCACTATCTCCAAAACCTGCGACCCAACAGGGTCAGCCTTCAATCCACGTTGAGCTGTTGGTGAGCATCTGTGCACCTTTTAATGGGTTTTTAGCTTCAGAGAGAGAGAGAGAGAGAGAGAGAGAGAGAGAGAGAGAGAGAGAGAGAGCACTCTGATTGGCTGTTCAGATTAGCTGTTTGGGTCAACCTTTTGAGCCTGTCGCTATCGTTTCCTGTTTTCCTGTTTTCTTCATGTGTCTTCTCCACCTAATTCTTTGTCCTTCCACAACCAGAAGACCAAGGCAGACAACACCAGTGCCATTAGCAACTTCTTACCAGACATACCCTCTAATTAAAGAAGTTATATTACAAAACATTCAGAGGTGAGTGAGAGTGGTGGGAAAACAGTGAGTAAACCGCTTTGACATTCTGTATCTCTGCAGTCCTGGGCCTTGTAGAATACAGATTACTGACCCTGCTGGTGTGGAGCTATTTCCTCTAACGCAGGTGCAGAACATATGTGCTGGTTGTCCGTTGGCTGTAGTCTTTGCAAGGTGTTCCAGTGCAATGTTTCATGCTTCATGTCACTGCTGTAGTTTTTTCATCCCAATGTCAGTTTGTCTCTTTATAGCAGAGCTCTTGGAGACATTCTACAATACCTTTAAAATCAATTAAAATCAAACTAAACAATACATTTGGGTCTACAGTTTGAACACCAGGCTGGACTTTTGCTCTGTTTCAGCTTGTCTGCAGCAGTGTAACTTTTTGGGCAAGCATGACTCATTTGTGATAAAGACAAACTGAAGTAGGAGATAGAGTTTTTCTTAAGTTTGTTTTATATTTTGTCAGGTCCAGTCATTAAAGTCATGACTCCAATCCAACCCCGTGAGTCAGAATCATGTGAGTCCATAGCTCTGAGTCACAGTCATGTGTTTCAAGAGTTTTCTACAATTCCTTGATCTCAGTGTGAAGCTTTACTCATCTTAGAATTTAAAACTATTTTTGCTTTTTTTTTTTTTTTTTTTTAGAAATCAGGGGTGGAAGTAACAAATTACAAATACTCACGTTACTGTAATTAAGAAGATTTTTTGGGTACTTTTATGAGTATTTTTTCAAGTGTGTAATTTTACTCATACTTGAGTACAATTTACACCATGTAATCTACTTCGCTACTTTTAAAATCATAAGTCGCTACTGAGTATGCCCACAATTTGAATGAATATTCAAACCTTTCATCTGGATCTTTGTAGCCAATAAGGCTGTCCGATCGCGACCGTGCCAACTAACCTATGACGTAAGGAAAGGAAAACTCCGCTGCAGCAGGCACAGGTGTCTGGAGGTAACATACCTACACAACGGAGGAGTAGAGAGTAACGTATGGAGTGAAGATTTGGAGACAAAAAAGCCAAAATGGAGACAGAGGACAACACCGTCAACAGTGAAAATGACGAGGAAAAGACGGGGGACGAGTGCCCGTGGCCGTACCTGGAGGAATTTTTCATGTACAGAGGGAGAAAAGGAGACAGCATCCAGATGCAATGCAAACTTTGTTTGACCTCTACGGTGATATCAGCTTACAAGACTTCAGCATCTAATCTCAAAAAACACATTGCGGTAAGAGGTTTTACAACTATACTTGTATGATATTGCTTTTTTTATTTTTGATATGTTATTAGTTTGGCTAAGACAGAGTATGCAAAGATATTGTCACTGCCATCAGTTAGCCTGGTATTGAAATAAGACGGAGCTAGCTAACGTGTGCATGCATAATTGAGCCACAGTTCTTAGAAATGTTTTTGCTTAATATTTGGACAACCATTGTCATTACAATAAATTAAATCTGTAGTCATGTAATGCTCACAGGTCTACATTCAGCAGGCCTATTGTTGTGCTAGAGTGACGCTATGTTACATGAAACTAGAACACAAATTGCATCCATTGAAAATTAACCATGTCATGGTAGCTTGTCGGTAAGGGGGGTAAATGGTGCTCCAAATTTAGGATAACTTTTAGCATGGAAAACAGGGCACGAGCAAGGGGTCCCTTGTCCTCTTACTTCAAGATACCTGAATGAAAATGTTTTCTTATGATAAATGTTACCCCATTTACAGACACATCCACTTCACTCTAATCCCTTGAAGTTTTGTGCAAAACCCACTTGATTATTTTGAGTGCGGTATTTATGTATTATTTTCGCCTATTCTATTTCGTTATTCCTGCATATTGGGGTCCTTAAACAGTTGCAAAAATTGGGCCTGACTGGAAAGCTGTGACTCTTGTGGAGTCAGTGAGCCCAATGTATTCATGTGTTTACACTCTTGCCTCATAATAGTTATTTAATTGCAGTAATTTCACTGTATAAGGTGAGCTGTTTTTCATTAAAAAACCTGGCACACAGTGCTGAGCTGCAACTCAAATTAATCTTCAGGTTTCCAGCTCTCTTTGACCTATAGCACTAGAGCCTGACTGATGTATCAGTTGATCAATATCATTGGCCTATCACAGCTAGATGGATCTTAATCAGTATTGGCTTATGTGTTGTCCGATATGAATTTTTTTAACAGAACATAATGTGCATTGTTTTTATTTGTTAGTTCCATGGGCAGAATTTTTTGTGGATTTGATCCCTTTCTCTTAATTTAGGTTTGATATATATACATATATTTTGCTCTATTTTATTTTTTTTAGGACCTGACTGATACTGGATTTTTTTGGCTGATACTGATAAAAGAGAGTGAAAATATTTAGATACTGATACATTGGTTGATACTCTTTTTACAGATAGTATACAGATGACAGAATTTAGAATGTATACAGAAATAGATTTTTTGCAATGATCCTTCAAAATGGGTTTACACTTGTGAATACATACAGCAATATGTCTGCAAGGTTTAACCAAATTTACCACTCTTTCATACTATGCTAAACAATCAAGGATTAACTCAAATTGTTACTCTAGTTGAATGATTTTTTTTAAAAATATGTTTTCCTTCGTTGTTAATAGCAGTGATGTGATGAAGTAATGTTTGAACATGATCTGTGATAATATTTATCTCTACAGAGGAAACATCCATCGATGATTGAGCAGTACCATGACATCACTGTGGCAGCAACATCTCGTCAATGAAAGACCAGAGTCACACCAGACAAGCTCTCAGCAAAGAAGCAAGCCAAGTTACCAGATGTGATGTTGAGAGCTGCAAACGTGTCGTTCAAACATGTGAACGACTTTTTAGCTGTGCTGGTCTACTCTTCACAGCCAAACGAAGCCAAATAGACTCTCTTAACTTAGAAAACCAGCTCCTGCTGAAACTGAACAAAAGGTTCAGAAAGTGAAGTGTGACAGAAATGCTTCTATGTCTAAGAGTTTAAGACTCTTACCTGCCTGTTGTTCGCAGTCTATTGCAAAAAGTTTAAACTATTCTATGCAGGTTCAAAAACATTTTTGTCATTCTTTTCACAAACAAAATTCCTGCTTTATGTCTACATTTGTTTACAAAACAAATTGCCATAGTGTTTCTATACTTTATTGTTCGTCTGAGAAATGTGCTTTGAACGTAGATATTTCATACAGGTAAATCGAATCAAATGCCTGCTACTGACAATGCAATAAAACATCCATCAGTTAAAAAGTAATTATACTCTGAGTAGTTTTTGAGAAGACTCCTTTGTACTTTTACTTAAGTATTTTTTTTAACACCAGTACGTTTACTTGTAATTGAGTACATTTTAAGCAATGTAACAGTACTAGTACTTGAGTACAAATTTTCAGTACTCTTTCCACCTCCGTTAGAAATTACAGAGACTTTTTGATTTAGAGTCATGACATGTACACGTCAAAACACATGGAGACAGATTACAGTACATCAATGGACCAAGTACCGCAATTTTACACTCTACAATTGTGTGTACTGCATAGGCTGACGCTTAAATGCCAATGCAGGTGAAACAGCAGTCCTTGCTATTAGTATGCATTGCACACTATTTGACAGTCATGTGATTTGCACACTGACTGCAGCTGCATTGTACAGTATACATTCAAAGCACTACTATACATTACACATCTTCCTGTAGGCACAAAAGGTGACACTATGGCCGTATTCAGTGTTTGTTTACTTCAGAGAACATGCGCCGTGACACTGTTTGGTCAGAGGCGACAAGAAGAGCCCTATCCGACGTACAGCCTTAACTGTACTGTACATGTACGTGCCAGCAGCCATGGTTTCTGTACAGATGAGGTTTAACACAGCACGGCTTCATGTGACAGGTGACAACAGGACTGCAGCTATGTACAGTAAGCCAAATAAGTATGCATGTACTATATATAGAAACACATATGTATATACTGCCTGCTGTGGCTTTGCTTGTTAATGCGATTTTACTGAAAAATGCCTGGAGGAGGAGGATGTCAGTCATGTGACAGCCAATGTTTTCTGTTGCCTGGTATCTTACAGACATGTTCAATAATTGTTGCTGAATCAGACAATATTTTTGAGACACTGTGGTGTAACTGAAGCTTTCTGTTGACCTAAACCTCAACACAGCACAAGATCTGGCTTCAGTTAAGCTACAGCCTTTAAACATTGTCAATATAATTAAAGAAAATCAAGATGTTTATTAGACTTATCATTAACTAGCTCCATTACCAAGGTGTGTGCAGGCATCTGACTCAGTCTCACCAAGAGTTTTTAACTAAACAGGCAAAGAGGGCAAGTGCTTCAAAAGCCTGTGGATTCAGTGTATGTCTTTTAGTTTACTAATTAATTGCTTTTTTTGTGTAATTTGCATCACATTAAGAGTAATAGCCATTTAGGTGGCTCCTGCAACCCGGCATTTTAAAATCTTTATTTTTATAGGTAAATTGTGCTCAATGCATGTTTCTCATAAAGCTTCATTTAATGAAAACTCCATTAACTTTAATTGTGGTGCCATTGATCTGGCCACCAACTGGACAATACACTTTGGGAACCAATTTCCTAATGAATGCTGAGGGATAAAATTAAAGTTGATTTTCGTAATCAAACTCCTGTTAAGACAGCAAACAAGTATATTTCCCACAATGTCTGCAATGAAACATCTATTGCATGCTCTGATTTCTCTGACATGAGCTGTCAGCTGACTCAGATGTTGCCTTAACCCTCTGGTGCATAGCAGTCACTGCAGTGGACAGCTATTAAAAAGTCATTTTCTCTTAAATGCAATGGTTTCTATGGTGGAACTGCATATCAGCCTCTAGAGTGCTCTCTACTGACCTACTCCATTGAGGTCTATTCGTGGCCAGTTGGTGTAACTGCAAGTAAATTTCCTCTGAATCCAACATGGCTGCCAGACAGCCACCCTTGCCCACCACTTCCGGTATATCTTGTCAATCCTTCTATGCCCGAAGAACCCCAGAGGTAAAAAAAAAAAAAATTATGATGATATACAGTAACATCTAAGGAACAATATTATTCATTTGGAATATGAAATTTTTATTTCCAATATGTAGAAAATTACAATTAACTATGTGTCCAATGAAGTGGACATCATGCATCACCCAGTATATTTTTAACACAAGTCATGTAATTGCTTCACTGTTTCTTGGGACTGTTTTGGTTATAAGTCAGTGTATAATTGTTATATTTATAAGTTATTCATTTAAAATATACACTTTTGTGCAGATTAGCTGTAGTTTGTTTTACTATAGTAATTATTTTATCATATTTTGTAGACTTCAAAGGCAGCAAAGAATAGGGAAGCCTACAGAATAGTCCAGGAAATTCTGTCCAACTCCAGTGATGATGAGTATAGTGACAACAGTGACAATGAGTAGCTGCCAGAGAACAACAGAGACATAGGATCTGAGGATGATGGAGATGCAGACAGTCAAGATGCAGAAGGTGAGGATGTCTATAGTCAAGAGGATGAGGGCCAGGATGATGAGGGGCAGGATGCAGAGGGAGGTCAGCATGATCAGGGAGCTGTGGAAGATGGTACCTGACCATACTCAAGCCCGCAAAAATATCTGGAAAGTCCAAAACAATGACTTTGATGGACACTTGCCTCCTTTTCTAGGAGAGTGGAAATTGAATTTGGAGGGAAGAGATCCCATAGATTTCTTTAGACATCTGTTTCCAGCAGATCTCATTGATGACATAGTGCACAACACCAACTTTGCTCTCCAGAAAGGGAAAGAAAATCTGGCAGTGACAAGAGAAGAAATGCAGATTTTTTTAGGGATCATCATGATCATGGGGTACATTCGGTATCCTAAGGCACGAATGTACGAGTGTCATTGGTTTTCTTATTCAGGCCTAAACATTGTGCCTATACAGTGTTAATATTTCCAAAAATTTGTTTGATTGATGTTTTTCAAAGCATAAAAAGAAGTGTTTGTACATTTACCATAAAACACAAGTTAATTCATGTTTACATTAAGTTTTCACTGTTTTATGTTGAGTGCTCGGGCGCATGTAGTCCACTGGAGTGGACATGTCTGTAACTTTATGAAAAAATCATATTTTTGAAAAAAAAAAAAAAAAAAGTGAAACATTTTTTTCATGTCCTGAGAAGAATAAAAACACTTCAGAAAAAATCTTGACCAAGGCTTTCATAATTCATGCATCAGAACAGGTGCATTGTGTATTTCATTCTAAATCAAATTAAATAATGTTTTTATGAAAGTGTGGAATAGTCCGACTATATCACTGTGCTGTGTGTATTGTGTTTTGACCTTCTCCAGACATCAGCTTAGATGGTTTTAGTGTTTGACTTTACAGTTGCCTTCAATGCCTTCATTGAAGACCTCACAAGTATGGTATTTCAAGTGTGTGAGCTTTTCCCATGCTGGTGCATGTAGCTTGGTTAGACACAGATGCTGAGCTCTCTGTGGGAGTGCTAATTACCAAAGATATGTTCCTCTCCTTGACGCTGAGCTGACCTTCAACACTGTTGCATTAACCACAAGGCTGCCAGAGCTCACACAAGCTCCCACACACTCTCTGACACACACATACTGAGAAACTCTCCTACTTTGTCAGGGGAGCTGTTTGTCCATGGCCTTTAACTCACAAACAGCTTTAGAGAAGAAGTCCTTTATCTCCATCTACTAACAGCTCAAGGCTGAGAAATCTTCCTTGAAGTTCACTTCATAATAATTCATTTTCTTTAAAGCCGCACTAATCAATAGTTTTTATATTCAAACTGGGCCCCATGACTACTGTATGTGTCATGTAATAGGGCTTCTTCATCACAGGGAACCCACCAAACCCACCCAGTTGTGAAGCTCCCCACAGAGCTCTTTGAAGTTTTAACGTATCTGAGTCTCATTCGGTGATTTGTGCATAGAAATGTTCTTACTTTGAGAACAACAACTAGTTCTCACCTCTGTGGTTAATGTATGTTTGTGAATCTGGGTTATTTATGTCTACAGGTGGAACATGGAGAAACAGGCGGTGTTGGTGGTGTTGTTATAAGAGACAGGTATTTCCCCTGAAGCAAAAAAACATTCTGTCTGAGGTAGAAGCCAGGAAGGGATCACTTTTCCAAAATGTGTCTTTGGGAGTGACATTAAACAAACACACAAAAAAAAGTTGTATCCTCTGAGATACTGACTCAGGTAAACAAAAGAAAGAGTGTGGTATTCAAGTTTGTGCAACAACAATAACGGGCCACAGGAAAAAGAAGAAAACAGAAGAAGGATGAGATCCACCTGATCTGTCAGTCCAAGACAACTGACTCCCCACAGTAACTGGACCAACATCCATGAGTGGGATCCAAGAAAAGAGAGGGAAAGTGAGAACAGCGAGTGTTTTTTGCAGATGACTGTGGTGGGCCTCATCACCAACAACAATGAAGCCGACTACAGGAGTGAGGTGAGCCAACTGGTCCAGTGGTGTAAGGAGAATAATCTCTTCCTCAATGTGGGGAAGACCTAAGAGAGGGTGGTGGACTTGCACAGCATCCCCCACTGACCATTGACGGTGCTGCTGTGGAGAGGGTGAGCAGCACCAAGTTCCTGGGGGTGCACATTTCTGAGGACCTCTCCTGGACCAACACCACATCGCTGGCCAAGAAGGCTCCGCTCCTGCCTCTGGACTGTAAATCCACCCGCTGAATATACAGACTACCTCTGCTGTTTTGCACATGGACTCACAACACTTACATTTGTACATAGGACTGTTTGGACTGGTTTGTTTGTTTTTTTGTTACAAGGTGAGAGCGAAACGGCATTTCGATTCACCTGTATGTCCTGCACACATGGTGAATTGACAATAAAAAAACTTTGAATTTTGAACTTTTGAACCTTTTGTAATTAACGGACACAACGCTATCAGAAAAACATAATGGTTTTAAATACTGAGGTTTATTAAGCCCTTCTTTAATGAATGGGCTTTTAATATGATTTGTGTTTGGTTTGGTATGTAAGACAGCTGACTAAGAACAAGTTCATGAAATAAAGAGTTGCCAAAGTTGCTCAGTGACTGTCAGCAACTACATTTCTAGATGAAACAGTTTTACCTGTAAAGGACCAACAGTTCAAAGAAAATAATGTTAGCGATTATCTGATGCTGTAATAGCTGCTGAGAAGCTGGTGGAGACCAAAACAGAGCAAAAAAGTGAATATTGGTTTTACGTACATCACGGAAAGAAACTTGACTCTAAGGGATTCCTTGCACCAAAGTGGCTTAAAAAAAATATAGTTTAAATACTAAAGAATTTGAAAGAATTGGAAATTTGTGTCAAAAGACAGTCTTTCATGAACTGCAACGTGCACTTCAGTGGCACTGTACGTATAATATACATACATGGGTCGGATTTTGTTGTAAACTTTGCATTTAGATGTGAATTGACCGTCTCATAGACAGACCAGGGAAACACATGCCACCAGCAGTGTTTTCTTACGGGTGGCCCACGATCCAAAATCAGGTTCACTGCATAGGTCCAGTCTGAGTGGATGGAAAGCGTGTGGGTCAACAGGTGATTTAAAACTTAATGACCGTCTTCAACAGTCATCAACAGAGATGGCATTTCTTGCTTTCTAACAGACACCAAGGTGGAGAAGAAACAAAGCTTTGTTCTTCCTCAAAGTCCTCATCTGCTGGCCCGTGTTCAGCTAAATGCAACACACACTGTAGATGGTGCTTTAAAATGTTACACAACAGGGCTCCCAGGGAGCAATCCAAGTGTGGTAGAAGTGCTGGGAGCAGTGTATCACTGCACAGGGTGACAGTGATGGTGGCCAGGTTTAAATCAGGGATGGTTTTGCTTGTGTTAGCAGCAGTCAGGGAACATTGAGATGCAGATTTTAACACAGAATAAGACAGCATCCTATCTAAAACCTGAAATCAATATATACCATATTTATTTATTTACTATAATCTGTTTATTAACAATGGATGAAATGAATATGAATGAATGTGGTTGCTCGTAGCAACAAACCTACATAATATTATGACCTCACGCTGGGGTTCCACGTGGCTCTAAGAGGCATTTTAGCATCTTTTGGCTTTTTGTTTTGGTCTCATGGTGCACAACTTCATCCCGATTCACACTGTCAGAGTCTTTCCAGCAGCACCACAGCAACAAGCAGCTCCCCACTGTACACTACAAGCCCAACAGACAAAGTTGGCTCCTGACTGGCAAACACTGAGGATTTAGCATTTAGCAAATAGAGATAAGATGAAAAGAGATGATTCAAAATGTAAAAAATAAAATGATAAAATGTAGCGCTGTGTTTAATTCAAACTGGGACCAAAGACAGACAGCTGTATAGTCACACACCAACATAATATAAGGCATTCAGTACAGCTTTCAACTGTATCTGGCAAATCAGCAGATTTGCTGTGTCAGGCTGGTACAGCGTGGAGACCCTAACGTTAGACTTTATCATCAAATGTACAAAATAATTAGCCAAAAACATTTTACACAAGCCATTTCATTTTGGTTTAAAAATTGCATTCAGGTTTAATGATCTGTGAGTACTGTGTGTATTGAGTCATACACTCTGCATGGCAGACTGGAATAATATGTGGTAATCTGTGTGTAATTCACAGCGTTTGGTTGCTTTTCATGTACTGGTTTGTCGTTTGGATTGTTGTTGGTCTTAGTTCCAAACTTTCGTTGTCTTGCTCATCCCGACAGTTAGCTAAGAAATACAGAGAAAGACCTGAGCAGGGTTTGCTTATAATGTGTCTGTGACTGAGGCTTGAACTGAGGAATGTTGTTAAAGATGATTTTACTCATATTCCCACAGCTGCACATCTGGCTCTAACTCTGTACACTTCTTTATTTTGGGCTGTGTAAAGAGATGCTAACACTCCACTTCTGTGTGTATGTGTGTGTCTCATTGACACAGTAGACTGTGGAGGTGGGTGGGAGTGTTGTGGAGGTTGTGTTTACTTGTTAACAAAGAGTCCTGGGGCTGAATCAGACAGTTGGGCTCCCAAAAATAGACCCTACAACCCAGACTTTCTGCTGGTGCCTGTGTATTGTTGTCTTCCCGCGGAGCCTGTGGGGACCGCAGAGAGATGGACTGCTGCAGTTAACAATGTAACAAGTTTGAGGCCTGGCATCAGCGGCCAGAATCCCTGCGGGAAAGGTGATGGACAAACACTCACCTCTTTTCTCAACCTCCCACCAGACATTTAACCTCCAGCTGCTGCCATGGAGCAGCTGTGTGCTGCCACCAGTAGATGGCTGTGGGCAGGTGATACATCATCTTTGGAGTCTTAAGTGTCCCTGCATCGATTGCTTCATGCCAATTAATAGAGTGGATATAAAAATGTCTACGTACCATAATGAAATTACAGGTTTTTGAAGTGAAAAGAGAATTAAAAACAATGTAAATGTTTTTTTCTGTCCCACATTTAATGTACGCTAATAAATAAATATCCTGAGGAAAAAAAACAAAAAACAAAAAGACACTTATTATATGCATTTATGCTAATTACCTTCAGGTATGATTTTGAATTTTACCCCGTAAAACCTGTAACTGTCTCCAGACAGGCAATTCTCAATCCATGTATATATAAATATTGCAATAGGAAATTCATACTTTACTAAAGCTAATCAGTTATTTTTATTTTCTTGTGCTCCTGTAACTTTCCAGAGTTAAGCCGCAGCTACCCTGACTTCCAGTTCCAACAGTGGATCATTGCTGGCAATGTTTCCAAGCAACTGACCGACTTAATCAAATCTCAGTATAAAGGAAGCATAAGTCTGAATACCTGCTATTCCTCTATAATTTAAGTCTCAGTTTAATAGTTTAATATGTCATTAAACACTGATTGCCGGTCTTTCAGACAGCAGGTCAAAGATTGTAAATGAAAGAGTTCCATTACAGAGCTCAGTGCAAACTAAGACTACAGTGCAATTGCTGTTTTAACTGGAGTTCAATCAACTATGGTAAAAAGGTCTACAGTTCACCACCATGACAACACCACAGTCAGTCCATTTTACCAGTGCTTACACTGGTTGAGCATATCCAGAGCGTTTACCCCGATAGTTTGGCTCCTTTAGGGGGGATGAATTATGTAACCACACACACATGTACACACTCACACACACAGGAAATTCACCACCAGACAGGTTCTGATTATTCGTCTCTATTTTTGCCGAACTTTCGACTCATTTGTTTCTTTCGCTGTTTATTTTTCTCTCTCTCCTTTTTCCTCTGTCTGAAAAACACACACACACACACACACACACACACACACCATCCTTATCCCCTACTGACTTCATGTTAAGCATGCCAACCTTTCATCTGTTTATGCAGGATAAGTACACCATAACTAATAAAAATGGAATCTGTGAAACACACACACTCACCCAAACGCACACACACACACACACACACACACAAAAATGCACATAATGCACAGACACACAGTCAGATGCAAACAGAGTCTCTGGAGGAAATCGTCAGTGGCAAAATTTCATTTTCTTTGAGCTGCATCTGTAATCTATTTCTGATGGGGATTTGGATGTGTGTGTGTGTAATGACTCAGTGACTGTCTTACATTAAATGTTTACAGTGTGAGCCCAGACCTTAGCATTTACTAAACAGCAGGTTGACAAGCAGTAGGTTACATGTAGTCTGTGATGTGGGATTACAGTAATCTGATCCAGGGCAAGATGGAAAGGCTAAAGCTGGGCCAGCCGCCCCACAGAGGCCGCTCCGCGCATCACACACCGCGATCCAAAAAAGCAAGCCACGTACTACTTTTTCGCAACGAGTGACCACCTGACTGCTGGTGGTGTTACAGCACCATTATGCATTTCACCATTATGCATTTGTTGCTGTTGTCATTACCATACGATTTGATGAGGTAAACATAGTAAACATCTGTATAATGGCACTGCACACTGACGGCACATCTCCCTAACCCCCTAACTGTTCACGAAATCAGTGCTGATCTGCTTTAATGTTGCTGGTTAGGGAGGAATGAAAGTACTATTTATTATTCACATTTGAATCATTTTTTTGCTTTAGTTCTGCATTTGGCTCGCTGTTGTTGACTAAATCATCACATTGGCAGCTGAGTGACGCCGTGCCTGAAAGAGACGTCTCTTCTCTAAAGTCTCAAACAATCATTTTCCATCAAAGCACAAACAACTCTCTTAGCACTACCTCATTTGAACCTCCCTCATGTTTGCACACATGTCCCTCCAATTGGACACTGTGGGAACCAAAACACCACACAGGGCAAAGACAGTTTCAAGGTGAGGACAATACCAAACGGTCAGAGCGCTGCTTGAATTGGACACTGCAATGAAAACATGACTGAAAACATCCATTCCATGTTCACTTCCTTTGATTATGTTAATGAATGATTGAATGCTACGTCTTAAACATAGCATATGTTCGTATTAATGGGTGAAAGTAAAGTGTCAATGTCCATGGGGACCACTTCAGCCATGAGACACTGAGACAACTCTATGCTAGATAAAGAATTTTAATCCAATTATTAAGTCTACAAGTATAAAGAACTTCTCTAAAGACACAACTACCCCGAGACGGAGGTAAGAGGCACACACACTGGTGTGATTACACAGCTGTTGAAATAGAGGTTGACACTGCCTCTATTCAATGTGAAAATATTGTTTTTCCTACTGTTTACATCAAAGTTGTCAGGTGGAATGGTTTCTTTAATTACGCATTCTGAAACACGTTCACACTCCCCACCCCCGCCATACACACACACACGCACGCACTGGATGGCATTATGAATTACCTTGAGTGAATTTATTATTAGCCGCAGTCTGTACAGCATCACTGTGATGTGTGTGTTGTGTGCTGCTGTTAATTTACTGTCATTCATTTAGAGCAAAGTTACAACCGTTAACAGACTGATACTACAATATAGCTTAATATATAGCTTGGCTCTATCTCATTCAAGATAATGACATACACTGTTTTGCTGAGGGTGTGTGTGTGAGTGTGTGTGTGAATGTGTGTATCTCTGGACTGATATGTCCAGTAGAATCGTGCGCACATCTGCAGGCACACGGGTCTACATGCTACAGTGTCGGGCAGGCGGAGTGTGAAGTGAAGCACAGCCTCTGGGAGGACGAAAATAACAAGAACATTCAGACTTGTACTGTCTGCACACGCACACATGCACACACACACACAGAAATAGCTGAGGGACAACAAAGCCTGGACAACTCTTAGAGAAGAAACTGCTTACACCACGTAGTGTCATACCCCCAATCTATGTGTCTGTGTGTGTGTGTGTGAGAGAGAGAGTGGTGGGAACGAGAAACAAGTGTGTCAAGTGAAAATGGAGTGTTTCAGTGCTTCGGCGTGTTAGCTGTGTAGGCACACACAGCACACTATCACACTTCACACACAGTACCTGTACTTTTAAACAAGCTAAGAGGTGAAAAAGCATTTAACAACCTTATTTAATCTTCTCTTGAATGTGTAAGTGCTGAACGTTTCCTGTTTGCAACTACTCAATGTCAAGATTTGCATCTTCTCAGTTTCACAGCAAAATGCTGTCAAAGTGCTGTTCCCGAACGCACAACCACATGGTAACGAGCGGTACAGAATGACCAGTAATGCCTGTGATTATCATCTGGACTGGAGTTACAAGCGTTTTGTGACGTCCTTCCAGGTTATCAATGGTAAAGTAGAGTTGGGTCTACAGCTATGACCCAGACAGGGGTCGTAGCATTGGAAGTTTTCTCCAACATTCGTAGAGCTGTGCAGGGGTCAGATGGTCAACATCGAGTTTTAATACCATTCTGAGTTAGGAGAAGGCATAATCTACCTGAACTGTGTACAGAGGCACAGGCTATGAACATTTTAATAGCAGCTCTGTTTTGCTGTCCTTCATATGTCCACATTTAAGGAGGTTCAACTGGGACCTACTATATATTAGAATTGTACCTTTAGGAACAAACTAACACGCTAGCTGAGTGTTGTTGAAGAACTGTTTTTCATTTTTAGGACCCAGCCTTTGTATCTTTGCCACCCTAATTTAAAAGCTGACAAATCAATGGATTCTGCCTCTGGGAACAGGTGGATGCTGGAGTGTTGGTGATGAGCTGAGAGATGCATAAACAGCAGCAGTGCGGCACAGTGAGCTAATGAGTTTGACAGCTTAAATGGGCCACCCAAATGGTGATGGCAGTGTGCAAGCTCAGCTGACACATGAGATGACTCAGAGAACGGCATCACCTTCAGTTCTCTGCCTCATGATTGTACTGAAGAACACTGGGTAAAGGAGACCAGCGACAGGTGACAAAAGCGAAGAAGTGGACACATGAACATATAACGCAAATGCCTACTCATCAAAACATCCCATAGTGCCACCCAGTGGTCTAATACCAGGAGGTACCTTTGAATGTAAATGCCTTTAGGAGAATATTGGTGTCTAACCTCATAATCATCTACACGATGCTTCAGAAATTTATACAAGCTGACAAAAATAACATTCCTCAACACCAAGACTTGTTAGGACTTTTATAGATTTAGATTTCACATGTTCAGAGAGAAAATATGTTTTGGCAGTTTTTCAAGAGCAGTACGGCGAGTTTGACAAACACAGTTTCACAAAGTGGCCAACTGATATTTTCCACTCACATCAGCTCGTCTTTGCATGAAGTACAGCTCGAAGAGGGATGTTCCAACCGTTTGAACTCTGGCTATGGACAACAAACTAGAGAGGGTCTGCATGTGATGCCACCAGCTCGTCTCTCTTTCTCCAGACTCTTTAATGTCAGTGCACATACAAGAAATAGACTTTCAAATTGTGAGCAGTGCAATGTTTGATTTTGTATCTAAGTGATATGTTAGTCTTTCCAAACAACTTCTGTAAAGAGCAGATCACGTAACAGAAAAAGCCTGGGGTTAACCTTGTAAAAACACTGGCTAACAATATCTAAACCAAGCACAGAGTTTGGTTTAGACAACAAAACTACTTGGTTAGGTTTAGGAAAACATCACGTCTTAGGTGAAATGACTGATAAGCCCTGTTAGGTCCATGATGTGACTTAAATGTGTCACCTTATGTTACAAAGAGTCAGAGTTGACATTGGAAGTGTTTCTAATGGGAGGGATTAGCGTCCCACCAGCAAGTAAAACTGATCTTAGACACACTTACAAAACAGCATCTGTACATTTAACCTCCATCTTTTAGTTGGCATTTTGGATGACAATGGTTGAGTGACAGGTAAGGTCTTTGCGTTCCAGGTCTGCTGATTAAGTGATTATCAGCAGTTCTGCTGTAGAAGTAAGAAACCTCATCGACCATGCAGCAGAATTTATGTGGGTGCTCTGCTCAAAAGGCTCAATAAAACATTTCCTTGTCTTGCTGGTGAATCTGTGGGAGATGCAGTTTTTTGTATGCACACAAGTAATGATCATTAGACTTTATTAAAATAACAATGTTCTCAACTTCTGATACTTCCAATCTATGTCAGGAATGCTGAAAGACAGAATGAGAAAACAAAGGTGCACCAAACCTGATGTCACGACTTGGGCCAGTCCACATTGGTGACCACTAGTGATAACAATGAACATGCTGGAAGCCCCATTGTACTGTTATTGTGGAAGCTAGTTATCCTGGCTGACTAAGCTGACTTAGCTGACTAAGCCCCATTAGATCTTGTTATTAATGGTATTCAATGCCTGCTGCATCATTAATGCTGTGTTTGTCTGACATCATAAAAAGACAAGTGTCTGGCTATTATTAGCGGTCTGCCTTGCACAAACACATTTTCATTTCAGTTTGATTTCAAAGCTGTAGGTGACGTTCTCACTAATGTATTGTAACATTACCGCTGAAACATTCAGACCAATTTGTGAAATAATGCAAGCACCAAGTGTAGAAAGAGGACCTCCTCGCGTCTCTTCCTCTCATTTCTCCCTCCCTTCCCTCTACTTTTAATTTCTTCTCCCCTGCCGTCTTTATCCAGCCATCCCTCCCACCCATCTCGCCATCCCTCTTACTTTCCCATCCCCATCTCATCTCCTCTTATTTTCCCTGTCATTTAATACAAGAAAGCCAGTAACAATGGCTCCTCTGAGAGAGTTGCAGATCAATTTCCCTACCCCCTGGTATTGAATGGTGTCTTTGTGTTGGGGTAATGCATCACAGTCGGCGACCTCTCTCCTGCCGCCCGACCTGGCGCTTTACTGGAAGCTATCACGCCGCCCAGCTCTCTCCAATCCTTCACTTCCTCCCCCGTCCTCTGACACCGCTGACACGTTCAATTAAACAAGGCATTGTTGCTTTGGTGGAATTACTCTTTAATAATGAGATAGCTTCTTTAGCTCTAAGGAGGCACAATATCTCAAGAGCCCTATTAATAATCAGGGTGAGTGGCGTGAATGAGTAATGCTCTGTCCTTCCTCAACAGCAGCAGCAACTCTTAACCTGCAGTTGAGCTGCACACTAGCCAGTAGCACAAGGTTGAGGCTGATCATGTCAGCTCCCCATTGAGCATAAAATGTCAGTGTTACAGAGCAGTGGTAGAGCGGTTTAACATTTTTGATAAATAACAGCAATAAAAGTGAGCCCTGGAATATGTTGGGAAAATTTACACCGTAATTAAAACGAGAATGAATCAGACTATCAATATTTTATGATAAACTTAACTTCAGTGTAATGTAATTCAGGGATGTCACTCATATAAAGCAGTCTGACAATTTCATCTCTGTGCTTCCAGTAAAGAGAATGTTCCAGGGTATTTAGCCATGTAGCACAGAGGCTAACATCAGGGAAACATAGCATAGCTTCATTAAAATGCATTATACACCATTTCAAAAAATATATGCAAAGCTGTTTTATGTGTATGTTGTTTGTTGTAACACGTAGAAATAGAAATGTGGTCACACATACATGATGGACTTGGCTAACAAAGGATTTAGCAAAGAAAAGCTGGAGTGTTGTTGGAAGGCGTCTTTTACTTGCTAGGCCTGCAGTTTTTGCTGCTTCCAGTCTTGGTGCTATGCTAGCTAACGTGGCTTGGCGCTAACAGATCCCTCAGGTAAAAATGTACCTAAAATATCAGCTCTAAACTTTCTCAGTCACTTATACTAGGACAATATTTTTTTCTGAAATTTTGTTTTTGAATATGCATAACAGGCCATTATCTAATTGCTCACATTTCAGAACAGAAATCTGAATTGAAATAAGCACCTAAATGTGTGTTTTGGCGGAGACGGGTTGCGTTTCTTTATAAACCAAATTGTAAAAAAATGTGAAAATGTGACCAGCGCATTAAAAAGTGTTTCCTTTATTATCTTGCTTTACATAGTCAACAAGTTCCTAAAACATATAATAGCTAATTAAAATGTATTGTCACAGGAGTGATGCGTAACGCAGTATATTAAGTAAATATAGTCATTTACTTTTATAATTGTTGTTAAAAGCTCGGTGGCAACATAGCAGAATCAGGTGGGCAACGAGCCATGAGGTAAAGTGCCACGTGAGCACTACTGATGTACTGCACTGCATGACAGTTCTGCATTTCTCAACAGTATTTAACGTGGAAAATAAAGACAGTGTGAAGCAGGCGCTAATTTATACAAGCATGAATTATTGTCAGGGCGTGTAGGGACAGACCTATTTGACAGTGCACATGTGCGAACATTAAGGCGTGTGTGTTTTCTACACTGAGATGTTACAGAAGGACTCATTACTTTTTATCTCACCGTCTTCCCGCCAACACCGTCTTTAAGACACGTAGTAATGCTCATGGTCGCATGAAAACACAAAAGCATGCAAATAAAGTGTCACTTATTACATCATTGGCAGACTGTTGATGACTCACTGTTAGTCTCTGTCAGCTGTGCGCACACACAGAGCATCATAAATTAAAGTGTTTCCTGACAAATGGTGAGAAGGACTTTCCTCCCACTCTGCTCATCACATCTGCTGCTGACAGGTGAGCATCTCAGTGGAGTGTGTGAGTGGAGATAAATCATCAGTCTTCTTCATGTGGACGTATTAATTGCATTTAAGATGCACGATCATCTTCAGATCAGTGGCAGAAAATAGAGTTTACACATATCTTTGTGAGTATTTACCAGCAGCAGATGAATGAAAAATCTATATCTCTCTTCTTAATACATAAATACTAGGGGTGGGACTTTAACACGTTAATTATGATTAATTAATTACAAAAAAATTAACGCGTTAAAAAAATTAACGCATTTAATCGCAGTTTGCATTCCAAACAACACAGAACGTTTGTCAGGGCACAATTTCCGAGTACACCAATTACACTGATGCACACGTCAGAGCTCGGCTAACGGCTACCAAAAAGGAGGAATCGGATGAAAGCACATTGCTAGGACTGATGCACTTCAACCCTGCGGTACTGTCTAAATGCAAAGCATGTTGCAGCGAGCACAGAAACCGCCGGAGCTGTTAGCGCTAGCAGTCCCGGTCCGAGTACGAACAACAAGTGTCGGCAGCCCAAACTCAATCAAATGACTGGCTTCAGGACCAAAATTAGTAAGTGTTATAGCCTAATGTACAAAATAATTTGTAAGGTACTTGGAGTTTAAAGGAGATTTAAGCCTGTCAAATGACCATTTATATTTCTAGTTGTTTTATCAGAAGAAGAAAGAAGTAGAAATTGCACTTTATGTTGTTGTTGTTTTTTTTTGTTGTTTTTTTTTTTTTTTACCATTTAAAGTCAATACTGTTCTGAAAAAGTACTTAAAGTACTTAAAATGGCAATTTTACTTTAGGTCTGTTCAGGTTTGGCCAGGGATATTTTCTATTTCTTTTTCTACTGTGAAATGCAATTAAATGCATTTTTCCTGACATTAAAAGAGCTTGAGTTTACAATATTCATGTCTGTGTCTATTATTTGATTCAGTCGTCCACTAAAATCCATTTAAATTAAAAAATGTTGCTTTTGGGGGCAAATATTGTTATGCGATTAAAATGCATTTAATCGAGATTAATTAATTACAAAGCCTCTAATTAATTAGATTAATATTTTTTTCGAGTCCCATCCCTAATAAATACACATCAGTGGTGATTTTACCTTACCACAAATGAAAAGCAATAACAGTACAACAGAGGAGATGATCTATAAGGGGAGAAATACTTACATACACTACTTGATGAATAACAGATAGAGGCCACTGATAGCATCCAGAATTGCACACCACTTGCAAACACTGTCCGTGCTATGCAAATGTCCAGGAAGAAAAAAAACTGAAAATCACAGACTACAACCTACAAGCTTTGACCAACATGGTGCGGACAAAAAGACTTTATCACATTTGCATAGCACTTTTTATATAGAACAGGTCCAGACTGCACACTGCTCACTTGAGCAGATACTATCAGTGTATCAAAGTATTGTCAGAAGAGCCTTCTCAGTGACGCCTGAGCACCAGAGCCATCACCACAGAAAAGGTCTATAAGGCTCGATACCACTTAAGGTGCATTACTCCCTTTATACATGCACTTAAGTTCTCACCAACTCCCTGGAGGCGGCAATAGTTTAAACTCCAACTGGCTGGGTGGTGTTGAAAGGTGCCTACTTTGCACCAAATGTATGCACATTACCTCATCTGAACATATGCAAATAGCACCTGGGCACCTAGGCACGCTATTTGCTTGGCAGTGCAGTTACGGGTGCATTTTACTCTCTGTGGCGTCTAAAGCTGTGCAGTCAGTTTGTGAATTAGCCCCCAGACGTGTGCAGTTTAAAGTCCTTATGCAACATGATCACTCTCTCTCTTTACTACAGAGTTCATCTCAACCTCTGCTGCTGATCCATTGATGTAGTTTTGTAATTCTCTGAAATAAGGGCACGTTCTCAGCCACATTTGCTGTTAATTCCATGCAGTGTTCGCAGAGAGAGATTAAAATGCCACATCTTGTTTTCTGGATCTTTGTTGTGGTTTCAGCTCCTCCGGGTTCTGTTGTGTTCTCGACCTTCCCTCTAGGACCCAGGACTGTGTTGGCGCGTGCGTGCCTTTGTGCTTATGTGCTTGTACGCTTGTGTGTGCGTCGCTGCACCTAATATCTGATTACATATGCAAAGTTCATGCCATTTAATCCGGAAGGCAAGTAGTGAGAGACAACAGAGATGTGAGCCACAGATTGTACATTACTGCAGAATGCACCCATGGACCAAAACACAAACGTTACAAAGAGTGTGTGCCGTCACGGTGACTCCGTACATTATGTTTATACAGTCACAGCCTGGTATTTAGCTCAGTTGGAAGCACAGCATGAGAAGCTAGCAAGTTAACTACAGATCTGACCCATTAGAGCGTGAAATCTGTCCCTTAAAAGTAGAAATAGCATTATTGTGCATGATGGTTCTAAACTTCCCCTCCAAGTCATTTCTTGACTCCTGCACTCTGTTTCAGCAATGTAATTTGAGATGCTAACCACACAGCAGTGTTCTGAGTGGGTAGCTATTCTGTGTGTGTGTGCGTGTGCATGCTGCCAGGGATTGTTTGCATGCGTTTTAAAAAGCTCACTGTAACGGCTGCAGCAAGGGCTCCTGAGCTGGATAAATAACAGAGGGAAAGGTTACTGTACCAATAACTCCACATGACACCCATTTAACTGCTCTCACCTCACTTCCACTGGGATTATGACATCTGTGTGTGTGTGTGTGTGTGTCAGTGTGTACTGTATGTGGCTCAGCAGGATCTCCATTTTGCTCCCAGTGTGTATCTCCGGTGTGGGAGGAAGACCTTTAGATTAGCTTTAAACCAGATCCACATGGTTCCTATGTGTAAATATTAACAACCTCAGAACAGCTTACACACACACACACACACACACACAGGCAGTATGTTTTCCCCCAGGGCTGATCAAATCATCTTTACAGACAACTGATAAAGAGCAGATAACTGAAATGATTTTTGATTAATTAAACATAAATCTATTACAGCCATTGGCCGCTGACACTCAATTCTGATTGGCTGGCATGTGTAGACTAAATTTTAGTAACAAGAAAGTTAAGTCAGACATCTACGTTCGATATTACGTTTGATATTAAACATTAAACTGTATTTGGCCACAACAGTGGGCATGGTAGGCGTAAAACATGGGCTGCGCTTATGGATCATGAAAATACACCAAACCATACGGACACATCTTTCTGTCAGGTTGCCTTGTGTCATGTCTGTGTGGTACAAAACCCCACATGTATTTAGGGCTTTTCATTTTTAACTTGAGTGACCTAGGATTGCGCTCCACCCAATACAGTGGGACAACTTGTTTGACATTAATTCTGGGAATTAAGGTGAATGTCAAAAAGACATGGGTGGGCTACATGTCTGATGGGCAGCTGCAGAGGAAACAGGTGAGGAAATACAACTAAAGCTGAACAGAAACAAGGAGAGACGAGAAACTGCAGTTGAAACAGACAGAGGACGCCTGTGTGCCAGGGGGTGTTTGTTTTTACGTCAAGAAAAGGAAGTGTACAGACGGAAACATTGAAAAAAGTCTCAACTATGCTTGGCTGAGCTGTAAAATGAAGAGACCGAAGGTACGATGAGGTGACTGCTGCTCAAATTAATACATGAACCATACATTAGTATCATATTTTGCTTTTTTTTAATTTCACGTAGCATTTTTTTGGTAAATGATGCAAGCAGAAAACCAATGATGGATATGGAGGCTTCCACGATCCACATCACCATCCTAACATGTGGCATCCATCACTGCAGAAGCCTGGTGATTCATTCATAATAGATACTACAGTAATGATGGGAAGCCAGTGCGTTTCTGCAGCTGTGGTGACTGATTGGTCTGAGCTCTGTGTGAAGCTCCCGCTGCAGCTTCATGTGTGAGCCTCATCAGCAGCAGGCGGGTTACAGAGGTTGTCACAGAGGCCAAACATGTTCAGAGAGTCGTCAGTGACAAGGACAACGGCACACAACACGGTGCACAACAAACTGGGCATCCGAGGGTACAACATTGTAAACCCGCCCTGCACTGAAGCACCACAACACCTTCAGCTCAGCTGCTGTTGCATCACTATGCACCATCTGCTGCATTTTAAATGATGCTCTCAAGGCTGTGTTCTTGTTCCTATGTGTCACACGGCCTGCAGCTGAATAAGATAAGGCCAGAGCAAAAGCCTGTGAATATCTCAGCAGCGTTATCGGAGCACGGGGAGCAGTGGCCGCTCCAGAAGCTAATCATAGCCGCTCCGATGATGAATTAGAATCAAGTGTGATAGCGACATTAGCAGCAGGTTGTATTTCAGGGCGCTTGTTTTGGATTTTTGTTGGCCATGTTCTTACAGCAATTTTGCTTATGTGTGTACGTCAGTGTGTGGTTAGGGGGCAGTTTAGCCCTCAGAAAGGTCACTTGTCTTGTCTCCTGTCGTCCTGTTCTACTGTCCGACTGCAGTCAGTCCCTTCACTTCTTTTCCCTTCTGCTTTCTGTTTGTTTTTGGTGAATACATGAAGCTGACTCTCCTGTAACTACTAAATTGTGATTGTAATGCCTCAAAAGATTGAGACTGTGCCATATTGCTGGCCACCTGCTGCTAAAGGTGACCATTTTTACCAGGAGCAGGTGGAGGTGTTCAAAAACAACACATTGAAGCCAAGGGTCTCTGTCTGATGATGTCACAGGCCTCAACGGTATGTAAAGCTGGTCTGCACTGTTCGATTCTGGACCATCCATGATGAAAGATGGCCAACGTCGAACAAAGATGATATCTTTGATCGGGGCTCCACGTGGCACTGTGAGCGAAGTTCAGAGATGGCTGGATCTAGATAAGTGGGACGCAGTATTTGTCTCATGCAGATATCATAGTGCTATAGTCAGTGTTCCCCTTGAAAAGGCGCTTTGAATTTTGAAGGAGACCAAGAATGTGTTAAAATATGTGGGGGGGGGGGGGGGGGGCACAATCACTGCATTTGAAATATGGGTAGAAGATTTGTTAATTGACCAATAATGTAATTAAACCTTTGATAATATCCTGTGCTGCATCATCACTACAGATACTGAAATATGGCGTTATCTCTCTCTCAAACCATCATATCTTAAAATACACTTCCTCCTCCACTTACGCACATTTCGGAGATAAAAGTGTTTTGTTTACATTCGGATTACGGATTAAGCCTTTTTATTAGTGTGAGGCACTAACGCATGCAAAAAATCCTTTTATTGGGAAAAAAAAAATCAATTAGCATAAAACCCTCAGCTGAAAGTTAAACCTCAGCAAACCAACACTCCAATTACCTCCTGGTAGAAACGGGAGAACGTTAATTTACAGCACATCAAAGGCGTTTTTATCCTATTCTCTCCTGAATCTCTGCCTCTATTCAAGGATTTGACGCCTTACTCTGGAGCCCACTCTGTACTCTACATCTCAGGCATTCATTTCACCTCCATCCTCCGCAGCTCCTCAAAGACAGAGAGATCAATGGAGGTTTGATCATGTCGTATTGATTTAACGATCACACCGTTAATATCAGGAGCTGCTTTTATGGTCAGCAGCAATTTTATTCTACCATTTAGCTCTACTGTGATAAAACTTTAATGTTCATTATTTAACATCTATAAAATTACAGACATGCCCTCCGTGTTCATTTGCAGCCCAGAGTTTCTGATGGCTGGGACCAGGAAACCTACATTTGTAAAACAAAAATCCACAACCAACACAGATTAGTGCCTCAAACTATACTCCTCTTTACCATTAAGGTCAAAGTAATGAGCATTACAGGAGGGAAACAGTTCCCTGAGTGAAGTGGCAGGTCTTTGAGGAAAATAAATCAGTTCACAAGGCAACTAGTTGCTGTGGACAGGTAAAAACCAATGTCCTTAAAGAGAAGTGAAATCAAGTGAACGGTCCTTGAGGATGGATGAAGTCGCTGGCCCTTGGCGATAACATATTACCGGATAAAAACTTAAGACTTTGAATGTTTTTAACTTCAAGTCTCAGAGCCATCCAGCCCTCAAGCTTCAGGCTCTTTGATGGTGTAGCTGTCGTGTCTTGTCCCGGAAGTTTTCTCACTCTTGTTTCCTGTTTTATTTTGTTACTCGACATCTGTCTCCTTTTAGGTCCTTCACATCCTCCTCTAATGTCCTTCCCGTGTGATTACCTGACTCCACCCTCATGTGTTGCACCTATGTGTTACATATAATCAATCTTCTGCATCCTTTCAGTCCTGACGTGATCTTAAATCAGATTCAATCTCCAGGATTCAAATTGCTGGATTTTAAAATGTATTGTATGAGTGTAGAATACAATGTGTATTCCAGTACCAAAGGAGGCTTAGTTAAACTCTCAACAAAGGCAGCACAGTGCTGATGTGGTGACACACACTGACGTTCATTCATTCATTTGAGAGAAGCCAACATGGTCGTCCCAGTGGCTGAGCTGGACAGGAAACATGATGCAACCCTGCCGTCTGTCCCAGGATCCCCATCACACGTCGTCCACCCTACCCCGCCCCACCCCCTCCAACCCCGGCCACTCATTCTTTATGCATCTCTGCACCGTCATCTGTCAAAGAAAGCATGAAGTGAACACAAAATAAGGAAGACGAAAGATGCTATTTTTGCATATTGTTATAGAGGGGATTGAAGTGTGTGCATATGCATGTGTGTGTGTGTGTGTACGTGTCCCTCTCTCTGCAGCCGATGACTCACAGCTCTAATAGCAGACTGCTGAGGCGGTGAAGCAGCAGAAATACAGAGCTACATTTAACAGCGAGGACATCCTTCATATCCTTCATCTCCACTTTCAACATGTTTGACATTGCGGCTTTTTAAAAATTTTATTTTGTCACCTTGATAGAAAACTGTCAGCTCTGTAAACATCTTCTCTTTTTCAGTTGCCTTTTAGCTGTATAAAATTTATTTATTTAATCCTATTTAATTAATGATTGGCTGGGCCTGGCATGTTCCCTGTAAGCAGTGAGTGTGTGAGAGCATTGGTCTGACTGACTTTGAAGCTGAAAACAATAAGATGCATGAAATAAAATAGTTGTATTGGTGACAGTATAATTAAAAAGTGTTGACGTCTGAACTCAACGAGGTTGGATGGATGTTAGAAGAAAGTTTGCTAAAATATATCTCCATCAGGGCGGCACTGAAACAGTGAACTGCTCTGAATTATGCTGATGCCACTAACTGCCCGAGTCCATAAAAGTGAGAAGTGTCCCTTCAGTGTTCTCTCCTATTCTAGAACAGATGCACACAAACAACATAGCAGGCCTGGTGTAGAGCATCATGTTATTTGAACTGTACTGAAACGTAATGAACTACAGTTTTATTGGATGCAGGTCAATACTTTCAGGCTGTACCGGACTGCACCAAACTATCATTTTGGTTTATTATTGATATGCAGCTTTTACTACATGACAAGACAATAACATTCTTGTCTTCGCAGTTCTCATGTAGTGACCTGTACCAGAGAACTGGAGGGGAGGAAAAGAGTGGGTGTCTACTACATCAAGCATTGGAAGAAGAGGATAACACACCAGACCAGAAGACCAAGTTCCTTGTCATCCCACCAGATCCCCCTATACAACACCAATTCAATATCCAACCCTGATCAACTCCAATCACTTCTACAAAGATGGCCCAAAACCCAGGTGTCATGATTGATGACCAACTTAAATTCAAGGTTCCAGTGAACTCAGTTGCTTTGTTGAGTTATTTTGCACTGTACAACATCAAGAAGCTCAGACCAAACCTGTCTGAACATGCAGCACAACCCCTGGTACAAGCCCACTTTGTATCCTACACTGACTACTGCAACTCTCTGCAACCACTGCAGGCGATCGAGTTCCATGGCAAGTCTGGTCACTAGGTCCGACAGTGTGGAGGAAGTCTGAGATGGAGTACATCTTAGATGATGTTTAATGAAACTTCCATGGAGTGATCCAAGTGGGGTGGGACTGCTGGGAGTGGCGTATCATTGCACAAGGTGACCACTTTGAATTTCAGGGATGTTTTCCGTTTGTCATAGAAGCAGCCAGAACATTTATTCACTTGCAATTCAATACAACAGGTCTGTAATGAATACAATCTTTTGAAGTATAACAACCTTCTTCTTTCTTTTTCATTTGTAATATCAGATGGTATTTATTACTATTTCGTTTAAAACCTTCAGCAGTCAAGCTTAAACCAAACCCTTTCAGTCTATATAACTGTGCAGGTTTGTCGAGGTGCTATCAGCATTAACCCCTAAATGATATTTATAATTGGCTAGTTAGACATCCTAACCCCAGGCTTGTTCTGAATCAAGAGACAGGTTTCCATGGTAACAATCATTGACGGTCACTGACCAGCAGCACTGAACGATACTGTCACATCCCCACACCCAAGAGTATTAGGAATATGTGGCTAATTTGTGGTTTATTAGCAAAGTTGGAGCATGTAATGAGAAGGGAAGGAGTTTTAATGAGTACAGTTGCCTGGTGGAAACATGCAGCAGTGAGGACGACTGGTGAGTTGACAGAAGTACTGAGCATTGCCATATTAAGAATCCATGGTCCCTCAGCTCTGCTACAGGTCATGTGGTGAACTCCAGTGATCTCAACAGCAGCTCTGCTGGAGATCGATGTGCTCTTAAAAGGTGTGTACGTATGGTTTGATCAAGCAGGAAGAGGATGTACGCACAATGCACAGTTCACAATAATGGAATCACCTCTTTAATTAAAAACACCAGTGACCCATATGAGAGTCACTCCATAATAATGCCACCCTGCCATTTTAATGCAGACAAGCTAAAGTGGTGGTAGAATGGCTGCAGGACCACACACACAATGATTAAACACAGTGACTACAGCCGGCTTCTGCAGGAGCTAATGAGAGTTCATGGTACTGGTGTGTTCATCGCTGACTGTGCTGCACTGATTTGTCTGTTTTTACACTTTCAGAGGACAACGCACAGCTAAACGTATTCATCTCTGAGTGCCTGTCTGTGTGTGTGTGCATGTGTGTCTGTGTGTTAGAGATCATCTAATCATTTGTCGAGTGTTCGCCGTTCATTAGAGTGAAGTGGAGGAGAGGCGTCCTCTGCACATTTGGAAATGAGAGAGGGTCTTACTGGCTCAGAGATGTCAACCATGCAAGTGACGCCGAATGAATACAAACACATCCACACAAGCACACATAAACATGCATGCATATGTGCCCACTGTCCACACATTAACGCACACGCGCAGATGTGAATGAATACATGAGAATATTTTTGAAGCATAAATACCAATGCAGATGGCTTGGTAACACTCAGAAACACACACACTTGTGCGCGTGCACACACAACTGATAACAGGAACAGAGAGGCACAGGAAACTGAGTACAAATTATTTTCATCAAGCATGACACATCCATTTGACATCTCACCATGAAAAAAGTGCTTAAGCAATCACAGTTTTGGCTGGCCAACATCAGAGCTGCTAATAAATTTTCTATGGGGCTCACTGTCGCATCCCCACACCCAACAGTATCTGTTCTCATTTCAAAGACCACTGGAAAACAGGGGGAGATTGAGGGGGAGCGACAGGAGGGAAGGTGGGGTGGGGGTGTGGAGGGAAGAAATGGATGACAGAGACAGAAAGACAGGAAGTGTAACTTGACTCATTTCTTATTCCTCACCCTGCATTTTCCAAAAAAAAAGCATTATACAACATTTTGAGTGTTGAGTAAAATTCTACGTTAGACACAGATGGTTGAAAGAATTTTCCTTAGTTTGTGTAAAGTGATGAAATTAAACCGAAGTCTCATGCAAAAGCAGCCATGCGGGAGCCCTTCATTTCCAGACACACTCACCAATTACAGTAAGAAGGAAAGCTGCCCTCCTCCAAGAGCCACCAGAACAGTTAAAATGTGAGCACTTTTCTAACCATTCACAGGACTTCTGGGTAATGGAGTCTTTTAATACCCAAGAAATCTATGTTGTGGCTCTGAGTGGTTCTTCTCAAAGGACACCTGACTCACAATTTTGAAACTGATCCAGTACTGAGTGAGAACGCGGCAGCCAACGAACACAAAATAGGCTGCAGTGTAATCCTTATGGGTAATTACCTCAATGTCTATTAAAGGGTTCACATCATTATTCCAAGTGGCTGATAGCGTTATGGGGAGGATCCCTACAGTTAGAAACAGCCCAGTAACAGCCCTTATATTGCTCCTTATAAACCCACCTTTCCAGCAATCGCCATTTAACTCACTGAGTTAAATGTGAAATATTCTGGCTCTATGCACTGTTTATCCCCCGCTGCCTCTCTGATAGCCGACCTACCTCGTCTCCTGATACTTCACATCTAACTCGCCGAATGGTGTGTTTTTCATTTCCTATTTTTGACTTGAGCATGAAATCGAAGTGCAAGAAAATAAGCTGTTAGTTTGTGTGTGTTGGATTCATAGATATACAACCATATCAATTTTTATTATTATTTTAGATTCAAAATTAAATATGAAAAGAACAAATGATACATGCATACATCATACGCATGTAGACACACATCAGCCAATTAGGCACCTGTAGAGCTGGGTTGGGTATATGGTCGTGTAGCTTTAGGCAAAATGTTGTCCCACACTGGCAGATAGGGCAATTGAAGTGTCCAATAAGGCACGTGGATGTTCTATAGAGTGGAGCAGTGTAACTAAGGGCTGGTACTTAAGACCATACAGAGGAGGCTTCAAACCAAATTCACAAAACGCTACTTAATAAAAATCTGAACCATGAGAAAAGTTCATCAATTGTCCTTATTAATGTCCCCTGAAGATAGAGATCCATTCCCAATGTGCCACCTAAAGGCTTAGACTTAGTTGATATCATGTGGTAAGTGCTTGAGAATGAGAGGCTGAAAACAACTACTCACACTCACATTTACACCTACAATTCAGTCTCCAAGATATGTCTTAAGACTTTAGGAAGAAGCACCCACAGGACACCCAACACACAGGGACCCCTCCCAGCCAGCAGGATTGAACTCAGAACCTCTTGCTTCAAAACAACCATCCTAACTATCCTTTATTGTCCTATTCAGATGTTGTTTGATGAACACCACAAGCAGAACCTCAAAGGATTGCTGTAGTTTTGGCATCTTGTGACTCATTTTTCCTTCTCCATGCACCCTGGATGTAGGTGAAGTTGCGCCTGAACCAGCTAGGTATGGATAAGATGCAGAGGAAGATGGTGGATTGACTGAATGGCAGCCAGCACGGTCACTTCAGATGTACAGCAGCTCAACCGAAAACGAACTCAACAAACTTTCCACTGCTTGGAGTCGGTGGAAGAAGATGGTTGCAAACAGTTGCTGAATGACACATCCAGCAAATCCAGAGCAATGTTAGCATGCATTCAGAGTTATTTCTCTGGGTCCTGAAGATTGTATCTGGCTCTTTAGCTGCTGAAGCATCACCAGCTCACTAACTTGTGACCTGTCATTTGGTGTTGGGTGTACAGGGCCACCAGGGCTTTTTCACTGAAGACGTCTGGAAAACACTGATGAGATCAGCAAGAGTGAGCGAACAACAAGTTGTACATTGGAAAGCAGAAACAACGAGCTGAAAGATCGTAAATCTTCTTTGAAGTCATCCAAATTCATTTTTGATATGAAAAAATAAGAAAAGAAGAGAGAGAAGGAAAGGACAGGCTGCAGGCTCACTTCCTTTTTTAATCTTTTCAGCTCTTCATCTCACTCTCCCGCCTTTTAGCTCCCTCGACCACCTCCTCCTTTTTCAAACAGACAGACTGCGGTACGATTTCATCTGCTGATCCCAGTCTGAACCATGTAACCCCCACTGTATGTCACAGTGCTTTGTAGTGATAATGCTGGAACCTAGCCAAGCATAAGGTGAATAATGTGAATGCGAGTGTGTGTGTGTGTGTGTGTGTGTGTGTGGCCACATTTACAGTACTCTGTACGTCTTCACGCCCCCTCAAGGTCAGATACTCATGTGGATGGGGTGACTCACTGTACAGGAACATCATGTACAATGTGCAATTTCATAGCTGATCAGCAGCTTTAATGATATGGAATAAATGACAGGCGTAAGGAATAATGGAGGGGTGTTCAGCATCACAGAGATGCAAATGAAACTTCTACACGGTTACTCACAGCACTTTCAGTATGCTTTCCATTACTGTGCAATAGTAAAAAAGTAATTCTATATCACTCACTGAATACAAATCATATTATCCACTTGTCTAGGACACACTGGGCTTCAAATGAAGACAACAAGAGAGAAAGTTTGAACCGAGCATCAAGTCTGATAGACAAGCAGGAGGCAGGGAAACACGAGTCAAAGAGGAAGATATGTGATTATGAATGATAAGAGGAAGGGAAAGGATTGATTTACATCAATTATGACTAGATTGCTTCATTTGCACATGAAACGATGTGGCATATTCATGCGTGCGAAGCTGAGGCTGTGTATTCTGGACTGATAGACGTCTTTCTTCTGACTGAACTCTGCTTTCTCACGGTTTTGTTGAGTGAAGTTTGCAGGTGAAGGGAAACTGCATGTTTTGCTTCATAAATGATTTCAGTTTTTAGTTTTGTCTTAAAAGTGGCAACAGGCAACTACAGAAGTGGCTGGCAATAGGGTGATAGCTTTATTCATTCATTTAGTTTATAACCAAGACAGGAGGAGGAGGAGTTTTCCAGGGCAGTTCATACCTGTGAAGTGATCATCACACTTATGGGGAACCAATTTGAAACCTTTGTGTTGTTCCATCAATATTTCATTCATAACAAGTTGAAACAAAGTCTGTTGCCAAGTCCACATAATAACAAACTTATATGGTGTTACCTTATTTTGCTGAGTCTTAGTGTAAGTCACATTCAAACTTAGCTATGAAATGACACGTAGCTGGTGCAACAGGCTCCTCCACTGTAAAGCAGCTGATAGGAGAACTGTGTGAAGCAAAAGGACTTCTATTTGTGTTATGTTTTTTATTGGATATTTTTAACGTGATTTTTGTTTTTTTGTTTTTAAAAATGTGTTATTTAGTTAGATCCCCAAGCCTAGAAGTCAAAGTGGATCTTTTGACAAGTTTATAGCAGGACATATGTTAAGGTGATTACAGACCTGCTGAGGTCCTAGAAAGAAAGCAGAGCTGATTCACAAGATTACATGATCTATGGGAGCTATGGGAACTCCAATGGTTTAAAGTAGTCCCCTATGGGGAACTACTGTTGGTGATTGACAGGTGGTACTTCCAAGGTTCTGCCACTCCATTCGATTCGCTGAGTCCCTCACATCTTTTAAGAAAACGCTCAAGACCAAATTGTTTTGCCAATACCTGCTCACCTGAGGGTGGACAGTTACTTATTTACCTATTAGAGAAATAAAAAAAGTTCCCTACACATTCAACATTGTGCACTACCAGAGTCAAAAGAACATGTCTGTGTTGTTTTCTCCTATCTAGATCTTTGCTTGTGTTGTACTTACTCTACATGTACGTCGCTTTAGATAAAAGTGCCAAATTAAATTGTAGAGTTGTAGAACTGTAAAGTAATTTTACCAAATGCCTGCCATTATGAAATCATTTCAATGGGAGCCTGCCCAGATGGTTCTGTGCAGCAAACCATCTGGCTTGTCATGTTAGATGGATGTTAAGTTAACAACAAAGTGTAATATGAACAGTTATATTGACTTTGGTCATGAATATGTTTTGTGCACGGAATTCCAGCATCACTCTGGAACCTGTAACATATTTAGTCCTGACCGTCTTTCCTCCACGGTCAAAGTTCAGGTCTAGCGTGCCACTCTGCTGAAAGAGCTATTTTAGTGCATAACCTCCCCATCATAGCTTATGTTAATGTTAGAAATGATCATCTGCAGGGTCCATCGTGATTGTGTGGTGTTTTTTATAGAAGTGAGAATAACAGTGAAGTATGAGTCACAGGGTTTTGTTTTGCGAGTGCATCAATGCATTTTTTTTTAAAAGGAGACCCCCTGAGGTGGGAGCCTTGGGAATCATAAAGATTCAAATATATGAAAGGGAGCACATGCCTAAAAATAGATTAGTTTCTATGAGGTCAGTATTGTAGGTGAATGCAGAACGTCTCTCTCATGGTTGAAAAATAGAAGAGCTGTTGCTCTCTGTCATTTTGCTTTAACAGAAATCTTTACACTAATCTGCTGACATTAAAAAATATGTGCCCATCAGTTCAGATCTGATGGTGTGCAAAGTTAACAGTTAACCAGAGATGAGTTTTAATGGCAAAGAGAACGATACTTGTTGGTGTCCCTGACTCAGACTTTTCCATCTGGTCAGGAGATGCAGGCTGCCCACGTCCAGCACTCTCCTCCATCATCTTCATCAGCACAGCAACCTCCAAGAAGACCTTGATGATGATTCATGATTCATGGGAGCCCACTGCCAGCATCAAAAACACATACACAGTGCATTGCTAAATCTAGTCCTTCATAATGTTTAACCAGGCTTATTAGAGCCCTTCTAGCAACCTGCAGAAGCGGGAAAGGTTAGTTAATAACACTGCATATGTACAACAAGAACAACTGTGCTTTAGAGCCCAAACACTTGGACGATATTTGCCAAATGCAAAAATATCAGGTCATATCAGCATTGGTATACCTATCATATGATATGCACGATATGTGCACATGCGTGAACATGCCTTTTTGGTTCATACTCCAGATAGATGCAGTTTTGGTCATAGCAAAAATGGTAAAATATTGGTCTCACTACAAAGTTATACATATTAATCAAAATATATTCTTTAAGTTTTTTGTTTGAGAGATCAGAGTGCCTTGAAAAACTCACATTTCAAAGTTGCATTTGCATTATTCCTGTTCAAAAATTCACTTCATCTGCTGACATTAGGGTTCTTTCCCCTCTAAAATTGGTACCTGACTCACAAATCCCATATCAGTCGGGCTCTAGTCTGTTTATTGGATTGATCTGACAGATAATAGATTGGATAATGCTGAAATGATTCACAGATGACTTCAAAGCACGTCTGCAATTCAAGCCCTCTTTCTTGACAATATGCTTATTACGTTGTTATATTTCTAGCTTTATCTTTGTAGTGAAAAGGTTTTTTTCAGATGTATTGCCAATACTTGTGAAAGCAAATTTCGCCTCATGGCAACAAATTCTCTGCAATAAATGGCAAAATGCACTGTTTGTAACACACAGGCTGTTTCTGATTGGCTGCAGATGTCAGTGCCCTCTACACTGTACACTAAGGCAGGCGTCATTGGTAAAGGACACACCAATAATTGTCAGTGTGTAACAGGACCCCTCCTGCTTCATACTGAGCACCAACCTCCAAGTCCTATAGTTATTGTCTTATCCATCCACCCCACTCTCCTCCACCATAGCAGCTCTATGACAACATCAGCCAATTCCATCTTTGCTTCCAAAGAACATACACCCCTGGCTGGGTTGGATAGAATAATGAAGAAGCAATGGACCAAAATTGCCACCTACTACACTGACTAATGGGGCTCAAGATGCTACTCACAGTAATCTTCAATCAAACATACCAGAACCTAGGTATCCCTGGAACATCTGCATCTCTGAATGACTGTCAACTCTTTGCCCTGTCTGTAGCACAAGGTTCCAGACTGATAAGTTCAGTGTAAATGTTCCACCTTTGGAAACTAACATCCTTTTAAAAAAATCGTCATTATTCCATCCATCATTTGTGAGCTAATGTCATTTGTCCCCACACAGTGGATGTCTCGTTTTGTGTAGAGAGAATTGATTCAAAGAGGAGTTTTAATAGATGGGGTGGACACTGACGAATGAGGTGAGAATGAAAGCAGGAATAAAGATCAGATGAAGCTGTTTAAAGCTTTCCAGCCAAACCAGTTCACACCATTTAACCCCCTGATATGTCTGTCTTTCAGTCTACAGAGTCTTTACATCTGGTGTCTGGTTTGACATTCCCATGTGTTTATATTGCTCCATAAGATCTGAAGTGTGGACCAACTGTATCTACAGAGTGGACTACAGCACTACTGTTGGTGATTGACAGGTGGTACTTCCAAGGTTCTGCCACTCCATTCGATTCGCTGAGTCCCTCACATCTTTTAAGAAAACGCTCAAGACCAAATTGTTTTGCCAATACCTGCTCACCTGAGGGTGGACAGTTACTTATTTAACTATTAGAGAAATAAAAAAAGTTCCCTACACATTCAACATTGTGCACTACCAGAGTCAAAAGAACATGTCTGTGTTGTTTTCTCCTATCTAGATCTTTGCTTGTGTTGTACTTACTCTACATGTACGTCGCTTTAGATAAAAGTGCCAAATTAAATTGTAGAGTTGTAGAACTGTAAAGTAATTTTACCAAATGCCTGCCATTATGAAATCATTTCAATGGGAGCCTGCCCAGATGGTTCTGTGCAGCAAACCATCTGGAACTCCATACCAGACGTATTTAGGCTCCATACTGAAAGTATGGAGAACAGTCCTGTGTCCTGTTACACTCTGGCCTCACTTTGCAGTTCCTTCATTCACTGGTGCCGGTGACTTTGTTTGATTTCATCAAGCTCGTTTCCAGAGAAGACACTGAAAACATGAAGCAAAAACTAGGAATGTGTAGTTGTACAGATTATCAAAATGTATTTCAGCTTATTAGTGTGGGATTTGTCATTCTAAATAAGTTACACAATTAACTTGTGGAAAAGAAATTATGGAAATCTGATTGTGTTGGAAATCTGAATTTGTGTTGTCTTGTAATACAATGAGAATTATCATCTGATTGTGGTTGTAATAATATTGGGATTTGACACACGTGTTGTTAGCTGGTTTTAAAAGCTGCATTACAGTAATGTAATGCGATTTTCTGAATTTACCAGACTGTTATATTGGTTGTCTTTACACACTTAATCATTATCACATAAGTGATTATTTAACAAAATATGTCATTGCGTCAATATTTGTGAAAGCATTAAATGTCACACCTACAATAATGTTTGCATGTCAATATCGAGGTAAACGGTAAATGGCCTGTACTTATATAGCGCTTTTCTAGTCATCTGACCACTCAAGGAGCTTTACACTACACGTCAGCATTCACCCATTCACACCAAACAGAACTAAGGAAACTAACCCATTCTCACACCAATGACGTAGCATCGGGGGCAATTAGGGGTTAAGTGGCTTGCCCAAGGACACTTCGGCATGCAGCCCAGAGGAGCCAGGGATCGAACCACTGATCGACCTCCTCTGATAGGTGGACGACCCGCTCTACCACTGAGCCACAACAATGAATGTGTCTTCCAACAATGAATGTGTGTGCACAGTGAATTCCACAAATTATGATTTTCTGTACTGATATTTGAGTTTAATTAAAGGAAAAGTCTTGATGTGATGGTTGATTGTTCATCTAAGTGAACAATGAGACAAAGGAAGCTGCACAGCAGTCTGAATGTTGTGGCTGAAAGAGAAGCAATGAAAAACACCAAATCCAAAGCTTCTTGCTTTTTGGGGGTTTTTTTTGTTGTTGTTTTGTTGTTGAAAGTTCCCCAATTTACAGAAGTTGGATCGAGTTTGTCCCGAGAAGTTTCAGAGTTGAAATATAACCATCTCCCAGCTGCAGGAGGGCTCTGATAATGATGATTCTAAGTATTTTTGACTCAACGAGCCCCCCACTTTGCAATCATTCATAAACTGCTCCACAGCTGCACAAGTCTGTCGTGTACAGTACATTTTAGTGTATATACACATCTGTGTGTGTATGTGTGCGTGTGTCTGCAATCTCATGTCGTGATTTCTTCGCAGCTGCACTTTTCCTGATTTAGCTATTTTGCCATTGTTCCGCTACAGTAGGCAGTTTGAAGTCCTGCTCTCAGCCTCTCTTTCATGTTTCTCCATGTGCCTCTCAGGCTGTTTGGGCGGCAGCAGCAGCAGCATTTAGCAGCTGTCTGGACCCTTTGACAGCAGTGATTAGTTAGCACAACAGAACGCGGAGCCCAGCTCTCCTGTTTGGTTTCTGAAATGATTCCTGTCTGCTCTTATATTCCGCTTACTGTAATATGAATGTGAGCAAATTGACTGTGCGGATGTGTGTGTGTGTGTGTGCCTGAAGAGCTGCTCGATCAAATTAGCTTTAGTTACAGCGCAGACATTCAATACCAAGCCTCATATCTCAAGTTTGTCATTGTGCTGCAGACAGCAGGCAGAGTTATGCACTGCAGGGTAATTGATAGCTAGTTGAAATATCTCTATTCTATTCATGTCTCTGCCATTTGTCGATTTGGCTGATTTATGACAGAAGACGTCCACCTGGAGTCCTGGACTGGATGAATATCTCTGTGAGGAAGTGAGCAGGCGAGGATGCCTTGCCTGGGATGATTTAGAACTGGAAGGGACACACTTGTGGCCGTGGCGTATTGGATTTGCGTGGTATTTTGTTTATCTGTAGATGACAGTGAACATTTGTCAACGCTGACATTTTAAAAACATCGGTGTGAAAGTTTCAGTGCTTGGCTAAGCTGTTTATTCGCAGCACGTGTCCTTGTTGGGGCAGCCAAACAGTGTGTAAATGCATAAACGGCACAAAATTAGATTTACAGATGTAAAACCTAAACTAATACTGTATTGATACGTCTGATTACAAAACCAAAGTCTGCAAAGACTTGATGAAGAACACAAAAACTGTTTATGTCAAAATAGTAGTCAATGTATCAGAGTCCCAGGGCGTAAAGTGTCTGAAACAATCTGATAAATTAGAAAATATATAAATATATATTTCAGTACAATACAATGTTTGCCTTATGTGAGTAACTGATAGTTCACACAGTGTGTGAGCAAACCATTTGGCCATGTCAGTGTGTGTGTGACATCAACGGCCAAACCAAAACATTCCAGCGATGTGCAGATATATCTACGACACTCCACGCATCCAAGCAGCACGTGTGTTTAAATCTGCATTGCAACTGATTGTCAAAAGCGAACGCCACTACATCGGGCTGCAGTTCTCTATGTGTGTGTGTGTGTGTGTGTGTGTGTGAGAGAGGTTTCTACAGCGTCTGTTGTCCACAGCTGCTTCAGACCGGAGGGGAAGTCTCTCCTTCCATTCATCACACCCCTGCAGCCCTCTGACGGCAGCAGGACACATATGCTGATAAATCTGCGGAGATGATCCGCATCAGAGTGCAGTGATGTTACGCACCATTCCATAGTCTCTCTGTGTACCTTCATTAAGTCACGTGCTAATGACACCGCGCTGCTGCACAAGAAGCACACACACACCTCCACCAGAACGGTCTGTTATAACTGGGTGTTCTGTTACTCTTGTGCATTGGTTACCACTGTCTTTACCAAGAGACAAAGGGTTGACTTACATCTGCCATCATCATTTATTAATTATCAAGTTAATTATCAGTTAATTAACTGATCTTCTGTAAAAGTATCTTCTCCCTCGGTGAGCTGCTGTCTTCTACTTCACTGTGATTGGCTCAGCTGTTTCAGAGCCAAAACACCAGTGGATGCACGTTTCTGACTTGCGTATCTATTAATCGTCACCACCTCCCGATCCCCGTTCCACTTCACACAGCCCATTTGCACTTTTGCTGCCACACCAACATCAACAAAGTCAGCAGGGGAGACAGCAGCTTGGCTGTTCACCTAAAACCCACGTGTTTGTCACTGCACTTGCGCAATTAAAGTAGGGCCCTTGGAATCAGCTGATAGTCAGACAGGAGCAGGTGGTGGCGATCCTGAAGTAAACTTCACTTCATCTTCTCACAGCTCTCTAAGTGTTGGCAGAGGCAGCACACAGGACGTTTTATATTGGGATCCGGTTACAGAAACATCACTGTCAGTGATCAGCATCTATTTCACAGCCTATATTTCACGTCCCGGGCAGAATGTGCAGCAAATCGCCTCACTTGCTGTAAGTTTGACATTTACACTACACCCCTGAGTGAAGAACGACTCCATAAAATACCAAGTGTTACATAAAGGCCCATCCGGATGGGATTAATTGTACCAGAAGAGGTCAAGTTTGTAATTTCAGTCTTTTGCAGGGCAGCATTATTTAATAAAAAAAAAAAAAAAGTGCCTCAGCAAATCTGGGGGAGTATAACTGTAAATGTTTCACACAGGACACAACATTAAATGATATCATGGCCCTGCAGCGTTAGGATTTACAGACCTAACACCAGCCTGACGTATGGCCCTGCCTGTAGAGACTTTAATACCACATCTGAGTTGTCTGAAACAGTCAATTACAGTGTTTGCAGTGTTGCCCTTTACACCCTGAGAGCGCACGGTAAACTGTATTGGTGATCATTCCTTTCCATCCTTAGTTATTGACATCAGAATCCAGCTGGAAGTCCTCCATTGTTCTGCTCTCACGCTCTAAAAAGCTATATGTAAATCACGATGAGCTGACATAACCCAGCAACTGTGTCCAGTGTAAACACTGGAACAAAGCGACGGGAAAAGTCACATTCTGACAAATATGTTTTAATTAGCTGTGTCCTCTGCCTCGCACTGTGTCAGGCTGTAGGGGTCCAGTCAGAGGTTCAAGTGTTTAAACAGTGAATTCATTGGTCCAGTTGCTCTGAAGACTGACAGCCTTCTGTTTTGACCTGCGTGTTAATTTGCTCTTGAACAGCACAAACACGTGTCAATTTCGATTTTAGCCTGGTAGCTCGGCGCTAAACGGGGCTATTACAAGCACCAAGTGTAAGCACGGAGCTTAGATTAAAGCCGGCATGTTCTCACACTGTTTGAATATAAACATACAGATTTGTTCATACAGATGAAAGGATTGCATGTCTGATAGATGATCACACAACATCGCTTAAACAGACTGTCTTCCACCATCAGCATGACGATGATGTTCTTCCCTTAAAAACATGGAGATCCACTTTTCAGTTTTAATCCACTTCCTTGCAAAACCAACAGAAATCAAAACCTGACTCCTCTTCGTCACAAACTGCTCTTCAGCCACTATTTTGAATGTCTCAGTAGGCTAATAACTGTAAAACAGTTTCAGGTCTGCTTCAAGGTTTGCCTGATAGTTCACAGCAGCTATCCATGCACGTATTCATGTTTGCATGTGTGACTTCTGTTCATTTTTCTGATCCATCCATGTCATAACCCTGATGGAGGAAACAGCGGGACATTTGTTTTGTGCATCCTTTTCCAGGTTTTGCAGGTACCGCTGCACAGAGTTGATTACATGCATAAAAGTCGCAGACATTACCGCACGCTATTTCCGAGACCACTGCAAGACACGGTGTCACCCCCACTGTTAAAAGGATCACTTTTCTTCACCGTTTTGGTTCACTCTCACTGCTCTCACTGGGTTGTTTTCAGCCGCAGCAGGAAGCTGAATGCAGAGGAAAAGCTCCTGAAGCCCACAGTCCCTACCTGCTCAGCACCAGGCAGCACACACAGTTTGAGCAGCTAACCCAGTCCATCCATTCACTCTCACCTCCTTACACAGACTTTGTTGCTCTTCTAATACCTGAATTGCTCTGTGTGTCTGGTATTCCCTTTGATTGCTTTGCATCTCCAATTGTCTGTGTTTGACAACTTCCCTCAGGCGTCGGTGGAGACCAACAGCAGAGCTACAAGAGAGTGAATGCTGGAATTACATTTATCAACTAAATGGAAAATGTTGACTGAGAAACATGTGGTGACTGGAATGATATGTCGATGTTGTGTTGTGTCTTTGAGATGGTTAACTTATGAATAGAGCTGGATAGGAGTTAGTCTAGCTTAGCATCATGACTGGAAGCACAGAAGAGCTTTCCTGGCTTTATTTTAAGTTTTTTTTTCCAATTTAAAAACAAATTACCAAAACATTCTGAGTCTGAGTATTATTGGAAAGCATAAATGATAATTGACAGTCTGTGACTTCTAGTAGAGTTATTACAAGATGAACAACAGCCGCCCACAAGCCGTCAGCCAACAAACCCGAAGTCTTGTCCTCACCATGGGGCAGCCATGTCCATTACCTTTACATCTCCTATAAAGGCCAAAACCTCAATGATCTATCACCACAATTTACATCCTGTTTGTGAATTAAAGCATGATGGTATGATCTAAACAACAGTGAACCCACCTGTTTCTAGTTTTTGTAATCATTTGTATTAATCCAACCTTCATCATAGCTTTATTGTTTGAGATGTTCTGTTTAAAGATTAATGGTAAAAACAAGCATGTTTAATATTTCCCAATATGGAAACCTACTTTTCAGGATTCAAACATGAACAAACCCACAAAGACAAGTGCCAAACATAATGTTATGAGGTTATTCTAGAAACACATTTTAGCACAGACATGTTTTGGTGATCGTGCCTCTGAAAGCCTCATGTTCATGTTGACCTAACAGCTAATTGTATGAAGAACTAAAATGATTTGTATTGACTGTCTGTGTGATAATGGCTGATGACTGCTGCACAGGAGATACAGACCGAGTGGAACATTACACGCATCCATCAGACAAACAGTCATCTGTTTAATGTAATTGCCACTTTGGCAGTTAAACACCATCTATTTTTAGATTAATTACCATGTGTTTGTAACAAAAAGGCGGGTGGTGTCTGCGTCCACCATCCGTCAGATACACCTAACACCCGCTGTACCTTGCGTAACGACAAGGAGAGACCATGAGGACTAATGAAAAACTAAAATCACAAACACGTCTGCAGGATCGAACAACTGAATCAGTTTACCATACACACTGATTTAAGTGCCAAGCTTTAGGATCTACTCCTATACACTGTAAACCTCAAGTCTGTCACCACACTACTCTGCCCATACCACAGAGATGGATGTTATATGTAGTTGCGAGCCATGCTGCCAACCATCTCCTCAGGTAAAAGGCTATTTTCTGCTATAAACATCACCAGAACTCTCCTGATGAAGCCAGAGCATATTTAGCATATTAATACGTATTAGCTCCAGTCCCTGCTCTCAGGAGAGCAATGAGGCTGTTCTGTGTGAGATACAGCAACAGATCAGACCTCTTTAGATTGGATAGCTAAGCCACGCAGGTCAACATCAGCTGTGCCCAATCATGCAGTCACAAAAAGGAGCCACTGTAGAAAGTCAGCATTAGCCTAAAGGTGCATTCCAGCATTTTTACACACAGCGATCAGTTTAATCCTCATGGGGAGCATCACTCAGGCCGTGAACACAGTGTAATGCCTCCTCTGTGGTGTCATGTTTAATATTGCTCAGGTTGGACACAAATGTTTTTATGTCGAGGGTGTAAACAATTGATTAAGTTGCATTATGGGTAGTGTGTTTGTTTCAATTGTTGCTGATTTTATAGTTTTAAATAAAGAATCAGCCTGGATAGAAATGAATAATGCCCTGCAAAATCGACCCTTGCATCCCATTTTCATTTTGTTATAAGACTAGCCTGACGGCTGCAAGGCATAGAGCAGGGCAGCAATGTGCAGCATGTGCAGCATGTGCAGTAGAGCGAGAAAGAGCGGCAGTACAGAAGTTTTTTGGTGAGCATGACGACGGAGGACAGCTTCCCTGTGCTACCTGACCACGGTCGGGCGGTGGTAACAGGAAAAACACTTAACACTTTAGAATCTGCTAATGTGTATTTGCAATGTTTGACATAGGTACTTGTAAATATGGTCCATTAATAATGTCAATAATGTCAAAATGACTATAACTGCCGAAGTCATCAGAGTACTCTTATCCACTCTTAGCCAACTGGCTATTTTCCAGCAGCTGTCGTCCTTATTTGCTGTGTGCACAGGGGGTCAGTGGCCCCCTTTGCAAAACTTAGCCCGACAGAACTTTGAACACGGCGCCTGCTGGGCCATACAACATGTGTTTTTTGTGTGATTTTCACCGCACAGTTGTTTCACGGATCCTTGTTCCTCTGCTTTATTCCGCCTGTCTCCCCGGCTGCGGGGGCCTAATAACTCCTGCTCTTAGCTGTGTGGATTCAGAGAGCCCAAGGAGGAGCGTGCTGCTGTGGCTGAAAATATCAATAAAGTTTTATTGGTCTGCGAGGACAGGATAAGAAAAACAAATTGCAGCATGAAGCCCGGGAGTGGAAGAACACAACGTTACATAACATAGCATATAACTAAGATTTGCTAGGTGTGTGCCAGCAGTGTTGCATGGGCTGAACGGAAGGAGACAGAGGTACATTAACTGCAAATTATTAACCCGTTTTAATAGCTGTTAGATAAAAGTGTGAAATGCCAAAATCATCTCAGTCTGCTGCAATTACAGCAGCAGTGATTACCTCAGATATAATCATAGTAATCACCTCACAAGCAAGGTAATGAAATGCTGCTGATGGAATTTCTCCTCCATGCACACAACAAGCATGCGAATGTTCCCATGTGAAATAACAAATACCTTGTTATTCCGACAAAAAGGAGCAATTCCCGCCCCCAGGGCTCTTATTAAGCTAACTCGACCCATATCGGAGCGTATTCAGCGGAACAGTTTAACTCCACATCACAACGGTCGGATTAAAATGATTCCAATCTGCTGTCCTTCAGTGCTGCCATGTGTGAGAAGCAGACCTACAGAACATAGCCACAGGTCATTGGAGTTCTCCTGAGATCGAAGGGTTCGCCTCTTGTTATAAGTGTCCAACGTGAGCCTCCCTCGGATCGGACAACGCCGGGAAGCCAATTTACAAATCATCAACATTAATTCCATATGATCTCACCTAGCGCGTCACATGATATGATCACCTCTTATTATAATAAGTGCCTATGTTTGGATGGAATATATGGAGTCATGCTGTGTGCACCGTATAACGTATGGATGATGGGCATTTCAAATGATCACATCATACTGTGGCTATACTGGAGCCTAAGGTGCATACAGACCCTCCTTTGTTTTAAAGGCATCTTCCCTACGCTTCCAAGCTGTAACATTACTTAAACACGACTTCATACATCAAACAAACTACTCGAGCTTAGACGACTGAAAACGACTGCCTGCACCTGTGGATGAGCTTTATTAAAACAGTGCTTCATTCTTTGATTTTTCATTTTGAACATGTTATAAAAAGCCTTAAAAATTTTGATCAGTTCTTCATTTATTCTCCTGTGTGGCCTTCATCAGGGTTGTTTATCTGTGTATTCCAGTAAAAAGGAGTCAAACATGTGATCTTATGACTATTCAAGACAAGCATACACTCAGTTGCCCTTATATTAGGTACATCTGTTCTGTTTAATCATTGGAAATGTATCATTTCCATTATGTCTAATACTGAGGTCACAGTTAAAGGTAGCATTGTACCATTATAGTATTATAGTAAAAGGGGCGTCTGGTTTGATCATTTCATTAGGGACTAAGGAAGAGAGGAACACTGCATTATGTTCCTGCTTACAGACACACGTTTGCTGGTATGTAAGCCCCTTGCATATAGTCTGCTCACTGATCCACTTAATGCCAGAATTTGCATTAGCCTGCCTCTCAGCAAAAGGGGGAAACTAAATGTGAATCACAGAAATTCACAGGAATCATGAACAATCAATACATTCAAATCCACTTCATTTAAAATATTAAAATTCAGATTAATATAGCACATCTTATAGAAGCCCCCATATGTGTGTATCTCTGTATTTTGAGTTAGGTTTGTGTCAGGACTTATGTGTAGATGGACATGGCTCTTATACACTGTTACTTGCCAAAGGTCAGTAACATAGAGCCAGCAGTTAAGTTATAGCGGCAACAGTGTTTGTGAGTTCAGAGTGTGCGTAGGCAGCTTCACGTTAATCTGCCACAGCAGTGACGCAGGCTGAGGGAAACACTGGCCCTTGATCCAGCCGGTGTGACACAGCAAGCGGTGACAGAGCAAGAGGACATCGGGAGTCATATCCCCACCGGACGTGACTCAGCACGAGGTTACAGGCTTTTCCTTTCTTTCTCCCAGAAACACATGTATATCCGATGACGCAATAAGACCGCATGGCACCCACACTGAGTGACATTCAATTACTGCAGGTCCTTTGGTGCTGTTCTCAAATACTCTCCCTTGGGCGACAGCATTCTCATTTCCATATGAAATTATCCCATCATTTCTCCTGACAGCTGACTGTGGCTTGATGTGCTTCTCCTTTCTTTCCTGAAGTATATTTTATTTAATTTTTTTACACTTTCTTAATTTTCCCAAAACAGGCTTAGCTGAGCCAAGAGGGGTTCCAGGGGAGAAGTCCAAGCTGCTGCGAGAGCCAGACGAGCATTTCAAACTTCATAAGTTTGGATGAAGGGGTTTCTTTTAGTCAGGCTGAGATCAACAACAGCTCGGCTTTACACTGGTGGGAAAAGAAAAATCATTCTGACGCCACTCTGCATTCTGGAGATAACAGAGTTTTAACAGAAAAAGTCAGCGGGAGACTTTTTTTTCAAACTAAACAAGGGTTTGCTGGGCAGAGGAGGGGCGATGGGGATGGGCGCAAGTCAGCAGCCATCTGGGAACACAGGTTAGAGGCTGCGTGCAACTCAATGTGTGATGTGTGTAAGAATGTGTTTCCATATTCCGGGTGCCTGTGTAAGCTGATGCTTTTGCAGTCACTTGTTTTTACCTGCTATATATGTTCATACCCATATGCATGCTGTATATTCCCTCCGTGTGTGCGTGTGTGTGTGAGTGAATGTGCTGCTGGCTCGCTCATTTCCTCCCCTATGCAGTAAGATTTAAAATAAAGCCGCCCTCAAAAACCACTGTGAGAGTTTTGGACACGGGAAGTCAAGTGTAGAGCACGCTCTGCATCCCAGCGGTTAAAGTGGAGGTGAGAGAACATTGTTGCTAGGTAACTGACGGTTTAGCGTTATTGCATTTTAACTGTGCTGAAGAAGTGGAAAACCAAGACAGCAAAGGGCTTCACAGTTTCGTTTGGAAACTGTCTGAAAAGTTTCTACATCTGATTTTCAGCTTCACCATGCAACTTTGAAATCGACAAACCAACAATATAACCTATAAATTCATAGTTTCTTATTTTGTATTTTTAACTTCGCTCTATGATTCAAAGAAAAACTTTAAACATTTAATTCAAAGTATAAATTCTTTATTTCAAAATAATATCAGTTATAAGCTGTTATCCCCTTTAGATTTAGCTAAAAATCGCCACCTCATCTTGGTGCAGGGGTTTGAGTGCCCTAAGGATCCTGGGAGCGATGTTGTCAGGGGCATCATGCTCCTGGTAGGGTCTCCCAAGGCAAACTCGTCCTGGGTGAGGAGACAGACCAAGTGCGATTCAAGAAGACTCATTATGACAAATAAAATCAAGGATAAGCGCACCCTGCCCAGAGGGGTACGGGAGCCCCACCCTGGAGCCAGGCCTGAGGAAGGGGCCTGCAGACAAGCATCTGGTGGCCGGGCCTTAGCCCAAGGGGTCCGGACAGGCACACCCCAAAGCGGGTACATTGGTCCGCTTTTCTTTTCTTTGCTGGAGTTGCCCCAGGTGAGAGGCGGAGAGCCAGAGTCGGCATACTGATGGCTCCCTGGCTCTCTGCCTGTGTGTTGGAGTTAACACTGATGAACAAAAGGCTTGCTTTCCTGCACCTTTGGCTTCGGGAATGGGTCCTGCCATCACTGGGTCCAAAATCGCTGGGGCAGTCAAACAACTCTGCAGCTACAGTGCCAGGGGGGTGGATGAGGTTCCTCAAGGCTCCGAATGTTGTTGGGCTGTCCTGGCTGACACGCCTCTTCAAGACTGCGCGGACATTGGGGACACTGCCACCGCAGTGGCAGACTGGGGTGGTGGTTCCCCTTTTCAAGTTTTGACTGGAATGGAGCAGCAGAGCAGCTTGTTGTTCAGCTGCTTCACCTCACAGCAAGAAGGTCCTTGGTTTAAATCAGACAGCCAGCTGAGTTCTTGTGGAAAGTTCAAAAACTCCCAGCATGCCTGTGTAGGATTCATCCCACAGTCAAACACATGCAGGCTAGGTGAGACAAAGTCCAAAGTGCCCCAAAGCATGAATATTAGCGTGTGTTAGCTCTGTTACAGAACGATAGATCTGCAGTCAGCTGCTTATGTGGATCAAACATGTTGCATCACCATGTTTTTACTGGAGAGTGGACAAACTACGCACTGGCTCTAGAAAGAGGATTTTGCTTTTTTTATGGCCACCATAGTTTCTGCTGCACATTTGGCAGCAGAGGGTGTGTGGAGGGATGCCCAGGGGGGTGTACTCTCCAAACTCGCCAATAGATACCATTAAATTATTTAAAAAGAGAGAAAATGCTCATTTAAAGTTAAAATTAGAGAAAGTACCCAGAATTCCCATGGTGGCATTATTCCTGGAGTTTTACATGCTTTTCCACTCATCTCAAAGGGACTTTTGCACTTTTTGCATATTTGTTTTTAATTAAATTCAGTTACATCAGTTGTGCGACGTGGTTGCCATGAGACAGATCAGTTCAACTGTGTTCAGTCGCTGAGGTCAGAGAAGCAAAGGGATCAATCACGTGGCTGTGACACTCTATAAAGGCTTAAAAGCAGCTGAAATAGCGTTGAACGCTCAGAGCTTGTCTGAGTCTTTCAGACTGTCACTGGGCAATAGATTGGTTTCATTTTTACTCCCACTGTGCAGTAATTACACTGTGATTTATGGGTTTAATTCTTAGAAAGTGCCAAAATCAAAAAAGGGGGGGAATTGCTGAAAGATACCAACATCACAGTGAGGCCCTGACATGACTGACTCACACACAAGATCTAGTAATCAGTGGAAAGGAGCACAGAAAGGGGATCATCAGATCTAACTAACAGCAATGGACCAATAATCGGAGGTGAAGGAAGGGATTTGGTGTAGATCGCTGGACTGGATTCTGCTCATATCATGGAAAATCACGATTATTATTAATCAAAGTGAAAAGCAACATCCTACACACAGTATGCAGTCATGATTTAAAGTGCTCTGCAATAAAAGCACAAAGAGTTGTATTGTCACAGGTCCAAATGTCTAGATTATGAAATATTGGCCTATAAACGCTGACGCTTTCTCACAGGCAGACACATAGACGCACCCTCGCAGAGTATTTCCAACTCTGTTCAAATTACTTTGGATGCAACTGAGCTGCGCTCTAATTATTTGTTGGTGACAAGAGCACAGTGAGAGGCTAATGAACAAATCTAATGATGCCTTCTTTGCTCCTGGACTCAGTCAAGTTAATGGAACAATCTGCCTGGAAAGAAGCATCCAACACATTAGTGAGCTCACTTCTAATCTACACTACAGACGTCTCAAAATATGTGATTATGTATCATGAAGCACAATGATCATCCAAACAAGAGAGTTTAAAGGAATGAAAGAGGTAACAAAGAAGAACTTAAACTCAGCATTTTGGTGCAGACTGATCGATAGGCGACCCACACACTGGTGTCAGAGTGTTCGTGACCTTAAGCAGATAAAAGAAAGGTCAGCGTGGCTTTTTCCAGGATGAGATTAATAAATAACGAGTGTGCCACTTCATGAAGGAATACTGTACATCATGGGACCCTGCAGACACATACAGACTGGCTTTTGAAACATCATTCAGAAAACAGTCTGGACCATAGTGAGCAGTTTAGAAATGCTGATACTCTCATGCAGCAACCAAAGAAGAGCCTGTTAAATGTTCCTAAACAAAGTAAAGAGTATTGTGAACGTTATCTCCCTGTATCTAAATGTTGTTTTAAGGACAAAGCCGTGGTTCTAATTTTGTGGAGAAAAATGAAATACCTCTAATATATATTTTGGTCTGAAAACATATTTTCATATATAATATTAATGGTTATTTCCTGTTTTATTTTGAAAATTGACTGACCTATTGTCTCAGTTTCCTTCACTTCCTGTTTTCATGTGATTGCCTCACCTGCCCTGATGTGTTCTAATGTCTCCCCCATGTGTATTTAGTTTGTATCGTCTTGACTTGATGCTGGCTAATCTGAGTTCATTGCTCTAAGTGATCCTTAGTGTTTTCCTTTTTGGATTTATGCTTTTGTCACTCAGACTCATTGGATTTCTTTGCTTTATTAAGCTACTTTTGGGATTTTGACCCTGCCTGCCTCCACATTTTGTCAGCCTTTTGATTTAGTATTTATTAAATTACACTGAACTGTACTACCTCAGCCTCCAGAGTCTGCGTCTGGGCACAAGCTTGACATAAATGAGCTTAAAACACCAAGTGGAGTTGGTGCATAACTGGAAAATATAAACTCAGTCAGGCCACTGGAATATCTAAACCGCGGAGTAAGACAGCATTTATATCCCAGTTTCCAGTACATGATGGGATATTTCAAAGAGGTGTATCACAGAGACTTATGTCTCTTTCATCCCACTCTGTTAAGTTAACCCTCAGGCAGAGATTAGGAAGCTATAGAGGTCTGGTTCGTTCACTGCTTTCTTACTACAACAACTTCTTTAGGCCTAATTTATGGTGACTCAAATGACATCACTTGAGTCCATTCACCATACCAGACCATTACTGCAGAGCATTACACAACTTGTTTCTCAATTACAATGCTCTTCAACACCTGGAAACAGACGTCACGGTGCAACATTGGTGGGTTTCAGAAAATCATTTCACTACAAATAGGTGAATTGTATTTTATAGAGAAATCATCATGCTGGAGGCTGTTATTGTGCAGCCATGTGGAGTTTAGGAAATTGACATTTTTGACAAGTTTAATTATGCTCTGGATAATAATTCCTCTATAAAACATTATTCACATGTTTGGAAAACCTCTGGTTATGTGCTGATGTCCCATCCTGTGCTCAGTGCTGAGAACAGAATCCCCGCCAATGTGTTCTCAGTGGTAGCCAAGGTCCTGCTGATAATTCAAGATCATCTTCTGTGGGTGCAGTGAAGCAGGAGAGAGACTTTGTTTCATAACAGAGTTTGAGTCAGAGAACCAACTTTCACAGTCAGACATCTCAGCATCTGCCACAAGTATCATCAGCCCTGGGATCCCCCTACAGATAGACACAGGTCATTTTGTGCCATGAAGTCATAAAGTCATATTCTCCCGCGTCTTAAAGAGCCAAATGCCCCTCTGGTGTGTGATTTTAGGATACAGTGGAGTCAGTTCAGTTCTGGTAATGTTATGTAACCATGTTTGCCACGTCTGCCAGTGTGACTGACTCCAGCTGCCATTAAGCTGTCATGCAGCCTCGTCCTTATGTGCACCTTTCTCCACCCCGCTCAGGCTGTGTCTAACACAGCTGTTTTTAAGTCTTTTGAACCAAGTCCAAGTAAAGTCTCAAGTATTTAGAGGGCAAGTCTAACATTCCCCTGCAGACTGAGAGAGATTTCAAGTCTTATATGTTTATATCAAGCCACACTGTGCAAGATAGAGCTTATAAAGCTTATAAACCTGGTTAGACAAAGTTTGATGTATGTAGACTGTATGTAGACTGTACAATGCCAACACCTCATGTGCTGCAGCAAGTCAGTATACAAATATTCAACATCATGTGCCTGGGTCATGCATCTATAGTGGTAAACGTCACAACACTGTTTTGGAGCCGTGACAAAAGATATTATCATGTTTCTTTCAAGTTGGTCATTTCTCATTTGGGACAGTCCAAAGTCAGTGTATAGCTGCAAGAAGTCAACTCTTAAGTCTGTTGGAGTACATCTGAGTCAAGTTTCCGGCCTTATTGACCAGGCCTAAGTCAGTCAGTGTTGAGTATAAAGATTACAATAGCACAAAGACCAAAACGACACCAAATGAACACTACTATAACAGAAACATTACTCTAAACCACTCCACTGCAAATCTTTAACTATAAAAATGAAAGGACAATAATATGAACAAAAGCCCAACATCCCATATTTGTCACCATGCTCCTTAGAGGTTACTGAAGCCATTCATTTAAGCCACTTTCACACTGGACAATAGTTGCTAACACGTGCTAACATCTGGCTTTATCATCAGTGTGATTGTGTACAGTCAGGAATCAAACCTGGGTCAAATGACTCTGCAGTTGTCAAGCATGTTCATTAGCTTTAGCTCCAATCGACAGTGATGTAAACAAAACAATTGTGTGGACACACTAAATTAGCTCCTTTTGCATTGGGCTATGAAAAGTGTTGAAGTTCTGCACTTAAACAGTCAGTTTTTTATAGTTTATATGAGAACGGGTGATTTTGTATCATGCAAGACGCAGTGCTGACAAGGCAGCGAGGTGAGAGCCTCTCCTGATCCGAGGGGAAGAGGAAATAAGGGTTTCCTCAGGTTACTGGAACTCTGACAGGTCAATCGATAAAAACTTAATTCAAATAACAGAAAGCTCCTGGAGGTAGAGACGTCCAAAATCAAAATCCAAGAACAACATAAATCCAAAACCTACACAGAAATACAAGAAATACTGGCAAACATAAGTTAATGATCTGACAAGGAACAAAGGGAGTGACAAACAATTTAGACATGTCAACGCATCAGGGATGGAAGTCCAACAAGACACATGTGAAAATAATGGTCTAATCAGCTCAAACAGGAAAAACGCTTGCAGAATAAACCAGGAAACAACCAAAGACAGAGAACACACACTGAAACCATAACAGAAACCTTGTTTTCCAGTGCTTTGAAACACCAGACACACTGCCTATTTATAGCAAGTTTACCAACCTTTCAAAAAAAGGTGAACTAATCAGAGACTTGGTGTAAAAGGTATCAGTGTCAGCTGTTAAATCAATACTGAATACCTTAGATGAGGAGATGTACCAAAAAGTCACCTGATGTTGACAACCTCCAAGAAGAAGGAGATGCATACAAGAGAGCATAGATCTGAACTGTAACTATATGTCCTGGTCTTTGACAAATGACACTGCTGAGACAACAGAGACAGGATTTATCTAAATATGTTATTTCGAAGTAACCGTCACACGATGTCCCTGTGTCTTCTCAGGTTGCTAAAATAAGATGGGATTGTTGGGGGTTTCTTGGAATTCGTGAAAATACGCGGGACAGCAGTCCCATGGGGCAGCCGAGTGCCCTCCTCTCCCTCCCCCCTTCAGTTTCCCCTTCATTTCTTCACCAACCTGCGGCCTTTTTCTACCATCCTCCACATCTCTCCTACAGCATCAACAAGTCTGCTGTGACATCTGTGGCACCATGTGATCATCACATACATCTGTCCTTCCAAAGCTAGCAAATATCAAGCACGTTTTAGAGTGGAGACACTTTTCAATACAGGTTAAGATCAGTTTTACTGGAGTTTTTGGTAGTTTGGGGCATTTTCTCAGAAGATGACATCAGTTAGGAAAATCATTCAAGATGATTAAAAACAAAGTCTTCTGATCCTTCTCAAAATGTCTTGATTTAGACATTAAACAAGGGACGTAAGCTCCCTTAATTGGAAAAATGTTTATTTTTAATCTCTAAATACGAATATGAACATGAATACGATCAAGGAAAATAAATATGACACCTCAGTCAGCACTGTCTTAGACTCAGACAGCTCCAGCCCTGGATCTAATTGTGAAAGTAATGGCAGCACCACTTTAGTCCAGCAGATGTAAAAACAGGAAAGCTATAGCTGCTGCTATAATTAATTAATTTAACTAGAAATCTGATCAATTACTTTTTCTAATTAGATTGTATCTACAATTACAATTACTGAAATTTAAATAAACTCATGACTCATTACTTTTATGGACAAATGCAGGGGACATCATACAAACGCAGTCTGTTCACCGATTCTCTGGTTTACGATCTGATGTCAGCTGACCTCACTGTGGATCAAGACAGTTCATTCAATGTCAAGTCAATATAAACTGAAGAAACTTGGATTAATCAGCGTCATGTTGGTGTTTTTTTCACCAAATCCTACTGTCTAACCAAGACAATACAAGTGTAGCCAACACACAGGATCGCTAGTCGTTTTACCTTTTTTCCTTACCAGCGGATTATGCAGGCTGGCATGTGCGCATGAGGGAGTTATCAGTCTCATGCAGTGCTTTGCATCTACAAATAGTACTGCCTAAAGGCATAAAGGTTAATAACAGTACAAGAACAGGAAGAGGTAAAATGAGAAATATGGGAACAGGAGAGAAAAGGTGCGGTGGGGGGGCTGAGAGTGAGAGAATGAGCAGGCAGGAGACAAGAGGAGAAGTAGCCTGGGATTAATTAGAGTGGACTGAGTGGCTGACTCTGTACAGAATGTTAATGACTTGTATCAGCAGTGGACAGGATTAACAGCACGCTTTGTGTGTGAGTGTGTGCGTGTGTGTGTGTGTGCGCGTTTGAGAGTCAGAGATCAGCTGCCACAACTTGTTTAATCCACTCTGGTATTGTACAGAGAGACTCGACCATTCCCCATTTATCCTCACACACGTACCCAAGCTCAGGCACACTCCATAAATAACTGATCACTCCTGCTCGCTGCCATGATCTGCCTGTAACAAGACAGCAATCACAAGACTGAGGATGGGATAATGAGATGGTAGGTGAAAGAATATCAGACAGGATGACAGGCAGAGAGACAGAAAGAGGAAATAGCATTACACTAAGCAGTGAGCAACTGCGCTAAGAGCCTGTGATGCTGCATTTAGTCTTTTCCAAGGTGCTGTATACCTCTGTGGCATGTTGGCTACTTGTCCACATAACTGCAGGTACAAATACGGGTGTCACTTACAGCTGCAGCACTCAGTTAATAGTGTTTGCTTGTTACCATGCAAAGTATCAGCAAGGAGTTAGAACACATTCATCATAGAATAGATGAATATGTAGTAGAATATGTCAGTATTGCCTGCTGCATCCCAATAAAATATGCACATTAACAGAAACTTGTAGCATTAACACCCGAAACCAAACACCAATCAGCAGCAACTCATTCCATATACAGGAGCTACACAGGTGCTCAAAGCTTCTTTCCAAAAAGACTTCACAGGATGATAAACCAGCAGATAGACCAAGATATTCAGACAGCAGCATACCCACTGACGGCAGCAAAGTTGTAAAGACAATTGATCAGAACTTGGGTACAGACTGAGGACACATATTTAGGCCTAATTTCCAACCAGAGACAAAAGCATTGATTCAAATTAATTAATCATTGGGTTGACAGAATGCTATAAAGATGAATGACATACCAGTAGGTTCATTAACAGCAGCACATCAGAACTACTTTCTCAGACAGGTCACTGTATGGATGACCCACATGAAAACAGTTATGACATCAATATTGATCCATACTTATTCAATAGAAAGATAAGACATGTACAAAGTGTGGTGATATGAGGGGAAGATACAAGGTTATGGTAATAATTCAAGCTAATGGAATTGGTAAGATAAAGAAACCGACAACGCCACCCTGGGAATTTCACCCAGGGACTTTTGAATAAATATAAATGTAATGGAGAGGCAGGCAGGTAAGTAATACAAGGAAGGGCAGGAGACGTGGTTCGAAGTAACAAAGGTTTATTTTAATTTCTAGTCACACAATGGGTAAAATATTTTAACAAGGGACCAAATAGTCCCACTACTCCTGTGGCTGAGGCTCACCAGTAGTGAGGGTAACACGGAGTGAGGGAGTCCAAAACACAAAAAAGCACCCCACTCGTACATGACACCACACACACACAGCGAAAGGCGAAGTGCAACAAAAAAAAAAGCACACAAAGGGAAACCACCACCCGAACACCGCCACCACCGCAACTACAGGAAGAGGGAAAACACAATCTCACAACACGCTCACTCTCATCCACGCACAGCCAGTTAGTGTATATGACCATTCACCCAACCCTCTTGGTCCTCACAAACATCCACACACACACACACAGTCCCGACTGGGCAACTGCCGCTGGCCGCTGGGACAAAGCTGGACGCCGGAGGACTGGGGCCTGATCAGCAGGCGTCCTCCTGGTGAGGAGAAAGACGAGGAGGCTCTGCACTGCTCCGTGCTAACCGGAGCATCTGTGGTGTAACGGGGATGCGTTCAGGATCCGCTTGTCCTTTTAGTGCCTATGGCGACAAAGAAAATCGCCGCCGTCCCCTTAACCCGAGGAGGAAGCGGAAGGCCGGGGAGTGGGAGGGCCTTCGAGCCAGGAAGTGAGAGCGTGAGGGAGGGACACCGCCTCCTTTCATCCCCTCGCCCTCTGCACTGATAGGCTAATTGCACCCGGTAAAGTGCAGAGCAGCAGACTTGCCTGCGTTCAGCCACAGCAGCAGATCGTACTGCTACAAAAGGAGGACATTTATGCATTGCCACCAAGCACAAACACAACAAACAAGAAAAAATAAAAATGGCACTTACCGTAAGTAGATCTGCCTGAAAACCAAACAGCAGCTGCACAAGCACAAATTAAAACTCAGCTCTTAAGCAGGCGATTTAGGAGTGGCAACGCGCCAGAAACAGATTTTTGCAAAATAAACATGACCCTCACTTTTTGGTTGTTGTGCCTGAAAATAATCACAGATGCATCAACAGAAATCAAAGCTTATGAGCTCCACAGGTATATGGATGAATAAACATATAGGCAGATATTTAGGCATGACACAAAAGGTGAAGCTGTAGATACAGGAAAAAATAACAGATCCAAACACAGGCAAACATTTAAACAGATAAATATGCAAGCATGGCAGCCAAACAGAAACACACCGGGCAGCAAAGCAACGGACCAACCAATGGAGCAACCAACAAACTGTCCAACAAACCGACCAGCTGACCAGCCAGTAGATGGAGTGACCAACCCGCAGGCCAACCGACTGAACAACCAACAGATCAACCAAAGGACTAATCAACCAAGAGATAAACCAATGGACTAACCAACCAACAGACCAACAGTAAGATACATAGTTGAGCACAGCTTTTGCCTTACACATTAATCAAAAAATATAGTAAGGTACTTACCTTACTATATATTTTGATATATTGAACATTAGTGATGGATCCGGCAACATCGATGCATCGGCGCATGGGTGTGCTTATAGAGCGAAACCCCGTGTCAGTGCGCGTATCACTTTAAGAAAGAGTCACGTGACCGATACAGATGCTGTTTCGTCTGTCACTGAGGCGCCAAACTGTGTTTATAAGGAAGCACATCTGTCAGCGGGATGCGCATCTGTCAGCGGGATGCGTCTCTGCCAAAAAGAAAATCGTTGGACTTTTGAGTTTGGGCAATGCTTCACGAGGCCTCATCTACCCATCACTAGTGAACATAAACACAGCATACAAAAACAAGTTAGGTTGACTTACCCACATATGTCCACACCTCCACACTGACTACCAAAGGGAGCAAAGTGCAAAAGCAACTGCTTAAATAGGCCACGCCTTAGCAGGAGCCAATCAAGGCTTAGAGGCTGTACCATCCCTGCAGGTGAGATCGAAACCTTTTAGGAAAACATCTAACATATGGAATCAATGATTCTTATTAACCTTTAAGAAGAAACACTTTTAAACAACATACCTTATACGATACATTTCCAACATCCATACAAAGTTCAAAATCAACATGAATATTTTATTAACCTAATTTGCCCGCCACCCAAACTTTGATCCAAGCTAGTGACATCACTGATGATGTGTATAAATACAGGAAGTAGGGGAGCAATACCCCTTTTGTCTCCAGAGCACATGGTGTGTGCATGGTAAGTAGTAAGGAAGGACTTTTACTCACTAAAGGAACACAAAACTCATCCAATAAACTTTAACTCAACAAAACAAAGTGTCTGTGTTTTACTTTAACCTGAAATGTTGGTGGTATGTGATCTATAGTCCAGCATGATGCAAAAATGAACCTGGGTAAGGTACTGCAAGGTACTAGTAAATGAACAATGGCCAAAACAGGTAACAAATATAACCACATTTGGGAGCAGCAATATCATATGGTGTGGTAATACAATGAAGATGGGGCTAAACGGCCTGTTTGTCTCAGACAGATATCCTGTCTAGCTTGAGCTAAGACCATTTTTGAATTAGTACAGACCAAGCTGATTTAAAAGTGGTAAATGATGCATACCTATTAGTAGAAAGTAATGAGACAAAGGAAACAGTAGGAGTAGAGTCACAGATTCCATGAAACTGGAATTTTTCCACCAAAAGTTAATTCCTTAAAAACACTGTGTTGGTGAAATGCTGCACAAGTGGGCAGGGCTTAAAACTCCAGCCAATTAAATTATTGCAAACTTTTTTGAAAAATATTGCACTGCTCCGATTGGTTCATTTGTTTCAAAAGGTGTTGCTTCATCAGGCCTCTTAAACAACAGCACTATACAACAGCACTATATCCCCATTTGGCCAATCAGAGATACTGTCTTTGCTGTAGCTTGAGAATGAGAGGTTAGACTCTGCATGATCTTCACTCTGCTGAGCCAATACTACACTTAACAATCACCACATGACACTAGTCCGTGCAACACGCACAAGCACAGACACGCACACACTTGCACAAAGCTGGACAGAAAAGCCTAAGGGCTTTGCTCATTCTATATTTCAAAGCTTTTGTGTTATCAGCAAACGCCATTACCACTGCAATTCATTGTTCTCCATGAAACAGGAAGTTGTTGTAACTTGATGTTGATGATCCTCCCACAAAATTGACTTGATCCACCTCAGGTCTTTTTGAAAAAGCCTACATACTTTTATAATGCTATATGTTGAACCTTGTGACTTTTCATAGAGCACTGTTGCTGTGGCATTTCATTATGCACCATGAAAGATAAAACTGTTGTAACATTAGTGCACATTGTGTCATCCTCCCCAAATGCCGAATGTTCAATGAAAGCCCCCACCTGAAGACATCTGCATGCCATCTAGGAGCCATGGCATAATGGCACCTCCTGACACCACTACTGACCTCCTGACTTGCAAACTAACTATATGTGTATTCCTGTAAACTATTGGTCTTTCACTCTTTAGATAATGTATCCCACCTCTCACTGATCACGTTTGTCCTCGCTGTCGGCTCTCGTTTGCCCTGCCTGGCTTTCTGCTTGCAGTCTCATGGGAGTGGTTTTTTTTCAGAGGTGGGTGCCCATTGGCTGATGACATTTTGACTGACAGCTCAGTTTTCTGTACAGTATTCAATGCAGAAAGCGTGACTCTCTGTTTAACTGTACACAGACACCTTAAACAACAGCATCAGACACTTATTATCCACCAGCTGACATTACTGGATCCTTCAAAGATTATGTTTTATGGAACAATGTTACAGGAGGAGAAGCAGATAGCTGTGTGAATGTGAGAAGCGCTCATTCACACAGCTAAATGTTGCACATAGCTCAGGTTAGCAGGCTGGGGTCCTTGGGATTCTCTTCACTGCATGTTTCAGACGTTTCCCTGCACCAACACACTTGATTCATAATAAGGGATCATTAGCAGCCTTTTGCAGAGACTGATAACAAGCTGATCATTTGAATCAAGTGTGTGGGAAGAGGGGAAACATCTAAATCATTGCAATGATGCGGATCCCCAGGACCAGGGTCGAGTACACTGATCTATATTACATGCACTTCAATTAGAATTAGCCTCTTCACCGAGTAAACTGCATGCGGATTGACAAGACAATAAATCCAGCCACAAGTGGTTGACTGTGGGAGGCCTCTCTCTGTGTGGTCTCCCTGTACTGTAAATGAGTGATTAAATAAGTGGGAGAGTGTGTGAGTGACTGATTCTAGGCGAAAGCTAAAGGCCAATGGCCTCCCATGGTTTTGTCCTAGTGTGAAGTACCTGTGAGGATCAGTGGGGGGAGGTGAGGGGGGGTTAGCTGTGTGTGGCAAACCAGTAAAAAGCAGAAAAGAGGGAGTTTGGGGGTTCGTAAGAGAGAGTGTCAATGAAAGAAAATGGGATCTACACTGTGCCAAGAACGCAGTTTGAATCTAACTAACAGAGGTAGAGAGATGCAAAGATATGCAGAGAGCCAGTTGCAAACAGCTGCACCGCGATGTTGAATTACCCCACTGCCTCTCCGAGTGCCTCTGCGTCTCAGATACATGTGTTTGCACCAGGGGAACAAAGCTAGCAGAAGCAAACAAAGACGGATATTGAGAACGACAGCATGAGAGCAAACGACAGAAAGAGATATAGACACATGAGCATGAGAAGCAGGCGGAGGAGAAGACTGAAAACAGCCAACTGGCAAAACAAGAGAGGACACGGCCACAGCGTCCTGAGCATATGCTGGGACCATTCCAATACACGCTGGCTGCTGTGCACCCTGGGATTTGCGCGTTCTGACCCTTGTATTATGGCGAGAGGGACGGATCGCCTCTGCAGGGAACAGCTTCTAACGAACAGATAACAAGAGAACGTACGCCCAGAATAACAAGCTCCATATATAGGGGCGGGCAACTATGAAGATGCATTGATTGTACAGCAGCGGTACACACATGTGCATATACGGAGAAGCTGAAACAGGCAGCAACTGCTGGAAATCCCTTTGATGTGTTTGATATGGTGCCCTCAAAGGCACGGCCACAGGGGTGAGCCAGAGACGCAGCAAGAACAAAGGGGGAGAGAGCGGAGTGTAGATGGAGCGAAGGAGACAGAAGGATGGAGAAGAGAGGAGGAGTGAGAGCACACAGGGAATAATGTCTCCATTTCTGGGCCATGAAAGCAACCTATAGGGGGGAACTTGAGCTGTGCTGTGTTCCTGGGGCTTCGTGTTTCTGTGAGAACACATGGGGCTTCTCCCTGCACATCTGAAGGCTGCAGGTTTCTGATGTGAATGCTTAAGAGCACAGTCAGACAGGTCTTCATCTGCGGAAAGACTGCTAACATCCCATCCTTAGAACATCATTATCTCTGATGTCCATTGCAATTAAACATCCATAAATCTGCTGACAAAGCAGAGAAAAAGACATTTTCTTAAGTATGAAAGGAATTCATTGATGGCTGTTTGTACACCCATGGATACACTGCACGCAAGAAACTGCTAATGGCTAATTCAGCATGTGTACACATTCATGTTTTTTAAATATTATTAAGTTTTAATGTAACTTGGGCATCATTTTCATAGTTTTGACCTTCATTATATCAGTTACAATACCATTGCACTCATTAAGTTAATTTCCTGATATCTGTAAATATGGAAACTTAAAATGACTCAGGTAGGGTAAGGAATGCATTTGAAACTAGTTGACTAGTCAAACCTGTTCTGTTATTCTCACAACTGCTCTCATAAACGTTGATCACAGAGCTACTATTATCTTACGTCCGGTATGGTGTTCCTCAAGGGTCAATCCTGGGACCAGTTTTTATACAGAAGAGGAAACAGCATTCAAGCTCCAAGGCTGTGGAAACATAATAAGACTGTTCACATTGTTATTTTATTTCATTATTTTAGCAATTTGTGTGAAGTGACACTTCAAATTGATTCAAGGGCAAATGCAGTTCGCCTCCATGAAGCACTGTGATGTCCCAGCAGACACTAACACAACACCCCACGGACACAATGCTAATCCAGTATTGGCTTATACCCAAATACAATACCAGAGGCACACAGTGTTGCTTTTTGTTTTTATTTATTTATTTTGCGGTGAATTCACCAAACATCTCAATTTCTGTGTATATGTGAAAATTGACTTATCTTTGCATTGAGGCAACTGCAGCATCCACAGTGTCTTCCACGATTAATACAGTAAACAGTGTTTTCATTGCCAGGTCTTTCAGTTTAATGTTCAATATTTGCAGCAATGTCACTGTTTGTTATAAACTCGTTATTTGGTGTGAGCCACCTTTTACTGCTGGCCTGTGGATCATGAATAAGACAATATGAATGGCAGAGAAGTGCGAGCCAGATCACCAGCTGATTCATGAATGAGGCGGAGCAGGAGACAGCCACCTGCTGGATTCATTTGTCCGGGCCTGACACACCAGTGGGGAGTTTGATAGGGAACATGAACTCCGGTATATCCACTTAATAAGTGCACATGTGTGGAGTGTGCAAGAACACAGATGAAAACGGCAAACATAATGCTTGGAGATCAAGCGCAGCATCACTCGTCGCTTTGATCTGTCAGCTCATTCTGACACTTATTCCCATACGATGGGAACACAGAGTTAGTGAGATGCTGCTGGACGGGAACTTGTGTTAAGATGCTTTTAATGTGTTCATGCTTTTGTGCAAACCGCCTGTGATATGGTGTCACCTGTAACCATTTGTTGCTGTCTCTCAATAGAATAAATGTTCAGTTCCTTCTGCAGGACGAGTCCTAATTGCTGTTTACAAGAGAAGCTCCTGTATTGATCCAAATCTAATGAAAATGCATTTGTCTACCCAGGATCGCTCTCTGGAGAATCTGTGAACAAAAGCGATCAGAGAACCAAAGACTAGATAACACAGAAGAGATACTCCTCTCTTTTTGCAGCCATGGGGAAATTGAAGAGAACACGTTTAGACTCACCGTGTCTTTTAACTGGAGGAGGCCAGACTGCCAGCGCACCTGACTCCCCTTAATAACATGTTGATTGGGTATTGATTGCATGGCAAGGCCTGTGAGAACCTAAGCGCCACAAGAGAATCACATCTCCTTTTTGCCAATCGTCAAACCCTTGGTGACGATTGACGGGGGATTTCTATGGTTATTATATTCAGATGGAGAACTTTAATAATCACGCTGGCAAACAAGCAAGAAACAAATGCAACAGAGGCCGTAAATCATCGGCAGTTACAAAGTTTAAAGTTTAAAGACGACGACTTAAAACTTTACCATGTTGTAAGATAACTGGTCACATGCTGCAGGGATGAATACTGAGGTACACACTAGCACCTTGGGCGAGTGTTGGTCCGTCATCTCCACGTTCAGCCTCAGTAGTGCCCACGACCACGTATCTGTAAAGGTCAGTCACTGGAATCACTGGAACTGTGTTTGAAATAACAAAGACACATTAATTCAGAATGTATCTACAAACTTTTTAATATGCATGAATTTATTTTGATATAATTGTGTTTGGGCGACTCAAAGCACTTGGTTTGCTGACTTGAGGCATGTGCTGGCTCTGTCAATATTCAGCCAAAACCACAATAAACATGACTCCAGGATATTAATATTCATATAATTACATACACGGTTCCTAACCATGAAATTACAACTAATCCAGTATTTATAAACTAAATAAATGAAGACGACAGCCGTCTGTCTTCTGGCTGTTTGTTCATTCAGGCTGACACAACAGCCAATCAAAAGCAGCCTGTGCTATTTGTCTGAAAACACTGAAAGACTTTGAACAAAACAAAATATTATTAAAATAATAACTAATAATGAACTAACAAGAACTTTACTGGATTTATGTTTTCATCTTTATTAGACACTGAACCGCTGCAGTGAACCAAACTGAAGCTGGGACGATGCGTCCTCTAAAACCAACAAAGCAGAATTCATTGAATATTCACTCGCTTTACAGGAGACAGGGTTACAGTAAGATGACACCATACTGATCAACATATTTCCTGAAATATTATTTATTCTGTGCCGCGCTCTGTATTTTCATGACGGCTCTGCTTTTGGATGGCAAGACGAGACGGGGGGATGGAATTTCACACTCTGCTGCTGGCCAAAAGTCCAGCCAAGACATGCTGCAGGTTACCTAAGCAGATGGCAAGATGGGAGGCGGGGAGAAGGACATCTCCTGCATGGTGTTTACTTCTTGTGTCTGTGCCCTTCTGTCTATCCCCAAGACGGACAGTAACACAGGAAACAACAAGAGCTTATTCGCTCACTCTGCTTGTTTCGGTTGTGTTGTAATCTTCGAGCTTCGAGAAGTCTAAAAACAGCTCCTCCTCTCCTGTTCTTCACATGCGTCTGTCTCCCTCGACTGTGGCGACTTTGTGCAAACTCACCAACACCTCTGAAAGAAATACCGAAATAGAAACACTTGTCAACATCTAAAAGTGATGCCTGGGAAATCCCACATGGAACAATTAGGTTCATTTTTACCCTCTTTCTCTAATCCTCTCGCTCTGCTCATAGGAAGAATGTCAAATGCTATTTCTGCCGTGGGTGGCCTTAAAAAAAACAAAACAGCAAAACAAATAAAAAGACATCCCACGCGCTCAATCAACCACCACCATTTCTTGTTATGTGACACCTGGTATAGTTATTGTCATGTCAAATGCCAGATGTCACTATCTGCAGCAAACTGTGAGCCACCATATTGTGCCCTGCTCACAGCGCTGCCAGTGGATCCATATCTCCCTGCTGGATCACTGGGCCGGAGTGTTATGAGCAACCTATCTCACCATGTGTATGCTGGCTTGCTGAACCCCCCACGAGAGGAATGTTGGTCGCGTCCAATTATGCCATTCGTGCTCCCCAGTTTCACCAACTACGTGCTTCTCCACCTCATTTCACTCACCTTCCACCTCCACGCTCACTTCACAAGTGCCATCAATTTCACAGCGCCACTCTCTCCTCGTAATACCAATCAGTCCAGTGGGAGCATTTCAGCTCATCCTTAAGGCTGAGGAACAAAAGGTGCTGTACAGTCTAATCTAGATTGATGTTACACACTGCGCATTGTTTCTTTACTGTAATACTGCTGACAGGATCAGCTCACACACCTAAATCTATTCCCTGACAGCCATGCAGACCAGGTTTGACACCAGCACCATGGATAAATGACATTTAGAAGAACATTTCAGTGTATTACGATTTGGGTTTTATTATCATCGTTTGGGTCATGTCCATGCTCAACCAGGAAGTGTGTCTGCAAACTATGATGGATGTTTACACAGTCTTTTCACCTTTTCATCCAAAGTTTGGACCACCTGATAGTTTATTTAACATCTTGCACTTGATTTAACCTTGTTTTTTATCAATCTGAGCAGGTTATTATAGCACCATATTTAAATAGCATGAGCAGCACGTTCATAAAGTATTAGCAGTTTCAGTCCTCTTTCTGCATCTACATAGGACACCTTCAGGCACAGTACTGAGTGTAGGTCACTGGTGTCTTGAGTCAGTTGTGGTTAGAGGTCAGAGGTCAAGCTAGACTTTGAAAAACATGGAAATACATGGGAACAGGTGATCTTTCTCTTCATTGTTCACTATAAATGGATCCATATCTGATTCTATAGAAAATGCCAATACTGGATGATTTTGCAGAGCCACAGATAATGTTGAGTGTTTTTTACATTCCCTGTTGACATATTTAACCTGTCTGTGCATGAAACTTGTGTTACATTAAGGACACACTGCTTACTATGCTGGAACTGAACACATTAAGTTTAAGTGTGATGTTGCAATTGCCCAATAGTACCTCATGTTCTGGGCTGGAGGTAGGGTCAGTTACTTACTAACTTAGTGACTTTGCAAAGCGCTAAGGAAACAGTAAAAAGCAGCACATGTTCACAGTGAGACAAAGTCATTTACTAACTGTACTGTGGGTATTTTTATTTACATTATTTATTACATGCTGTCCGTGATGTCCTTGATAGGAAGGTCATGCATGACCTTCTAATTAAAGTTCTATATACACTGGAGTTAATGTAGCAACCGTGTCATGAATCTTAGCTAATCGTATAAACAGCATAAAGATGTAAAACAAGGGAAAAGTAAATGAAATGATCTTTAATGAATGAAATGCTGAAGCGGTCTCGCTCGCTGGGAATGGATGCAAGGTTTTTCTTGAGGCGTTGGATGTTGACGAGGCTCTCTGCTGATCAGCAGGGGAGACCTGGGCTTTATTTTCTACCCAGTAATCATCTCCCACTGGTGTCATTACAGGAGAAACAGCACCTTGCTGTATTCCATCTCTGCTCACTCACCCTGCTTCCCTCTCTCTCTCTCTGATTGGTCTGCTCGTCTATCTAACCATCCATCTGTATGTGCTCTCTCTCGCCACCGTGCTCTCATTCTCCTCCACCATCTTGCTCTCTCCACATCAGTACGCCCAGCTCCTGTGTGCCTCTGTCCGTCACTTTCTCCAGCTCTCTGCCCGCCCTGCCTCCCCTCCCCTTCCCTCCCCACCCGCCATTTTTACATTCCTCCTTCCCCACCAGTTTCACACTCTTATCTGTGCCTCCCAAAAAAATGCTGACAGACATGTTTCTGAAATGGCTTTTCCCTGTGAAAAATCCCACAAGCCGGCCAATCGCTTAGAGGAACTAAAAGGTCAAAAATCCCCCCGCTGGTAGCTTGATGACATATTTTTGATAACACGTCCAGCGTTTAGGCAGCTCCCTGGTAAAATTCAAGGGAATACATGACACCGGAGCACGTAGTGAAAGTCCATGTACCTTAAGTGGAGATAAAGATTGTTTATCCATCCAGCAAAGTGTCTCACTTCATCTTACTCAGTGGTGGCTGAGGCTCCACAGAAGATTACCTGTGGTCTCTTTTCCCCAGCCGGGCCACATGTGACTCACTATGTAAACCTGCCTGCATTGCATCAGTGCCTTTTTTTGATAACAGTATGAAAAGCGATGCATGAGGCCACCTTTCTAAACATGGAAAGACTCCATTATCCAGATATTATGTTATGTAACCTCACTTTTTATTTTATTCACATTCATCAAGCTTTACAGGCTAGATTCAAATCACTGTGTTGTGATATTCATGTGCCATTTCCACTGGCAAGAGTCCTCCAACTGAACAACAACAAAGTCATGGGTTGAAGTAAACCCCATTAGCCTTGGAAGCCCCACCGTAGACTCAAGGCCTCTGTGAGCTGACCCACACATGACCCTGAAGAAATGGAGACAAGCGTGCAGGCTGGACAGCCTAATAGAACAAAATGACTGCAGAGACCATTTTAGAGACGGAACACATCACCATCTTCATCCCATGATCATGTCAAGAACACGTCTGTTCGAGACATCAAACAGGAAAAAGAACATTGTTACATAAAGCTCAGCATATGGGGACGAAGCTAGCAGGGTCTTCATGATGACCCACATCACAGGTAGACACCTATGTGCTGGGGCCAACTGGAGGTTTTTGATGCTGCCTGCACTTCCGTAGAAGGTTCGTGCAACACGGCCCAACAACAGCGACCTGGCAAAGTTGTTTTGCTCCTGTTTTTTCTCGTGACTCCTCCTCTGTGGATAACCTCCAGATAGAGTTAATTACTTGAGGGTTGCTCCAGAAAAACTAGTCAAAGATAAGGGCTGGAAACTGCTGACACAGGCTGATATGGCTAATAGTTAGCTTTGAGATCAAAATCCTCCCTGCCTCATTATCATTCCTCCCCAGTTTTCCCTCAAAAGCCCAGCTTTTATGAGAGCTTTTCCTAAATTAAATATTAGTTCAGACTAGATGAGGAGGAAGAGGAGATGGGGTGTGTGTGTGTGTGTGAGACCAGGAAGCAGCTGGGGCACAAGTGATACTGCTATCAGATGGTGATTTAGTAACTCTGACATTTGAGGTGCAAGCACAGTTGAAATTCAGTGTTTTACTGGTGATAATTATCACTGATAGTCGTCATCTGCCTTTGTGAAAGGACCAAACATTTGTTGGTGTTTCTCATTAACAAGATTTATCTGATGTCCTGCCTGAGAATATTGAACTGTGTCTAATCACTCAAAGCTAATTCAATCGGTGTCAAATCATCGTAGGGATGCGGGGATGCATCCGTGGCGATATGGTGAAAAAAAAAAATCAGGTTTGGACAACAGGAAAACACATGAATCATCCACTGTTCTCATTACTGAAGGTCTACTTAAGAGTGTGAGTGAGTCTGGTATGTTTATCATCCCATATTGTGCAACTATTTAATTATATAAAAAAAAAATCAAAATCTATTTATCTGAATTAATTTAGCAAAACCAATTCATGTTTCTGCCTGAAAGCTTGAGCCAACCACTATTGACCAATCATATCATGATATGGACAGCAGTAGAGACCTCAGTTTGGTTCAAAGGTTGCTTTGTCGACTTCAACGACCATCTTCATTGGAGCGAAGAGCATCAGAGCAGAGGGCAGACGGGTTTGTACACCTTAAATCCTCCATGCTGTAGCTCGTCAATCATTCTTGGTGTAACAACGCAGCTTAAAAAAAAATAAAAGTGCACTGATTCGACTGTCAGAATGCAAAGTCAACTCTGGGTTTTCTTGACCAATGATTGGAATCTTCAACCTTTATGAGGCAGCCCAAGTCATGAGAGAAATAACTGGAGTATTTCAATCACAATGCAAAACCCTAACACGCGCTGAGGTCATATATCTATACACTACAAACAAACAGAGCGATTGGTTTGAAAGAGGCCAAACTTGTTAAACAACCCCAGTGTGGATGTTCGGTCCACTTCTGACTTGGACTGACAGCCTCAAACCAGCAAAATGGGAGAATGATATAGAGTTCATCCCAAAGTATTACAACTTAGTCAAGTGTGTGTGTGTGTGTGTGTGTGTGTCCAATCTCCCAATTTAGTTGGGTTTTCTGGTTGCAGGAGTTGAGATGACCCATATGTCTTAGTTTGAAGTCCAAAGCTTTGCTGCTGTCAGCCTTTTAAAGGCTGCAGACTCTCATCCTTAGGCTCTCTATCCACCTCTTCCTCTCTCTCTCTTTCTCTCATTAGCAGCTCTCCCTGGTGCCTGCAGATGCTCATTATTGGTGCTCACAGTATTGATTATGGAATTGGTTCAACAGCACGAACCCCAGGCAAGATCCCGTGACCTGCTTTGTTTGGCTGGGTCCTCCAGACAGGAGCTGGCCAAATTTATGGAAACAAGCTAGATGCTCACCAGACAGAGTAGGCGAAAAGTCACAGTGAATAAACTTCAGGCTCTGCTCCTGACTTCTGTTACCTCATTACCCACTCTGCAGAAAGCTTACGGGGATTCATGCAAATGAATTTGACAAAAGCTCTGGAATGGCTGCACCCATCAATCCACCTCAACCTACTCCATGTGCAGATTTTGTTTCTGGATAACAAAGTCATCTAACCTCCTTTCTCCTCTCAGTATCACAACAGCCACTAGAGGGCTCTTCCACTTGAACATAAACTTGTGTATGTCTTGTCCCAGCTGAAACAACTGGTTGATTTACTTGGAAAGAACAGACTTACCTAAGCATGGTACTGTAGTTTTCCCTCTGATTCCAGCTCCAGGGGTATTACCCACACCATCTACTCAAGCCAACTGAAGCTGGCGCAGCCCAGCACCTCTACACTCGTGTACTGTAGCACACGGTACATAGGTTAGGTTACATTGGTGATTGAGTAGACGACTCAATCACGAATTTTCACAAAAGTGTCTTCATGTTGTTGAACGTTCATGAATGTTATGAAGCTAATTGGCAGCCGTCCACCAGCACGTGGCCAAGTAGATCGCCATGGCTTCAGATGTTGGCTGTCAGGTTTTGTTTTCATACTGCTTTGTCTCTCTCTCTCTCTGCACTCAGTGTTCTTGGGCTGCTTGCTGTAGGCACGCTTGTCAAATGTGCAGCACAGAGTCCCATTGTATGGCTTCTTTTTGTCCATTTAATATTTCATATTTTTGTGCAGGAGCAGAAATGCTCCATTATTCATCCAGAAGCCAAGCACAGAGATGAAAGTGTAATCTGGTGTCCACGGGGCAAGGCCTCACTTTGTTCAGCTGTTTTGTTTTCCAAATCTTTTTTTTTTTTTTTTTTTAATCACAGAAGGAGAACTTTAAAAAGAAAACCCTCCCACTGCCTCTTGCTTTATGGCTTCACACATTCTGAAGCAGGGTGCTACGTTCGGGTGATATTCCTTACCTGTGTTTCCTGTGCTGTCTTGTCTGTGTGTGTGGTCTTCTGCTCAACACACACCTGTCTCAATCAGCCTGTTGTCGCCCCCAGCCTGCACACCTGCCTTCCATCAAGCTCATCACTGTGCCCAATATCAACCCTTGTTCTTTACCAAATCACCAGATCATTGTCTGTTAACGAGGTAAATTATGCTTCAGGTCCCTCCTTGCAATTATCATATCCTGAATCAGTCATATTCAAGCTATGACAGTAAAAACTTTATCTTTTGGGGGCTGACAAGTTGATTTCTGTTGCCAAGTTAGACGAGAAGATGAAGATTGATACAGTTCTGATGTTTGCACACTAAATGGTGCTACTGAGTGAAGACAGCCAGATTAGCTTAGCACAGAGATTGGGTGTAGGTGCCAAGGGGAAACAGTCAGCTTAGCTTTGTTCAAAGGTTTGCACACAGATAAAACAGCTTGTCTGGCTGTGTTTCCAGTCTTCAAGCTAAGCTAAGCTAACTGTCTGTAGCTACTTGCGTGCACACATGATCTCATCTAAGTCTCCTCAAGACAGTAAACAAGCATTTTTTCCAAAAACACCAAACTGTTCCCTTAAGACTGTCTGCAAAGCTCTGATTCCTGGGTTGGAAGAGAGTACGTCAACACCAACGTCGCTGAAGAAAACATGGGCAGTGATTTTCGAGTTCTGCCACCAGGCAAGGTCCTGGCAAGGATAGATGCACTGACAAGCTTGTGAGGAAAATGAGCTGTCACCTTTACATGACGTGCGCAACCTTTTATTTTTGATTAGACAAATAAAATTGTAATTTAAGCCCAGCTTAAAACTCCTACAGGTACAGTAGATAGAGAATGGCAGTGCAGTTTCAGTTAAGTGCCACTATGTCCAAATAATGTATATATTCTTAGGTTGCTGATTGAATAAAATAACAGTCATAGTAAAATAGCAGAAGCTGTAGAGATATATGCAGCAAAGGACTCCATCTATTCCAATTTGTTATTGGAGTTAAAGAACCTGACGCTGAAAGCCAAGCAGTTCAAACCCAAAGAAAAGCATCAGCGAGCAGGTGAAGCGACAGAGAGACTCCTGAGGTGCCCTTGACAAGTAAATGGAAATTTTATCAGTCAACTTTTGCCACTGAAAATAGCATAACATATGGTTCGAGATACCTCAGGGAGGAAAATAACAACATGGCACAGGGCAACACAGTTTGAGCAAAGGGTGCCTCACGTCAGGAAGCACCCTTACTCATTAAAGATCATTAATTCATGTTTTTGCTGTTCCGGTCATTAAAACTGAGCCCCAAGGGAAATGGTTTTCAGAGCATTAATGCAGATGTTAAGGCAACACAAAAGAAACTATTTATGAACAAAAAACAGAGTGACGGTCACGCACCACAGAGCCTGGAAATAATGCGTCAAAGGGCATGTTGCCTCGTTTTCAAACGATATTGTCAGGGGAGTTTAAAAAGTAAATTACATCAACTGTGTTTGTATTTTAGGCATGTTAGCAGAAAGTTGAATGGCTGTCAAATACATCGCTGAGTGAAGGTTTCATCATTACAATTCAACAGTGGTGGCAGTCAGGGCTAGCAAGGCCTTCTCTGCTGGCCTAAATCTAAAGATCACTGACTTACATTTCAATATATTTTTCCATGAATGTGTATTAATGATTCCCGATAGTCTATTATCTTCATATAATGGCTTTTCTCTTGGTTGCTTCCAGTAGTGTGTTTATATTTTAGAGTTTTTATCCAATCATATTTCAGACATCATGTGTTGTTAGTGTCAAAGAAATCTGCCTTGAGGCCTTCAGAATCATCAGTGCGGGCGTCTGTGTCAGGTCTGGACTCAGAACAGGACTCAGGTGCAGAATCTCGTGACCACCAAGGCAGACTTTATTGTTTGAAGTCTCTTGACAGAGTGACAGTGCTATGAAAATTATCTTTAGGTTTCTGGTCTAAAGGAAACCTCGAGACTGACTATGACTATGAAATCTAGGTCTGTGACTATACTCCTATAATAAATATACTAACAAAAATTCACTCCCTATGGAGGAAAAAAAACACAATCTATGAATTTTACAGAAACAACAAAAAACGCTCCGAACGGAGGATATAACCTAAATCTACTAACAAAGAAAACAGTCTTCTTAACAATTAATCAAACGCAAATGAAAACCACTCACCAAAGGAGGGAAAAACCTAACATCTAATTCTAATCTTCCTAGAAAACAAAAACCCTGATCTATGAAAAGTATTAACAAAAATTCACTCTTGAAAGAGGCTTAAACACACTTGATTTCGCTAGGACAATCTTGACTATGACTTGGTAATGCAGGCTGGAGTGATCGATTACGAAACACACTGGCACAGGACAAGGGGAGACGCAGACTATTTAACACATGAGGGTAATGAGGCACAGGTGGACACAATCGGGGATCAGGGAAGACAATCAGACAGGTGGCACATGAGGAAGGGCAAGTGACCTGAAACGAGAGGAGAGTTAGTTTTCAAAATAAAACAGGAAATGACAAGACAAAAACCCAAGACGCGACAAAACCTCACCGCGGTGTGACAGTCTGTAGCTTAAAACAAATGGCAGTAAAGCTCTTGCTTTAACCAATCAGATTTCAAGTTGGCGACACCGGGGCCATCTAGCGGGCACATAGTAACGTCTGCATTTTCACTAGGGATGTCCCGATCAGGTTTTTTGGCCCTCCAATCCGAGTCTGATCATTTGATTTTGAGTATCTGCCGATACCGAGTCCCGATCCGATACTTACATAATACATAAAAAAGAATAAAGAAGAGCGAAGAAACAGATCCCGGATGTTCCTTATTTTTTTTATTTATCTCACCTTATTTTAAGAGTCAACAATTCAACAACTGTTTTAACATTCAGCACCTCAATTTAAAATACCTTAAATAAATACCTAAAATACCCTTTCCTTTCCACCCCTTGCAATCCCAAGTTTACATATCTCACAGTTTGCTATGGCAATGTTGTTGTCATCAACTTTATGGTATTTCTAGACCGCAGACATACTCGCCAAACATTATAGCCTACTCCTCTTCTTATCTCCTCTCTGTACTCGCGCTTTGCGCTTCAAGCTGCCTGCTTCCGTGCAGGCATTTAACCAATAGCGTGTCTGCATCAAAGTGATGTCATGCCGCACGCGTTGATGTTTCTGTGTGGAGTCTCACTCTGTGCCACCGCATAACTATAGATCTAGGATATGTCAAAAAAATAATAAGAATATATATACATATATATCCGATCCTGATCGGGAGGTAACGTCCGATTCCGATCGAGTCCGAAACCACGTGATCGAAAATCGGCCCCGATCGGATCGGACATTCCCTAATTTTCACGTCCTTTGATTGGATGGTCAGAGCGTGCACTCGTCAGAGCTAACAAACTGTATCTTTAGCGAACTTCACAAGATAAAAATAAACTAAAATAGATTCCTCTCAATTCAATTGACAATGGCTGATTGAAAAGGATTTATTGTTGGAACTGAAACGCACAGACAACCTGTACAACATAGTAATTTAACTCTTCTTAAGGAAATAACTGATGCTTATTATTTATGTGGTGCAACTGTTGCAGTGAAAGGAGACTTTTTTCATTGTTAATTTAATACTTCTTGCTTTATGGCTTTCATTCTTGCTGCATGACATACCTGTCTGTGATGCAACGCCCTGTTATACTGCATTTCTATATTGATAATTTCTAATAGCTGTGGCGACACAATGATGGTATTATGAGGTGGATAAATTCAGGTAGGACACCACTGAAGGCCTAGGTGTGAAATGCACAGCCCGCCCCTGCTATTCAAGGTCTATTTTCCCTCACCTGATAGATGGTGAACTGCTGCTGCTGTTTTCTCTCCATGTAGGCTGAAAGTGGTTTAGAAGAACCAGGAGATGGACTGATTCTTTTTTTAAATTAGACATGTTTTCAGAATTCATTGAGGGAAATGCTGTTAGAGGAAACAACAAGAAGTCACTCAGTCAAATCACAAGATGATGCAGGTCAGTGGGCAGTCAATGGGGCAAAGTGCAGAGGGCTGCGGTATAAGTCTACTCAAGCCTAAACCTGAGCGTTAAAGACAAATGTGTCTCTTAACAGCATCCCCAATTCCATATTCAATTATTTTAGTTATTGTGTTGCTTATTTACTTGATTGGTCGTGACAATACAGCACTACAGACTTCAGGTATGCCGCAACCATAATGCTGCACGTATGCACAGCTATGATTTGCTGTGTTTGCAACAATTTCCAATAGAAAGTAGCTGAAGCCTTCTTTAAAAAGGCTTCATAGTGCATAGTTTTATATAGCTTTATAGGCATATTAGTGATGTCATAAACTGTCTCTATATTTACAAGAATTTAGAAAGTTAAAGTTAAAGTTAAAGTCAAGCTGGACATGACTAACTGTAACTAGCTTTATCTGTGTGTTGTGCTTCACATAGGCATCTGTCATGGTTTTGAGTTGAATTTGTTGTTTCCTGTTTTATTTTGAAGAGTTGTTTCCCTTGTGTGTTTTTGTCTACTTGTTTCCTTACCTTGATTAGTCCATTGATTTCACCTGTGTCTCGTTTTGCTGCCCTCCCCCGTCTATTTAAGTTATGCCATTGCCTTTGTTCTCCATCGTTGCATTGTTGAGTTTTGAGTCCATGTCCCTACCTAGAGTCCATGACCATAGTCCTAGAGATTTTGGATTTCTGGTTTTTGTATTTTTGAGTTATATTTACCACGCCTTGTTTTGGATTGACTACCTTGGTTTTTGACCCTGCCTGCCTTGACCACGCGTAAGCCTAAGCCATTAAAAATAAACTGTTTAAAAGATCTTTTGCATCCCTGTCCCTGCCTGCGTCTGGGTCCTGCTCTCACCCCATAGCCTAGTCGTGACAGGCATCATTTGTTGTGCCTTATAGGAGCAGGTTATTAGCAAAAAAGAATATTATTATTAATAAGAATTAATAATTACGGGGCACCACCCTGGTATCAGGGACCAATAACCAACTCGAAAATCAGTTTCACAAATGTTCGCTTACAGATATCAGTACCTGGGAGGTACTGATATGCATAAGACGAACAATGAAGGTGTGAATCCGAGCACTGACTCTTTTAACCAGCCTTTACAACAACACTTATACAAACAATACAGACAACTTCTCTTTAAACATAACAGAATTTATTAAAATCAATGATATCAATTAGTAATCGATAACACCTCAATCAATAAACATCCATCATGAACCTATTCTAAATTATACAAGGGCGTGTGTGTGTAAAAGAGGAGGAGTGAGGTTGCGGACGTAAGGGAGGAGAGGGAGTACGTCACGCAAGAGTTTCGGTCAGGGGAAATGACCGCGAGGTTTGAAAAAGACAGCGGCTAGTGGTGTCTGTGAGCTTAGCCTGTGTGTCTTTAACAAAGGGGGTTTACCCGGTGTATATGTGCGTGTAGGAAAAAGGGAAAAAAGGGGGAAACACAGCACATAAAAATTAATTCTTTGGGCTCCGATCGTCAGACCGTAGTACGCCCGATCAAATAAATCAAATCCAAATAGCAACTGGGACGCTTGGTCCGTTATTTCAAATGCGGGACTCGCAGTCCGCTAACTTAACTTATACAATAACGATTATAAAGAAAACACACTTAAAACTACCTCTGCCCAGATCAAGCCTCTTACGTGCCTACGAAGCAGGGAGATGTGTGGGATCCGTCTTTGGTTCCGGCGCGGTTCCTCGGTTTGGATGACGGTGGGCCGTGCCGCTCTGTCGGCGGGTAGCACGGCGTGTTGCACAGGTTGAAGAAAGACGCGGTGGTCCTTTCTTCCTTCTGCAGGTACTTTGAGCGCTGGCGGCAGCGGCGTCTGCAGCGGCGGTCAGGCAATTCTCCGCGATCAGCGGGAAGTGGCGAGTCAGGTCTGCAGGTACTTTATTGAGAGTGCTGGCGGCGGCGGCGGCGTCTGCGGCGGCGGCGACTCTCCTTCGGATCCGGGAAAATAATGTGCTTGGGAAATCTCAGCTCATCCAGCGAGGGTGAGATTGGCGCGCAGTTCAGGTCCGTATGGTGTTTACTCCCTTTTTCATTGTGCCTAGCTGGGATTCGTGTGGAAGCCACTAGACACAGGCTGGAAGCAAAGTTGTGAGGGTTAGTGCAGGTAATATATCTGCGAACATCTGGCTGCACAGCAGGGTGCTGGTGGCTATTGTCCAATGGGAGTCCGCACCCACGGGGGGGGCAGAAGGGGTAGGAACGGAGGTGGTCTGGGCTCCTTCCTGGTCTGGCCCTTTGATCTTAGATAAATGGAGCGGGGTGCTGGTGGTTCCCGTGCCATTTGGCGGTCAGCGCTCACCAGGGGGGCGGCCAAGCAGGTAGGGACAGAGGTGTCCCACATTCCTGTATGCTCTGGCCCATAGGTCTAAGATAAGGAGCAGCCAAGATGCTAACAGCTCCGTCCAGTGGGGGGCTGCACCCAGCAGGGGGTTTTTATTATTAAAAAATAACTTTTCTAGCTAATCAAGGTCACTCTACGTGGACACAGTCAAACCTAAAACTTTATTACAATTGTATAGATTAATTCAGTGCTACTATCGCAATCTGTATGCAGTGTGGCACTAAGGTAACAGCCCCATGCTCTCATGCTCCAGAACACCTTCATACGATAAATACAGGTTAAAGAAAACTGCAACTGGAGCAACACAGCAGGCCACCTGTACGTGTCCCTGTCCAAAGCCTGTGACCTTGTTTTCACTGTTGCTCAAAATCTATTTTTTACTATGACAGCTTTAGATGAATTTACCTCATTGGCATGACTATCAACAGGATGCAGAACAGCAAAGTACCCGAGACACAGTGTGCTGGTGCTCTGAGACCTGGCATGGTTTTCCAGCTCTCTGACCTCAGTATTATTCATAAACCAACTGCGCGGGCATTGGTGAACTCACCCCCTGTGTGTGTGTGTCACCCAAGCCCCTGTTAGTGCCCACATACCTGCAAATGTTGTTCACAAATTGAATCCCGGACATCTGCAGCTTCTCTCTGATTGAGTTACTTTGTTTATTGCCTCTTATGAGTTTTCCCCTCAGCCTCCACGGCAACTGTCAGCATCCAGCAGGTGTAATGCTGCCATTGTCAAAGGTGTGAACTGCTGTGTGTGCATAGGTGAAAGCCGCTGGTGTGTGTGTGTGCGTGATGTGGGCTGTGTGTACAACACCTTTACGAGCAGCATTGGAAAGGAAGGCAGCAGTTCCTTTGCAAGCTAACAACCTTCAACAACAGCAGCTTGTTCTGACAACCAACACATCCTGCTACATTAGCTGCTCTCTCCTCCTGTACCCTTTGTCCTTGAAACACAGATTTTCCCCGTTGACGTGCATTAGCGTGTGACAGCCAGCTTGCTGCGAAATGCATAAAGGCAGCATATACACATCTGCAGGAGCTGCCAACAAAAGCAAGGGTTACCATAGCAACAGTGGGGAGGAGGAGCGGTGGTGGCGGCGGCGAGATAGCACCACAGCCTTTGGAACTGAGCGTGTTCAGATTCATCTGTCACTTTGTTGTTGGCCACACTCTGTAAGAGGATGTTAGTGTAGCATGATGCTCATTCACATAGTCTGTGGTACAGGAGTGTGTGTATCAGAGATTAATGTGGAGTGACTTTGTGGAAGGACAGAGGGACCCTGCATGCAGGCAGGCAGGAATAACTTTAGATGTTTTACTACTTCCTCTGATCACATACAAGACTCCTGCAGCTCAACCAGGCCTCAGTGCCTGACATGCTGTTTCATTCAGAGAGCTGCAGTAAAACAAATGTGTAACTTTCTTTTTCTCATTCTAGCTGATTAAAACATATACATCATGTCACTGTGATGTTCGTTTTTTGCATGAAAACTTAAATTTACTATTGTTCGTATTGAAAATATGCCACTTATTGTTAGCTTGATTAGCTTGTTCTGCTACTAGAAAGGTATATTGGTCTGTCAGTTGGTCATGTTTGGTCTTTATTTGCAAATGTCAGTGTGTTTCCACGTGAAGCATTGCAGCTGCTAAACATGCTGCTGCTATAGAGCTATAGCTGCTAACATTGCTATAGTGAGCGTTTGAATGTAGCATGCTAACATTAGAATTGAGCTCAAAGCACTGTTGTGCCTGTATACTGCATGCTAAGAGGTGGATGAAGCTTCCAGATCTGAAAAATTAAGCCATGCAGACGTTTCTTTCTTCCATCTCAATCACCAGATTCAAGACTCCTTCAACTTGACGATGTTCCTTTTACAAATTATGGTCCAATTACAGTAAAACAGAAGATGCAAGGCATGGCTACTTTGCCATCTTCATGATAAATGTGTAGAAATTCATATCCATGTGTGCCCCCACCCTCTCATACAAATATGGTCACTGGTGATTCCTAAAAATCAAGATGGTAACAGCCAAAAATGCAAAACTTAATACTTCAAAACAACATGTAATAGCACTGTAGCCAGTAACCATCCAAACCCGTAGAACCATCAGCTGTATAAAGTACAGACTTAAGCATGGTTCTAGACTCCTTTTTCCATTTATTTGTGTGTTTGCATTGAAGGCTTTATTTTTATTATAAAGAACTGTAGAGAATAAATCCCATAATGGTGTTTGAGCTGACTCTAATGCATCTGCATAAAAGTTAGATTTAGAGCTAATAGTCTTAGCAGTACATTCACACTGTAAAGCTACTCACAGACAATATTTAATTCATTTTACTGATAATGATAAGGCCTTATTCATTTCAACATTACATTAAATGACTTACATATACCTGATGAAATCTAAATCAGCCTATGGTTTTAATTTTATGAATCTTCAGTGCCCATGGACTGTGTAGATGTTTTAGGATTACGGCTAAACAAACCAGCAGTATCTGATGTTCTAATTTTTATCCAGACAGACATGAGAAGCGTGATGACCTGTGACTTTGGCGGCGACGTGTTTCATGCAGGGTTTAACCCAAAGGCATGTAGCTGGTGAGCCGAATGCAAACACAGACTACAGTGACTGACTGTAGCCGTGCCACAGTGGCAGGACTGTGCTAAAACCATACTGAGTTGGAATCCCCTGACGAGACGTCTGCCGCTGCCCTCGCCTCTTCCTCCTGACATGTGCACAGCCCAATGAGATACATCTCACGTGTCATTACATAGTCAGTTTCTCTGCAGCTGGTCAGGTTAATGTATACATTATTTACCGCCAGTCTGAAGAAAGTAAGCACACTACAATGGAGTGTTTGCAGGACAAAAAGTTTAATGCATAAGCAATAATTATGGTGGCTTATGTTTTACATGTTGTGCAACTGTCATTACAATGTAAGTCTACTGACTTCATGATTCCTCTCTGCTGTTCTGCTACATTTTATTTGTTCAAGAGTTATGTAGAATCACTTTAAAGCTGCTGTACCCAGTATTATATATTAACTGCCCAGCGCACAAGACACAAAAAGTCAGCGACAACCAGGAGACACATATTTATTTAATTGAAATTCTTTTTATTAAACCTAGCCCACTGTAGATATTCCTTTTTATTCTTTATAAAGACAATATTTGCTGAATTTATGGTTTGTAGCAAAAAAGACACTTGTTGTATTAAAGAGCAATATAAATATCAAAATGAATCCTGTTAAAGCGTTTTTCTAGTCAGTTTAAAGGAGAACTGGACCAGGAAATCACACCTATGTCCATGTTGTTTTATTGGGAGTCAATGTCTCTGATGAACAGCAGCATTGAGCCCCCCGGTTTATCCCCAAATTTCGCCTCTATCTCCACTGCCAAAAATAGCCTTTTCCATTCCAAATCCCATTCTCTGCCTCTAACACCGGGAAGCTATTCAGCACCTTTTGACCCCTCATTAATCCCTATCCACCTACTCCTCTATTTCCGATGAATAGCCCACTCTGTCACCTCAACTCTGGGAAGAGCGCTGATATCTGAGAGTCGTCCTCACTATATTTACTTTTTGTCTAGGCTCTGTGAGTGAAATCCTGAAATAACCCTCAATCAGTTCCAAGCTCTATGATAGCTAGCCGTGGCTAGTTCTCTCCTTAGATAGATATTTACGGAATAATGATGATACCTGGGACCCGCCAAAGCTGACCCTGGTAGAAAAGCAGGGTACGTGCAACCTGTACACAACGTGCTAACAATGATGCAATGACACATATACTGACAACAGTTAGGAGCCACGGTGAACAGAGCTGTCCCGGTTGAATAACAGCGAAATAAGGCCAGAAGACCCAGGTCCTTCATGTTCCTGTGCTTTTCTTACTGACCTGTTAAAATATAGTGGACAGTCACAGGACAGTTTATCCTACACACAATCAGTCCATGACCCCGTTTTCTAAGCAGCTAAGCAGTCACCACAGCTGAAGATGCCCTTAAGTAAAGCATGTGAGCCGCAGTGGAGTTGCGTGGGACAAGTTTGCCTTCAGGGCTGGAGGGATTCAGGTGACGTAGCATGAAGTCCAAACAGGAGGTCAGGGTGGATGGATGGGTCAAAAACAAGACCCAGGAGGCCGCTGTTTGTGTCCCATGTGTAACCAAACTACTTATTATTAGTTATTTAATCCAAACTGTGATATTTTCTGCCCACTGACAGACTAGCAACCTGTCCTGGGTGTACCCCGCCTTCCACCCAGTGACTGCTGGGATAGGCTCCAGCACCCCCGCAACCCCAGAAAGCATAGACAGTTGCAGAAAATGAATGGATGGATATTTTCTACAATTTAACCAAGTTGCTATGGTGCTTAAAGACTACAAAGCTGTGTTTCACAGCATTAACAATGTGTTCATAAGGCCCATTTCTCCCTAAAGTCAGCAGGTTGCTATGTTGAAGTACTTTTCTTAATGAGGCCAACTTTGTAACCATACTGGGCAGTTGCATTCACAATGAATTTGAATCCAAGCCCTGGGAACAAGTGAAAGGCTCAGTTTGCCATTAAGTGTGATTAAAAGTTTAAATAAAATGGTTTGTGAAAAAGTCAAAGTGGCCATTTTGATGCCAAACACATGACAATGAGCCTCGTAAGCTGCTTTTTCTGGGTCAAGAAGAAGGATAGTTTGTCCCCACCAAGGTCCTACTGGGTTGTCCCAGTTAGTTGTTCCATTGAGCAGCTGAGGAGATATTTTTGTGGACAGCCACAGCAGACACACAAAGCACATGTACTTTTTGGCAAATGTTGGTGAGTCAGAAAATCATAAATAAATTCATGTGTGATGTGTGTTTTCATCCTTACACCCCCGCTCTCTGTTGGATTCTCCAAATCCTCTTCTCACACGTTGTGTATCAAAACCCCAAGTCTTGACTAGCCTTACAAAGCATATTTTGTAGACAAAAGCACGTACAAGAGGGAAATTACCTATCTGTAACTGTATCCCTGTTGGAATGAGGCAGTGTTAGCTATTTTCTCTCCTCTGTGCCGTGCATTTAAAAGTCTAACCGAGCCAAAGTGGTCCCAGGCCTTCCAGCGAGCACTCCACTGCTTCATCCAGGGAACAATTTGACGAGAGGGATGGAGGAGGAAGGCATTTCCCTTGTTAGCACAAAATAAATGAATCCCCTCTGGTTACATGTAAGTTTCAGGTAGTGAGGCAGAGAAAAGAGTTTACCTGCACACCCTGTGTCTTGTTATGTTAGAACAAATCAGCTGTCTTCATGAGATATCAGCACCATCTGGGGAATTTAAAGACTGGAAAACATTTTTTACAAACTTAAAGTGACACACAGTTTAAGATTTGGGTTCATGCACAAGTACTCACTTGCACAGTCAATGTGTTATCAGTATCTATCGAAATGAGAGGCATTGCGCTTAATCCCCCTATTTCTTCTGGCTTCTGGCTTGACCAGGAACATGATGGAATATTAAAGCAGCACTGATTTTTCAGGGTCACTCGGGAGCATTTACATTTTAGAACCTTGATAAAGTCTGTAACATGATGTGTTACATTACATAACATTTCACATGTCCAGCAGAAACCAGTTAGCACACGTTGTCTGTTGGTGACTCTTAAACTTGCAGCACACAGCAGGATAAAGAGAGCTTTTTGACTGAAAACAGCTTTTGCAACTGGAAAGGGATTGATGAGTGAGGTAAAACAAACACTTTCAAGCCAGAAAATCTAAAACAATACAAGAAGCTGAAAGGCTAAAGGAGCCGAGTGGCAGTGCAGGAGTGGGTGTTAACTGCCTAGCTTAGGTAACATACAGTTGGTGCATTGACTGTTTAGGAGGAATAAACAGAAATTGATTTTCAAGTTGAATGACTCATGAATGAGTCAAGTTGCTTCACACTATGTCTGAACAAACCATAAGAGCATCCCCTTTTCATATTACACAGTCATTTGATCTGATCTTGAACTGTTCACATAGAATATAGAGTGGTGCGGCTTTTACCTACAGTTTCTGTCCTCTATATACATGCAGATATATATTATTAATATATGACATACACTACTACCACTGCACTACACAGACTTGAAGTTTCTCTATAACGATGATTTTAAGTAATCGAGCGAGTTGAGTGTTGAGTGGTCACCAGCAGTAGCATCATTTGAAACCACACAGCATGGACTGTCTCTAATGATGCAGTGTATGTTCACGTTTTCAAGGGACAACTCTGAGCAAACATACTCACAAAAATAAAAGGGAGTGTCAAAATCACTTTTATTGGCTGGTTTGCACATCATCATGCAGCTTTCATCTACCAAGCATGTTTGTTGCTCGGAGGATCCATGAAATCCTCGCAAAGCGGCCTGAATGATTTAAAAACTGCCTGCATAATAGTTACAGTAAGCAAGGGGTTATTTTTACATAAGCAGAATATCATAATACATTATTTAATGCTTGGTACATGTTACAAGGAATCCAGAAAGTATCCAGAGCACAAAAACACAATGCATTACATGTTGTGTTAAAAAGAAACAGTGAGTACATCACAGCTGTTTAGACATGACACATACATATGTCCACATTATACATACATATGTCCACATTACCTATACGTATGTACACATTAGACTCTGCAGCACTTTATTGTGATCATTTCATATAAAATCAATTCAAATACGTGTGTAATGTCTCCATTTTGCAGAGTGCTGAGACGTTGGTGTATGATCTCAATCATCAAAGTGAGCCCTCTTTAAAGATGATAGGTTTAGCAGCAGCCAATTAGAACAAACACACCAAAAAAGACACATTGACTTTGCCGTATAATATGGCAGAGCCACCAACAGAAGAGAGAAGTGCTGCAGCTCAGAACAAAACCTAGCTATTATATTGTTCTTAGGCGCTCTCCTATAATAGCAGGTTTAATGCAGGTGGAAATTATGGCGATTATCTCCCCCGCCAAAGTGGGAGATGTTGGCATTTTCATGTCAAAGTCATTGTGTATGGAGGTCAATGGGAGTCGCCTTGTCAATTACAGAAAGCTCGGGGCAGGATATCATGCTCTGCTATCCTCCATCCTCTCCAATCACTACCCCACCAGGCCTCCAATCACTAATTCACACCATACTCTTCCTCCTGCTCTTTCCATCTCTCCCTGTTTCCCCCTCATGAACTGATCCCACTACCACTGTCTCTGCCTGCTCGGTCTCATTCCCCCCGTGGATGATTAGTGATGAGTTACTGAACCTGAAGAGTGTGTCTCTGACAGTTGCAGGTATGAGGAAGGTTACATTTCAACAATAGTGTGAAGTGTGCTGTAGGTGCAATGACAAAGATGTTTGGAGATGTGCTGTCGTGATAATCTCTTAAGATGCTATATGAAAAAAGGGCAGTCGTGTCAGAATTCAGATTTCAGATGCTGAACTTTGCACGATTGTACCAGAGTAAATATTCATGTCTTTATTGTGTTTTAACTCTGGGAGAGAAAATATTTAGACTTCCATTGAAAGTGGATTTTTTCCTGTGGCCCTCAAAGCTGCAGCCTTTTTTGAAAAAGTCATTTTAATTTAGGCAAAACATGGTACAAAAGAACCCCTAATAAAGCTGTCAGTGACCTCAGAATCAGCACTGATGCTAACATGGTGTTTGTTCTGATTCCTTTGCTTTTGATTTGAGTTGAGAAAAAGGTTATTTCCACACCACGTTGCGGTTTGAGACAGTTTGAGAATGGCCCTTACCTGGCTTAATATGAAAATGCCCCAAGACGCAAATATTTTTTTAGGTATTAAAGTTTTTTTTTTCTTGTTTGATGTGGAAGAACATGACCAGCTTGACCTCAACCGATTCCAAAACCTTTGGGATGAAGCAACATCTGTGTTGGACCTTGTATCGGAGTATCGTTCTTGTGTCTAAATGGGAGTGAATCCCCAGCTCTTAGAGCAGCAAAAATTCCCATTGTTTTGCAGTTTTATGTTCAAAATCCACGTGGACGTAATGCCAAGGTGTCCATGTACTTTTGGCCATTATTAAACAAGAGATTGCAATTTTGATCCATCTAGAGTATCTTCAGCTATCTTCAGTTTTACTTTTAGCTCTGCTCATCCTGGCAGTGTCTATCATCTCACTATCCACATGCCTTTCCTTTTTTACATTAACTATAAAAGATTACAGAAACCATTTCCTGGAATCGGATTAATATAATCCCATTGCATGTAATCCGTCACTTTCCAAACCTGTGTAGCCTCTATATGACAAGCAATATGAGATTATAATATTAATCTCAGTGTTGAAATTGGAGATAAGGGACAGCACTTGTTCTTTGCTAGTGAAGGATACAACAATGATACACTGTCCAAAAAAAACCTCATAAGTCCAGTTTTTAGGGATTTTCATGCTCTAACTGCAATCGAAAGGTTTCGTGCTCCAGTGTGGGTTGAAATTGCATATATATCTGTAGGTTCTTAACTGAAAAATGCATGATGGTTAAGTCAAGGTTCCTAAAATGCAATGTTTTATCTAGGATTTTCAGCTGAAAATAGAAATGTTGTTCTGAAAGTAAGTGGGGAGCTACATTCTAACTTACAGGCAAATGTATTGACTGCATTGCAGCTTTGAAGAGGGAACTCCTTATATGATTTCTCAAAGACGAGCCCAGTATACAAAGTTTAAAAAAAAAATCTGTATGGAGTTCATCATCTGAATTTAAGCCCATGCTGTGGTTTTCATCTAGTTTCTCTGGAGTTAGGCAGGGCAGAGCAGTTTGTCAGCTTGGAGACTGGAGAAGATCTTGTTTCGGAGCTCCGGAGGACTAACGCACCTCAGGGTGCTGCGAGGTAACAGGGTGGCCTTCGTCTCTCCCATCCATTGCACTAGGGAGATGATGTTACAGTCACATTGCCATGGGTTGTCATGGAGGTGCAGCTTCTTCAGATCTGAGAGTGGTCAGAAAAGAAAAATGTTAAAAATGAATTTTGCTAACATCAGGAAATGATAGTCACTTCTTACTCTACAATCATGAGTCTGTCCTTTGTTCCTTTGAAAATGGGACAGTAAAAAGGCAAGCTGGAGATATTCTTACCAGGCATATGGGCGAACACGTTTCCATTCACTGTCTTCAGGCGGTTTCCACTGAGAGCCAACTGAGAAAGCTTGGCCATGTTCCTGAACACATCAGGTGACAGGTGCTCCAGCTCATTGTTCCTCAAGTAGAGTTCCTGGTTCAATAATCAGCACATTTTTATCTGAGGCATTTTGTTGGCCAGTGCACAATAAGAAACCCATGTGTAACGCAGTCTCAGTGAACATATGAGCAACCAGGTGCAAGTGCTGGCTGAATTTTAGTGTTTAAAATGTTTACTGGTAGCGTAACCAAACTCTTCCAATTAACCTACACTAGCTATAAAACAGCCTGAGTTTACAAAGTGATTTACACCAGAAACATGAACCATTAATGAATCACATCTAATTATCTTTATATGGATTTACTTTACCTGCAAGTTGCCCAGGCCATCCAGTGCTGACAGGCTCAATGTGGTCAGGAGGTTGTTGTCGAGAACCAGCATTTCCAAAGATCGCAGTGGGATGAATGCTCCAGCAGGAATGGTCTTCAGACTGGATTGAGGAGAGAGTCAAAATTCTTTAATTAACATCAGTACACTGTACATTCACTGAAACCAAAATGGAGCTATAAACACATCTTTTTTCAATTCTTATCAAGTGATGAAGGCATAAAGTATAACATTATTCCGTCCCATTGACATAAAAGACACAGCAATGGTTAAAGTCTGTGAAGCTCTTCTTCAGATATGGGACTAACTTATTTTAACCAAGTCCATTTAATCTAACCACAATGTTTTTGTGCGTAACCCAGACCAAACACTGAGCCTAGCATTGTCACCTCATATAACAGATATGTAATATTTTTGGTATGCACAGAAAAATTATATCCTTTGGTCTTTTGTGCCTTGTAGTGCTAAAAGGCCAAACAATGTATTTTCTCATTTAATTTGGAAGAGATCCTGGCGCCAGCAAACCTTATCCCTAGACAGACAACCATGATTGGTCGATTCTGCATTCAAACATAATGTTTTTAAATGTCCAATGCCAAGATTTGTGTATTTAAACAGTATTAAGGTGAGAGAATGACTATGGCTATAGCTAATAAATTATGGGGAAGGATAAGCATAAGAAATTCATTTTGAAACATTTGGTTGGGGTTTGGGAAGGAAGATGGAAAGTCAGATTTATCACATGAACATCTAGAACCAGGATCTCCACAGGGGGCATGCCATTCTAACATGAATGTAGACCATCAGTATTATCCAACATCGATGCAAAGATAGTAGTTCCTGGCACCAGCAAACCTTATCCCTAGACAGTTATATGCAATATCATAGTAATATGATATTGCTATGTTTATGGAAGTGTCCACCAAAGAACATATGTGGTTTGACCTGTTATTGTCTAAGTTGAGGAACATGAGCTGTCTGAGTCCAGTGAAGGCCTTAGGAGAGATCCTTTGGATGCGATTCAGGGAAAGGTCCAGAACTTTGAGAGCGATTAGAGGTTTAAAGGCATTTGCTGGGAGCGTTGTCAATGCGTTGAGAGGCAGGTCTAAGTCTGACAAGTTCCTCATTCCTGCAAACATCTCAGCTTTGAGGGTGCCAATCTGGTTTTGCCCCAGCATTAAGAAGCGAAGGTTTAGGAGGTCCTGTGGACATGAGAGGAACGATAGTTTTGCAGTCAGATTATGGCAACTTGACTGTTAAGTAATTCCATTCTACGCTATCTACCTGGAATCCCCTAAGAGGAAGGCTGGTGATGTGGTTGCCATAAAGATTGAGGAGCATCAGTTGCTTTGCACCAGAGAAGGCCTGGGGGTGGATGAACTTTATGGCATTTCGTTCTAGATTGATACTCTCGATCTTTGGAATAGATCTCAGAGCATTGGCCTTCAGTTCTGTGATACCATTCTCACCTTTACACAGCAGAAAGAAAGTTATTCACTTAAGCTTATGTTCACTTACAGCAAATGTCAAGTGTCCCAAATGTCACAACAATCTACATTATTATTTTATTAACCACAACGTACTCACCAAGTTTGAGGATCCAGGCATCAGGGGGTATTTTGGAAGGAAAAGCATGAACAGCCCTCTTATGACAGTTGACCTCTGACTTTTCTGAACTGGACTTTCTGGAACATTTACAGACATCGGGACAGCCCTCCACTGCCTGCAGCATCCATAGCATTGCCAGCATCAACCACGCTAAGTGCTGCATCTCCCCTGAGGAGTGGAGGGCGTAGAGCAAGAGATACAGAGACATAGGTAGATTTTGGGATAGCCTTGACATTCTGGAAGTTGTCATTATTTTCATTGGAAAATTTGAGTTTGACCATTCCTTTGATACAAAGGCATAGGTTTGCATACAGACAGTGTGGGGACATGTCCTTATGGATATCTTGTGAGGACAGAATTGTACTCAAGAATACAGATTTGGACCCAGAGTTTTAGATGATAAATTACTGAGAATTATTCAATTTTGACAGAGTCCTTCTATTTTAGTAGAGCTTTTCGAGCTTTTACGGCATTAGCTAGTGTCCATGAAACTCAAAACCTCCCAGGTATTTGTGTCCCTACCAATGTTGAGATCAAACCTAGACCCCTAGGAGTTGAATCCTGCCATTGCGATCCTAGTATTTTCACCAAATTAACTTTCTTTTCCTGGGAAAAATGCCTTCAGTAACCCAGGATTTACGATTTACATGCTTGCGTGTTTACATATTTGATAAATATTGAGAACCAACCTCCAAATCCTATTATTATGGTAACATGACAGGATCAACTTGTCAAGTTGTTGGTGTCCCGTAGTAACAATGGTGCTTTTAGTGCTAAAATAGCATTTATGGTAACAGTTGTGTGCTAGAGTTAAAGGCTTTTTACTACCAAATCAGGTAATCAAAACACCATACAATGGATTTGTCTTTCCTGTCACTGCACAGACAAATATGCTCACTACTAATAAACATGGTCTTTTGCTCAGATACCCACTCTGATTTATTAAAACCGCTAAGAGGATATTCTGAAAAACTGAAGATAAGATTATTTAGTATGGTTGTTCTAAGATAATGTAATTCTTTTTACAACTGTGCATCGTTTCACTGTTTAAAAGACTTCAAAAAGACCTTTTCAGTTGTGCATTTGCCAAAAAAACATTCTACTATATTCTACTTTACCTATAGAATAACCTTGTCTTTTATTTATAGAGAATAATATTCACTCTGTCCTTTCTTTGCCTCTATTAAAAAGCGCCTTGCCTTCCTATTTTATAGATTTTATAGTTTTACTTTGCATACATATACATGGTCCCTGGAAACAATTTTGGGATACAACACAAACACCACGTGACCAGTGTCTCCTCATTACTTTCAGCATTGGAAAGTTATAGGTCGTAATAACTTTTAATGGTCCGTTAAGAGCTGAGGAAGCCAAATGTGTAAAAGAAAGCCAGGCTCCTGTTATGACAAGCAAATATACAACATGAATCAAACTGACCTTGCGCTCACAATGAAACTGGGGTTTCATTAACATTAGATCTTAGAATAATTGGAACTTACAAAATAAAAAAAAGCTTTTAAATTATTTGCCAAAATACTCGGACTTCACAAAGGGGAGGAAAATCTGAAATTCATCTGAAGCTTATCACATTTTTAAGCCCACAGTGTGCAGAGACAATCCTTTAAAACATCAAAGGGAAAGTGGAGCAACAAACCAAGTGCCCACACACTGCAGTGACACTTAGAAACAATGAGCAGCTTTTCATCAGTAAAAACACTAATTCCTGATTAGCGTTTGAACTGGCTGAGGTGCGTTTGATATCTCCCACTCGACTTGAAAGCCATGCCAAATTGGAAAAAAAAATCAAAGTAAAACGGTTTTCATCCCTCTGGGTGCCACTTACCTGACCAGGCTGTCATCACACACTGGAAACACCTGATTCTCCAGACATCTGTTCGATTTGTTTTCACCACCAGTTAAATTTTTCCTTTAAAAGCGTCCGTTACACCGCTGAAGCTGCCAGTCACAGAGAATTAGCCCTGCTGCCTGTGGCCTCTCCTCCCAAAATACCTTGCAATTCCTGTTTTCTTAAACAGGTAGATGAAGATTGTTGTCTCTAACCTGATACAGAAGCAGCTATGAAACACTTGCCAGCGTAGTCATGTGGGAACACAGCCTGAGACAGTGAAATCAGGGTGTGAAACTCCCAGAGCCAAAAGTCCTGCAATGTCACAGAAACCAGAGAAATGTGGCATCTACAGATTATGGCACCAATCCATGGTTGCTCTGCCAGGTCTGCTGACTGTGTGTATGTATTTATATAGTGTTTGTGTGTGCGATGTGGGTTGGGGAGTGTGAGACGGTCAACAACTGGCACAGCTGCTGGACCATCTCTGAGAAGATGTAAAAAACAGTGGTGGGGAGACCAGAGGAATGTCCTACTCAAGTACAAGTGCTGTTACTTAGTAATAGAAGTACAAGAACTGGTGTTCAGTAGTAAAACTAAAAAGCAACATGTTTAAGCTCAAAGACCAAAATTACTTTTTGTGAGCAGCTTCACAAGTTGCAACTGTTCAGTCTCTGTGTCTTATACGAGCCACAAAGTGTGTACAGACAGTCAGTGAGGAGCAGTGCTTACATAAAAATACATCAGCAGAGTTACTGACTTTGAAAAATACACTCTTAATTACAGTAAAGTGAGTGCAGGTAGTCAGATTAGTTATTTCCACCTATGTTTAACGGGGTGAGATAATGAATCAATACTAAATCATCATATAAATCATAAATAATACGGCAGAATGTAATCTTCATTAACCATTAAACTAAAGAGTTTCTTGGCAGTTGCATGGTCTGAGATGTTGAACCAACCTTGGCTAAAATATATATATATTAATTACGATTAACTAATTACAAAAAATTAACACGTAAAAAAAAATTAACGCATTTAATCACAGTTTGCATTCCAAACAACGCGGAACGTTTGTCAGTGCACGATTTCCTGGTACACCAATTACACTGATGCACACGTCAGAGCTCGGCTAATGGCTACCAGAAAGCGTGGTTTTGTGCAAATTGTGCAAAAAAGAGTTTGCATACCACCGAAGCACTTCAACCCTATGGTACCATCTAAATGCAAAGCATGTTGCAGCGAGCACAGAAACCGCCGGAGCTGTTAGCGCTGGCAGTCCCGGTCCGAGTACGAACAAGAGGTGTCGGCTAGTGGTGGGCAGATCGATCCAAATATCGATACCATTGTAATGAGATTGATACTTTACTCTTTCATCAAAGAGGCGACCTGGCTGTCTGTGTAAGTGCCGCTCCTGTCTCAGTGCGGAGCAGGCGCACTTTGCTCCTCCTCCCCCCTGTTGTTTTGACGTTGTACTGAGAATTTTTATTTAATTTTTGTATTGTAGTTTCTCTAATTGGAGTTTTGTAGTCACTCTAATTGGAAAAAAGAATTTGTTTTAATTTGTCCTCAAGTGATAATTTTGTGCACTTTGTTTGGTTAAGAAGAAAAATCCAGACATGACAGTCTTTGGGGGAAAATTGTTTTGTTACTGTTCTATTGTTTCTGAAGAAAAACTTTTATGATAAAATATTTTCTATTTACCTATAAACATCACCCAAATTCTGTCCTAAGTTTTACTAATTAATAATGCAAAGGAAAAATCACACTTAAAGGTCAAGAAAATTCATTCAGATTTAGCATTTGATGATGCATCCACCTTAATTATTAAAAAGTATCGGTATTGGTATCAGCAATATTGGCCATTTATTTACTTGATATCGGATCGATATCAAATCTTGCAGTATCGCATACCACTAGTGTCGGCAGGCCAAACTCGATCAAATGACTGGCTTCAGGACCAAAATTAGTAAGTGTTATAGCCTAATGTACAAAATAATTTGTGCTAAGGGTACCTGGAGTTTAAAGGAGATTTAAGCCTGTCAAATGACCATTTATATTTCTAGTTGTTCTACCAGAAGAAGAAATAAGTAGAAATTGCACTTTATGTTGAATTGTTGGATTTTTTTTATTTATTTTTTTTTACCATTTAAAGTCAATACTGTTCTGAAAAAGTACTTAAAGCACTTAAAATGGCACTTTAACTTTAGGTCTGTTCAATTTAGGGCAGGGATATTTTCTATTTCGTTTTCTACTGTTTTGAATTGAAATGCAATTAAATGCATTTTTCCAGACATTAAAAGAGCTTGAGTTTACAATATTCATGTCCATTCAAAGCCATTTAAATAAAAAAATGTTGCTTTTTGGGGCAAATATTGTTATGCGATTAAAATGTGATTGAGATTAATTAATTACAAAGCCTCTGATTAATTAGATGAATTTTTTAAATCTCGTCCCACCCCTAATATATATATATATATA